>JAPVLO010000624.1:0-653271 GCA_027257055.1 Cephalopachus bancanus
CATCCCTTTGGTCTTATTTGCTTCCTGTCTTTATCTTGTACTGTGTCTCTGGGGTCCCAGGCTATTTCCTGTGTGGAATATTTCTGTCCTCCCTGCACTCCTGCCTTACCTCTCTGCCTTTTCCTCATTCCCCACCCCCTTTCTTCCCACCCCATCCTCCTCTCACTCCTCTTTGCTGCTCCCTTTCCTCTGCACCTCTTGGGCCTTCACATGTTCCTTTCCTGAAGGGATTGCTGCCCGCATTCCGAACCTGGAGAGTCCTATTATCCTTTAGGTCTCAACTCAGGTATCATTTCCTCAGAGCACCGCCCCTGTCCACCCAGCAAAGTCAATTAGTTTTGCTTTGTCATTCTTTCTCATGATTAATTATACTTAATTCATAATTTTATATGTATGTTTAATTTTTTTTTTGAGTTTGAGTCTCACTCCATTGCCCAGGCTGGAGTGCAGTGGCACGCTCGTGGCCACCGCAGCTTCGGCCTGCTGGGCTTCAGTGATCCTTCCACCTCAGCCTTCCAAGTAACCGGAACTACAGGTGCGACTACCACGCCCAGCTAATTTTTTGATTTATTGTAGAGATGAGGTCTCATCAATTTGCCAGGCTGTTCTCCAACCCATGGGCTCAGGCAATCCTCTCACCTCGACCTCCCAAAGTGCTGGAATTACAGGCCTGAGCCACCGTGCCTAGTGTGTTTAATGTTTTGTCACCACTGCACACCTAGCAGCAAAAACAGTATCTTCCAGTTCAAGTATCTTGACTGAATTAATGGATGGATGAATGAATGAGATAAATTTTCCTGAGAATGGATTTATTTATTGCTCAGTGATGAGGTATCCTGTGTGTCTTGCTTTATACTCTGTTACATGCTCAATAAATGTTTGTTTGACTGAAATGAAGTCAGTTTTTGTAAATTTGTAATTGGATGGATAATAAAACAGCCTGCTCATGTTATCAGTGATTTATTTAACAGGTCAGTGAAATTTATGCTCCAAAAATGACATTTTACATACTGCCATACATTCAATCAACACATTTTTAAGCAGTAAGGCATATTCTTGGATTTCATCACAGAGAGATGAAAATATGCTTACTGCTCTCAAGGAGCTCACCATCTAAGTGAGGAAAATGGATAAGCACACAGTATACAGCTAACTAATCTAATATGGTGATGTTACAGTATGAATCAAATAGTATCTGAGAAGGGAGTGTTGACGTCTAGGGATATTAGGGAGAGCTTGGCGTTCAAGTTTATCCTTAATGGTGAGTAGAAATACACTCAGCAATCATATGAGGGAACGTGGGATTCCACAAAGGCAACAGTGGAAGCAAGAAACTGGAGTGAAAATACCACAAGCTCTAGTGTTTGGCAAGGACTGGGGAGTGACGCGGCTAAAATAGGTGGTTTGGAGCTGTATTAGAGAGATCTTATAAAGCATCCTAGCAAACCTGACTTTCACCTGTTGAATGGTAGTACTCTCAGTTTATATAGACTGTGGCATTGTGGTGGGATGAGATTACTGCCATTAAACCTTTCGTTGGCCAGCTGGAGCTCAGGAACCTAATCCAGATCTAGTCATCTGACTTGAAAACTTTGTGAGTGAAATAAAGTTGCCTGCACTGTGCAGAATTGAATTCTGTCGCTCCCAGTGCTTACTTAATGTCCCTTGGCATAAAAAGCACAGTGATAGCATACTTTGAGCTGCGATACCTTTTGGTTTTCAAGCATAATAGAGTTAATGGTCCATTATATGTGCTAAGTATTTCCTTCTTAAAGACTACATGATATTCTGGAGCACTTCAGTTATGTCTTCTTATTTTTTACTATATTTTATTATTTTATGACCATATGAGAATGCTATTTGATTCTCTTTTTCAAAGTTACTTGTTGATGACAAATATTTAGAAATTGTAAATGAGGATTAGCATTTCTTGCTATCTTCAAGCCAAATAAAAGGTGAAAATAGGGAGCAATTTATTTTGTGTTTTCAGGATTTGGCCTCTGAAAGACTGAGAGTACTAATTCTAAACTGCCACTGACAAGCCATGCAAGCTTGGGTAGTTAATCTTTTGCTGCTTCAGCTTTTCATCTGTAAAGTGGGGATAATAGTAATTACCCACACCGTGTGGGGTTGATTTCCAAGCACGTGTGCTCAGTAGCTAGCCACCTTCAACAAGTTTTATTAAGTGCTCAGTCAGTGTTGGCAGATATTATTGTTAGCATTGCCATTATTGTTATTGTTGTTTGAGGGCTTTCTTTTACAAGACTTCAGCAGCTATTGGATTCGTTGTTAATTCATTGTACCACATGGTCTTAGGTTGGTGTGCAGTACATACAGCCGCCCTTTTTCCAGAATTACAGTTAATCAGCTGGGATTTAGCAACTTGATTTTATTTTATTTTTTGAGTTGGAGTCTCACTCTGTCACCCAGACTGGAGCGCAGTGGCCGCTCCCGGCCACCGCAGCCTTGACCTACTGGGCTCCGGCGATCCTTCCGCCTCAGCCTTCCAAGTAGCTGGAACTACAGGCGCGCACTACCACACCCGGCTAATTTTTTGATTTATTGTAGAGATGAGGTCTCGCCAAGTTGCCCAGGCGGGTCTCGAACCCGCGGGCTCAGGCACTTCACTCACCTTGACCTCCTAAGGCGTGGAATTACAGACTGAGCCGCCGAGCCCAGCTGGATTTAACAACTTTATTCCAGAGTTCAAGGCCTCACTTATTTATCTCTTTGATTGTAGGAGTTCCAAAAAGTCGACGAGGAGAAATTTGGCAGTTCCTAGCTTTACAGTACCGTCTCAGACATAGATTGCCTAATAAACAGCAGCCTCCTGACACATCCTATAAGGAACTTTTGAAGCAACTCACTGCTCAGCAGCATGCTATTCTTGTGGACTTAGGTATGTTTGTCATTGTGATTAGAATTGACAAAGGGTAAACAGTTGCCCTTTTTATTGAGTTTTTTTTTTTCTGTTTATTATTTGATGTTGATAAAGAGGATTATGTTGGTATATGCTTAGACACTGACTTTGTTCTTTACTGAGGACAAGTTGGGCTCATATCTGATTGAAGATTCATAAATGTCTGATGTTTTACCCCACAACTTTCCCTCCAAAAATGAATCAGCATATATGTGAAGTACTATATTATGTGGTGCTCTCAGTTACTGCGTTTTAACAACTGACTTTTACTGGGAATAGACAATTATATCTTGACCAATACTAGTTTTGAAATAGGTTAGCATAAGTTAAAAAGGGGGAGGGACCAAAAAATTTAACAAAGGTGCACTAAGTATTCCTGAATATTTTGCTAAAAATAAGTCTTTAAATATCACTTTTAGCCAGGCTCGGTGGCTCAGCCTGTAATCCCGCGCCTTTGGGAGGCTGAGGTGAGTGGATTGCCTGAGCCCACGGGTTCGAGACCCGCCTGGGCAGCGAGACCTCATCTCTACAATAAATCAAAAATTCAGCCGGGCATGGTATTGCATGCCTGTAATTCCGGTTACTTGGAAGGCTGAGGCGGAAGGATCGCCGGAGCCCAGCAGGTCGAGGCTGCGGTGGCCAGGAGCGGCCACTGCACTCGTCTGGGCGACCGAGTGAGACTCCAACTCAAAAAAAATTTTAAAAATTTTAAAAAATAAATATCACTTAAAAAGTAATATAATAGGTGGTTATACTGTGGAAATCATGACTATACACATGTATAGGGCAAATGAAAAATTAGCTGTCCTAATGGTACAGGAATGGGTACTAATTACCTGGGCGAGAATTTCCAGTGACAGCATCATAAAGTAGTCTTTCTAAATGCTGAATTTCAAATAACTTCCAGAAAGTGAAAATGGCCCGACTTTAAAAATATATTGTCTCTAATTTTTCTCTAAGTTAACATATTTGGTATTTTAAGATATCTAAAGTATTAGATTAAGTATTTTACATTGGTATTTGACCATTTCATCTGTGCTCCTAAAAGTTGACATATTTCAGGTGGCTAAGGTATGTTTTTTGAGCCCATTTGGGAACGTAAGGGGATATATTATGTTTGGGGTCATCTTATATTAGTACTTATAAAATATTACTGGCCAGTTATGTGAGCCGGGCTTGGTGGCTCAACCTGTAATCCCATGCCTTTGGGAGGCTGAGGTGAGTGGATTGCCTGAGCCCGCGGGTTCGAGACCTGCCTGGGCAGCGAGACCTCATCTCTACAATAAATCAAAAAATCAGCTGGGCGTGGTAGCGCATGCCTGTAATTGGGGCTACTTGGAAGACTGAGGTGGAAGGATCGCCGGAGTCCAGCAGGTCGAGGCTGCAGTGGCCGGGAGTGGCCACTGCACTCCAGTCTGAATGACAGAGTGAGACCCCAACTCAAAAAAAATATATATATATTACTGTCCCAAATCCAGTTTTTACCTCTGTTCCTTTTGAATGGCAAACAGCTTTTGTTGGGAAAGGGCTCAGCTCTGTTAAATATTTTTTTGAGCCCAGTAGAATTAAAAAAGGGATTTTACAGAGAAACTGAAAGCATAAATTCTTGTCTTTATTCTACCACCAACAAGGGTCTTGAATAAATTACATTGCATAGATTGCCAGTCCTTTCTATTAAATAGGGTCATTGAACTAGGCAGTTCCTATGGCCCCAGGCGATCTGTGGTTCTTTGACCATAAATTGGTGATGCAATTTGGGTTAGTCAAAATGTCCTATAAAAGAGAGGGAGAGGATGAGATCAGATTACAGGAAAGGCTAGTCAGACAAAAATGGAGCTAGAATCCAGTTTGTGGATAGACGGTGTATTTATAGTTTTCTTTAGCAAACAATTTAAATGAGAAAATAAAGTGATTTTAAAAATTGTTTATTTGACTCTACTTTGAGCCATCTGTGTTTCTTCAGCGTGTTTTTACTCTTTTCTCATATCTCCCTTTTTACTGACTCTGCAAAATAACTCTTATCAGTTCCTGGTGGGGAAAATTACCTTTAAGCATATGCGGGAGAAAACATTTAAAAATTTGGCATTCTTGCAAGTTCTAACTGCATGGGTAATCATTTCACAAGGAAGTTCACATCCCCTTTCATTTTTGTGGTACAAGGAAAGTCCCATACTGGTACTTACGACATTGGCTTATGACATTGTTGTGAAAATGAGTCTGTTTCTGTGTTTAGTGCCGGCCTCTTAGTGATGCAGGACTGAGGTTTTTTTTTTCTTTTTTGAGTTGGAGTCTCACTCTGTCACCCAGGCTGAAGTGCAGTGGCATGCTCAAGGCTGCCGCAGCCTCGACCTGCTGGGCTCAGGCGTTCCTTCCACCTAAGCCTTCCGAGTAGCTGGAACTATAGGTGTGCACCACCACTCCCAGCTAATTTCTTGATTTACCGTAGAAACGAGGTCTCGCCATGTTGTCCAGGCTGGTCTCGAACCCATGCGCTCAGGCAATCCTCTTGCCTCTGCCTCCCAAAGTGCTGGGATTATAGGCGTGAGCCTCCACACCCTGCCAAGGACTGAAATTTTTTTGCTAGCTCAAGTGTCTCTGTGACAATTTTATACCCTTAGGTAAATTGTAGAGGGGAATTTGTTGAAATTTGGCTTGACGTTTTACCCTTCTTGTAATTTTTGGACATCTTGAAAAAAAGAAAAGTCTGTGTGCCTCATGGAAGTATCTTAAGAAACAGAGAGCAAAGGATATTTGAAAAAGAAGTCTTTTCTAAATGATAGACTGAGTGTAAAGCAAAACAATCCCCAAAGTCTTTCCAGTATCATATTACAACAAATGCAGGAATAATTCTGTTGATGGACTATGACAATTTCTTTTAAATAATGTGATACCTCTTATAGAATTCTCATTTTATTTAGAAGGTGCTTTTTCTATGAATTTAGACTTTGCCTTGTTTTATAGTCTCAGGACATTTTAATTTTAATTTTATTTTTATTTTTAAGTAAAGTAGAGTTGAGGTCTCTTTATGTTGCCCAGGCTGGTCTCGAACTCCTGGGCTTAAGGGATCCTTCCGCCTCAGCCTCTCAAAGTGCTGGGAATATAGGTGTGAGCCACCATGCCCGGCCGTAAAGTCTCAATACATTTTATATTCCATTCATCTGTTTTCTCTCCTGGATATGTCACTAGTTTGTTTGTAGATTTTTAAATTTTATTGGTTTTTTTGTTTTTTGCTAGAAAGAACTGTTGGTTAATATAAAATGTTTGCTTCTGTATCATGTATGTGGAGATGGGATGGTAACCTGACAGGTAGAATTTGGGATTTTTTCATAAGAGGAAGAGAGAGATAAAGACCCTTAGTTAGTTAGATGGGGATTCAAAACAATTGTCACTGGTTTGGGAAAGAGTATTTGCTTCTTGGAGGTCACTGAATCGCAGTTTCACTCTGGTCTCCAAGGCATCAGGACATCTCAAAAATATTTCTCCTCTTTTCCTCTGCAGGACGGACATTTCCTACTCACCCTTACTTTTCAGTACAGCTTGGGTCAGGGCAGCTGTCACTCTTTAACCTCCTGAAAGCCTATTCTTTGCTGGACAAAGAAGTGGGTTACTGTCAGGGGATCAGCTTTGTGGCTGGGGTCCTTCTTCTGCACATGAGTGAAGAGCAAGCCTTTGAAATGCTGAAATTCCTCATGTATGATCTCGGCTTCCGCAAGCAGTATAGACCCGACATGATGTCACTACAGGTGAGGAATGTGTAAGACTTAACCAGAACTCTCTTCTCAGTCACAGTTTAGATTTAAAGAAATTTGGGCCCATTGTCTAAGAACTTGGGTAAATGTAGGGGCATGTGTTAGTTCACTGTTTTAGCGTAGGATTTGGGATTTTGATACACTGATAAGTGTATGAGACCCATAGGCAGGATAACTTATCCATAACATTGCTGGAGGAAATAAGTAACTTAAGAAAGGTAGATGATGCTACCCAAACCTTTGTCCCTTAAGTCCATGTGTTTTATGGCAAAAGTCTCAAGTCATCTGTGTTCACTTTTTCTCAACTTGTTTGTTACAGAGGCTCATGAACCTTTTGTTTAAAATATGAAAATATAATGTTTTTGCCTTTTGTACTTTGAGTGTATCAATAGCAGATAATCAAGTCATGGTTCTTCTTGAACTTACTGTGTCTCCCCTGGTTTACTTTATTATAAGATAAACAAGTCCCTCCTGAGGAAAAAATGTGACTGCCAGTGGTGTTTTTTTTAAAGTCTGCTTTTCTAAGCAGGCTGGGAAGAAGTACCATTAAGATTTTCAGTTATTTTACCGTCACTGCCATTAACCTATTTCAAACTCCCTGTTTACACATTTCTCCTTCAGTTAAAATATCACTTCCCTAAATGGGTTAGTTGCTAACCAGCAGTTTAAATGTTGTCTATAGATGTCTATCTCAAACAGCCACTACCTGGCAATAAAGCTTGTAGTAGTAAAAATATAAAGGAAGACTTTAAAGAGGATTGTCAGAGTTCTTGTCCTTTGAAATGAAGAACATGTGACTCCCAGTTAGTCGTAATATTATGCTTTAGGTAAAAAGTAAAATAGTTCAAAGATACTTGTAAGATAGTCTCTTTTCCTGGCTCCCAGTGATTAGTTTTTGCATTTAATATTTCAGTTGTCAATCATAGGCAAAAAGGATTGTAGTTTTACCTTAGGAGTATTACAGTAAGTGGCATTTTCTTGAGCATATGAGTAGAGAGGAAGTGTTCCATTTTTCTTGACTTTCTCAAGTGAAATTTTGACTAGGAATATAGGGCTTTGCTCTCAACATTAGGTTTTCTGGTGAAAGTTCACATGATTTGGTTTCTCATTGATGACTATTCATAGGTCTGTTTAACAAGTCAAATAATGACTATGAAAGGCTTTATTTTTTACTTTATTTTTAAATAGTTTACTTGTATCCTAAATCAGATAGGAAACATTAGTACCCTTGTAAGGAATTATTAATAAATAACTCCAATTTTCAAAACAGTTTGGTACTATCATTAGAATTTCAAAGAATAGGAAATACTAGCAAGTAATGTTTGACTTTGGTTCACAAGTAGATATAGCTATCAGTTTTTAAATGTGATTTTTCAAATTTAAAAATTTCTTATCATCACAACCTTGCCAATAAGAAACCTGCACACGTACCTCTTAAATCTAAAATAAAAGTGTCAAAAGAAGTTTAAAAACTAAAAATTTCTTATCAATTTGGCATTACAAAAATTCATATGTATTGAATTTGTACATTCATTTAATAATGACCTGCAAATACCAATACTATAATTTTGAAACTGCAGATATTTAAAGACCTTTGGTGTCAGCATTTGTGTAGGCCACAGTGCTGGGGACCTTATTCTAGGAGAGTAGATCTTTTGGCTTCATAAACTGAGATACAATACTTTTCCACTTTCTGGAGTGGGAAGTTTGCATCTTGGGTCCAGTCAATGGCACTTTCAGAAGTATGCTTAAATGTCTCTTGCAATGCTCTGGCTTGGCCTCACTTGATAGACTGGATTTCTGATTCTTTGCTTCACTGTTGGTGAGCTTGGGTACTCCAGGCTGTCTGCTTGCTTCAGTTACCTTATCTGTAAAGCGAGGGGATTGAGGTCTCTTTCAACTTTACAGGTCTGTATTGCATCATGTTTGTGTCTGCTGCTTTTTGTAAGTGTAAAAGCATTATATCATCCTCTCTGAAGTCTTTGGCCTCCACTTTTTTCTACCTTCTCTCCCCAACTTTCTCATCTCTCTTTTGGCATCTTTTCTCCTCCAGTTCTGCCTCTTATGTCTGAAGATTTGCCATGTTATTGATGAAGTAGAATTGAAGAATTATTTATTCTTAGCAAATAGGATTTTTTTAAAATTGTTGAAGCTGCCTTTGAAGAATGCCTGAATTGTGTTCTTATTTGTCCAAATATCCCTTGATGGGATACATGTACTTAACTCCTAGCTGAGGGTGTATGTGTGTGGGGGAGAGTAAGGTCCTGTTTAAAAAATTAAACGTTGAAATATTACTTCTCCGTTACAGTCACAAGTGAACCAGAACAACAGTATGCTTTTGATGATATGTTGTTTTATTATGCTAATTAGACTTCTTTGATTTTTGTGCTTACCAAAATATTAATTCTTCTGTTGATAGTTGCCCAGCTTGTCTAGTTTCTAAAATGTAAATGGCCTAAAGGAAATGTATGATTTTTTTTTTTCCAACATGACTTATGGAGATAATATTCTTACTTTTTTTAAACCTTTATATTTGACTCTGGCTAAGCTTCTTATTTTATAGCTATTACTCCCTATGGTTCTATTTAATTCCTTTTTTTTTTGAGTTGGAGTCTCAAACTGTCGCCCAGACTGGAGTGCAGTGCCCACTTCTGGCCACCGCAACCTCGACCTGCTGGGCTCCGGCAATCCTTCCACCTCAGCCTTCCCAGTAGCCGGAATTACAGGCATGTGCTACGATGCCCGGCTGATTTTTTGATTTATTGTAGAGATGAGGTCTCGCTGCCCAGGCGGGTCTCGAACCCGCGGGCTCAGGCAATCCACTCACCTCAGCCTCCTAAGGCGCGGGATTACAGGCTGAGCCACCGAGCCCGGCTTAATTCCTTTTTTAACAGTTTATATGTAAACTAGTTTCCAGACATATTTGTTATAGATAAGGATCAAACAAATACTTTGTTGTATTTATGTGTACTAGTTTGTGATTTTTTTTTTCAAAGGAGTCTCTTGAGTTTTAGTGCTATGCTCTGGAAACAGTTGTTGAATTCACAGCATAATTGGTTATTTTTATGTCTTTATATAGAGCTAACTATTTGAGGGTGATGTTTTAATGATTTCTTCTAGTGAAAGAAGTTCTGCAAGATTCAATAAAATGTTATATATGTTTTACATAAAAATGCCAAACTGATATAACTGATTAGGGAACCACCACTTGTCTGTTAACTGTGTGAATAAAAATTTAAATTAAAACACAATTTATGAATTTGTTTATTCTTTACTACTGTTTTATCTTTTGTATCACAGATATAAGAGTTTAAAAATTTTTGTATGCTCTTTCTATGATGTTTTTGAAATGCTGGTAATCAACTCAGTAGTCAAATGAAATAATTTCTTCTTTTAATTCTAGAAACATTCAGAAACGGGTACTTTTTGCCTTAATCCCCCTTGTCATGAAAAATACGCTGCTGGAATAACTCAGATATTAGAAGTAACATTTTTAGCTTCTGGCCCTGTGACATACTAAGGCTTCATTCTGTCCTAGCAGTGCATATTGTCTGGTGGGTTTCAGCCACGACTCTATCACAAGTAGGTGCTGGGCCCAACAAATAGTGACAAGCTTTGCTTCTGTACTAAACATGGTAGAGTCTTTAGAAGGGAGGCTTTTCTGGAATTGGTCTGAAATTACAAGGGACCTTCTCTGAGAGTCTTGAGCCAGGACAGTTCTGATTAAATTCCAAAAACAGTGCCTTCTGACATGAGGAAGAAATTCCATTTCCATGTATAAATGTGATACCCAAACACACATGGTAGAGAAACTTGCTTAGTAGTTTTAGATGGACTTTCGGGGACTTGCTTTATGACTTTAGTTAAGTGAACTTGAACTTTAAAATAATAAAAATGAAGTGATACTATTACTTCTTATTTAATATATGTGAATTTGTTATTAAATATTAGAGTAATAAAATTAAAGTTAGAGTATTTTATGCACACTCAGATAAATGCATAATATTTTATTTTTCTTTTCCAAATTAACTTTAGATTCAAATGTACCAGCTGTCCAGGCTTCTTCATGACTATCACAGAGATCTCTACAATCACCTTGAAGAAAATGAAATCAGCCCCAGTCTTTATGCTGCCCCCTGGTTCCTCACATTATTTGCTTCTCAATTTTCATTAGGATTTGTGGCCAGAGTTTTTGGTAAGAGATGCCTATAATCAAATGGCTTGTTTTGATTTAGCACAAAATGGAAAATAAAAGGTATAATTTTTTAAACATTAGAGCAGCAGACTGCTAGTGGAATTTAATACATGTGCCTGGCTATATTCTGATAGTAATTTGAAACCACATTGGTCTTGCTGAGCACGGTGGCTCACACCTATAATCCCAGCACTTTGGGAGGCAGAGGCGAGAGGATTACCTGAGTCTAGGGGTTCAAAATCAGCCTGGGCAACTAGGCAAGACCTCGTCTCTACAATAAATAAAAAAATTAGCTGGAGGTGGGGTGCATGCCTGTAATTCCAGCTACTTGGAAGACTGAGGTGGAAGGATCTCCTGAGCCCAGCAGGTTGAGTCTTTGGTGGCTGTGAGCATGCCACTGCACTCCAGCCTGGGCGACAGTGAGACTCAGGCTTAAAAAAAAAATAAGGACCCATATTTCTCTTAAGTAAAATTAAAAGGGAAAGAAAAAGAGCTGTGCTGCTGTAATTGAGTACCTATAATGTAGTGCTTATGTTCATTTATGCCTAAAAATCAGAATATCCTTTTTTCCCCTTATTCCAGATTAGGGACATGGTGTAATTTTCCAGCTTTTATAGGCATCAATCTCTCTCTCTGTTTTTCTTTTCTTTTCTTTTTTCTCCTTTCCCATTATCCTCTTCTACTTTGATTCAAAACACAGAGAAACAAGTTATTTGGGTCAATGGAGGAACCCACAGCTATAGGTGTCAATGTTGATTCTAATGACATGTCTTAATCTGATATTTTGTTGTTAACAGAGTAACTTTAATTCCTGTTTCATAGCTCAGGTGACTCTTCTGTCATTACAGTGGTGGTAGACAGTCTCTAAGAATAGGTGGCTCAGGGAAAACACTAAGCACAGGCAGTAGGGCCCAGGGCAAGTTATTGAGTAGCTGTCTTGCTCCAATCAGTGTTTGGCACTGGGAATAAAAAGATAGTGTGATATGGTTTATACTCCCTTTGGGGGCCCTTAAACCTATTCACAAGTCTTTATTAAGGTCCATCTAAGTCTGTTATTTTAAAAACAAACGTTAAAAATGTTTCTTAACACATCAGTCCCAGAAAAGAAAAGAAAACAACAACCAACTGTTCTCCAGAGGTTTGTTCTAATGTTGCTGTAAGCACCTCAATAGCCTTAACAAGTGCTTCCTCAGTTTTTATGTTCTGTTTTTCACCACCTGGTAGCTATGGTCAAAGCAGTCAGTATTCATTCACAACTGTGCTTTTGTTAAATTGGAGTTTTGTGTCAAATTGTGAGGATTGGACCAATTGTAGGTCATTACCAGCGTTTAAAACAGTGAAATATAATGCAGTGACAATATCAGGGAATATTACAAATATGTTGTTGAAGAAATGTTAGTGGATATACGTGTAATATATATACATGTACCAGATTACAGATGTACAGTGTCTTTCTTATTGGGGGCTGTGGTTTAAAAAGTTAAACAGTGAATTGGTAGTAAGACAGCCTATAGACAAAGTGCAGCCTATAGACAAAGAAGTAAAAAATCGATGCCCTGAATCAAATGTTCACCAGATGTCTCTTGTTTGTTGAATATACATCACTATTTTTTCTCTAGTGACATTTTCTCTGCAGTTTGGGTTTCTGTTAATGGGTCTTCTATAAATCCATATGTATGTAGAATACACAAATACACGTATGTATGTATCTTCCCGGAGAATAGTCTATCAAATGAAAATTATGTTTCAGGGCATCTCTCTTTGACTTACCCTTGGAAGCTTGTTATAAGAGTTCAAGAAACAAAAGTCCCCAGTAGTCTGTTTCTTGTTATGGTTATGAGAATATGAATGATGCTGTTGGCTATACAATAGCTGCTCAACCCTTTTCTGTGAACTTAGAAAAGAATAGATGTTGTCAGGAAAGGGAAAGAAGCACGAGTAAGAAGAATTATCATGTTGGAAATTCTTCCACAATTTCTTCTTATGCTTAAGACTCCAAGTTGCATATTATTGATTAAAGAATGACATAGGTTGAGAGAAACTTTCATATAAAAGTATTTGGTGCTTTTCAAAACTATTGCATGTTTGTATTTGTAAGAAAGTAGAGTTCAGAGTTAGGGAAACTTTTCTTGTGATTTAGGTTTTATTCTTGTTTTGATTTTTATTTTAAAGTTTTTTTTTAAATTTCCTGCTCTGGTATAGATTCAATTACAAAAACAAACTGGTTTGTTTACTTTTTTATTAGGATAGTGAGAGTTTGAAAAGTGCTAATCGGTTATGTTGATTTGTTTTTGTGTTCTTGTGAAGAAAAAATCTAAATATCAGTTAAGTAAGTCTCTTTGAGGCTTACCTAGTCTCCATTAAATTTACCATTAAAATTATAAATACTAGATAGAGAAACAGATATATAATTTGTCGTTTTCTACCCTGGCCTTGTCTGAGATTTTTAATAAGAGAGGGTGATACTCAAACATCTATTTGTTTCAATCATATTAAATTTTGAAAAAAATTAAATGCTAGATGGTTTTAATCAATTTTCTTTTTCAAATGTATAAAACAAACAAAAACCTTTATCACGAAGAGCATGCTTTTTACAATAGTGGATGTATATTTTTGTTCATGAAAATTATATTTCTTCTTTTAGATCTTATTTTTCTACAGGGAACTGAAGTTATATTTAAGGTTGCACTCAGCCTACTGAGCAGCCAAGAGACACTTATCATGGAATGTGAGAACTTCGAAAATATTGTTGAATTTCTTAAAAACACGCTACCTGATATGAATACCGCTGAAATGGAAAAAATTATTACCCAGGTATGATTTAAATGCTAAGATATAGAATTATACAGCAGTTTCTCTCCTGATTATACATTAAATATTTTAGCATTAAAAATGTAGTTATTCTTGACAAGCATTATTTTTTCAAGTTTTTTTTAACCTTGATCAGATACATTTTATTTAGTAATAAGACTATTGTGAAATTTCTACATTGTGATATTGTCTGTCCGGCTGTGCACAGAAAACAGGGTTTAGTGCTACATTATGAGTTTTTCATGAATCCTTTCAATCTTCAGCCAATGACTGTAGATAGAACTGACATTGTTAGGAAGACCTGAGAATAAAATGAGAGCCACTTGCCTTTGTTATTAGTTAATTCTGTTGTAAAATATACAAGAAGATCATGTGGCAAAAGCATAGGCTTTGGAATTAGAAGATATTGGGTTACTATATCTTACTCTAGCTCTTTTTTTAGTTGTCTGGCTTGCGCACATCACCCTAATCTTTTATTTTTTTATTTTTTATTTTTTTTGAGTTGGAGTTTCACTCCATCGCCCAGACTGGAGTACAGTGGCCGCTCCCAGCCACCACAACCTCGACTCACTGGGCTCCGGCGATTCTTCCGCCTCAGCCTTCCGAGTAGCCAGAATTACGCCCGGCTGATTTTTGATTTATTGTAGAGATGAGGTCTCACCAAGTTGCCCAGATGGGTCTCGAACCCACGGGCTCAGGCAATCCATTCACCTCAGCCTCCCAAAGGCGCGGGGTTACAGGCTGAGCCACTGAGCCCGGCTTACCCTAATCTTTTAAACACTAGTTGTTTCCTCACCAAAATGGGACAATACTGATCTAAGAAGTTTTGTGAAGCTTAAATAAGAAAACTTGATATATCCGTGTTGGTCCCTGCAGAAAACATTCTCCCCTTTGAGTCAAATGAAGGAACCATTTACCTGCCCAGAGATGTGGCCAGGGTTAAGAGAACCCAACACAGATGTCCAGGTACCCAGGAACCAGGAGCAGAGGGAGGCCATTCATACTCCTTGTGCTGAAGGGACAAGAGGAGGATATAATAGTGTTACCAGGCCCAGTGAGATCTGGTACTGTAGTGGAGAGGTCTCGGTGGTTGCTATGCTCTTGGGGAACTAAGCCAGAGAAAGATCAGGGGTGAAATACCCAACCTCTTTTTCCTGCTGATATCTTCCATTGGCCAAACCAAACCAGAAGTGAGCCAGAAAGGAAGTGTGGAGGATACAGTTCACAGGGGACAGTAAAATGGATGAGTGTAGAGAATGGATCTGGGAAGCCAATGGAGAGGGGAGAGATCTCTAACAGTGTATTTAGTCCTTGACTCTCATAGTGACCAGGTGAGTGATAGTTACATATTGATGCTGTTTAGATAAAATGAACACGCTTAAGACCAGACCAGGTTTGTAGATTTGACAGTTGCTTTATGAGCATTGGTCAGATTTACCACTTTCCCACCTGGGGACACGTGGAAGAGCAGAGTGAAGACAGTGTTTAGAGCAAGAGAAAGGGAACTTGTGATTTTGCTCTGGTGTGCTACCACCTACTGGCTGTGTGGCTTTGGGCAAATTATAACCTCTCTGAGTCTCAACTTTTCCTCTAAAAAATAGTAATAGCAATGATAGATCCTATTATGTTTTCATATTATTTTTAGGAACAAATATAACCAATAAGTTAATGTATTGTGCACACTATAATTTAAACTTTAATATAAACTCTTATTGTAGTGTCACATATAAAATTTTCTATCCATTACATGGAATCTAAATAACAAGCAGGCTATTTGGTAAATATCTATAGTTTTTATTTGTTAAAATGCTCTGTAAGCAGGAAGGTGTAGCTTTTATTTACATATTTGCTTGTTCATTTATTAATTTTTCAGAAATATCTTTTTTGACTGGCAAGCAGTCAGAGATTGTGCTTTTAGAGATTTGGAATCAGATAGCACCTCTTTCCTATAATTTTTTTTTTAAGTTGGAGTCTCACTCTGTCACCTAGGCTGGAGTGCAGTGGCACGCTGACTGCCACTGCAGCCTCGACCTGCTGGGCTCCAGTGATCCTTCCCCCTCAGCCTTCCAAGTAGCCAGAACTACAGGGGTGCGCTACCATGCCTGGCTTATATTTTCTATAATTGATGGGGGACTTGCCTGGCTTTACATATTAATACTAGGGTTAATGGGGAGAATTTATAGGCAGCTAATTTGAACTTGATATTAGAGTTGATTAACTATGGAATGGACTGCTGATATTAAAAGAGACTTTGATGAGCTTTATTTATAGATACTGTAAAAATGCAAACAATGCAGAAAAGCACAAAGTAGAAAATAAAAGTAACTACAAGTCTCAACTTCTAGAGATGGTAACTTTTAAACTTACTATTACACGTTCCATTGCTTATATACACAAATAAAAAGGTTTACAGTTTTACACAACGAAATCATACATGCTGTCATGCAACCTGATTTTTAATTAAAATAGATGTAGGGTATTAGATATATTTCCATGCCAATAAATATGAATCCTTATCATCATCTTTTTTTTTGAGTTGGAGTCTCGCTTTGTCACCCAGACTGGAGTGCAGTGGTCGCTCCCGGCCACCGCAGCCTTGACCTGCTGGGCTCCGGCGATCCTTCCGCCTCAGCCTTCCAAGTAGCTGGAATCATAAGCATGCGCTACCCTGCCCGGCTGATTTTTTGATTTATCGTAGAGGTGAGGTCTCACTGCCCAGGCAGGTCTCGAGCCTACGGGCTCAGGCAATCCACTCACCTCAGCCTCCCAAAGGTGCGGGATTACAGGCTGAGCCACCGAGCCGGCTCTTATCAATCATTTTTAATGGTTGTGTAGTAGCCCATTGTGTCCACACCCACTATGTAAGGAAAAGGTAGTTGTTATTTGAGAGGGATGACCAGTTAGCCTAGAAGTCCCTTTATTGAAATTCTAATATTTGAGTGTCTATAATATTCCAGTAGAGTAAGTCGGGTTTTCTGCATGTTCTTTTCACAGCATTAGTATAGACACCACTGCTTGAATGGCAGCTGCTGCCTCTCCTTTCTACTAGCAAGTTTAGACTAAGAGGAGGTTAGTTGTCGTCTCACTTCAGAGTGAGCTGTCTTCCTATTTGGTGGTAACATGAGAAAGCAGAGTCAGCCCTCATTAAACTTTACAGACCTGGACAATGCTCAGGGTGTGCAATTCTGAGGATTCTTTGTGCAGTAAAATATGTGCATGAACCCTAAGGGGCTCAGTTGGAATAGCAAATGGATACATTTATTAAGACCTTTCTGCCCCATTGAAAAATAAAGTACAAATGTTTTTGGTCTCTATATTATAGTAATACCCTATGCAATTTTGGTTACTAATCAGCAAAGATGATCTCTAGCATAGATAATAATTATTCAGTAACTAATATTGTCTATCTCATAGACTACATTTGGAAGACATTTACTATATGATGAATATTTTGGTTGCAAAATATCCTTGGACATTAGTTTATTCTAGTGATTTGGTCTCATTACAAGACTGTTTCAATTACACAAACACTATCTGTTCTTAGGTTGACAGTCTAATCAATATAGAATTTGGTCTTATATTGACAGTTATACCTGTTATCTTTCTTTTTGTATGCTTTAATGTTCTTTGTTAGTGAGTATTTGGAAAGATATATCAAATATGTCAAGATAGACAGATCATATCTTAGTATATGTTTGGAAGGCCAGCCTAACCCATGGTGCTTTCACGGAAGGTTTTTGAGATGGATATTTCTAAGCAGTTACATGCTTATGAGGTGGAGTATCACGTACTGCAGGATGAGCTTCAGGAATCTTCATATGCCTGTGAGGACAGTGAACCTTTGGAGAAGCTGGAGAGGGCCAATAGCCAACTGAAAAGACAAAACATGGACCTCCTGGAAAAATTACAGGTAAAGAAATAAATATTTGACCAAAGAAATGCTTGAATGCCTGCTGCATGCACAGAACTATCCCAGGAATGATAGGGAAGTATGTGGAATGAACCATTGCTGACCAAAAGCCTGCATTTCAGATTGTGTCCAAGTGCTCTGGGGGCTACAAATGACATATGAATTTAGATATCACCTGGGAGAGAAACAGCACACTCACACACACACACAAAATCTAAATACTCTTTTAAAGCAGAACTTAGTTAAATACCCATTGCATGTTGTACGTATTTGGCTAAGTTCAAGGAAGAAAGAATTGGATATAGGAAATTGGGAAAGTTGTGAGGGACTCAGGCTTGAGCTGGAATCTGAAGGCTGTGGAATAAATGAGTGAGGAGAGACTTTAAGTTTGGCTGGGCAGGAGGATGACATCAGTAAGGATGACGTGGCAGAGCAGCAGAGTTAGTCTGGATCAGTGAAAGGATATATGTTGGGAAGAGGTGGGGTTTATATGAGGGAGGCAGAATTGTGGGTGACTCTCAGTGTCAAGCTGACCAGTGGGACTTTAATCCTGTTGAGAAGAAAATCTGCCCAAGTTTTTGTACCATACATCAGCAGATCAATCTGGAAACCTCGATAAGACTTGATTAGTAAAGAGGCCTGAGAGTGGACATTTGCAAATATCTGAGGATGATGAGAGTTGTCTAAACTAGAAATGGAAAGAGAAGGAGACATTTCTAGGCAAGTTGAGTAAAGCATGTAACTCATAGTCCCTGCCCTCAAAGAGTTAACAGTTATTTGGGATTATAAATATTATATATTTATTTATGAATACACACTTATAAATGCAGTAAGCAATTTATTACAAAGTAATATTCTGCATTTTCAGCTTGTATGATGTGTGCTAAGTAGCCAAGCACTGAGGGGTAAGGATAAAGAGTGATACAGAGCCGGTGCGGTGGCTCATGCCTGTAATCCCAGCATTTGGGGAGGCAAAGGCAAGAGGATTGCCTGAGCCCAGGGGTTCAAGACCAGCCTAGGCAACTTGGTGAGACCTCATCTCTACAATAAACAAACAAACAAATAAATTACCTGGGTGTAGTGGCTTGTGCCTGTAGTTCCAGCTACTTAGATGGCTGAGGTGGAACCTCACCTGAACACAGCAGGTTGAGTCTGCAGTGGCCATGAGCTTGGTGATGAGGGAAGAGAGGTTAGCAGGTAACCCTTCTGGGGGAAGCTGACTTCTGAGTTAGAGCTTAAGTGCCTTATGGCTCCTTGGTTTCTGTTTACTCCTCCTCTCTACTTTCTTAGTACTGCACCTGAGAACACTAAAACTTTACTTCCATGTAGTGAGTCCCTGGCAAGACCAGCTAGGGGAGAGAGATACAGAAATGAGGGGTCTCTAAAGAGGTTGCTCCTCAGGAATAGGAACCCTGAACTCCTTTCACCTCATCTTACATTGACTCAGGCTCATTGAAGATTTTATCTCTTTTCCTATTTAAAAAAAAAAAAACCCAACATGGTCTATTTTCAAAAAGGAAAAGACTGTATATTGTCCCTTATTGCTTGGATATTTCCAGGGTGATGAACTGTGCATTTCCCTATTAGGGAAGGTGGGTTTGCACTTGTTTTATGTTATAATGATTCTTCTTGATTGTTACAGACTTTTTCATTGCCAGTTCATTGTACTCATCATCAAGTTACTTGGGCATCCCTGACGCCCACAAAAACTGATGGAATCCCAAGTATATGTGTAGAGAACCTTGTGTTTCCAGTGAAAGAGTAAGAAGTCTCTTTTTTCACTGCCAGATAGTGTCAGGAATCTCCTGTTTCTCCTTTAGCCAGGCCTGATCACGGTCACTCAGGGGAACACCAGTGGGTAGAGAGTGAGTACCCCCATCGCTGTGGGGGGGCAGTTTAGTATCGCATTATTGGTGTATTCAGTGGGAGGAAGTGAACCATGTAAGTGCCATAGTTGTATTTTTGAGAACCCTAAAAATCTCCATTTCATGGAGGTTTTCAGAGTATTTGCATCAAATAATATTTTATTAAGTCATTTGATATAATTGGTTAATAGAGTCAGTCCTGGCTGCTGGTATAACGAAGAGCCAGATTCTTCAGGTTTTTAATTTGGAGGAATTTTTCTTTTCCCCCTAACAGGTTGCTCATGCTAAAATTCAAGCCTTGGAATCAAATCTGGAAAGTCTTTTGACCAGAGAGACCAAAATGAAGACTTTAATCCGGACCCTGGAACAAGAAAAAATGGCTTATCAAAAGACAGTGGAGCAAATCCGGAAACTGCTGCCAGCAGATGCCCTTGCTAATTGTGAGTCACTGCTCAGAGACCTCAACTGCAACCCCAACAACAAAGCCAAGACAGGAAATAAGCCATAATTTACGAGGTGCCGTCTCAGCAGACAGTGCTCCTAGCTTTGACAGGAAGAGCCCGCATGCTGCTGGCCCAAGGCTGAACCTGATGCCGGTGCAACCGCCTGACCCTGGTGCTGAGCCCCCCTCGTCATGGCAGGCGGGCCTCGCATTCATCAGAGCATGCCAATACCAAGCCATCGTACATATGGAGACTGGTTTTGGTTGTTGTTACTATGGACATGTATACAAAAGGGACATAGAGAGTTCAAGCTTCCAGGTAAAATGAGTAGATGTATATTTAGAGCCATTTTTTTTAGTCAGAACATTATGAAATCCACACCAAAGGGAAGTTAACGTGAAATTCTCCCTTGGACACATGTGAAATCTTTTTGTCTTTATAGTGAAACAAAGCTCGAGCATCTTTGTATATTGAAATATACTTGAAAAAAATGAATGTATTTTTTTCTCCAAAGAACAGCATGTTTCACTCGATGGTGGAAAAGTGAAAACGTGTATGTAACTTTACATGTACCTGTCTTAGAATCTACTGACATTGTCTATGTGAGGAAAATGACATTGTGAGTCATGCTCCTATGGGTTTTTCAGGAGGGGAGGGGCTTTTCTCTCTGCCTGCTTTGTGCCAACTAGCATGTTGCATCTACATGCGTTTTGAGTCTGATTAGGCATTACGTTATAATACTTAAGGAGAAAGCAGGACATGGTGGCCGAGCCTACTCAGCTCAAGGTAAAGGGAATGATGCTAATTTTCTAGCAAATTAGACCAGCACTGTTACTCAAGCAAAAAATATTACACTTTACACATTTAATTTAGGACCCAAATGTCTAGATTTGCTTTCTATCTTTTTTTTTTTTTAATAACTCCTATGGTTGTGAATGGATTCCCCTTTACTTAGGACAACCGTCAACAAATGGCAAGAATTTGCCATTTTCTCAACAGATTATGAAAACTCTTAATTTCATTATCCTTACCTTAAATTTAGTATAAGGAAATGCAATGATGATTGACTTTCCAAAGATGATAAGCTATGTCGAGATACTATTTTTTTTTTTTGCCAATTGACAGAATCTAATAAGCCCTTAATCATCCTCCCCCTTTCATGTGAACATTTCTGAGAACTGTGAAGTGTTTAGGAACAAACTTTTGAAATCCATTGGAAGGGGAGGAGAATGACAGTGGTGCACAATTCTGCATTTGGACTCCGTACTTCTTCAGCTCACATACAGGTTGTTGGAGGACATTCAAGCATGCTGGTGTAGGGAGGGAAGGTAATTTTCAAAGTGCAAATGGAGTTCTCCATCTCAGAGATGATTCTGTGATAGTGCCTCTGAAAGTTGATGCAGCATTTTTGCCTTCCCAAACAGTATTTAACATTACTGCTTTTTGCAGTACTTGTGTTTTCACAGATGTATTATTTAGGGTAATTTTCTTCAAAGGCAGTTTGTTATACACAAGCTAAAATTCATTATAGGGAGCAGACTGGAGCTCTGAAGGTTTCAGAAAACCCTAATGACAAACATCTGAAACCCTCTCTCTACCGTTACTCAGTGTGTAATGACTTTTGTTACCAATCAACGTGCCCTTGAATCCAGGTATTTTCTTAAAAGACAATGCTAAAGTCTTATTAATAAAGACAGTGTTCTAGAAAATGCTGATTCTGAGTCCCTCATTCAGTTGGGGGCCACTAATTGATTTGTTGCTTGGATAGCCTCAACATTTCTCTATGTGTAGGAGGGGATTTCTTTCCTATTACGAATATGATAAGTACCATCTTTTTACTGTCTAGTGATGAAAATTATCTTATGGGCGTGATACACAGATGGTAGCCAAGGAATCTTTAAGTTGGAGAAAGAAATTTTTTTTCCTGTTATTCAGTTTAAAGTAAACATTATTCTGGGTGTTTAGAACCAACATTTTGAGTTGCATTATGGTGTCCAGAGATCAAGGTGATTTGGATACGATATTTTCTTTTGAAAATGAATTTTCTTTTTCATTTGTGATTTTTTAAAAAAAGTTGCATCATTTATGCTTCATACATTGTTACATCTTCATCAGGCTAATGCAGTGTCTAGTTCATTTACAATATTACAATATTTGTATTACAATAAATACACAACGGCAATTTCCTTGGCTTACTTGTTTTACTTTTGTTGGTTTTTTTTGGAAAAACTGAGCTCTTGATTAGAGTCAACTGCAAGATTTACAAGGGTTGGATTGTTACTACTTAAAATAGCTATACTGATAATTCTTAATAGAATCTGAGATAACAGACATAAATAACTGAAGAGACATTTATGAAAGTGCATTGTTACCAGTTTTCAAATGAAGAATTTTGCTGATGACTATAGGGGAAAAAAAAGGTTACCATACTGACATACTGGCATTCTATCTCTTCACAGATATCTCAGCATCCCCAGATGAGATTATGCATATTAAAAAACAAAAAACTAACTTTATCTTTTTTCCTTGTCAGAAAAAAAAAATGTTAATGGATTTTTGAGTGGTAGTTGTAGTTTTATTTAGCATTTTATTTTATTTACTTATTTTTTTGAGTCAGAGTCTCACTCTGTTGCCCAGGCTGGAGTGCAGTGGCACGCTCACGACCACTGCAGCCTTGATTCTTCTGCCTCAGCCTTCCAAGTATCTGGAACCACAGGTGGCCGCCACCATGCCCAGCTAATTTTTTTTTTCCATTGTAGAGTCGCAGTCTCGCCATGTTCCTTAGGCTGGTCTCGAACCCCTGAGCTCAGGCAATCCTCTCGTCTCTGCCTCCCAAAGTCCTGGACGTACAGGCATGAGCCACTATGCTCAGCTGCATTTTATGTTTCTTGATGGCCTAGTATGGGTCAGGTATTTTGCTGGTTGCTGGAACCTCAAGAATGTCCCTCTCTTGAATTCTCCCAATTATCTTTTGAAATGCGTCAGTTCTTGTCTGAAAAATTCATAATTTTTATGGAAAAAACATCAGAACATGCAGATCAACACTTTGCAAATTGTATAAACATGCCAGTGTTTTGCCCTTCATCATAAATATATGTTATCCGTTATGTACAATCCGTTATGTACAACCTGTAGGTTGTAGCATAAACACTGTATTATACTGTATCTTACACTGCGCATTTAGCTCATTGGTACCTGATATAAATTATCAGGGCAGTCTCACTGAGTAATCCAGGTATATCACTTACATAGACTACATAATGTGGCTGGTGCTCCCTGGAGTTGAGTAATGCTGCAGCTGATAAAATATAGTACATGTTATATAGGATGCATGTTATTCTGAGAACTGAGATCATGTATCCCACACAGTTTATGGTCTATATTAACATGATTTTACTATTCCCTTGTCTACATTGGCATAATTTTATAATTCCAAGAGATTTCTTGTCCTGGCAAGTGATGTTTTTATTGTTCATTACAAACACTTCCAAAAAGACCTGTTAATTTTTCAATAGTTTATATCCTGATTCTTTGAACCCCTGCCTCAAAATCCTCACCTGCTCTTTTTTACTAACCTTAAACTATTATATCATGACATTTACCCCATCTTAATCAAGTGCCACATTGAAATACCCACCTCAAACCAAACTGTCCCCCAGCCCCTAGACACAACTGAAGCTCTGTAGAGGTGGATTCTGCCTTATGGCAATAGGCAATAAACTCAGCAATATCTTATCAATGAGTTGTGCTGATGTTATTTGGAGGCCACCCAGCATTTGATAAGATCATCTATTGTATACACACATACTTAAAACATACAGTGTTCCTCCCTTATCCACAGGGATATGTTCCAGAAACTCCATGGATGCCTGAAGAGCATGCCTGAAGAGTTTGATAGTGCCGAACCCAACTGCCATCAGTTGAAACACGTTTCTGTTCTACCACAGTAAATTTAATGCCTTTTCTTTTTTAACTAAACACTTATCAAGCACTGTAGCTGTAACTTTTGTAGTTGGAGATGCAACTAAAACTAGCATTAGTTTCTTTTTCCTTACTCACAGTCTCATTGAGAGAAGATTTGTGGTTGCTGTAGATCTTAGCAACCTCCACATGTGATTTTTTTTCTTCCTTATTAGGTAAATAAATTTCACCTTTTTCACTTAAAGGTAGCACTTGACAGCATCTCTTTGGTATATCCAAATTGCCAGCATCACTACTGCCCACTCTGGGCCCTTATGAAGTCAACTTAATGATTGTTTGAACAGAAGCATTGCAATTACTGACAGTCGATCTCATAACTGAGAGGGCTACTAAATGACTCACTGGTGGGGAGTCAGACAGTGTGAGTGTGCTGGTCAAAGGAATGATCATGTAGACAGAGTAGGATGGTGGAGTTTGCATTATGCAACTCAAAACACTGTGTGATTAAAAACTTAAGTATTTTTTATGTCTGGAATTCTTCATTTCATATTTTCAGACCTTGGTTGCCTTCAGAAACCCTGGAATGCAAAACCGTGAATGAAAGGGAGACTAGGGTCATGCTGTTATTTCCTCTTTTTTCTTCTTTGTCTTAATTTCTATTTTCTTTCTCCAGTCTTCTTTTCCTGAATCTATATCTGCCTCAGACCACTCAGTAACTCCCGTCACTTCATATCGTAATTGGTGACTCCTAAGACTACTCAGTGTTGACCCTTTTAAATACCAATAATATAATGCAGAAAAATTAAGTTTGAACTATCATGTGGGTAGAGATTATTAATTACTGTCATGTGGGTAGAGTCTATAATTGTTAACATGTGGGCACTACCATGAGGCTACCTCTAAAACCTCACAAATAAGGGAAATGTGCAATTCTTTAAAGTGAAATCAACAATCTTTGTTCCCATCTGTAAGGTCATTTTGGACAGAACACCACCTGGATCTGAAAGTTTTGACTGTTATCTAATTAGATATATTTGCATAGCTAATGAAAGATTAGGTTAATCAGAAAAGAACTGATTGTTCTTAGAAAGATAGAAGAAAGAAAATCAGGCACATTTTGGCAGATCCAGCAGGAGGAAACCTTAGCCAAGACCCTTGGCAAAGCTGTCTTTACTGTTAAAATGAATGCATAGAATCCTGACCTCCAGAATCCAAGTGTTCTGGCCCCCTCACAAGTCTTCCCCTTGTGACATTGATGTACCACAGGTATTGTGAACCTCCAGCTCATTGTACTCCACTGGTTTGAAGTCTTTGCCCTCAAAGCAGCATCTATTTGTGGTTTAACTTTTCTCTCTGTCACAGAGATAGGTTAGGCTAGTTATAAAACTGCAAATCATAGCTGGACGCAGTGGCTCACATCTGTAATCCCAGCACTTTGGGAGGCTGGGGGCGGGGGGGATCACTTGAGCCTTGAAGTACGAGATAAGCCTAGACAGCATAGTGAGACATCATCTCTACAAAAAAAAATCAAAAAATTATCTGGGATGCCATGAAAGCAGTGTTAAGAGGAAAATTCATAGCATTGCATGCACACATCAGGAAAACAGAAAGACCTTAAGTAAATAGCCTAACATCACACCTTAAGGGAACTGGAAAGGCAAGATCACCAAAATTATAACTTCAGCAGAAGAATCCAGATCACCAGGATGATAATCACAACAGCAGGATATAGAAGACAAAAATTCCATAGAAAGAATCAATAAGACAAAAAGCTGGTTCTTTGAAAGGGTAAATAAGATTGATGGTCTCCTATCCAGACTGACTTAAAAAAAAGAGAATGAAAGTCCAGATAAACACAATTAGAAGCTCAAGAAACAAAGTCACAACTGACCCTGAAGAAATTCAAAAGATTATCAGAGATTACTATGAACATCTGTATGCAAATAAACTTGAAAACCTAAAGAAAAAGGAGTATTTTCTGACATCACACAACCTCCAAAGGTTGAAACAAGAAAGAATTGAAACTCTAAATAGACCAATACCAATCCAGAAAATTGACTCAGTCATAAGAATTCCCTCAACAAATAAAAGCCCTGGACCAGATTGTTTCCCAGCTGAATTTTACAAGACATACAAGGAGAAACTGATGCCAATCTTATTGAAAGTATTCCAAGCTATCGAAAATGATAGAATTCTCCCCAGGTCATATTATGAAGCTAACATCATACTGATACCTAAATCTGACGAAGACTCATCAAAGAAAGAGAATTACTGGCCAATCTCCTTGATGAACATAGATGCAAAAATTCTCAACAAGATTTTAGTAAATCAGATCCAACATCTTTTTTTTTTTTTTAAGTTGGAGTGACACTCAGTGTCCCAGGCTGGAGTGCAGTGCAGTGGCACACTCACAGCCACTGCAGCCTCCACCTGCTGGGTTCAGGTGATCCTTCCACCTCAGTCTTCCAAGTAGCCAGGATTACAGGCATGTGCTACCATGCCTGGCTAATTTATTTATTTATTTATTTACTTATTTATTTATTGTAGAGATGAGGTCTTGTCCGGGCTAGTCTTGAACCTGTGAGCTCAGGCAGTCCTCTCACCTCGGCTTCCCAAAGTGCTGGGATTATAGGTGTGAGCCACCGCTCCCCACCCAATAACAAGCCTTAAGGATCATCCACCATGACCAGATGGGCTTCATTCCTGGGATGCAGGGCTAGTTTAACATTTGCAAGGCCATACAAGTAATTCAGTACATTAACAAATGCCAAAAAAAAAAAAATTAGCCAGGCATGGTGGCAAATGCCTGTATCCCAGTTACTTGGGAGGCTGAAGTGGGAGGATTGCCTGAGCCCAAGAAGTCAAGACTGCAGTGAGCTGTGATAGTGCCACTGCACTCTAGCCTGGGAGACAGAGTGAAATTCTGACTCAACAAAAATAAAATAAAACTGCAAATGTTTAAGTCCCTATAACAGTTCTATTTTTCTTTTCTTTTTTTGTTTTTTTTTTTTTTGAGACTGGAGTGCAGTGGCCGCTCCCGGTCACTGCAGCCTCAACCTGCTGGGCTCCTGCGATCCTTCCGCTTCAGCCTTTCGAGTAGCCGGAATTACAGGCGCGCGCTACCACGCCTGGCTAATTTTTTGATTTTATTGTAGAGATGAGGTCTCACCTGCCCAGGCAGGTCTCGAACCCGCGGGCTCAGGCAATCCACTCACCTCAGCCTCCCAAAGGTGCGTGATTACAGGTTGAGCCACTGAGTCTGGCTTATTTTTCTATATAAATTAAAAATAGATTCCAAACATTTGAAATTAGAGTGAAATATGCACAACGTAAAATTTAGCTTACTACCTTAACCATTGTTAAGGGCACTGTTCAATGACATAGACCACATTTACGATATTGGGTAACCATCACCACCTTCCAGCTGCAGAACTCTTTTGTCTTGCAAAACTGAAATTCTGTTCCTTACTGAACATGAACTCTCCAGTTACTTCTTCCCCCAGCCCCTGTAACAACCATTCTCTTTCTGCCTCTATGAATCTGACTGCTCTGGGTCCCTCATGTAAGTGGAATTATAGTATTTGTCCTTTTGTGGTTGGTCTTACCTAGCATAAAGACTTCAAGGTTCATCTGTATTGTAGCACGTGTCAGAATTTCTTCCTTTTTAAAAGACTGAATTACATTCCGTTGTATGCATATATGCCCCATTTTGTTTCTCTTTCTGCTTTAGATGGACACTTGGGTTGCTTCTACCTTTTGGTTGTTGTGAATAATGCTGCTGTGATCATGGGTGTACACATACCTCCATCTCAGGAGCTTGATTTTTGTGAACTCACCCCTGAAGAATGAATCTGTGGTTTGTGTGCTGATGAAATCAAACTGCTGAGTCTTCAAGGGCCTATATTGGAAAAACCTCTTCAGGGTATATGACATTTCTGGGTGATTTATTATTATTATTATTATATGAAAAAGACCCTAGAATGTTCAGGTCTGATGTTGGGCAAATTGGTTTTCTTAATAGTAATGCTGCTTTTGCAAACACCAGAGATAATTTTTTCTAAGAGCTATTCAATTGTTGCTAATATTCAAGTTTTCTTTAGCAGAGTAAAATTCTTATGTGGTCTGATGTTGTTTTCCTTCTCAAATTGAGTTAATTTGCAAAATCACAGTTGTTATTCTCAATAGAATATATTATTCAGAAAGAATTATTTCAGTTAAAATATACCTTATACTGTATGCTCAGGGATGTCTCAGAAATGTGACATCTCAAAATAAAATGGGGGCATTTTTTGTATTGACTTTAACCAACTTGGACATACTCAGTTTTCTTTATACATTTATGTTCTGTTTTGCCTAGCAAACAATTACTTATTCCAGTCCTCTCTGCTTTCTAATTTAGACTTTCTATAGTAAATTGGGTGCTTAGAGAGAAAAATAAAATACTGTTCACTATTTAAGAAGTCTATTAAAGCTTATGTAATTAGAACATTCATTAGTCCTTTAATAGTACCTACATTTAAAACCACAGGGTAAGGCAGGAAGGGAGGTACCAGCATCTTGAGTGAGTTAATATGCTTGATTTTTTCCCTGTTCCTTCTGAAGCTAAACTTATTATAAGTTAAGTATGCCCTTGGTTAAAAGGTTCCACTCACTCAAAGAATCAAAAATACATTTCACATACTGTTCCTATGAAAGGATTACAAGACATATTCCAAGTACAAATTTGGAAAATATACTTGCTTAACAACTATAGTTTTTCATCGCTTTGTTCTTCCTGAGCCTGGAGGAAGAGGGCAAAGAGTTATTATGAGCAGAGTTCTCTGCCTTGAAGGCCCTGTTACAATTAAAACACTACCTTCTGGGAGACAGTGTTAATCCTCTGATTGAAGGACTTTGTGGAGGCGTGACAGCCGTGCAGTTTTTTGCTATGCAGGTTAACTTTTTCTGTGGCAGGCAAAGTCAGACAGCCACATGAGCAAGCCCTCATGCTTTTGTGGGCATTTTATTGAGCTGGTGTGTCACCAGCCCAGGCTTATTTGTGTACATGGCAAGTTACATGGACAAACTGATTTTACCCATTGCATGTTTGGATTGGATACAGAGCCTAGTTCTCATGGCTCCGTAGTGGAGGTAAGTGTATTATCTTGGACTTCCCAAAGTTTATTTCTGGAGAATATGTATGGGAGCTAAAAAGAAAATAGGTTCTAAGGCCAAATAAGTTTGGGAGACAATGGATTAAGCTACCTAGAACAGAATACTGAGGGGCTTCCAGAACTTTCAACCTGCTCAACTTCTCAGGAGGAGTGTGAAGTGGGCCATGTAGCCCAGTGTTAGGAGCTCAGGATTTGTCTATATGTAGAGCCAGGGTAAGCGCTCACTCCTCGACTTACTACTTGCTGACCTGGGCAAGTCATCAAACTTTTTAGCAGTTGAATTTTCTTATCTATAAAATGATAGACTTAAACTAAGCCACTGATGTGCCATTCAGCTCTATGATTTTTATGATAACTAATTTTTCAAAGCCTTAGATAAATTACATACGGCACAGGGAAAAAATTCTGATTTTGCTTTCAGTCCAATTATGACAATTCATCTTCATCTAATTCGCTTTTGTTTTTTTTTAAAGGAATGCCATGCAACTAATGAGCCAAATAAGTTTTTTTCCTTTTTGAGTTGGAGTGTCATGCAGTCGCCCAGGCTGGAGTGCAGTGGCATGCTCACTTCCACCACAGCCTCGGCCTGCTGGGCTCAGGAGATTCTTATGCCTCATCCTTCCAAGTAGCTAGAGCTACAGGCGTGTGCCACCATGCCTGGCTAATTTTTTGATTTATTGTAGAAACAAGGTCTTGCCAAATTGCCCAGGCTGGTCTCAAGCCCCTAGGCTCAGACAATCCTCTAGCTTTGGCCTCCCAAAGTACTAGATTACAGGCATAAGCCATTGTGCCCAGCCAAATAAAATAAATTTTTAAAAAAGTTTTAATATTATTATTATTTTTTTTTAGTAAGAGTCTTACTCTGTCACCCAGGCTGGAGTGCAGTGGCATGCTCATGGCCACCAAAGCCTCGACCTGCTGGGCTCAACTGATCCTTCCACCTTAGCCTTCCAAGTAACTGAAAACATAGGCTCACACCACCACATTCAGCTAATATTTTTATTTATTGAAAAGACGAGGTCTCATCAAATTGCCCAGGCTGGTCTCAAACCCCTGAACTCAGGCAGTCCTCTTGTCTCCATCTCCCAAAGTGCTGGGATTACAGGCGTGAGCTACTGCCTGGCTTAAAATTTTTTTTACCATCATTTTTTCCCTCTGGGTCATACAATTCAAGTCGAAACTATATGCTTAACCTTGTTTTAAAAGATTAAATGAATGAGTCATTTTTCCTTTTTTCTTCCTGATGTTGGGACATTGTGATTGTGTTTTAGTTAGTCTTGCCTTTCTTTATTTGAGTGGTGAAAATAGAAGAATGATTTTTTCCTTCTAATTTTACTGTTAAAGTAAATTTCATTTAAAAATTTCTATTTTTCTTGATAAAAATGACAATCTGAAAAGATAAAGCAAGGCTTTGTTTCATCACATGTTTTTCTATAAATGCTTTCCTCCCAAATGTTGCCTTCATGAATCTATACTAAATTTCTGTCACAAGGGTGATACTAATTGTAATTCTGTGAGTGAGTAAAAGTTGGCAAAGAGAGAAAGGACTGTGTCTAATAAACTGTCTTTTTCTGTGGCATTGTGCTGTACTGCATCTGCGATCCCCCCGTCAGTGGGAAATGTATGTGTTTATTTAAATAGAAAATAATAAATAGCATACACATTCACTAGTTAGGTAAAATGCTGCATATATATATATTTTTTTTTTGAGTTGGAGTCTCACTCTGTTGCCCAGACTGGAGTGCAGTGGCCGCTCCCGGCCACCGCAGCCTCGACCTGCTGGGCTCTGGCGATCCTTCCGCCTCAGCCTTCCAAGTAGCCAGAATTACAGGCATGCGCTACCACGCCTGGCTGATTTTTTGATTTATTGTAGAGATGAGGTCTCACTGCCCAGGCGGGTCTCGAACCCGCGGGCTCAGGCAATCCCCTCACCTCAGCCTCCCAAAGCGCGGGATTACAGGCCGAGCCACCGAGCCTGGCTTATTTTTTAATCTATTCCACAATCATTTATTAAAAACCCACTGTGTGTCAACCAGTGTGCTGAGTGCTGGGGATACAGTCTTAGACAGAAAAGTGACAAGAAGAGGCCATACAACAGGGGCACCCAACCATGTGGCTTCCCTGGGCAACATTAAGTAAGGAGGAATTGTCTTGGATCACACATAAATTATATAATATAGTTAGTGTATACACATAATGTGACTTATTTTCTTAATTTTTTATTATAAAGTTTAGAAAAATGAGAACAATATTAAACTAGTGGGAAATCTGACCTTGTTTTTCTAAAACTAATCTATTCATGTCTGGTTCAATGAAAGTGGTCACAATTCTTAGTGAGTTCTCAGGGTGCTTGCCAGAAATGTTTGTTTGAATTTTTCTCTTCGTGTGCTTCATAACTGAAAAGAGCTGTTCACAATTCTATGTGCTGCCAAAATGGCGATGTCATAAATAAGGCGTGATTGTGAACTTCAAAAATGGAAATATGCATGAGGTCATGGAGAAAAATAAATGCTAAAAAATACATGATGTTAAAAGATTTTGTGGAGCCATCCTGCTAGCTGTCCTGGACCACATGTGGCCCATGGACTGTGGGTTGGACATGACTGCCACACAATATAATGAGAAAGCATCAAGCTAGTTTAGTTAGGCAGTAAAAGTAAAGAAAAGAGGGAGGCACCTCATCCAACTGTGTGAGATTAGGAAAGGCTCTCAATTACATGGATACCTTCTTTTTTTTTCTTTTTCTTGGTTTGAGTTAGAGTCTCACTCTGTCACCCAGGCTGGAGTGCAGTGGCACGCTCACGGCCACCACAGCCTCGACCTGTTGGGCTCCGGCGATCCTTCCACCCCAGCCTTCCAAGTAGCTGGAACTACAGACGTGTGCCACCACACTCGACTAATTTTCTTTGTTTTTTGGTTTATTGTAGAGATGAGGTCTTGCCAAGTTGCCCAGGCTGGTCTTGAGCCCGTGGGCTCAGGCAATCCTCTCGCCTCCGACTCCTAAAGTGCTGGGATTACAGGTGTGAGTCACTATGCCCAGACAAATGGATACAATTAAATAGCCATTTGTCTGTCTGCATGACCCTGAAAGACTTTCAGTTTTAAATTGACCGGTATCTTCTTGTTGATAGCACTTTATTATAATATTTCTCATTTTAAAAACTAATGCTTATATAAAAGTCAGTGTAGGGAATTACTTATAAAGAAATTTTAAGAACATTTACATCAGTTCTACTACATACAGATAATCATTAATATCCTGATACATATTCTTTGTCATTATTTTCCATTATAACATAGATATAGCCATAAATACAATTCTGCATCTGATTTTGTTAACACCATGATTTATTTATATCATTAAAACAATCTCTGAAATTTCCGTATATGTAATTTTTGAACGGCTATTAAAGTGAACCAAAATTTACTAATGTTTTCCTGTTCTTATAGTTTCATACATTCTTCAAGTAAAATCATGTGACTTAAAACATTCAACTATCTACTTAAAAAATAATATAACCAACTATATTCCATTCTATAAAATTGGTACACTAAAAGATTATATTGTGTTCATTATTCAGTAAAATAATGTTTATGTTAAATCCTCTAGCTTGTGGTGAGTTAAACATATCCATAGATTATCTAGATGAGCTATGTATTTTAAATATATTTCTTTTTTTAACAGAATTTCTATGCTCCATGCAGTGTAGATGTGCTTTGGACCCCAGATCATAGTGCAACATCTGAAAATTAATGTTTTAATATAGTTCAATGCATCCCTGGAAAAGTAGAGAATATATGGATCATGGGTAAAATGACACAATTTATTGGATATTTTAAAAATCATACTTCTGTGAAATTGAGGTGATTTTCTACTTTGGGCAGTAGAACCGAAATATAAACCAGAGCCCGATCTATCTCCACCTTTCTATAGCTTTCAAAATCCACTACCAAAGTTAAAGAAATTTCAAAGGAAAAATGAATCCAATGTTTAAAATACATCTCCCTGCTTAAATCTTCTTACATTTCTTCTTTAATTTTTGCCACAGCTGGAATCTTTTATTCTCAACTCTCTACCAAAACTTCCCCTAACACTCACCCTGAGAATCAATCCATGTCTCTATTTTGTACCTCACCTAGTCCCTGTGCTTCTTTTAATTTTTCCATGCTCATTCATCGCTATAATTCAAATGTTTGTGTCCCCTTATCTCCAAGTTTGCATGTTGAAACCTAACCTCCATGGTGATGGTATTAAGACATGGACCTTTGGCAGGCATTAGGTCATGAAAGCTGAGCACTCATGAATGAGATTAGTGTCCTTATCAAAGAGGTCTGAGGGAGCATGTTCCCTTTTTGCACAGAAGGCGCCATCTCTGAGGAATAGGCCTTGACCAGAAACCAAATCTGCTGGTACTATGATGTTAGGACTTCTCAGCCTCTGGAACTGTGAGCAATAAATTTCTGTTTTTGTATACATTGCCTAGTCTTAAGTATTTTGTTATAGCAACCCAAATGGACTAAGACATTCAGTAAGCAAGAATGCTTCCCTCCAGAGGCCCAAGGAGAAGGAAGAGGAAGATTATTTAGATAAATTGTTTCTATCTAGCTGGTTCTGTTACCTAACATTACTTTTTTTGTTTTCTGTTATTTAACTTTATTATAGGCTTATGGGTAATTAGAGAGATCCCTACTTTATTTAGGCAAAGGGCCAAATTAATAGGCTTGTAATTCTCATAAAGAAGTTTGATAAGACTCTTAACTCTGCCTCTAACTTTATCAGTGTTAGAATACTTGACACTCAACTGGTTTAGTTGTTCATGTTATAACGCAGAAGAGATGTACAATTATTTCATAGGTTTCGGTTAGAATAAAGACTGTAAGTTGACCATAGGCATCTAAGAGGGCATAAAAATAAAAGAGAATGCAAGTGAGATGATGGAATTGGTTATTGTTTGTGCCTAAGTGGTCACATCAGCTACTTATGATGAAGCTGTGTTTTCCATCCTGGACCTCTTCTCACTCCAACCCCCAACCTCCTTACCAAACACTGTGCTGTCTCAAATAACTAACATAAAAAAAACACAAAAAGATGTGCAAATATGCTCTTTCTCTAAATCCAAATCACAGAAACAGAAGAGTCATGAGTCTTAAATGTAGCTTTATTAAACACAGTTGCAATTTGCAAGACCATAAACGTAATTCAGCTCATCAAAAGATGTAAAAAAAGAACCACATTATTATATCATTAGATGCAGAAAGAGCATTCAACAAAATCTGGCATCACTTCTTGATAAAAACCCTTGAGAATCTAGGCATAGAAGAAACAGTCCTCAAAACAGTAAGAGTCATTTATGACAAACTCACAACCAATGTTTTGCTCAATGGGTAGAAGTTGGAAGCATTCCTGAGAATGGGAACAAGACAAGTATGCCCACTCTCATGCCTCCTGTTCAACATAGTGCTAAAAGTCCTAGCCAGAGAAATCAAGCAAGAGAAGAAAATCAGGGATATCCAAACAGGAAAAAGAGGAAGTTAAGCTATCCCTCTTTGTGGATGGTATGATTTAATACCTTGAAAATCCTAGGGAGTCTGTCAAAAGCCTCCTTGCACTGATGATAGACTTTGCTAAAAACTTGGCATATAAAATCAGTGTGCAAAAGACAGTTGCATTTCTTTACACCAGCAACAGGCAGACAAAGAACCAAATAAAAAGCACCATTTCATTCACAACAGCCACACATGCACACACACACAAAGAAATACTTTGGCATCCACCTAACCAGAGAAGTGAAAGACCTTTACAATGAGAACTACAAAATGCTGCTCAAAGAAATCAAAGATGACAAAAAACAAATGGAAAAACTTTTCATGCTCATGGACTGGAAGAATCACTATTGTCAAGACGTCCACTCTGCCCAAGTCAATCTACAGATTCAATGCAATACCCATCAAATTACCAACATCTTTTTTCTTAAACCATGAAATGACAATACAAAAATTCATATGCAAACAACAAAAAAAGCATGAATAGCCAAACCAATCCTTAGCAAAAGGAATAAAATGGGAGATACCACACTTTCAGACTTTAAACTTCACTACAAGGCTACAGTAACAAAAACAGCCTGGTATTGGTATAAGAATAGGTGCATAGACCAATGAGACAGGTCGAGATTCTGGAAGTAAAAACTCGGTCTCTCAACCAATTCATCTTCGACAAAGCCACCAATAACAAGTACTGGGAAAAGAGACCATATTTAGCAAATAGTACTGGGAAAACCGGCTGATCACATGCAGCAGAATGAAACTGGACCCCTACCGACCACCATGTAAAAAAATCAACTCCAAGTGGATCAAAGACCTAAACAAAAACTTCAAACTATAAGAATTCTAGAAAAAAACATAGGAAATACTCTTATGTACATTGGCGTAGGCAATGGATTCTTGACCAAGTCTCCAAAAGTGAATGACATAAAAGCTAAGATAGACAAGTGGGACCTCATCAAACTGAAAAGCTTTTGTTCAGCAAAAGAAACCATCAAGAAAGTAAAGAGACAACCCACGGAATGGGAAAAAAATATGTGCAAATTATGTGTCTGACAAAGACCTAACATCCAGGAACTCAAATGTAGTGAAAGGAACAAAACTCAATTAAATGGGCTTCAAGCCTGTAATCCCAGCACTTTGGGAGGCCGAGGCAAGAGGATTGCCTGAGCTCACGGATTCGAGACCAGGCTGGGAAATTTGGTGAGACCTTGTCTCTACAATAAATAAAAAAATAAGCCGGGTGTGGTAGCGTGCACCTGTAGTTCCAGCTACTTGGAAGGCTGAGGTGGAAGCGTCACCTGAGCCCAGCAGGTCAAGGCTGCGGTGGCTGTGAGCATGCCACTGCACTCCAGCCTGGGTGACAGAGTAAGACTCCAATTAAAAAAAAATCAGCAGAGAACATGAATAGACCCTTTTCAAAAGAAGACATACAAGCAGCCAACGGATACATAAAAAAATGTTCAACCTCACTAATCATCAGAGAAATGCAAATCAAAACTACAATGGCATACCACCTAACTCCAGTAAGGATGGCCATCACTAATAAATTAAAAAACAACAAATGCTGGCACAGGTGCAGAGAAAAGAGAACACTTCTACACTGTTGGTGAGAGTGCAGGCTAGTTCAGCCTCTATGGAAAGCAGTGTGACAATTCCTAAAAGAACTAAAAATTTACCTTCCATATGATCCAGCGATCTTTCTCCTGGGAATATACCCAGAGGAACATAATCTTACTACCAAAAAGACACCTGCACATGCATGTCTATACCCACACTACTCACAATAGCAAAAACATGGAACCAACCCTACTTCCCATTGAAAGTGGACTGGATAAAGAAAATGTGGTGCATATACCTGATGGAGTATCATGCAGCCATAAAGAAAAACAAAATCATGGACTTTGCAGTAACTTGGATGCAGTTGGAGACTATGATAGTAAGTGGTCTTAGTGGTCACAGAAACAAAGAACTGAATACTGCATGTTCTCACTTATAAGGGCCCTGAACACAAATCACATTAGCACAAGGGAGGGATTGGCAGTCGCTTGGCACTGCCGGGGGAGGGGGGACATGTAACAACACAAAGAGTACCTTGTCCTATACTAGGGGAAGTGAGGGCCAGTTGGCGGCCCAAACTTCACCTGCATGCAGCCTACTTGTGTACTTAATCCTCACTTGTACCCCACATCACTATAATAAAATAAAATGTAATATAAAAAATAAAAGCGGTTGTGAAATATATGTTTCTAGTTTGTCCCTAGTCAGGGCTGCACTTGCAACTGTTGTGACTCCTTGTAGCAGTTGGTTGCTGTGCAATTATGAGAAAATACAGAAAGATGATACAATCAATAAACAGTTATACTGTTTGTGAAGTAAAATATGAAAATAAGAAAATGGTAACAGGTAAGATTAATCAAGAACTTCTCTCTGCAAAGCTTTCTGCTTTGTCACTCTGGCTTCTTGAAAACATACGCATTCATCAGTTCTAATTGATTCAAAAGTTGACAGAAGGACAGGTTTTTTTTTGAATTGGGTCTCACTCTGTTGCCCAGGCTGGAGTGCAGTGGCATGATCATGGCTCACCACAAACCTGACCTCCTGCTCAAGCAATTCTCCCACCTAAGCCTCCTGAGTAGCTGGGACTACAGATGCATGCCACCATGCCTAGCTTGCTTTTTGAATTTTTTGTATAGATGAAGTCTTACTATGTTGCCCAGGCTGGCCTCACACTCTTGAACTCAAGGAATTCTTCCACCTAGGCCTCCCCAAATGCTGGTATTACATGGTGGTTCATGCCAGGCAGAAAGCCTTTTGACGTGGTAATAATTACAACAGTAACTATTGCTTTTGGCTATCTTATTAGATTAATATATTTTACATGCATTATCTCAATTTTTGTATTAAAATTAATATTTAATATTCCATGCAATGAAAACAAAATTTTGTCCTCATTTTACAAATGACAAAAAATAAGTGACACAGTAAGAAAGTTGAGATCCAAATGCTGTGTGATCTGACTGCAAAATTGTTTTGTTTTATTTTAGATTTTTATTTATTAATTTATTTTAGAAAAGAGGTCTATGTTGCCCAGGCTGGAGTTCAGTGGTTATTTATAGTCACAATCATAGCACACTGTAGCCTTGAACTCTTGGGCTCAAGTGATCACTCTGCCTCAGCCTCCTGAATAGCTGGAACAACAGGCACATGCCCCCTCGCTCAGCTCCAAAGCAGCTTCTTTCAATGTCTTTGCCATGCTACTGTAGACATCCTTGAAACAGCAAGCTAGTCCTGGGTTTATATTACATCATCTCAGTAAATCTTGCAGTGTGTGTGTGTGTGTGTGTGTGTGTGTGTGTGGGTGCGCGCGCGCGCGCACGCGCGCAAGATATATGACAGAAAATATGTTTTTCTTCACTTTGAGGAACAATGTGGAGAAAGGGCCAACAGATTAGAATGAGGGATTCCTGAGATTAGACCTAAGCTCAACACTGCATCATATTGATTGGCTGGCTGGATGACTTGGTGAAATGTTGAAAGCAACCTTAACATTTTGGAGCTAGTATTTGATAAGTAATTGTCTTCATCTGTTTTCTGTACCTATAAAAAAATATCATAGACTGGGTCAATTTATGAAGACAGAGAAATTTATTTCTTACAGTTATAGAGGCCAGGAAGTCCAAGAGCATGGTGCCAGCGACTGGTGAGGACCTTCTTGCTGTGTCCTAACATGGCAGAGATCATCTCATGGAGAGAGGGCACAAGCACGTGTGTCAGCTCTGGTCTCTGTTCCTCTTCTAATAAAGCTTCCAGTTCCATCATGGGGATCCCATGCTGATGGCTTGTATAATCCTAATCACCTCGCAAAGGTCCCACTTTCAGTCAACATATGAACACTGGGGACACATGCAAACCCTATGAGCAATCAAGTAGTATCATTAAAAAAAATACAGGGCCATTTTCCCTTGATAGAATGATCTAGATAGAATTTCTAGGAAATGAGCATCCATTTTACTAGGAGAATAAAAGAAAAAAAATGACTCATTGTGGATGCAACTTCTCTGTTAATATCATTTTCATGAAAGCTGTTTAAAAATATTTTATAGATGTGTTTGATTCTCTGATATCTCCTTTCTCTTCAATTCAGAGTTGTATAATCTCTTTTGATTTGGGAGAAATTACTTTATTAGATTAACACATGCATTGTGTAATCTAGGATTAGTGTCTATAGAACTCAGATTGAGAGACATCCCCTATTTTGTATTCATAATTACATTGTCAGAGCTTTGATTAAAAGGAATAATCAATCACCCACAAATTGTGATTTGAAAGACATTGACTAATCTCAAGTATGTCTGAAATTTGCATTGTTTAATTCAATTAAATTCATACATTTACTGAATATCTACTGTGTGCACTGTCCTAGGAGACAGAGACAGATAAATATCTACATTTCAGTTTTGTGACTCTCATAGTAAGATGCTGTATGTTGGAAGTTTTATTTGTACATAAGTAAGGAAGCAATTAGTCCTGCCCAGGAGGGGAGGCAGGAAAGCAATGGAAAAACAAAGTACCTCCAAGTGCTTTAAAGAATCAAAAGAGAATCCACAGGGAGCCAAGGGATGTGTATGTGTGGGGTGTGGTAGCAGGGAAGGCATGTGAAAGGCACAAGAACAGAGAATATTATCCAGACTTTGATATTCATTGATAAGTGAGTCCTCAAAACATTCTACCCCGTTGATGACAAATTTTGCTTCCCAAACTCCAAGATATGGAGGAGGAAGTAATCAGATGAGCCACATATATTCCTCATGCTCTTCTTCTAACCAAAGCAACAGCTACCATCAGTGGTGGATTTACTGTGAGCCAGTGTGTCAGGATCCCTCATTTGCCTGAGTTCTTCCAAGATTCTGGATCTAATTCTTCATTAGCAATTTCATATTATTCCTTTTTTTGTTGTTGTTCAGAATCTCACTCTGTCGCCCAGGCTGGAGTGCAGGGGCACAGTCATGGCTACCACAGTATTGACTTGCTGGGCTTAGGTGATCCTTCAGCCTCAGCTTTCCAAGTAGCTGAAAACACAGGTATGCACCACAATGCCCCATTTTATTTATTTGTTTGTTTATTTATTTATTTGTTGTAGAGACAAGGCCTTGCCAATTTTCCCAGGCTGGTCTCCAACTCATGGACTCAGACATTCCCCTAGCCTTAGTCTCCCAAAGTGCAGGGTTTACAGGCGTGAGCCACTACACCCAGCTTATGTCATTCCTTTTGAAGGAGGACTCAAAATTCCGTAAAATTTGGATCCCACAAAATCTTGGATCTGTCCCTAGCACTTATTGTATGGCATATCAATCAGGGTCCAATCAGGAGACAAAGATCACATGGTAATGCGAACAGGGAAAATTTACTATAAAGATTTATTAACTATAACAGAAGTAGAACCATGGGGATTGACTAGCAAGAAGTGAAAAGAACTTTAAAGAAAATAGGAATACCAAATATAGGGTGCAGGCACTAAAAACTGAGAGAACCCAAGGAAGAAACACATCTGGAAAAACCTATCTCCCCACCATTCTCATACCAAGGGTGAGATCCAGATTGTATTGGCAGAGGCATGGCTGTGGCTCCCTGAACAACAGAGATGTTTACTGAAGCTCTGAAGCCCTCAAAAGGTACCAGAGAAGCCATACATGGGAAGGTGCCAGGCCTGAGGCTCTTCACTGTCAGCTGTCTAAGGGAGGGTGGAGGTAAGCCATGGATGGGAGGTGCCCTAGGCTGCAGGAGCCCTATGCTGGAGAAGATTCCCGTGCTGTAGGAGTTGGTGCCACAGGGCAGCACTGGCTGCAGGAGATGACCCAGAGGGGTAGGTAGCACGGAACAAGGAGGCAGAATTCCTTCCTCCTACGGGATCCCTCCAGCACTCTCGACGGACAGAGTTCAAATTTTGGTATCCTGCAAGCTGCAGAGGAAAAGTATAGAATCCAGCTTCATTATCACAGAGCAGAGAATAAAGGGTAGATTTGGATCTCAAACAACTGGCACTTACAGTTTCTACATATATGCATATGTTCTCATTCAAGTCCTACAAGAACCCTGTCTGTCCCAAGTGAGTCTTTTTGGCTTGAGGCCCTGCTTGTGAATCTGAATCTACGTATTTCTTACTATACTGAAAAAACTGGGTTTTTGGCTCTATGGTAAGGAAGACCACCTAAAACAGTGAAATGTCTCCCATAGGATTATATCTGAGACGGGGGACTGGAAGGTGGGTAGCCAGAAGGGCCTGTCAGTCACTTCCGCTTTCTGATGACTACTAATCAGCCGTCACTCTTTATCTCAGCATTTCTACTTGGCTTCAAGTTTGGAAAGCCCAGGACACACTTTAGGAGTGTGGCTTTTAAGAATTTAATTAAAACATTCCAATTCTGTTAGGTTTAGCCTTTAAACTGTGACTATCCAAGTACTTATATTAATCTACCAGTTCCCTCTGAAGGATTTAGTCATCAATCAGCCTGATGATTTGGGGCTTGTTTTCAGTGTATATGGCTGAGGCGAAATGGGAACATATGATCTTGGAACAAGTTTGCATTTAGGTTTTAAAAAATTAATTAGTTTTCAGATTTAAAGTATATAGGGATTTATTCAATCATAGATTGGCACATTGAGTGTCATTACTGAGCTTTCCACTAGGTGACACTATTGTTTCAATTTATTTGCATTGATCCCTGCTTGCTTTGGAAGGGACTTCATAGGTTAGCAAGAACTTGAAGAAATGCAGTTCACCATCTGCTTCCAGGTAAAATATCTCCAATATAGGAAAATTTCGCGTATTTAGAATGCCTTAGGGAAATCACTTAAGTGTCTCTTTGTAACACTGCTAAAACTTTATTCTCTTTATGGTCTGGAAATTGTTTTGTATCAAATCTGTATTTTTAATACCACAGTTTAAATACATTTCTTCTTTCTCTGTTCTCAATGGAAATGAAGAAAAACAGACCATCTCCTTAAATATAAAAACCTTTCAAATACAGACTACCAAAATAAAATTATTTTTTAATTTTTCTTTCCTTAAGGCAAAAATAATATAATTTCAAAAAAAATTTTCATCACATTTCTTCACCAGTCATTTTAAGTTTTGATAATTTTTGATGATGCCTAGATTTCAAATGGAGTCCAAAATACTCCAAGGACTTTAGATTTTATTATCAATTTCACTTCGTTTCCCAAAGTTTTAGTAACGTGACCTAACGACACTCTCTTGGGTTCTTAGGTGAATACAGACAGCTAACATTGGTTTAAGTCTCCACCCTTCATTCTGATGTTGATATAGATAGAGGTTGGGTGGACAGGCGTTCATCAGCACTTACTTGTCCTGAACCAGCCATTTGAATGCACCATGCCCTTTTCTGCCTCTTGACCTCTGTACCTGTTACTACCTCTACCTGGGATGCTCATCACTTTTCCACCCTGTGCTCTTCCTTTTGTGTGGTTTCTACATGTCTTCAGCCTCAGGTTAAATGTCATTTCCTCAGGAGCATTCCCTGAGCCCACTGGCATTTGCTGCCCTGCATCGCATTACAGTTTTCCTTAGCCCCTTGTAGTTGTCTTTTGTGGAGTTTTACACATATGCATCAATTTAATTATTTGTGAGCATTGTTTAATGTCTGGTTCCCATCCCCCACAATAGGATCTATTAAATTAGAGATGAAGCCTGTGTTATTCATCTACAAAGGCTCCCCACTTGCCTGAGGATATACTAGGCTTAGAGTACAAACTCAGCATCTATCTTACCTAACAACTGAACTATTTCCTGCCTTATTTTGCATCCTTTTCTTTTCTGGAGAGATAATGATTCTTAACAGGACAATTCTCAGGAATCAGGAAGTAGACAGAAGGATGAAAGATCTTAACAAAAGCCAAGGACATGTATGGGGAGAAAAAGAACCATACACACCTGTCTGGTGAAGAAGATAAGGCCAGATTTTAGACTCTGATCTACGGACAAGTAAAACTATCAGTGGGTTTTTGAAGAGGGAAATGATATAGTCAGATAGCCAAAATATACCAGGAATGTTCAATGGTTCATGAGGACAAAGGCCATTTGTGCTGATAATCATGGTAGTAATCTTGACATTGAATCTGCTCTTCCTTTGCAATTTTATTTCCAATTGTGATTTCTTTTTCTTTCTTTCTTCTTCTTCTTTTTTTTTTTTGAGTTGGGTTTTCACTCTGTTGCCCAGGCTGGAATGCCGTGGCATGATCATAGCTCATTGCAGCCTGGATCTCCTGGCCAAGAGCTCCTTCTGCCTCAGTCTCTCCAGTAGCTGACACTACAAGTGAAAGGACAGACCGAGAGTGGGAAGCCACTTTTCTTGTACTTAAACCCTGACACAATGATGAGAAAGTAGAAGCTATGCTTTTGGAGAAATTGACACTTTAGGTAAAATTAACTTTGCTGACTTTGTCTTTTCAGAAACAGACTTCCTGATGCCAGGTATCAGAGGTATCTCAGTAGCAATCAACCTTGCCTAGAGTAAAGGGAATTTACAAGGGCTAAGACATCATGCGTTGGGCAAGGATTGTAAAAGTCATGAAACTTGTAATTATAAAAGTTATAACTGCTCACAGGAAGAGCAGGTGGGGATTCGATCTTCCAGTAAATTGGGACAGGGAAGTCAAGGATCCCCTGAAGCTATCCACTGGAAATGCATAGGCGATAAGGGGAGGTGCACCATCCATTAGCTCTAAGGAATGTAGTTCAGGAAGGTACAGGAGAATTAGAATCCTTGTCACACCCTTCTCTAGGAGCTATGATAATGTGGGCAGACATTAGTGGGTCTCTGTGTCATAGGTTCTCCAAGACATCCACAGGTGGTCGATAAGGAAGTCACGGCAGTAACGTCAACCTGATTGCAACATGTCCAAGGAAAAGGATTAAGCCAGGACTTTGGGGTTTTACAGGGCCACACTCACCTAGAGTCTTAGCCTGCTTCCTGTCTGTGGGGGGCAAACTTTTCTTAAATAAATCTTTTCTTCTCTCACCTCTATGTGTTGCAATTCTTTGCAATTACTCAGATCTCTGGGTTGCCAGCGTGCACCTCCGGCTCGCCAGCTCTGGCGGTGCTGCACCTCCCTGCACCTCTCCCTCTCCATTCATCTCACCCTCACCCTATCCAGACCCTAACAACAAGCACACTGCCATGCCTGGCTAATTTGTGTGTGTGTGTGTGTGTGTGTGTGTGTGTGTGTGTGTGTAGACATAGTCTCGCTATGTTGCTCACTCTGGTCTCGAACTCCTTGGCTCAAGCAATCCCTCACCTCAGTCGAAAAACCCCAAAGTGTTGGGATTACAAGTGTGAGCCACCTTGCCCAACCGATTTCTGGGTTCATTTGTACCATATGTTAGAAGCTATTGACACAGGAGGAGGATGACAGTGATGTCAATAATCACAAGATAATATCTAACATTTGCTGAGCACTTATTGTGTACCAGGCACTGGTCTAATCACTTTATAAGCATTATGCCAGTGATCAAATTTTAGCATACATAGCAATCGCCTTGAAGGCTTCTTGTTAAATACTGCTAGGTCCTACCCTCAGATTTTCTGATTCAGTAGATGTTACTGGGGCCTGATAATTTTTGTGTTCCTGACAATATTCTTGGTAATATTGATGCTGTTGGTCAGAGATCACATTTTAAGAACCACTGTGTTGTGTCATTTAATCATCAAGGCACCTATAAAAGTAAGTATTACTATTGTCTCTTCCTTATAGATGAGAAAATTGAAGCTTAGAAAGGTAAAGCAAGCCGGGCTCGGTGGCTCAGCCTGTAATCCCGCGCCTTTGGGAGGCTGAGGTGAATGGATTGCCTGAGCCCGCGGGTTTGAGACCCGCCTGGGCAGGCGAGACCTCATCTCTACAATAAATCAAAAAAATTTGCCGGGTGTGGTAGCACGCACCTGTAGTTCCGGCTCCTTGGAAGGCTGAGGCGGAAGGATCGCTGGACCCCAGCAGGTTGAGGCTGCGGTGGCCGGGAGCAGCCACTGCACTCCAGTCTGGGTGACAGTGAGACTCCAACTGAAAAAAAAAAAAAAAAAAAAAGAGAAGAAGAAAGGTAAAGTAACTTGTTTAGAGTCACACAGCTGGTAAATGGCAGAACTTTCAAATCCAGATTCATATAACTCAATGTTGATCTTAATCCCTAAAGCAAAGGCTCTCAAACTTTGTGTGCATCAGAATCAATGGGTGAGCTTCTGAAACACTCAGGCACATAAGTTCTCCTACTTAGTGAATCAAATCTTCCAGGGCAGGTTGGGTTATTTGTTATCTGACAAACTTCTCAGGGGAGTCTAATGCCAGTGATTTAGAGAAATAATGCATTTAGCTGCACATTGTAATGTCCCGGGAGTTTAAAAAAAATTAGTGACATTCGGTTCCATCCCCAGATAATATGATTTATTTGGACTGGGATGTGGCTTGAGAGTTAGGATTTTTAATACTTTCCAGGTAATTCTAAGGTGCACCTTAAGAACTGTGAAAACCAGTGCACTAAGATTTAATCTCTTGAACTTGACTGCTCTTTTTTGGGGGCACACTTGAAAATGAATTTAGTATGTAAAGGAGAGGGTAAAGTCAGAAAACGCTTCACAGCAGACTTTAGTAGGGAGGAATTCCGAAGGTTAGAAGATCTGGATTTAGGTTGTCATATCATCTACTAACTCTGTTGTAACCTTGAGTGAGTCACCAAACTTTCTGAGCCAGTTTCCTCAATTGTAAAATGAGAATAATGATGAGATGACACACTCATAATAATATGCTAATACACAGCATTATTGTGAAAATTAAATGAGATTCCATTGCTTTAAAGGCTTTATGAATTTTGAATACTAAATGAATATGAGAGATTATTTTCACCCATATTCAAGAGAATCTTCTTCTTAAAGATCTATCCCAGCTGGCAATAAGAGAGGCTCATTTATTATTATTTTTCTACCTGCAGAAACCATAATGCCCAGATCATAGTCAGGTAATTATGTCACATATATTTTCCTTGGTTTTTTTTTTTTTTTTCCTGGCAGGCATAAACAAAGACAAAATCTTTTTTTCTATCATTCATATGTTTTCCTGAAAGCACCAAATTATGGGCAGGACTAATGCATTGAGAATGGTTAATGCCAGTTTATTGTGGCTTGCTTCTGACATATCACCATCTGTAAAGCCATCACAGAGGGAAAAAAAAACCATTCACAGTCTAATTTAAATAATGGCCACATCTTTGCAATGATGACAGACTGTGGCAGTTTATAGGTTTTAGATGGCGACTCCTGCACTTTGTAAAAGCAGATCATCTGCCTGTGGACCTACGATTATCACCCCACACACATTTGTGAATTTTTAAAGGGAAATTGAGTGGGCGGCTGCCATTACAACAGGTAAATTTTGATGAGTGAATGTATCTAGCAAGTGACTTTTTGAAAATATCATCTGCTTGTAAAGTTCCAATTTCTGAAGCCCCATTTCCCATTTTTAAGTTCCTTTTTGGAGAAGAGGTAGAAAATAATGGAGAGATGCTGAAGGAGTATCTTTTGGTAAGGATGGAATTGGGAGAACTGGAAATCATTTTCTCTTCCTCATTCTCAGCACACAAGCACCAAGTTGACTCTGAGAATCCAGAGGGGCATAGCTTAGAGGAGTCAACGGACAGAGAGAAGAGTGGTTCTAAGATGAATTTAAAAAATTAAAAACAGTTGAATGTGGTGGTACGTGCTTGTAGTCCCAGCTATTCAGGACGCTGAAGCAGGAGAATCACTACCGCCCAGGAGTTCAAGTCCAGCCTGGGCAACAGATCAAGATCACATCTCAAAAAAGAGAAGAAAAAAATTCCCCTTGTCTTTTTCAAGGACAAGCTTTCCTAACCCCTTTCTTCCTTCTGCACAGCATTTCCCCCTATGTAAAATCTGTAAACTAGGAAGGAGGGGAACCACTTCCATCCAGGGGGAATGGTATCCTCTGAATGGAGCAAGGACAGCACTCCCTTTTTTCTGGTAAAAAATGATGGTTCCAAATAAAGTATAGGCTATTCCTTTTGCTCTGAATCTAGAGTAAAGGTGACAAAGATCCAGAGTTGGACTAATAACTACAGTTAGTAGAATACTCTAAAAGATTAGCAAAATTTCCTTATTAAGTTCTAGCAAAAGGCACCTTCAATTTGGGTCCTTACTCGTTGGAATACAAAGATTTCAGTATTAGAAAAAAAAATCTTTTTAGTGATTCACCAATGATCTTCTAAGTAACAAATCCAATAATGTGATCAGTATTCATGTGACTTGACCATTTGACACTGGTAAGTATCCCACTTGGATTTCTTCTCTCCTTCTGTGGCTTCCTTGCTCATGGTCAAAGCAGAAAAGAAGGAAGCATAAAGGAAATTGAAGCGTCATCAAAGAAACTGGAAATCAAACCTCTCCTATGTAGTATTAATCTGAACTTCCATTATGCTTTGTCATTTCTCAATGATAGCGCTTACCAAATTGTGTTGTATTTATTGTTTTCTTCTATTAAACTATGAAGCCCTTGAGGGCTAAACAGTATATTACTCCACTTAGGACCCATTGTGCTTATAAATAATAGGTACTCGATAAGTGTTTATTGAGTGAAAGAATAAATATTTGAATCAACATATAATAAACCTAAGTGAAAATCAGCAATGTATAAGAATTTATGTTTCATGTGATGTTCTGTTTTAAAATACATATATATTCATATGTTACTTTACCAATTTGAGTTATAAACTCAATCACATCCCTCTCATTTCTTAAATTGTTGAGAATCCTAGAGTTTTATTTTAGAAGAAAGTCCCACACCTTTTGTTGACAGCTAATTCATGTTACATTGTTCAAGAACTCTAGGGATTTATTTGCTGTAAAATGGTCAGTTTACCATATGATCAGTTCTGTGGTGGGTCCTGGTTTTAGCAGCCCTGCTTTGCTTGATGGAGTCCATATCTCTTCTCTTTCATCTTTATTGGGCTCCTTCTCTGAGTCACACACTATTCTAGGATTCTATTTCCTGTGTCTCTGTCCCTGCTGCAGGGAGACAGCAATCTATTGGCTACTTCAGACTCCAACATAGGCCACAAAGGGGCTTCATGCTTAGAGACCCCACATTACCTCTTCTCTGTTCAGACTTATGCAACAGTTTAGGTCTTGCAGATCTTCTACGTTCAGCCATACTACATGATGGGACAAGCTTTCTCCCCAGGTTTGAGGCTCTTACTTTGAAAAAATGGACTACCCCAGACTTCTTCTATCCTTCTGGAGAGCTCTACTTGGGACCCCTGGAGCTTTCCTACCATCAGGCCACTGTCAAGACTATCCCAAATATTCTAATTGTGTTGAACTTCAAAAAGGGAAAGATTAGGTTCACCTTCCTTTTTTTCCCCCAGGAGGCTCCTAGATTCTTAGGCAAATTTGCTCTCCTACTTCACTAATGCTAACTTTGCTTGTTAAGAAATACAGGGAGACTTTATCAGGATTCATAAGGCTAAGATTATCTTTCCCTAGGTAATAGTGTTATCAGAATGCCAGGGATTTGGTCTAGGACTCATTGCTTAACACACAGAAAGTCAATCAATGAGACAACTAGCATTGTCAGGGAAGAGGGCTTTTTATTTGGGTTACATCAGCCAGAGAAATGGGAGCTAAACCTCAAATCCATTTCTCTTAAGCAATGAAAATTGTCAATTTATATAGCGGGGAAGGAACGTAACTATGTTCAGGAAAACAGGAATTAGGGAGGGGTAAGGAAGAGAAGTTGGTCAACAGGCAGCAGGTGGTCAGTTCTGATAGATGAGGGGTCGGTGTGTCATTGTACAGGTGTGGTGATCTGATAACTTTCAGTTCTTTCTGAGAGACCTGACAGTCAATTTCCCAAGAAAAGAACTCAGATAAGACAAATGTAAGTTTCTCAAGTTTTAAGACTAGGAGGATCAATTTTTATGTTTATTAAAACACCATAAACAATAATTCTATGGAACAATTGGGCTGGTTTCAATAGGTGCCTGCTAGCCTTGCTTTGATGTAACTAAGAAGTCAGTCAGATGACTTTTTCCTGAAAAAGAAAAGTCTGCTTTAAGATGCCTAGTTATGCCCATCTATAGATACAAAAGTTAATGAATTAAATGTTTATTTTGAAACTTTTCAACACTCTTTCTTTACCTTAAAGTCCACAGAAAGTGTTAATAGTACCCTTTTCTAGATGATATGTTGTAAAGTTTGACTTTATTTTTTTCTTATTTTCCTCAACTTTCCTATTTGAAAAATAAAATATTAAAAGTTAGTAGAATAAAGAAATATAAAACATAAATTCATAGATTTAGAGTGAAAGATATCAATCATACATGACAGACCTGGAATTTATCTTTGAAAATAAAATATGACATCGTCTATGCATTTCATCCTCTGTTACTTCAAGCCAAATTATACATGAGTTTATAAAATAATCTAGTCGTCTGTACTATTTGCTTATTTCTGAAGCATGAGTGTTAGTGATGTCATGCATACAATCTAAGGACATTTGCTCTGGTTTTCTATTTATTTTTTTGTGGTACTATGAATATTTATATATGTATTTATGTATATGTAAATCATTATATAAATATAAATAATATGAATGTCAATATATATAAATATTTAAACTGTATTTCACCCTCCATTGTGTCATTTGTCATTATTACTTTTTATAAAGCACATAAAAATAGAGAAGCAATTCTAAAAATTTTATTGAGAACTAAAGTGTTGCTTCCATTTGTGTTTACATTCCATTTTACTGTTAATCTAAATTTTTCCAAGTTGGATAGCTCATCCGTGTGCATCTATTCAGGAAGCCTGGCAAAATCTTTCAGACAATCTCTTTCATATATAGTATTATTTATAAATACAATTTTTAGTGGCATCATAATCTCAAAGCATGTCATCAAAAACAAAATAAGGGACCCTGGGACTCCAGCCCTGGGCAGGCCTCTCTGGCTTGTTCACCACCAAGTGTTACGGGCTGCAAGATACTGCCCATCCGCCGTGCGGGATGGACTGTCTGTGTGTCTGTCTGTGTGGCGTTCAGTGTCCAAGCCTATACCAGGTGTTTATAGTGCCTTGCCTTTTGTCCCCCTCACTCACCAAACACATGTATTTATAACAACAACAACAACAACAACATTAAAACAAAATAATTCTAGAGCAACACATGCTCCTTAAATGCAAAGTAGACTAAAGGAGCACTTTAAGCCATGTATTGGTAGAACTGCCCTTTGTCAGTTACTTTCATATAATGATGTCCAAACATTTGAGAAAGGCAACATATGCAGAATGTGCTCTTGGTTGACTAAAATACGAACCCCCCTATATCAGGTCAATATGGTCAGAGAGCAGCTCATTTACTCCTCTGACTTCATGGACCTGGAGTTATGACAGTAGAAACTGCTATAACTCATGCTCCCTGCATGGCTGGGAGGATGCACAAAATGATTTCATTAGGAAAAAGATTCCAGATCGGAAGTGAGTTGCTTTTACACATTTCATAATAAGAACAAATCTTTGTGCTTTCCTTGTGCTTATTCTGCAAATGTGTGGCACGTTTCTGTCTGCTAGACTTAATTTTCTAATTTGGTTCTCGTTCACATGTGACTGATTTGAGGAAGTTAAAGAGAGGGTTAGCCACGTCTTTGGAGGCAGGTGGGCGTACACAGTCGCAGGAACTTCATTTTCCTGTGTAGGCTATTTGTGGTCAGATGTTATGGAATTCAGTGGGCAAGAGATCCCTTGCATTATGCCATAGCTAGTAGATTATTTCATGATTCAATGAGCCACAGCTTCAGGGATTGTTTTAGTTAGAGAGGACCATGGTGATTGATCCAGTCCAGCAGTTCTAAACCTCCTGGGAACTGTAGTGCGGGATGGGCTGAACAGGAGAACAGTGTCAGAGGCCACAGGACAAACCTCTTCCTCCTGATCCACCCAGTTTCCCCTGTCAGGGCAGATAAGAATCCCCCAGAAATGGGAATGCATGTTTACAGAAATTTCTCAGGGGATTCTGATAGGATTCTCTGACGGAGAAGTATAAATTTTATATTCATTTGTTTAAAAAAACGAGAAAAGAAAAGAAATTCCACATAAGTAAAGTAATCCCTATCACTGATAGACTCAAGCCCAGTGTTGTAATTCTTAGGCCATTTCTCTTTTAAATCTATTGAGGATATTAAATGCATCAATATATCTTCCAAGTTATCTCTTTCCTGAGTTATTTTTCAGAATAAATATATTCAGTGCAAGTGTCGCTATAATCATGTTTGGTTCTTTCCTAATTGGTGAGGGTGTGTGGACAAGCTGAAGCACATACAGACTGAAGCAAGCATCAAGTAGAATTCTTTAAAGAGGGACTATTCATTTGTTTTTTCCTATTATGGCACCAACATTTTTGTTGTTGTTTTTGAGTTGGAGTCTCACTCCGTTGCCACCCCCGTGTCAACCCGCTGGACTCAGGCGATCCTTCAGCCTTAGCCTTCCAAGTAGCCGGAACTACAGGCACAAGCTACCACGCCTGGCTAATTTTTTGATTTATTGTAGAGATGAGGTCTCACCAAGTGGCCCAGGCTGTTCTCGAACCTGTGCCCAGCTGTATTTATTCTTAATAGGGACTATCCACACAGTCTCTGTATCTTTTAAAAAATGTCTCTAGGCCAGGTATGGTGGCTCATGCCTATAATTCCAGCACATTGAGAGGCCAAGGTGAGAGGATTGCCTGACCCCACAGGTTCGAGACCAGCCTGGGCAACTTGTTGAGACCTTGTGTCTACAATAAATCAAAAAGTTAGCTGGGCATGGTGGCACATGCCTGTAGTATCAGCTACTTGGAAGGCTGAGGTGGAAGGATAGCCGGATTCCAGCATGTTGCCACTTGGGTGGCTGTGAGTGTGCCACCACTCCAGCCTGGGCGACAGAATGAGACTCCAACTCAAAAAAAGAAATCTCTAATAGGCTGTTTAAGTTAGATTTTTATAAAAATGTTAAAATTTTTAAGTCGTGAATCCATTAACTCATATATTGGATGAGACCTCTATTTTCTTAACTTTACAGATAATAACTGCATAAAATATGCAGCAAGTTTATTATTAATTTCCAGTTCTTTCTTACTGAATGAGTGCTGGCAGTATTCAGCCAGTATGCCTAAGAGAGTTGCTGCCGGTTTCTGGTCTGGGTCAATTCCTTTTTCTTTCTGGCTTTGTAGATCCCATTTTACAGAATCATCACAGTCTATGCTAGACTGGCTACTTCAGGATTTGTTTCACAAAATGTGGAGAATTGGTCTTTGCTCATGCACTTGTTCAAGGTAAAACAATATCTATATGCTAAGTTTTGGTCAGTTATTTTGTAAGGGCTAGTCACCTGCTTCACTATGAAGTACTAGAAATATGCTTTTTGTCTTTTTTTTTTTTAAATCTGGATGCTTAGTATCTATCTTTTTTGTCATCTGCATCCTTTCTACCAAACTTGTCAAGTTTAATGCCACAGATGAGTTTGATCTTTTTGGACAGGAAGAACCACTTCCTGCCAAAGTTTTCAACAGAAAGTGAATACTTACTGTAAAAAAGACACTTCAGCTATGCACTCAGGTTTGGAGGTGTTCTTAGTTAAACGTTTCACATTCCACACATATTAGTTAAAAAGTAACATTCTATGCCCCAGTCTCCAATGCACAAGTACATTCACTGCTGTCTGTATCTCAGGCCACATATGCTGTTTAAAACTTTCTAGTAGCAGCATTAAAAAAGTAAAAAACAGTGGGAGGCATCATGCTCCCAGACTTTAAGCTTTTTAAAAATTTCTTTTTTTTTTTAACTTTTAATTTTTTTAATTTTAAAGATGTGGGGTACAATTCAGGGTTAGGTAAACAAATGTTCATTATGCAGGTACACCCTTGTTGATGAGGTTTTCCCCCCTTCCCCAGGCAGATTCCTACTACTGCCAATCCTGCCTCCTCACCCTCCCCCCACTGCACCCCCACAGTTTCCCTCTACTGACAATTCTTTTCTTATACTATTATGGTAGTTGTTCAAGATCCCCTTATGAGTGATAACATGTGATACTCAGTTCTTTGTTTCTGTGAAAGATCACTCAGTATTATAGACTCTAAGTCCATCCAGCTTGCTGTGAATTTCATGATTTTGTTTTCCTTTATGACTGCGTAATGACTTTAAGCTTCATTATAAAGCTATAATAATCAAAACAACCTGGTATTGGTACAAGAACAGGCATATAGACCAAAGGAACAGGATAGAGATTCCGGAAGCAAAGCCTCAATTTCTCAATCAACTCATCTTCGACAAAGCCTCCGTCATCACTCACCATGAGAGAAGAATTCATTCAGTAAATGGTGCTGGGGAAACTGGCTGACCACATGCAGAAGATCAAAACAAGACCCCTATCTATCCTCATACACAAAAATCAACTCTAAATGGGTCAAAGACCTAAATAAAACCTTAAATAATAAGAACCTTAGAAAAAGCAGGAGACACCTTTATGGAAATTGCAACTGGCAACCAATTCCTGATCAAAACCTCAAGTGCCCATGCCATAAGAGATAAAATAGGTAAGTGGAACCTCATCAAACCAACAAGTTTCTGCAAAGCCAAAGAAACCATTGAGAGAGTGGGGAGACAGCCTACAGACTGGGAAAAAATATTTGCCAACTATATATCTGACAAAGGCCTAACATCTAGGAACTATAAGGAGCTCAAAAGTGCCCAAAAGAAAAAACAAACAGCCCCTTTGCAAAGTGGGCAAAAGATATAAATAGATACGCCTCAAAAGAAGACACTTGAGCAGCCAACAGATACATGAAAAAATGCTCAGCCTTACTAGTCATCAAAGAAATGCAAATTAAAACCAGATTGAGATACCATCTAACTCCAGTCAGTATGGCCATCATCAATAACTCAAAAAACAGCAGATACTGGAGGGAACACTTGTACACTGTTGGTAGGAGTGTAAACTAATACAACCTCTGTGGAAAACAGTTTGGTGATTCCTAAAAGATCTAAAAACTGACCTCCCTTTTGACCTTGCAATTCGACTACTGGGAATATACCCAGAGGAACTCAAATCACTCTATGAAAAAGATACCTGCACACGCATGTTTATTGCAGCATTATTCACAATAGCAAAAACATGGAATCAACTGTGCTACTCATGGAAAGAGGACTGGATTAAAAAATGTGGTACATATACATGATGAAATATTACACGGCCATAAAGAAGTACAAGATTATGAACTTCACAGCAACTTGGATGAACTTAGAGGCTATAATACTGAGTGATCTATCACAGAAACAAAGAACTGAGTATCATATGCTTTCATTCATAAGTGGACCTTGAGCAACTATCGTAATACTACAAGAAAGGGATTGGCAGTAATGGGAAACTACCAGGGGAGGCTGGGGCACACCTCATCAACAAGGGTACCCGTATAATGAACATTTGTATACCTAACCCTGAATTGTACCCCACATCTTTAAAATAAAAAAATTAAAAGTTAAAAAAATTTATAGAAAAGTAAAAAAGGAACAGGTAAAATTAATTTTAATAATATATTTTGTTTAACCCAATATAGCTGTGAGGCAATTATCTGGACAAAAGGAGCCTGACAATTAAGTTAGTGAGCTTGCCACCATGCACTTATGCTGGGAGCACTGTGCAAACAACTTGGTAAGGTTTCATAACCTTGGTATATCAGAGTCTTATAGCTGTGTTTGTGTCAACATGTGGTAGTGTCTTGCTGTGGCATTCATTATTGTTTTTGTGTGCTGTTGCAGCTTATTGGAGCTTGAATTAGAGCAATGCACAAACATTAAGTTTCTTGTTAAACCTGGCAAGAGTGGAAATGAACTCAGGGACATGTTAGTCCAACTTTTTAGATATAATGCCATGAAGAAAATGACAGTTTACAAATGAGTTAAACGTTTTTCTGGGGGAGAGAGAAAGAGCCACTGGTGAAGAGACAGAATGGCCAGCAACAAGCAGAACTGACTAAAACATTGCAAAACTTCATTGAATTGTGTGTCAAGATGGTCAGCTGACTGTGAGAAGCATAGCAGACCAAATAAACATCAATAGAAAAACAGGCAAATCTTAACTGAAAATCTTGGCATGAGAAAGTTTTGTGCCAAAACAGTTCTGAAGGAGCTCTTGCATCACAACAATGTACACAGCACTGTCTGTGAAGAAGTTTTTAGCAAGTAAACCAATAACTGCATTGGAATGCCCTCCCTATTCATCTGATGTGGTCCCCAGTGACTGCTTCCTTTACTCAAAGATAAAATAAATATTGAAAGAAGACATTTTGATGCTATTCAGGACATCAAGGGTAATATGATAACGGCTCTGATGGCCATTCCAGAAAAAGATTTCCAAAATTGCTTTGATGGGTGGATTAGGCACTGGTGTTGGTACATAGCTTTCCAAGGGGAGTACTTCAAAGGTGACCGTGGTGCTATTCAGCAATGAGGTGAATAGCACTTTTTCTTGGAGGGGTTCGTGAACTTAATTGTTACACCTCATAAACTCTTTCCCCCCCCATACCTGACTTCTTCTTCTTCTTTTTTTTTTTTTATGATCAATATTTTTTATTTTGATATTGTGGGGTACAGTTAAGGGTTAGGTATACAAATATGCTTCATTCAGGCCCCCTTGTTGATAATAGGTGTCTCCCTGTCCCCAGATAGATGTTTACTACCATTAGTCCCATCCACCCCCAAAGTTTCCCAACACTGTCAGTCATTTTCTTATGTTAGTGCGTTGGATGATCAAGGTCCACTATATGAGTGAGAATATGTGATACTCAGATCTTTGTTTCTGTGAGAGGTCACTCGGTATTATAGACTCTAGCTCCATACAGGTTGCTGCGAAATTCATGATTTTGTTCTTTTTATGGCTGCATAGTATTCCATCGTATATATGTACCACATTTTTTTAATCCAGTTCTCTTTTGATGGGCAGCGTGGTTGGTTCCAGGTTCTTGCTATTGTGAACAATGCTGCGATAAACATTCATGTGCAGGTATCTTTTTATAGAGTGATTTGAGTTCTTCAGGGTATATTCCCAGTATGGGGATTGCAGGGTCATATGGGAGGTTGATGTTTAGAGCTTTTAGGAATTGCCACACTGCTTTCCACAGAGGTTGCACTAGTATACACTCCCACCAACAGTGTAGGAGTGTTCCCTTTTTGCTACACCCTCTCCAACAACTATTATTTTCTGAGTTATTGATAATTGCCATTCTGACTGGAGTTAGGTGGTATCTCAGTGTGGTTTTGATTTGCATCTCCCTGATGATTAGTGAGGTTGAGCATTTCTTCATATGTCTGTTGGCTGCTCGGATATCTTCCTTTGTGAAGAGTCTGTTCATATCTTTTGCCCATTTTATAATGGGGTTGTTTGTTTTTTTCTTTTCAGCATGTTTGAGTTCCCTGTAGATCCAAGATGTTAAGCCTTTGTCAGATCTGGAGTTGGCAAATACTTTTTTCCATCTGTAGGCTGTCTCCCTGCTCTCTTGATGGTTTCTCTGGCTTTGCAGAAGCTTGTCAGTTTAATGAGGTCCCACTTGTCTATCTTATCCCGTATGGCCTGTGGGTTTTGAGTTTTGTTCAGGAATTGGCTGTCAGTTCCAATTTCCATGAGGGTGTGTCCTTCATTTTCTAAGGTTCTTATGGTTTGAGTTTTTACATTTAGGTCTCTGATCCATTTGGAGTTTATTTTTGTGTATGGGGATAGATAGGGGTCCTGTTTCAATCTTCTTCATGTGGTCAGTCAGTTTTCCCAGCACCATTTATTGAATAGGTTCTATACCTGACTTCTTTCTAGTCCCTCCCTCAGGAAACAGCCTCTGGCCCAGGCTGCTCTCAGAAGGACACGCGTATTTCCAGTAATGAGTCATGGGATGTAGGTGATGGAGCAGAGCTGAGAACAATATGGGTAGCACCCCTACTTACTATAATTGTAAGCTCCATATAGTGCTTTGAATAATTAATTTGCTTGATTACAAAACTGCTTGCTGTACTGCCTTGAGGTGTGGATTCTTTCTTTACCAGTTGGCTGCTATCCTTGTCTCCAGTAATTCCTAACAAACCCCACTGGACCTCTGGATGACTTCTTTGGAATAGATAAAGAACTGCAAACTCTCTCAGATTTGGAGTTTACCATGTTACAATAGCCAATATATCATTTCAATATATAATCAGTATTATATATTGTATAAATTGTAAAATACTAATGAGATATTTTACGTTCTCTTTTTTTTAAAAAAAGAACTCTGAAATTTGGCAAGCATATCTATTTTGATGTTAAATGCAGAATTTTCATCGGCAATACTTGATCTGTGTCAGATTTCATAAAATTTCTGGTTGAAAAGTAAATACACATACCGAAATTTTTACAGAATACTTAAAAAATTTTTCTAATAATTATATTGAGTATCAAAAAATAATTTCTCTTTTATATTCACATTTACATTGATAAATCTGGTTCATCTTTTTTAGAAGCGTTCATTTGATTTTGAAGCCAAATATGAGTTTTAAAACTCTCTCTGTCCAACTTAAGTGATTCATTAATTTTTTTTGTCAATGTAGTATTCTTAACATCAATGTCAAAGGGGGTAGGAATACATTGAAAAGCAACTTTAGCCAGGTGTGGTGGCCCACACTTGTAATCCCAGCACTTTGTGGGGTGAAGGCGAGAAGATTGGTTGAGCCCAGGAGTTCAAGACCAGCCTGGACAACTTGGGAAGACCTCGTCTCTACAATAAATAAATTTTAAAAAAATTAGCTGGGCATGGCGGTGTGCACCTGTAGTTTCAGCTACTTGGAAGGCTGAAGCAGAAGAATTGCCTGAGCCCAGCTGGTTGAGGCTGCGGTAGCCATGAGTGTGCCACTGCACTCCTGCCTGGGTGACAGAGTGAGACTTCAACTCAAAAAAATAAAGAAAAGTAACTTTAAACTTATCAATATCAGCAAAGTGTTCTTCAAATTCTACTTGTGGTCTAACAGCCAGTTTACTAACATTATCCATTACAATTAAAACTGTCTGCATATTGAATCATGTTAGAAAAACATGTAAAATTATTATTATTTACACATACTATGAAAAATTTTGATTTCAGTGTACATGTGTGTATTTGTCGATCTAAGTCACAAATAAGATTTTTCTTTTCTTGGTGGTTCACACTTAGCTCATTCATATCCATTGTGACATCTATGAGAAATCGTAAATCACATTGTGAATTTTGATTATTGAAGATTTGGAAAACGTTCTCTTGGTTTCAAGAAAATCTTGATGTGTTAAGAGATAAACTGAAGTCCATTAAAATATTGAAGAGTTTATACGAGCAAATAGCAGTTCTTGAATCAGGCAGTGACACACCAGATGGCATTTAGGGGCTCTGCTGGAGGTAGTTGAAGGGAAGGGCTGTTTCAGGGTTAAAAACAGAAGCAGAGCAAAGAGATTGCTTGCGTGGTTAAAGTGAAGTCGTAGCCTTATTTGGATCATTCCAACAGACAGTCTTTGGTTAGAGATTTGGTGAGTTTCTGACTGGCTAAACATGCTTTATTTTTCTATAATACGACTGTTTACACAGGAGCTGCCTCAGTCTAATGGTCTCCCAATTAATTATTTTAATAGGAGTCAGCAGTACAAATACACTTTTGTAAGATGCTGCTGAGACTCAAACAGCATTGACAAAGAATGCAGGATCTTTTAAACTATTGCCTTCTATTTGTTTTAACAATTCTACTAACTGGTAGGAATTAATAATTTGCATATATTTACTGAATGATTTTAAAAGCTGTATCTGTGACACTTGTGATAGAGCCTGCCTTAGAAAACTGAGCACAAATATTTTTATTATCTATCATAAAGTGGGAGAAAGCAATGGAAGAATGGAAATGTCAGTCTCTAATTTTAAAATTTCAATAAATCTGGACTTTTAACCTTATCTGGCTGGAGCACTATCTGTAATAATAGAAATAATTTCTTCTCATCTTGTTGAAAATTTTTGACAACATGTAAAAGATTAAGAAATATCTATTTTACACATTTAATTTTTAAGGCTACAGTCTTAAAAAATTTATTATTGACAACATTTCTTCATAAATTTGGAAGTCCCTCAGGCAAAAGTACTTTTGGGAAACTTATAATGGACATGCTTTAAACACCATCCTTTTGAAGTTGATTTCCACATACATAATCTACTCAACTCTAATCTCTTTTCTGAATTCTAGATTCAAATATACAATGTCTATTTAAAATTTCCAAATTCTTGACTTTCTTGCCAAGTTGCCTCTTAACCTAGCCTTCAATAGGTGATAACTCCAGGTCAAAAATTTTTGAGTTATTTTTTGACTCTTTTTTTCTTCATACCCTATATTCAATCCATCAGCGAGTCTTGTTGACCCTACCTTTTTAATATATCCTAAATATGACCATGTCTTACCAACTCTTACTATTGCTACATTACTATTACTACATTACTACTCTTACTATTACTACATTAGTGCAATGTGATCTCTTGGGTAGACCATTACCTCTAAGTAGTGTTCCTGTTTCCATTTGTAAGTTTTACAGTCTATTTTAACACAGCAGTAAGTCAGATCATTCCATGCTTCTTTTCAACACCTCTCTGATGGATTCCCATCTCAGCAGAACCTGGTCCAATATCCCTGACCCCCAAGGCCTTATCTAACTTTGCTCCCAGCTATCTGTAGTTATTTGTCTTTACCTCCTATTTGTCCTCACCTCCTGTCTATCATCCTCTGCTTTGCTCACTTGCTCCTTCCCCAGTGACTTCCTGCTGTTCTTCAAATACTTGCATCGCTGGGTTTTTGAACCTGTTATTCCTCTTCTCTGGAACATGTTTTCCCTGATAGCTGATAACTCTTTCTCTCACTTTATTCATGACTCTGCTCAAAAGTCTCTTTATCAGAGAAGCCTCTGCTGAATTCCTGACCTAACATATGACTCTCTGTGTCCCTTTACCTGGCTCTTTATTTTCGGTATAATACCTACTACATTACACATTTGTTTGTTGGGGGTTATATCTATTCCCCTAGAACATAAGCTTCAGTGGAACATAAGCATTTCCCTGTCACTACTCTATCCCCAGTGACCAGACCAGTGTCTAGTACATAAAATGTTCCCCAAGCATTGTTGAATTAATATATGATCTATATACTTCGACTAATTGAAACACAATCAGTAAATTGAAATCTTGGAATATCTGTTTTCTGGATATTTCTATCTTCTGAGTATTCTATTGATAACTCATTTGTTTTTGGTGGCTAAAATGAATGAAAAAAATTATGCTTTGAAAATAATGAGCTGTTATTTAGATTTTATGCTGCAGGAATTTTATGGTAGTTCACAACCATATAATGAACATTAGCCAATGTCTCTTATGGTTTTGGGGAATGGCTCACTTCACAGAGAGTACAGATTTTTCTGCTGGTTATTGTTTATTCTCTTCAGTTCAGTTTTACTTTTTCTATAGCAATCTCTGTGTCTATCTGTAAGAAAATCTCAGGTTTCTAGTTAGTGCAAGACTACCTTTTCTGTCCCCGTACCAGTACAAATTTTATAGACACAAACTTGAGTGAGCAAAAATATAACTTTATTGTCTATAACATTTTATTTTGGGGCCCTGAACTCCCATTCTGAATGTGGCATAAAACTCAATCCAGTAACCTCCTGGGAATTTCAGTCACATTCAGTGATTTTTCAATCACTTCAGCCTTAACCTGACCACAGTCAGGACATTTTACTTTTTTTTTTTTTTTAACCTTTCCCCATGGACTTGAGGACTCGCCATGTAGTGGGAACAAGGGCAGAAGTGGTGGTGGTGGTGGTAGACAGGTCAGGGTTTCCTCTCTTTTGTGGAGACTCTGTCCTGTGCCATTAATGGAACTGCTCCTTTGAATCTTTAGAACAGGCAATGTCGGCGTTCCTTGAATGAACCCTCAGACCTCGCTAGGCTTCCCTCCGCACCCAGGAGCCAGCAGTCCTCTGACATGAAACTTGTTCCTACTAGTCCCCAGCAGACTGTCCACACTGCTTCCTTCTGAGGGACACTCCCCTTGTTTCAGCTTCAGTTTTGGCATTCTGACTGAGTCTCTCTCATCAAAACCTAGGTCCCATTTAGATTTTGAACTCCTTGGTCTCCTAACTCTCAAGGGGCTGTCTCCAACTTTCCTGTGCCTAGATAAACTCTCTGCTATTTCTAATCTGTACTACCCAGATGGGGAACTTCTTTCTGAGGTTTTCTGTATCCCTGAACCTGGGAGCCATGGCTCCGGTTCTTTCTTCTCTAGATCCCTTTATTAAAAGAAGTTTCCATTGTCCTTACCCCAATCAGAGTCAGAACATTTTACTGACCTAATGGCGCTAATACTTAACTCAAGTGGGTAGGGGTTCAGCATACATCTGAATTTCTCTAAAAACTCTTCCTATTTCTACCCAATTCAGAGAGTTTTTCCCTAGTCTCAAAGGGAGGTATACAAGTTATGGGGGAAAAGTGATTCTGACTTGTCAACAAACTGTCTAAGGCTTAAAAAGTGGGTAAAGGACATGCTGGTATCCCTTCAATGGAGTGCTGGGCATTGTCTAACACTGATTTTCAACTGAAAGGGATGTTTTTGATTGTCACAACTAGGTGGGGCAGTATGCTACTGGCATCTAGTGCGTTGAGGAGAGGGATGCTGCTAGATATCCTACAGTGCACAGGACAGCTCTCCCATCAAAGAACTATCTGGCCGCAAATGTCAGTGGTGCCCAGACTGAGAAATCATGGTCTAGTGAACCTTCTGGGGATCATGTGATTCTATAGGGATATATACTTCTGATTGCCTTTCTATGGACTAGCCTGTTTTACATTATCGTAGGGGAAGAAGTTAACTTGTTAAAAACTATTAGTAATGCAAATGATTCTTGTCCTCAGCTATGCAAACGAATTTTGACTACTAAAGATAGTGTTGATTTCCACCTTTAGAAAATATGACACTAAATATATTTCATTGCCCTATATTGTCCAGTTTTATATCTAAAAGCAAATGTATTTCAGCTTTCCTATTATATATATGTATGTGCATATATATTTGAATTGGTTTGAACATCTTACTAATTTCCTCACTCGTGAATGGATTGACTAAAATCTTTGACACATGTTAACTTTGTACTGGCCTGAAAGTCATGTTTTTAATCTTTTGAAAATTATTCTTAGCAAACTGTTTATGTCTCCTTCCAAATATTTGCTATCTTACACTGAGACGGTCCCTTTTGATCTGAGAGGCCAATAATTTTGTTCCTTTTTTGTTTTCTTTTTTTTTTTTTTGAGTTGGAGTCTCACTCTGTCACCCAGACTGAAGTACAGTGGCCGCTCCCGGCCACTGCAGCCTCGACCTGCTGGGCTCCGGCGATCCTTCCACCTCAGCCTTCTCAGTAGCTGGAATTACAGGCATGCGCTACCACGCCCGGGTAATTTTTTGATTTATTGTAGAGATGAGATCTCGCTGCCCAGGCGGGTCTCGAACCTGCGGGCTCAGGCAATCCACTCACCTCAGCCTCCCAAAGGCGTGGGATGACAGGCTGAGCCACCGAGCCCGGCTTCCTTTTTTGTTTTCTTGAGTTCAACACTTTTATTCCTAAGCTATGGGGTTTCATTATTGTGGTTGGGATGAGTTCAGGGATGTAGGGAGTCACATGAAGTCCTAATAACTCTTTTTCAAACATGACCATGTCTTAACATGAACACTAGTTCCTTCATATTAACAAATCAGCTTTCTGATATTTCATAAAATTTTAAACAGTTGGTTTGATTTAGGATCTAAATAAGATCCATACATTGCAATCGACTAAGATGCTATTTATTTCTTTATTTATTTATTCAATTGGAATCTCACTCTGTAGCCTAGACTGGACTGCAATCATGGCCACTGCAACCTCGACCTGATGGGTTCAGTTGATCCTTTGGCTTCAACCTTCCTAGTAGGTGGAACTACAGGTGTGTGCCACCATGCTCGGCTAATTTTTTTATTTACTATAGAGACAAGGTCTCACCATGTTGCCTAGGCTAGTCTTGAACCTGTTGGCTCAGGTATCCTCTTACCTCTACCTTCCAAAGTGTTGGGATTATGTGGATGAGCCACTGTGTTCAGTTTATGATATCTTTTAAATATCTTTTAATCTAAAGCTTTCCCTACCAACATCTCTTTTTTGTTCCTGTCATTGCATTGTTGACAAAATGCAATCATTCATCTTGCAGAGTTGCCCATAATGTGAATTTTGTTGATAACATCTTTATGCTATGGTTGCCTGTGTTTCCTAGAAATAGGCCTCAGATTGAGAGGCTTTATTTGATTTAGGTTTGATTGTCTTTTTTTTGGCAAGAACACTTCATAGGTGCTGCTGTGTACTTCCATTAAGAGTCTCAAACAACTGGTTGTCTCTGTGTTTGTGACATTAGCGCCATTGAGTATCACTGCTTAGACTGATTTTTAAAATTAAGGGTGGACTTGGTATTTTAGACACCAAGATACTGTCAACCTCATTTTCTTCTAGGCTTAATCTTCACCTCTGTTTAGGTAGGTTTCATGGTTGTGGATAGTCACCTTGTGGTGGTGTATTAAAGGTTTCCCTAAGGAATTGAATGCTTCTTATGGAAGAGTCAGATTTGGGCAGAATGAAGGGAATTCCAGGCAGAGGGAACAGAAGGTGCACAGGTAGCGGGATATGCACAAGCACAAGTCTATTGGAAATTGGAGGAATAGTGTTTTCCAGTTCCCTCATGTGCTTGGGGAAATAGTGTCCAGGGAAGAATAGATTAGGGAAAATGTAGATTGGGACCTTAGTGTAAAGGTTCTGTCATAAGGCATCTCCAAAAATTTTACTCTGGGGACCAAGTCAGATTTAGCGATGGTGCTTTATAAGATCCTGTGCACACATCTCTGAAAGGGAAAGGACTCTACACAGGTGAAAACAGAAACACCATCTGTCTTAGTTTTCTCTGGTTGCTATAACAAAATACCATACACTGGGTAGCTTATAAACGACAAACATTTGTTTCTCATGGTTCTGGAGGGTGGGCAGTCCAAGATCAGGGTGTTGACAGATTCTGTGTCTGGTGAAAGCCTGTTTCCTGGTTTATAGATAACATCTTAACTCTGTGTCCTCATAGGGTAGAGGGGCACATAAGCTCCCTCAGGTGTCTTTTATAAGGGCACTAGTTCCATTCATGAAGACTCTACCCTTATGATTTAATCACCTCCCAAAGATTCCACCTCATAACACCAGCACATTGGTGGTCAGGTTGCAACATATGAATTCCAGGGAGACACACACATTCAGACAACAGCTCCACCAGTCTATCCTCCTGCCCTGTTCCAATGTCCTCATAGTGTGCTCCTGTTCTTCCTGGGGGATGAATCAAAGCATTTCAGGTCATGGAAGGAAACATCCAAGTGGAACTCAAATCCAACTTTACCTTTTCAATGTCTTTATGTTACTTCCGTTGAGAGAATAATCAAGAGCCTTCAGACCCCTCACCCTTATTGTGAGACGAGAGAAGGAGAAATCAGGCATGCATCCATTATATTATTTTTCTTGTCATTTTAAATTACTAGGTGGCAGCTTTGAAATACTGTGCATGGTTGAATATGGCCTGAAGTAAATACCATGTCTGATGTGCACAGAAAAATAGATTTCCACAGGCCCGAAGCATGCAATTTTTAAAGCTCTATTTTTCTCCTCCTCTTTCTTGAGGTGGAGATTTTTTTTTCTTAAATAAGTTTTAAGAATGCAAGCACATAGAATGTATTTAAAAATCCCCTCTATGTTGAGGGATTTTGGTTTAGCCTTCTATTTTTTCTTTGACATTATTTCTATCACCATCTTACCTGCATCTATTCTACTCTGTGCCCTACTGATGACTATGTTTATTTCCCTTGTTGGTTCTTTTCCCCCAATTGTCTTCTTTAAAATGCAACTTATAGGACCTCTAATTTCCCACTGTACATGTGAATTTAGAAATAGATGATGTACAAAGCTGAGATGACTCAGTTTTGATTTATCTGCAGCCCTGTTCACAGACTCAGTACTATCCCTGTGCAAAGACATTTCCAAGTTTTTGTGTGTGCATATTTTACCAAAGTTTCTTATTGGAGTCCTTTTCACTTATTCAGCCATACTAATTAAACACTTACCATGGGTCAAACATTGGGAATATATAATAGAACAAGAGAAATAATAGAACAAGTGAATTTGTTCTTATGCTGGAGAACAAATTTACCACCTTTCTCCGTCTGATATCTCTTATTTCTCTCAGCAACGAAATGATTTTTAAAATCAGAAGCCAGGTGCTAAAACTTATCTTCTTTCTTTCCCTGAACATTTTTCTAAATTTAGTCAGTAAACACTTTCTGCCAACTCCGGCCAACAATTTATATTATTTTCTACTCTTCTTTTCCATTCCTCTGTGCTCCCAGGGTCTGGATCTGTATACCTTTAGCTCAGCTCTTGCCAAAACCTTCTTATTGAGTTCTTTTTCTTTCTCTTCAGTGCATTCTGAACTTAAAAGTAATTTTACAAATGTACTGGTTTAATTAGGCAGTTTCCTCTCTCAAACATCTTCAGCTACTAATGCCTGGCTTGAAATAGCATTTTCCAAAGTATGTTCCAACAAAAATGTGGTAATCAACTTTGGACAAGATAAAGGATTTTAAAATCTGAAAACACTGGGGTAAACAAAGTAAAACAAATCACTTCTGGGGCTGACAGTTTTCACTGAGGGATTTCTGGGAGCCGCAAATGTTCCCCAGATGTCCAGCGTGGTGATTCCCATATTCATTTGGCTGTAGAACACTCTCCTTTGTACCCTCAGATTTCTTCCCTCTTGCACAACAAGTCTCCTGGGATTAGTTCTATCAGACACCAGGTTGGGAACTACTGGTCTATGATGCAAATTCTTTTTTTTTTATATCAATATTTTTTATTTTGATATTATGGAGTACAGTTAAGGGTTAGGTATACAAATATGCTTCGTTCAGGCATCCTTGTTGATAAGGGATGTCTCCCCATCCCCAGACAGATATTGACAACCGTTAATCCTACCTCCCTTCCCCTCCCCCTCAGAGTTTCCCACCACTGTCAGTTCTTTTCTTATAGTATTATGATGGATGTTCAAGGTCCGCTATATGAGTGAGAACATGTGATACTCAGATCTTTGTTTCTGTGAGAGGTCACTCAGTATTATTGACTCTAGTTCCATCCAGGTTGCTGTGAAGTTCATGACTTTGTTCTTTTTTATGGCTGTGTAGCATTCCATTGTGTATATGTACCACATTTTTAAAATCCAGTTCTCTTTTGATGGACAGTATGGTTGATTCCGGTTCTTGCTATTGTGAACAATACTACAATAAACATACGTGTGCAGGTATCTTTTTTATAGAGTGATTTGAGTTCTTCATGATATATTCCCAGTAGGGGGATTGCGGGGTCATATGGGAGGTTAATATTTAAAGCTTTTAGGACTTGTCACACTGTTTTCCATAGAGGTTGCACTAGTTTGCACTCCCACCAACAGGTAGGAGTATTCCCTTTTCACCACACCCTTTCCAGCAATTGTTATTTTTTGTTATTGATAATTGCCATTCTGATTGGAGTTAGGTGGTATCTCAGTATGGTTTTGATTTGCATCTCCTTGATGATTAGTGAGGTTGAACATTTCTTCATGTGTCTGTTGGCTGCTCAGATGTCTTCCTTTGAGAAGTGTCTGTTCATATCTTTTGCCCACTTTATAATGGGGTTGTTTTTTTCTTTTCAGCACATTTTAGTTCCTTGTAGATCCAAGATGTTAAGCCTTTGTTAGACCTGGAGTTGGCAAATACTTTTTCCCAGTCTGTGGGCTGTCTCCCTGTTCTTCTGATGGTTTCTTTGGCTTTGCAGAAGATTGTCAGTTTAATGAAGTTCCATTTGTCTATCTTATTTCTCATGGTCTGTGGGTTTCGAGTTTTGTTCAGGAATTGAATGTCAGTTCCAATTTCCATAAGGGTATGTCCTGCATTTTCTAAGGTTCTTGTGGTTTGAGGCTTTGCATTTAGGTCCCTGATCCATTTAGAGTTAATTTTTGTGTATGGGGATTGATAGGGGTCTTGTTTGAGTCTTCTGCATGTGGTCAGCCAGTTTTCCCAGCACCATTTACTGAATAGGTTCTCCTCTCCCCAATGGTAGGTGGTGGAGGCTTTATTGAAGATGAGTTGCATGAGAAATTGAGGTTTTTGCTTCTGGAATCTAAATTCTATTCCATTGATGTATATGCCTGTTTTTGTACCAATACCAAGCTGCTTTGATTATTGTAGCTTTATAGTAAAGTTTGACGTCTGGTAATGTGATACTGTCTGCTTTGTATTTTTTTTTTTTTTTTTTTGCTGAGGATTGTTCTGGCTATTCTTGGTCATTTGTGTTTCCATATGAATTCCTGTATTTTTTTTCTAGGTCTGAGAAGAATGTTGCTGGTAATTTGATGGGTATTGCATTAAATTTGTAGATTGCCTTAGGCAGGATGGACATTTTCATGATGCTGATTCTTCCAATCCATGAGCATAGGACATTTTTCCACTTGTTTGTGTCATCTTTGATTTCTTTGAGCAGAGTTTTGTAGTTTTCATTGTAAAGGTCTTTCATGTCTCTGGTTAGGAAGATGCCAAGGTATTTCTTTTTTTTTTTTTTTTGTGGCCATTGTGAATGGAATTGTGCTTTTTATTTGGGTTTTTGTTTATTATTGGTGTAAAGAAATGCGATTGCCTTTTGTACATTTATTTTGTATCCTGAGACTTTGGATATTTTATATCCAAAGTCCTTTATCAGATAGTATAAAGAGGTTTTTGACAGATTCTCTTGGGTTTTCAAGGTACACAATCATGTTATCTGCAAAGAGAGATAATTTGACTTCCTCTTTTCCCATTTGGATACCCCTGATTGCCTTCTCTTCTCTGATTGCTCTTACCAGGACTTCCAATATTATAATGAACAGGAGAGGTGAGAGTGGGAATCCTTGTCTTGTTCCAGTTTTCAGGGAAAACGGTTTCAATTTTTGTCCATTTAGGAGTATGCTGGCTGTTTCTCATAGATGGCTTTTACTATTTTGAGGTATGTTCCCCATATGCCTAGATGATTGAGGGTTTTTATCAAGAAGGGGTGCTGGATTTTATCAAAAGCTTTTTCTGCATCTAATGATATAATCATGTGGTTTCTGTTTTGACATCTGTTGATGTATTTAATTACATTTATGGTTTTACAAATGTTGAACCAGTCTTGCATTCCAGGGATGATGCCTACTTGGTCATGATGGATGATTTTTGAGATGTGTTGTTGAATCTGGTTTGCTAGGATCTTGTTGAGCATTTTAGCATCTATGTTCATCAAAGATATTGGCCTGTAGTTCTCTTTCTTTGTTGGGTCTTTACCTGGCTTGGGTATCGATGTGATGTTAGCTTCGTAAAATGATTTTGGACAGTTCCATCTTACTCAATCGCCTGCAATACCTTCATTAGCATTGGTATCAGCTCCTTCTTAAACGTCTTGTAGTATTCTGCTGGAAAGCCATCTGGACCAGGGGTTTTTTTTTGTAGGTAGTTTTCTTATTACATAGTCAATTTCCTTGATTGTTATTGGTCTATTTAGGGTCTCAATTTCTTCTTGTTTCAACCTGGGCAGGTTGTGTGATGTCAGAAAGTCCTCCATTTCCTTAAGGTTTTCAAGTTTGTTTCCATACAAGTGTACATAGTAGTCTCTAATGATCTTTTGTATTTCTTCAGGGTCAGATATGACTTCATCTTTTGTGTTTCTGATTGTGTTTATTTGAGTTTTTTCTTTTTTTTTCTTGGTCAGTATAGCTAGAGGACCATCGATCTTATTTATCCTTTTGAAGAACCAGCTTTTTGTTTCATTGATTTTTTGTATTATCTTTTGTCTTCTATGTCCTGGATTTGGGCTTTTATTTTGGTGATCTGGATTCTTCTGCTGAAATTAGGATTTTGGTGGTCTTGTTTTTCCAGCTTCCTTAGGTGGCTTGTTAGGTTATTAATTTGTGATCCTTCCATTTTCTTCATGTGCATTTGTAGGGATATAAATTTCCCTCTTACTACAGCTTTTATTGCCTCCCAGAGATTTTGGTAAGATGTTTCTTCATTTTCATTTGTTTCCATGGACCTTTTAATCTCTGTTTTGATTTCATTGTTGACCCAGGAGTTGTTTAGCATCATGCTGTTTAGTGTCCATGTCTTTGTGGGTTTTGGGGGGACCTTGTTGGTGTTAATGTTTATTTTTATTCCACTGTGGTCCAATAAGGTACATGGTAAAATTTCAGTCCGTTTAAATTTGCTTATACTTGATTTATGGCCAAGTTTGTGGTTGATCTTAGGTATGTTCCATGTGGTGATGAGTAGAATGTATATTCTGTGGTCTTTGGGTGGAGTGTTCTATAGGTATCAATTAAGTCCATTTGATCAAGAGTCATATTGAGGTTTCGGATCTTGTTGCTGATTTTTTGTCCTGATGATCTGTCTAGGGCTGTGAGTGGGATATTGAAGTCCCCAGCTATGATGGTGTTGGAGTCAATATCTTTTTTTAGTTTACATAGAAGCTGCTTTATGAAAGTTGGTGCTCCTATGTTGAGTGCATGTATGTCTAGGATGTTGCTTGTTGATGGATTGAACCTTTTATCATTATGTAGTGGCCTTCTGTATCTTTTTTGATTTTTGATAGCTTAAAGGGTATTTTGTCTGAGATTAAGATCACAACTCCTCCTTTCTTTTGTGTTCCGTTCACCTGAAAATTTGTTTCCCATCCTCTTACTTTGAGTCTGTGAGTGTCCTTTCTAGTGAGGTGAGTCTCTTGAAGGCAATAAATTGTTGCCTGGTGATATTTTATCCAGGTTGCCATTCTATGTCTTTTCAGTGTGCATTTAGTCTGTTCACATTCAAGCTAATTATTGAAATGTGAGAGTTGATCCCTATCATAATGTTCTTACAGAGTTGTTGTTCTTCCTATTTGTGTGTTGTCTTTCTTTTGGTTCTGGAGTTGGTTCATGTGTGTTTTTTATCTTTTGCCTGTATTCTTGTGAAGAACATTGTTGTTCTTTTTTCCTTTTCTTCTGTGTTCAATATTTTCTTTCCTTTTTTTTTGAGTTGGAGTCTCACTCTGTCATCCAGACTGGAGTGCAATGGCTGCTCCCCACCGCAGCCTCGACCTGCTGGGCTCTGGCGTTCCTTCTGCCTCAGCCTTCCCAGTACACTGCAGGCGTGCAGTACCACAGAATTACAGGCGTGCAGTACCATGGAACTACAGGCGTGCACTACCATGGAACTACAGGCGTGCACTACCATGCATGGCTCATTTTTTGATTTATTTTAGAGATGAGGTCTCACCAAGTTGCCCAGGCGGGTCTCGAACCCATGGGCTCAGGAAATCCACTATCTCAGCCTCCCAAAGGCGTGGGATTACAGGCTGAGCCACCGAGCCCAGCTTCAATACTTTCTTAAGTGTTTCTTGTAGAGGTGGTCTGGTGGCAGCGTAGGTTCTTAGGGATTGGATATCTGGGAAATATTTCAATTCTCCCTCACTGATGAAGCTTAGCTTTGCTGGGTAGGTTATTCTCAGTTGAAATTGTTTATCTTTTAGAACTTTGAAGATAGGGCTCCCAGTTCTTCTTGCCTGGAGGGTTTCTGTAGATAAATCTGCTGCTATTCTAATTGGTCTTCCCTGGTATGTAGTCTGACCTTTTTCTCTTGCTGCCTTTAGGATTTTTTCTTTATACATCCTTTGTTTAGGTGAATTATTATGTATCTGGGAGTTGGTCTTCTCATTTGTTGTCTTGCAGGTGTTCTCTGAATCTCTTGTGCTTGAATTTTTGCGTCACTGATGAGATGAGGGAAGTTTTCTTGAATGATTTCATGAAATGTTTTTTTCAGTGTGGTCTCTGTTTCTCTTTCTGCCTCACGAAGGCCAATTACTCTTAGGTTCGGTCTCTTGAAGTAATCATTCATCTCTTGAAAGTTTTGTTCTGTCTTTCTGAGCTTCTTTTCTATGTTTTTGACAGTTTGGGTTAGTTCTGTGTTTTGGTCTTTGAGCTTTGACATTATTTCTTCTGCTTGGCTAATTCTGTTTTCCATGCTTATTAGTTTGTTATTTATTTCCAACACAGTATTCTTTATTGCTGTTATTTCAGCTCCTTCCTATTTTCCTCTTGTCTCTCTGCAATTTTTTAAATTATCTCTATTAATGTCTTGATGTCTGGGTTTGTTTCATGTGATCAGTCATTCTGGGGGCTCTTCATTGTTTGTGTTCCAAAGTCATTTTCTCAGTGTGTGACCTCCCAGGGGTCTGTGTGAGACCTATATTCTTCTTTTGGTTTTTCTTCATTTGTGCGGTTTTTTTCTCCCTCCCTACTTTCTCCTTCCCTCCTCATCACCATTTTCTTTAATTCTGTTATTCAGGCATAGATGGGTTGCTTTTACTTCTGTTTGTTCAATCTCCTATTTTTCCTTCCCTCCTTGTCACCATTTTCCTTTCTCCTATCTGGCCTGTGTCTTACTTTGTTCATTCTGGAGTTGCACTGTAGGTTGCGGGTGGTCCTTTTTGCTGTTTTGAGATTTACTTAAGGGGGGAGCTGTGATTCATCTGCAGGTCCTGGTATCCGCCAACAGGTGTATGGATAATCTGAAACCCACTTCCCACTGCCTTGGAATCTGTCCATGCAGAGGGGTTGTAGGTTTAGTCCCTGAAATAAAATGTGGTTAACAGAGGGAAGAGAATGGAGCAGACAGTGTGGGGAAGAGGGGGGTGGAGAGAGAGAGAGGAGTAAGGGGGAAAACAGGTGAGTGTACTAACAAATGTAGAGAGAAAAATTGAAACATATAAAAACAATAGGCCATGGCTACAAACTAACCAACTCCCATACAGAAAAAACCTAAAACATACAATGATGCTAACATACAAGCTAACCAACCTCCTTATTGGTGTGCTATTCCTCTATACAAAGATATGGTTTACAGAGAGAAGAAAAGAAATGAAGAGAAAAGAAGAAAAAAAATGGGGGGGACAAAACAGAAGGAACAGAATCAAGTCAGTAGACTAACAGAACCAATCAAGCACACTCTGAGACCTTTTGTTTAAGTCGAATGTCCTTTCAGTTCTGATTTCTAGCTGTCTTTTCAGGTTGGTAAGTTTGTTCACAGTTAGGGTCAGTTGCCCCTGGCCTGCTGTGAAGGGCAGTTCAGATCACCACCACTCTGTTGGCCACTGCCCAGTTCACCACTCAGATCTGGCCTGTGTCCATCAAGCTTCTGTTTTCCCCCTTTTGGTGTTGTTACCTTGAATCGCCAGTAGGTGGTGCTATCTCACTGCTCCAGATGGTCTTTATCTCAGTTGCTCACCCCTGAGGGGAGGGAGCCATTGCCTCAAGGCACACAGGAGAAGACCCATGCCTGGCAGGATGTCATGGTGGCAGTAGTGACTGCAGCGACCTCAGCAGATCTTGCTCACAGAGGCTTCAAGGTCTGAAGTCATGGATCGCCTCAGGCATGGGCAGTGTGATGTGTAATGGCTGCCTTGGCAGCAGCGGCTATGGTGGTGGCGGCGGTGGCTCACCTCAGGCATGGGCGGTGCGATGTGCAATGTCTGCCTTGGCGGCAGCGGCCCTCTCTCTCTCCTTCAGCCCAAGCCACTTCGCTGGGGGTGTCAGGATCACCCTATGATGCAAATTCTAATCTCCTTGGACTGGCCTTTAAGTCCTACAATCTGACTACTATGTACTTTCCCCGTCTTTGCTTCAAATACTCCTTTACACAAGGCTCTTTCAGTCTGTAAGACAAATTATGCCCTTTTTTCCTTTACACCTTGTTTGTACTGTTCCTTTCTCCAAAAACATCCACTCTGCCTCTACCTCTTGAGATATTACTCATCATTAAAGGGAACTACAGAAGTCAGAAGAAAAAAAAGAAATAGAGTCAAACCTGTCATTGGAATGCTATGGGAGTGGGTGACTGAAAAGTCAGTGAAGAAAGCCAACTCCTGCAAGGGAGAGAGGCTTGGGTCATGAACACCATGGAACCCCTCTTTCCATTCATGCAATGATACCCAGGATGCAGGCAGCTTCAGTCTTCCTGAGACCCCTCTGCTAAGGACTCTGGAGAAAAAAGGAAATTCAATGCAATAGGGAGGGCCATGGAGGAGGGTGTGTTAGCTGTCCTGCTCATGTATCATGAATCTTTTCTTGAGAGACAGTGGAACAGTGCTGTAGAGGCTGGGCAAGGATTAGAAAGAAGTTGGTAGATAAAAGAACAGCAGTAGCAGCAGCAGCCCTGGAGATTTTCATGGAGGAAGGGGTGCTTCCAGCTGTTCAGGCTACTGTGGGGGAGTGGCTGATGCATGTATTTGGGAAGTTTGTGCGCCTTGCTTAATGGTTAGAGGAAGTGTTGGTTTGAGATGCGCTAAAGAGAGAAGGGGGTTGGTCCACTGAGTTATTGGCAGTGCCCTGCAACTGTTATAATCTACTCCCTCAGTACACTCTCAGGCTGGTATTATCATGTAAAATATTTGTGATATTCACAATTTAAAAAATAAAATTCATTTACATTAGCTTCTTCCTTGAGGGACTCCTGGAGGTGGACTGAAATTTACAGGCAGGCACCTTATTAAGGAAGTGAAGTGGGAGGAGTAGAAGAAGGGAGGTTGAACAGAGGGAGGAGCTGGGTTGCAGTGCAGAGAGGACAAAAGCTTAGGCTGTGAACAGAGATTGGTTTCCTTCCTCTTTTACAGTTTTGGTGGTTTTTCTCCCACCCTTGCCTAATTGCCTGGACTAGAACAATCAGTAAGATGTTGAGTGGAAGCATGAGAGTGGGTATTCATGTCTTGTACCAGATCTTAGGGAGATAGTGTCCAGGCTTTCATGGTTAAGTAGGATCTCAGCTGGAAGTTTTAATCCCAATAAGGGAATTCCTAGTTTTTTTTCTATTCCTAGTGTGTTAAATGCATTTTATAATGAAAGAGGGTTGGATTTGTTAAATCCTTGCTCTGCATCTATTGAGATGATCATGTGGCTTTTGTTCTTTATTCTATTTTTGTGGTGTATTACATTTGATTGATTTTCAGAAGTTAAGCCGCTTGCCGCTATGGTTTAAATGTGTTTCCCAAAGTTTATGTGCTAGAAACTTAATCCTCAATGCAACAGTGTTGAGAGGTGGGACTGCCCTCATGAATGGATTAATGTCCTTAATGAGGGAGTGGTGTTGGTTATTGTGGGAGTAGTGTTTTTATATAGGATGAGTTCAGCCCCCTCCTCCTGCTCTTCCTCTCTCTCTCTCTCCTTCCTCCCACCTCTTTACCTCCCCCCATGCTCTCTCACCATGTGATTTCTTCTGCCATGGGATGATACCGCAAGAGGGTCCTCACTAGATACAGTCCCTTGGTCTTGCACTTCCCAGCCTCCACAATCACAGACCAAAAATTCCTGTTCATTGTAACTTACCCAGTCTGCAGTATTCTGTTATAGCAGCATAAAACGTACTAAAACACTTGCATTCTTGGAATAAATGTCAGGTCATGGTCATGGTCATGGTGTATGATACTTTTTATAGGTTTCTGGATTTGGTTTGCAAGTATTTAGTTGGGAATTTTTGTGTCTATATATGTAATGGATATTGATCTGTATTTTTCTTTTCTTGTGGTATCTTTGTCTGGTTTGGATATTAGTGTAACAATAGTAGCCTTCTTTATGGGGGGGAAAGAATGACACTCTTCTTTAAATGTTTGGTAGAATTCACTGGTGAAACCATGTGTTTTCCAGATTATTTTTTGTTGGGAATTTTTACCTTGCTAACTGAATCTCTTTACTTGTTAGTTTTATTTTGATTTTTATTTCTTATTGAGTCAGTTTTGGTAGTTTGTGTTTTTCTTGGAATTTGCCAATTTCATCTATGGTATTTAATTAGCTGGTATACAGCTTTTCATAGTATTCCTCTATAAGGCCCATTTCAGACTTCATACCTCCAGATATATAAGCTAATAAATTTGTCTTGACTTAAGCCATTAAATTTATGGTAATTCGTTATAGTAGCAATAGGCAAGCAGTAGCTTACAGTTCTGCCTTACCCTATATTTCTTGTTTGTACAGAGCTTCAATGTCAGTCACACTTAGAGCCTGGGGCCTTTTCAGGTCTTTCTGGTAGGTACACAGATTCATGTTTGTAGTCATCTGGATCTCTAGAAATAATATACATGAGTATTGTAAAGCTGGCTGTGAACATCTTGCTTCCAAGATTTTCCTTTTAAATTATTTTGGTTGGTTTCTTGTGCCAGCTGGTATTGCTGCCTCAGGCGGGGTTCTGGTCAGGTTCTGGTGAGGGCTCTCTTCCTGACTTACAGAGGGCTCTCTTCCTTTTTGCTGCATCCTCACCTGAACTCTCCTTGGTGCATGTGCCCCAAAGGAGAGAAGAAGTCCATAGTGAGGACCCCACCCTCATGACCTCATCTAACCACAATTATCTCCATAGGCCCTATCTTCAAATTCTGTCACATTGGTGGTTAGTTCTTTACTTTATGAATTTAGGCAGAGGGACATAATCAGTCTATAGCAATTGTGAATCTTAGCCTTAACCAGTTTCTCAAAATTAGAGGGAAGACATAGAAATATGAATCACTGAAGTGCCAGCTTTTTAAATAAATTATTCTTTTCCTTAGACTCTCAAGTGAAGAGGAATTTCTTGCCAACAGAGGTTTTTATAAGCTGAGTCTCCCCTTGGGCTGTCTGACTGGTCCTACTTTAAGTCCACCTTACCTGTATTTTGGATCTAATCTTTCATTCTCAGGACTTAAAACTGAAACCTTTTTTTCTCTTTTACTTATTTTAAATTGCACAAGGGCATGTTAGAACATAAAGTTTGGGATCAGCTCATGAGTAGTAGGAAAAACAGTTAAACACTGAAGAGAAAAGAATCCACTCATAGAAGAAAATCACAACCCTGGAATAACTACACTCAGAGGGCCAAATGGCTTTCTTTTACTGTTGACTGATTTCTTGTGAATTAGGGGATGTGCCAGGAAATGTGAAGACTTGGAGCCCTCTGCCAGGATCTGGGTATTCCTTGCCTCTTAACATGTGTCCTTAGGCCTTACTGTAAGTTCGATGGGATTTCTTCCTGAGCGACTCACAGAACCTCATAGGGCAGCAGACACTATTTCTGGACTCTGGGAGTCAGATGGAAACATGACTTCAGCGAGTCCTTGTTTTCCAATGCATATTTCACAGTTCCTGGTCCCTCTTCTGTTCTGAGCACTGAGCTGTGATGCTGTACAAAGAGTGATTTGCTTTCATTCTTTTCAACAGATAATTACTGAGCATCAGATATCAGGCAATGGGAGATACTTTAGATAAAGCTGTGAGCAAAATGGACAAATATCTCTGCTTTCATGGGATGCATATTCTTGTGTTTTGTACATTTGACCATTTTTCACATTGTGGTTGCATTTTCACATTGAATATTCCTTTTTTTCAATTGGATCTTCAGCTCTATGGTCAGATGGTATCTTAAAGAAAAAAGTTGTCTTGTTGACTACAACATTTGGGACATCCTAGATGCTCAATATACATTTGTCCAGTTAATTAATTTATGGACCATAGTTGTCCTCTCTTCCACAGGATTTTTTTGGCAACTCTTTCCCTCATAGAATAACCCAGAATTTCCAAACATGAGAGAGTTGTCATCTGTCTGGGATGATCTAAACCAGTAATAAAGTATGCTCATCCATAGTCCCTAAACAAAATATTGCTGACTTGACACAAAACTGCATAGCTGAGAACTCCCATGCTCAGAATACCATTATCCCATCAGTGATAACTTCCCCTTCACCTTGGGATCACAGCCCTATATCCAGTGGTGTACTGAAGCCAGCTCCTACCAGCTTGTGCAATCTGATTGTGAAATTGTTAGAAATTTTGCAAGGTAACTGACATTGCACTGGTAACTATTAACTATGGTGGGGAGTATTTACACCACAGAAATTGGTAGATGCTACAAACCAGCAATCCCTTTCCATGCTCTTAGTCAGTCGTTAAAATTTACTAGACACCGCTAGACTGGATGGAAACATAGGGAATCAGGTGATATCACTGAGCCACTAAATGAGGCCTAAACTGCCTCCTTCTAGTCTTTTTGTATAATAAATTACAAATGTCTTTGTGCTTAAACCCTTTCTAATAAAAAATGTGGTTGCTGAATCAGCAGCGTTGGCATCACTAGGGAGCTTGTTAAAAATGCAGACCCTCAGACCTCACCTCAGACTTACAAAGTCAGAATCTGCATTTGAGATCCCCAGTTATTGTAAAACACTAAAGTGCGAGAGAGAGCATAGGTTCAAGTTAATAGTTCTGAAATATGAGTGGGCATCAGAATCAAATGAATTGCTTGTTTTGACAGATTGTTGGGTGAGTTTCTGATTTGGTAGGTCTGGAGGGACTGTAAAAATTTATGCACAAACTCACACACATACACATACACACATATATATATATTTGAGATAGGGTCTTGCTTTGTTGCCCAGGCTGAAGTACAGTAGCATGATCATAGCCCACCACAGCCTCAACCTTGCTCAGGTGATCCTCCCACCTCAGCCTCCTGAGTAACTGGAACTACAGGCTCATGCCACCACGCCCAGCTAATCTGATTTTTTTTGTAGAGACAAAGTCTCTCTATGATACCCAGGTTGGTCTCGAACTCCTGGACTAAAGCAATCCTCCCACCCACCTCGACTTTCCAAAGTTCTGAGATAGGTGTGAGCCACCATGCACAGCTGAGAATTTATATTTTTAACAATTCCAAGTTGTTGAAGTGGAATGTCTTGCCAACAGAAGCTTTTGAGAATCACTGGTTTACCTATCATTGGTCACATTTTCTGTTATTTGTAGCTGAATATATCCTAACTTATACAGGCAACAGTAGGCTGGTAAAAGTTTAACAACTAGATGCTTTAGTGAAAAAGAAAAAAGCCTTGATTTGCAGTGTTTATAGATTTCCATAGTGTAAATATTCCCACCTTGGTCAGTTTCAAGTTATCAACATGGTGTTGCCAAATGCAGGGTTGAGAAGAGACATGCATGGGCAGCTCTCCTGAGCCCATGTGAGCTGGCTCCAGGACAGCACCAAGGTAGGTCATGGCCAGCCACAAAGTCCAAGCAAAGAACTGTACAAAGCTTTAAGCAGCGTGACTATTAGATTTGGGTTTTAGGTGGATCTGTGACTCTGGGTTCACTTTAATAGTGTCTAATGGAGTTGGAGATCCCCTTAGAACAGTAGTTCCCAAACTTTTTGGCATCAGGGACCAGTTTTGTGGAAGACAATTTTTCCATGGATGGGAAAATTGTCCCATCCTTGTCTTATTCCAATGTTTCTGTACTTTGAGGAGGCATTGACTTCTCATGAGGAGAACCAACCTAGATCCCTTGCATGCACGTTTCACAATAGGGTTTCCACTCCTTTGAGGATCTAATGCCGCTGCTGATCTGATAGAAAGCAGAGCTCCACTGGCCCGTTGCTCACCTCTTGCTGGGTGGTGAGGGGTGCGGGTGAGTGGGCAATGGGGTGTCCCTCTGCAGCAGGAGTTGGGGACCCCTGCCTTAGAAGACTATAACAATATTTCAGTTACAGGGCTGGGGAGTGTGGCAGAAGAAAAGGGGTAAATGTGAAGATTAGTGTATTAGTCTGTTTGGGCTGCCCTAACAAAATATCAGACTAGTGGCTTCAACAACAGAAATCTGTTTTCTCACACTTCTGGAGGCTGTAAGTCCAACATCAAGGTGTTGGCAGATTTGGTTCCTCCTGCAGCCTCTCTACTTGGCTTGTAGACAACCACCTTCTCCCTGTGTCCTCCTGTGACATTCTCTCTGTGCTCATACCCTTGGTGTCTCTTCCTCTTTTTATAAGGACATCTGTCATACTGGGCAGGGCCCTGTTCTTTTGACCTCATTTAACCTTAATTACCTCTTTAGAGGCTCTATCTCCAAATACAGTCGCGCTGAGGGTTAAGACTTCAACATATGAATTTTGGGAGGACACAATTCAGTCCATGACAGTTAGGAGGCAGATTTGTGTCCAGTGAGTGTAGGAACTGATTCCTGAACTTGCAGGTTGGGTGAATTAGTGACTGATCAGATTAGGAAAACAAGAAGCGAAAGAGATTCTGGCAGGGTTTGCGAGAAGATGATTTTTAAGCCCTTTGTAAAATTATATTTAGCAGCAACTTTTTTGCCTCTCCTATGGGAAATTGCATATTGTAGAGGATTTTTTAAAGCCCCCAAACTGTCAAAATCCAAACAATTTGGAGCCCCACATAGAGCTACTGGGTAAAACACAGGATGCCCGCTGAGTTTGAATTTTAGATGAACAACAGATTTTTTTTAGTATATGTATGTCCATATATTGAGTAGGATACATTAATACATCTACTAAAATATTATTTATTTCAAATTCAAATTTAACTGGAAGTCCTAGATTTTTATTTGCTGGCACCCCTAGTCTCCCAGGTCTTCACTAGGGAGACTCTTTTGGTTGGCTGCACTCAAATTATGTTAAACACTGTGACGGCTCCTGATGACAACATATTCAATGGTCACAGGTGCTTTGTAATAGGAAGTGCAGGTATAGATTTCACGTGGGCTTTCTAGGAGGCTGGAATCTGGAAACAAAGAGGAAGGAAGATTGTAGACAGTTGAGTGTGCATCACTGGAAAACTGACTACATGTGAATGTATGTTACTATCCGTGTGAGTGGGTCTGTAGTGTATAGTCTCTGGTGATCTGAACTGTCCCTCCCTAGTCTTATTCTAATGTTTCTATGCTTTCACTGGCAGCCAACTGAAGTCTCAGCACAGACCCCATGCATGTTTCTAGTATTAGATCATGCTATTCGTTTACTCCAGAAATTTCCTACTTTAAATCAAATTTTTTGGTCTCAATCCTGAATTCCACTGAACAGGACCCAGCTGGCCCTGGTCCTCCTGGGTGAGCCCACGGCTGTGCATGCTTTCCACACCTGGGGCCTGCCAGACAGGCATTCCCTTGACATACCCTGGTCTCCTGGAAGCCTCCTGGGGAGATGAACTGGAATCTGGAATGCAGATGGGCCTCTGCCTCCCAGACTCTTCTGGCCAGAAGTATGGCCACAGCTATTGGATAAACATGTCCATGTGTAAGTTTGAACATTGAAATCATAAAAGTGTGTGTAATATTGTGCATTTGATGACATATTTGGGTGATTCTGTAAGGAGAACATAATCAAATTTTAGATACATGAAAATTTCTATGAGCCTAAAATGTTTTCAGATCATTTTGCAATTTTGTAAAGGTGCTATCACTTATATTATGTGTACTTCTTGAGCAGAGCATGTCATAATTATCTTTGTGTTTCTCAGCACATCCAAGAGTAAGTCATCACCTCCACTCTTCCAGTCTAAACCTGCTCTTAGACCTAAATCCTTAACCTTTGTTAAAGGCACCATCATTCAACTCAGTTAAACAGTACTAATAATATAGGAGCCATCCTAAATGTGGCCTTCTCCCTTAACTCTTCCCTAAGACATCATGTCTTTTCAATACTGCTTTTAAATTCTCACTGATTTGTCTTTCCTTTGAATTCCTCATGCTTTAGCCTTATCTCTCAGCTGGAGGATTGCTGTGGTCTTGTCCTGTCTCTGAGTTAACTAGTATTGTATTGGGGCACTGATTTGGTAGTTTTGTATTTGGTATAAGTTTGAACTTATACCAAATCTCCCTGTCTTTTTTCTTGATAGGACGACTAGGGTAGGCACAAGGGTGACCACAGCATGCAGAGTTAGTGTGGTCAAGAGAATAAGAATGTGAACTTTGGATCCAGTCTGCTCAGCCCTGCACCTGGGGATCTTTGGACAGGTAACTTAATCTCATTGTGTCTTGATTTTGTCATGAGTTAAAGGATATGAAGTCTCCAGGGTTATTATAAGGATTTTTAAAGGAGTGCCTTGCACAAAGTAAGTACTCTGTAAGTGTTGGTTAAATGCAATGGTGGGTCTAGGGAGATGCTAGGTCTGAATTTGTCTCTCATCAGATCTGCCACAACTGGGGACTCATCAGAGGTATAGCTTTCTAAACAGGACTGGATGGTACTTCTGAAAGACCCAGAGCTTGGTTCAACGTCTGCCCACGGGCATGGGACAGGTTCTGGAGAAAGAATCTACTCTTTCTTCTTTCTCACTTCCACACTTGATTAGACTTTAAAAAAATAACCTAAATCATGGAGTAAGAAGAAAAAGAAAATATTTTTCTCCAAGAGGAGTTGGTGCTCTAACAAAAGAGGAGCAGTCAACCCCAAAAGAAGATAACACAGGGACATATACATCAGGACATATCTCCCTGCTCCCTGCTGTCCTCCACCTCCCAATTTTATTGACATCACTTTGCACATGTTGATATTTTTAGGTGTGCTTCATTAAGTGAATCTGCTTGAGGTTGTGGAGATTAGTTTCCTAAAAACAGAGGGTCTTAAGTATGCAGAGGTTTTGAAAGAAAGAAGGGGGAAGGGAGGAAGACGGCAGTAGAGCCAGATCATTCGAGTACCAGTGTGAGTGAGTGCAAGGGAAATTTTGCGTACATGTCTGTGTGTAAGTGAGTGTGTGAGTGGCTGTCTGTGTGGGAACTCAGGAGCAAGTGGCCAAGGCTTTCCTGGTGAAGTGGGCGCTGCTGCAACTGCTCTGCTTGGACACTAGTGCTTCCCGGGACGCAGACGCTAAGGGCCATTTTTTAAAAATCAGCAAAGCCCTTCCTGGGAGGAAGCTTCCAGGAGAGACTACCAGGAGAGACCAGCTCCAGGTTCTGCCTCACCACTGCAGTGCCTGGTTGGACACTGGCAATAAGAGCTGTGGAGGGAGCAGAGCAAGCAAGGGAGCCCAGAGGCAGAGCCCCACTGGAGAAGACAAAAGAGGCACTCTGCTACCATCTTGAATATTGGGTAGGGAAGTGCTCTGACTTGCTCATCATAGAGAGACAGACCCGATCTCTGTGGCCAGTGAATTAACTACTCAGGGGTTGATCATGACCCAGAGGGAATATCCTGAGAACACCAACTCTGGAGGGACAAGACAAGTGCTGAGTTGCAGGTGCCTCACCCCCTAACCTGATTCAGCTGCGGTGGGGAGAAAGTGTGTGATCAGAAAAGGAGGAAGACCCCTGAGGAGATCAGTGTTGAGTCTGGGGCTGACCTAACCTCCTCCTCCCCACCAATTCTCTGACTGTCAGACCCACACGGTTGGGGCATGGCTAGGAGGTACGAACCCAGGTGGAGCCTAGACTTCAGCGTGTTAGGAGGACTCTACTCCAGGATAAGCCTAGCTGGGATGCCTCCCTACCAGCACCTGGGGAAGAGACAATCCCAAACCTTATCACCAGAGAGGATCCCTCTGACCATATGAGAATGGAAGGGGAGGACTGAAGCCCCACCCACCACTACCACCTCTTCCTCTTTCCCCAGGCCAGACAATGGGGAGATTGTGAATGAGGTCACAACTCCACAGGAGCTAGCAGAAGGGTTTACCTGTGAGTAGCTGAGAGGGGCAATTATAGAACCTGTGACAAGAGGGCAGGTTTTTAAAAACATTTTTTTTCTCTTTTTCCTTTGTGCATGAATGTGTATGTGAGGGTTTGATCCCCCCCACCTTATTTTTCTTTTTTTTCCCCTTTCTTTCTTTCATTTTTTGTTTTCTGTTTATGTACGTACATGAATGATTGAGTGTTCATCTTTCAGTTTTTTTGTTCATTTGTTTTGGTTTTTTGTTCTTTTTTTTTAGTTTAATATGTGTGTGAATATATGTGTGAGCGTTCAATTTGAGTTCCCTTTTTTCTTCTCCTTTCATTTTGTGTTGAGTGTGTGTGTTTTGTTTTGCTGTTTTTAATTTTTTTTGCTTTTTTTCCAGTTTGTATTGGGGTGTGTGTGTGTGTGTGTGTGTGTGTGTGTTGATTGTTTTTTGCTTTGGTTTCTGCTTTTGTTTTTCTGTGTTATTAATTTTTGATTTTTGTCTTTCTTATTTCATTCTACTTCTCTGTCATTACTTTTACTTTATCTTGAACTCAGAGGGTACACACACATACCCACTGTATCATCATATAGAATGGTGGTGGGTAGTGAGTCTCAGGGAACCTATACCACAATCAGTGAACATTGTGATTTGCAAGTAGTTTCTGATCTGAGTCCTAGCTCCCCATCCTCCACCTTATTCGACTCTCAAAACTACAAGAGACAGCAAAGCTTCCCACCCACAGCCCTGCTTCAAAATAGAACAAATTCAGAGCCCTGATCAGGAAAGAACAGAGGACTGAACAAACATCAGAAATGAAAGTCTCTCCCACAGCCACTGAATAATAGAACTAAAGAGAAAAGAAAGAGATTTGTCACAAATGAGGAAAAATCAATGGAAGAACACAGGCAAGTCCCAGTGTACAAAAGAGAAAACCCCTGAAAAAATCAGACTTCAGTGTTCAAACAATGGAAATTACCTATGACTGGCTCCAGAATGCAGCATGGATTAGGGAATGGGTGGAAAGAGTGAAAAAGAGTCAGGAAAGACAAGATACAATACTGAAAGAACTTTTAACAGAGATTTTGGCCATGAAAAATTTCATCCAGGAAATAAATAACATGATGACAAGCATGAAAAGCAGAATTAATCAAGCAGAAGAAAGAATCTCAGAACTTGAAGAACAGAATATGGAATTAACCCAATCTGTAAAAAAGCATAGAAGTAAAACTCAGAAAGAAAGAACAAAGCCTCCAAAAGATGTGTAATTATATCAAGAGGCAAAACCTATACCTGATTGGTAGCCCAGAAGAAGAAAGAGAAATTGAGAACAACTTAGAGCAAGTATTCCAGGAGGTTATCTAAGAAAACTTTTCCCATCTCACCAGAGATGTAATCATCCAAACCCAAGAGGTACAGAGAACCCCCCACAAGACAGCAAATGAGAAGACTAATCCCTAGACACATAGTAATTCACCTACAAAAAGTAGGTACATTAAAAAAATTCTAAAGGCAACAAGAGAGGAATGTCAGACTACCTACCTGGGAAACCTAATTAGAATAGCAGCAGATCTATCAGCAGAAACACTACAAGCTAGAAGAGACTGAGTCCAACATTTAAAGTCCTCGAAGATAAGCAATTTCAACCAAGAATTTTCTACCCAGCCAAGTTTCATCAGTGATGGAGAATTAAAATCCTTTCCAGACATCCAATCCCTAGGTGATTATTCAGCTTTCACAGCAGCTCTATAGGAGACACTTAAAAATGTATTAAGCCCAGAAGAAAGAAAGAAAAAAAAAAGAATGACCACACACTTCCCATCAGACCAGCAGAACACAGAATCAACAGAGAATACATGATGACTACAAACTTGAAAACACACACATACAGCAACCCCAAAGCTAAAAGAAAACAAACAAAGAAAAAAATTTATAAAACCTCATGATGAGGATAAGCTATCACATTTCAATAATCAGCCTGGGTGTGAATGGACTAAATGCACCACTGAAAAGACACAGAATGGCAAACTGGATAAAAACCATGACCCAATAATTTTCTGCCTCTAGGAAACTCAACTCACCATGAGGGATAAATACAGAGTGAAAATTAGAGGACAGAAAATAATTTTCTGGTGATTGGATCATAATAGAAGGCATGAGTCATGATCTTAATATCAGACAAAACAACCTTTAATCTATCAAAAACTAAAAAAGATATGGAAGAACACTACATAATGATGAATGCTTCAATCCATCAATAAGAAATATTCATCCTAAACATATATGCACCCAACACAGGAGCACCAGCACTTATAAAACAACTACTAAGTAAACTAAAAAAAGATATTGACTCTAACACTATTATAACTGGGGACCTACAGACCCCACTAACAATACTAGATAGATCTTCAAGGCAAAAAATCAACAAGAGATCCAGAACCTCAACTTGACATTTGACAAAATGGACTTAATAGATACCTACAGAACCCTGCACACAACAACCACAGAATATACATTCTACTCATCACACATGGAACATACTCCAAGATTGATCACATCCTTGGCCATAAATCAAGCATAAACAAATTTCATAAGTTCAAAATACTGCCATGTACCTTCTCAGATCACAGTGGAATAAAAATAAATTTCAACACCAACAAAATTCCCCCCGAACTCACAAAGACATGGGCACTAAACAGCATGATTCTGGGTCAACACAGAAATCAAAACAGAAATTAAAAGATTCTTGGAAACAAACGAAAATGAAGAAACATCTTATCAAGTCCTCTGGAATGCCATGAAATCAGTTCTAAGAGGAGAAGTTATATCTCTATAAACACACATCAAGAAAATGAAAATATCACAAGTTAACAGCCTAACAAATCACCTAAGGGAACAGGAAAGACAAGACCACCAAAACTTTAGCAGAATAATCCAGATCACCAAAGTAAAAGCCTAAATATGGGACATGAAAGACAAAAGTATAGAAAAACTCAACAAAACAAAAAGCTTGTTCTTTGAAAGAATAAACAAGATTGATGGACCCCTAGCCAGACTGACCAAGAAAAAGAGAGGAAAAGCTCAAATAAACACAGTCAGAAATGTGAAAGATCAAATCACAACTGACCCCAAAGAAATACAAAAGATTATCAGAGATTACTATGCATACCTGTATGGAGATCAACTTGGTAACCCAAAGGAAATGGAGGTATTTCTGACATCACACAACCTCCCAAGATTGAAACAAGAAGATATCGAGACATTAAATAGAGCAATAACAACTCAGGAAATGACTCCATCATAAGAAAACTACCTACAAATAAAATAAAATAAAATAAAAAATAAAAGATAAAAAAGCCCTGGACCAGATGGCCTTCCAGTGGAATTCTTCAAAACATATAAGAAGGAGCTGATACCAATCCTACTGAAAATATTCCAGGCAATTGAGAAAGATGGAATTCTCCCCATATCAATTTACAAAGCTAACATCCATTGATACCCCAACCAGGTAAACATCCAACAACAACAACAAAAGAACTACAGGCCAATATCCCTGATGAATATAGACACAAAAATTCTCAACAAGATTCTGTTAAATTGGATCCAACAATACATCTTAAAAAGCATCTGGCCAGGCATGGTGGCTCAGCCTCTAATGCCAGCATTCTGGGAGGCTGAGGCAAGAGGAATGCCTGAGCCCGGGGATTCAAGACAAGCCTGGGCAATTTGATGAGATCTCGTCTCTACAATAAATCATAAAAACTAGCCGAGTGTGGTGCTGTATGTCTTGGAAACATAGTTCCAACTACTTGGAAGGCTGAGACAGAAGAATTGCCTAAACCCAACAGGTAGAGGCTGCTGTGGCTGTGAGTGTGCCATTGCACTCCAACCTGTGCGACAGAATGAGACCCAACTCATCAAAAAAAAAAAAAAATCATCTGCTACAACCAAGTAGATGCCATCCCTGGGATGCAGGGCTGGTTCAACATCTGCAGAACCATACATATAATTAAATACATCGACAGATGTAAAAACAAGAACCACATGATTACATCATTAGATGCAGAAAAAGTTTTCGATAAAATCCGGCATCACTTCTTGATAAAAAACTCTCGAATACCTAGATATAGAAGGAACATACCTCAAAATAGGATGTGCCAGGTACGATAAACTGACAGCCAACAAATTGCTAAATGGACAGAAATTGGAAGCATTTCCCTTGAATACCAGAACAAACAAGGCTGCCCACTCTCACTCCTCCTGTTCAACATTGTGTTGGAAGTATAGCTAGAGCAAGAGAAGAAAATCAGAAGTATCTAAATAGGAAAAGAGAACGTTAATCTATCCCTCTTTGCTGATGATATGATCCTATACCTTGAAAATCCAAGAGAATCTGCCATAAACTTCCTAGCACTGATAAAGAACTTTGGCAAAGTCTCAGGGTACAAACTAAATGTGCAAAAGACAGTCACATTTTTATACACCAATGACAAACAGGCAGAGAACCATATAAAAAGTACAATCCCATTCACAAAAGCAACAAGAAAATGACAAACCTTGGCATCATCCTAACCAGAGAGGTGAAAGACCTTTATAATGAAAACTAGACATTGCTCAAAAAAAATCCAAGAAGATACAAATGGAAAAATATTGCATGCTTATGAATAGTAAGAACATTATTAAGATGTCCATCCTACCAAAGGCAATCTACAGATTCAACGTTATACCCGTTAAATTACCAACATCATTCTTCTCAGACCCGGAAATGACAATACAGAAATTCATATGGAAACACAAGCAGCCATGAATCACCAAAACAATTCTTAGCAAGAGAAACAAAGCGGGAGGTATCACACTTCAGAATTTATTCTTTACTACAATAATCACAACAACCTGGTATTGGCACAAGAACAGGTATGTAGACCAATGGAGCAGGATAGAAATTCTGGAAGCAAAACCTCAATTTCTTAACTAACTCATCTTGAAAAAGCCTTCACCCACAACCATTGGGTAGAGGCGAACCTATTCAGTAAATGGTGCTGGGAAAACTGGCTGACCACATGCAGAAGATTGAAATAGAACCCCTACCTATCACCATACACAAAAATCAACTCTAGATGGATCAAAGACCTAACCATAAAACCTCAAACATTAAGAACCTTAAAAAATACAGGAGACACCCTTACAGAAATTGGAGTAGGCAACCTGATCAAAAACCCAGGTGCCCATGCATTAGAGATAAAATAGACAAGTGGGACCTCATTAAACTGAAAAGCTTCTGCAAAGCAAAAGAAACTAAGACAGTGGCAAGACAGCCCGAATGGAAAACAACATTTGCCAACTGTATATCTGACAAAGGCCTAACCTCCAGGATGTACAAGGAACTCAAATGTGCTGAAAGGAAAAAAGCAAACATCCCCATTAAAAAGTGGGCAAAAGAATAGACATTTCTCAAAAGAAGATATGTGGTCAGCCAGCAGACACATGAAAAAGTGCTCAGCCTCACTAATCTTCAGAGAAATGCAAATTCAACTACACTGAGATACCACCTAATAACCCCCATAAGAATGGCCACCATGATAAAACAACAACAGATGGTGACGTGGATGTGGAGAAAACGGAACGCTTCTACTTCTACACTGCTGCTGGGAATGCAAACTAGTTCAACCTCTATGGAAAACAGTGCGGCAGTTTCTGAAATAACTAGACATTGACCTTCCATATGACCCAGCAATCCTCCTACTGGGAATATGCCTGGATGAACTCAAATCAGTCTACAAAATGATACCTGCATACACGTTTATTGCAGCTCTATTCACAATAGCAAAAACATGGAACCAACCATTCTGCCCATCAAGACTGGACTGGATAAAAAATGTGGTACATATACATGATGGAATGTTACTCAGCCATAAAGAAGGAGAAACACATGGACTTTGCAGCAACTTGGATGGATTTGGAGTCTGTAATACTCAGTGATCTATTACAGAAACAAAGAACAGAGTACCATATGTTCTTACTTATAAGCGAACCCTGAACATTTACTGTAATACTACAAGAAAGGGATTGGCAGTGGCGGGCTACTGCTGGGGCTGGAATGAGGACACAACAGTAAGGATACCTGACCTCAAACCAGGCAAAATGTGGACCAAAGGGAGGCTCAAACTTTACTTGTACTATGTCCGCTTATGTACCTAATCCTGATTTGTACCTCACATCTTTAAAATAAAATATATATTAAAAAGAAAGGTTATTACCAAATTGACTACTCAACAGAAATAAAATTACATTAGACTTAATACCACACACACACACACACACACACACACACACACACACACACACATAGGTGTAATATATACATATATATATAATTACAGTGAGAAACCATCTGACATAGCAACTTTACTACCAGGTATCTACTCCAAGGAAAATAAATTCTTATATCAAAAAGACATCTGTGACTACAAGGGAGGGATTGGAGGTAGCAGGACACTGCGGCGGTGGGTGGTGGGTGGAATGGGGGGTGGGGGATGTGTGTAACATCACTAAGAGTATCCGTTTCTAAATGAGGGGAGGTGAGAACCAGTGAGAGCCCCAAACTTCATCTGTATGTAGACCACTTATGTACCTAATCCTGATTTGTACCCCGTATCTTTAAAATAAAATAAAGAAAAAAAAGAAAAAAGAAAAAGAAAGAAAGAAGGAATATGGTGTCATAGAAAGATATGTGTCCTTCAGGTTTTTAATGCAGTAGATATGCTAGAAATTTCTGCTGTAACCACCATTCTAATATATAACATAATATGTTCCTGCTTGATTCTTTCACAGAGATTGTCCTCAGATTATAAGTAATTTAAGTCCCAAACCCACACTATAGACCCTTTCTGGTAAGTTTTGTAAGGCTATAAATTACATTCAGAGTGTGCTTCTTTGGTTCGTGTGTTGGCATTCTTTTAATTCCTTTTATTTATTTATTTATTTTGAGTTGGAGTCTTACTTGGTTGTCCAGGTCAAAGTGCAGTGGCCTTTGACCTTCTGGGCTCTGGCGATGCTTTCATTTCAGCCTTGCAAATAACCTGAACTACCATGCCCAGCTAACCTTTTTTTCTGATTTATTGTAGAGACGAGGTCTCCTCAAAATGCTGGGGCTGGTCTTGAACCTGCAAGCTAAGGTAATCCACTGCCTAGGCCTCCCAGAGTGCTGGGATTACAGGCTGAGCCACTGAGCCCAGCCTCTTCTCCTTAAGCAGATTCTCAACTTTTTCAGTTGGTTGTCTCATGTCTGTGGCGTCAAAGAAGTACCAGCTTCTGAGATTTATTTGTAGGGATTTTGTTGAAAAATAGGCTAGGTGATGGGGCTGACTGGAGACCTTTCTGAGGGAGTTTTGGGAGGAGCAGACTAAAGTGGTGGTGTAAACTATTCATGCCAATGGCACTGTGTTTTCTGTAAGTGAATGGCTTTTCACTTTGCTACGGTCACTATCAGAAACCCCAAAACTTAGAAATCTGTTGCACTATTCATCTGACATGATAGCTAAGAAACAGTTCCTGCTTTGGGAGTGAATTTTGACTTTGCTAATGCCAACATTTTGAAGTAAACAGTTCTGTGGTTCTTTGTACTCTCGAAAGTGGAGACTTCATGAGGGCTCTTCTAGTAGTTTGCTCCTGCCCAAAGGGGGGGAGTCTGCCTGTGGGAGGGGGCCCCACCCTCTGTCAGAAGTCAATCAAGTAGGTGAAGATCAAACGTTCCTGTGGCCCGAAGAAGGGATGGAGAGCCGTTGGCAGAAAGTAGGTCCCTCCAGAGAGACACTTTTTGGGGTTGGGTTGGAAGGGGGGCGGCCCCTCCTGGCAATCCTGGGAGGCCCAGAGACCGTCCCAGAGGGAAGCAGGCTTTAAATCCCGCAGGAAGATGGGACACAGAGTAGGGCGGGGCTTTTGTTCCTCTTCTAGGTGGAAGCTCATCCCCGGCCAGGGTTTCTTTAAGCGCCCCTCAAGGCAGCCTGGGGGCGGATCTGCCTGCAGCTCTGGCGCACTGTCACTTTGCTCCAGGTCACTCTCTGAGCCCTCACGTTTCCCGGAGCTGAGATGAGGGGGCGGAGGAGAAGGCACCCAGCACGGGTGTAAGCCTTTTCCGATGCCTGATTACAGAGGCAGAAACAAGCCTTATTTCCTCTCTCCCCAAAACAAAATCCCGCCACTCCCTGCGCTTGTAGGGGAACGTTTCCGTTTCTTTACCTCTGTGTTTTCTTCCCAAGAAAGATTGAAAGAGGGGCGCTGGACGAGGGGAAGGAAAGTGTGTGTATGCATGCCGTCATTTCTTTCTAGAGCCTAACTTAGGAGCACTAGGGGCTCCCAAAGCCCTCTTGACTAAATGCACGGTTTGCTCTCAGGCTCGACTCCGGGAAACGTACCTGGCGCTCCTCGCAGAGTGGCCAGTAGATGGCGCTCCGCTCCCACTCAGCCGTCCGGGGCGCCTCGGTACCCGGGGCTGGGCCTTGCGGTCCGCACCGAAAACCGGTGTCGCCTGCGCAGGGGAGAGGCAAATATTAAACCTAGCATTTTATGCATTTTGAGAAAGAAAGCCTTTCTATTTAGGTTCACTCCAGAGTCTCTGGAGACGTGTTTGGAAACCCCTTCTGTCACTGAACTCATCACTATGGCCTTTTATTCACTTACAAATGCTTCCCCAGAATCCCAGCTCAATTACCTTTTGTCTCTCCTCTGTCCTAATGCTCTGGTTGGATGCATGAAAACACAGCGGCAAGGTTAGCCGTTCCTTTTCTCTTCCGCAGTGGTTTATCTTCCTTGTTTTCCAGAACCAAGTGGAATGAATAGCCTTGCTGCCCCAATATATATGCAATATGTGTGTGCGATGTACAATATATGTGTATTTTCCATATACGTACATATTCCACAATCATTTGCTTTTGCCCAAAGGAATGACACCCATAAATAAATAAAAATAAATAAATATTTCTTTCCTTTGAGCAAAAGTGTTTGCAGACAATGTTTTCATCACCTACTTAAAGCATATGTTTGCTTGTCATTTCAGAGGTCAAATATCTGAAAAACTATCATGAATGTCTGATAGTTAATCAATTAAACAACTAGTTACTGACTGCTGATGTGCAAAGCCTTCTATTCTGTGTTGTGGGGAATACAAATATAAGTAAGTCCTTACTTACCCTCAGAGAATTTGCCACCTGGTCCTAGAAAAAATAGCCTTTGGATGATTAGGTCTAAAGCAACATGCATATGCGTTTGATCATGTCTGTGCAGGTTGCATGTGTGTGTTCTGTGTATGCTACAGTTGCTCAAGACTGAGATCTGAGGGACGGTTATATAGCTGTAGAGCAATGTATCAGTGGTGTATGTAGGATAGCTTGGTTGCCTCAAAGTGCCACACCTGGTTTGAGTTAGTGCTATGCTCTATCAATAAAGATGGGAATTAGGCTCCAAAAGGATTACATTATCTTAGGTTGATAGAATGATTTACCTTTTCTAAAGTAATTTCATATGTATTATCTCAGGAACAATAGGTAAGCAAAAAATGAACATCTAAGGGAACAATGCATGACCAGAACCCCAAATGCCAACTACGACCTTATCTATTTTGCTTCTCATCGTGTGTGTGTGTGTGTGTGTGTGTGTGTGTATACACACACACACCGCAAGGGTTGTCAAAAAATGTATACACATTTTAAGTATGATCACTCAAAAGATGGCATTAATCAAATGAATGCTAGTGTCACCATGTGACAGGCAGGACAGTCAAAGAAAATGGCAGAAGCGCAGTTGAGCTAAGGTCATACTACACACTGCTACTGTAATTCAATTCAACTTCGAAAAGTAATACATAGGTAACACCTCTTAAATTGTGTATACATTTTTTGGGCACCGTGCGTGTGTATGTGCGTATGTATTTTTGAGCCACACTTTGTCACCCAGGCTGGAGTGCAGTGGCATGATCACAGCTCACTGCAGCCTCTACCTCCTGGATTCAGGTGATCCTTCTGCCTCAGCTTCCTGAGTAGCTGGGACTACTGGCATGTGACATCATGCCTGACTAATTTTCTGACTTTTGGTTAACTATCAGATATTAGTGATAGTTTTTTAGATGTTGGACCTCTGAAACAAGTAAACATATGCTTTGAGGCCTTTCTATGTTGCCCAGGCTAGTCTTGAACTCCTGGGCTCAAGTAATTCTCCTGTCTCAGCTTTCCCAAGTACTGTGAGTACAGGCATGAGCCACCATGCTCAGCCATGTGCTTTTTTTCCTATAGAAATTTTTTGGTGGATTTGGATAGAAAGGAAAAATTCCTCTGGTGGGAAAGCAAGTGGACTCTGTGTGTGTGTGTGTGTGTGTGTGTGTGTGTGTATTTGTGTGCATGCGTGCCCATGCTATTAAATGTCTTCCCAGAGGTCTTGGTCTGTTGCAATAGCCTTGCCAATCCTTCAATTACTGTTTTTCTTTCATGAGAAATTGTTACTAGAATGCACTCACCCTTTTAGGGAGCTGTGAATGTGGTTATAATTGCTTGTTTCTAAGATAATTGGCCTGACTGCATGGCCCTGGAAAAGTTACTTGAACAAATGGAATGTGGAGAGGCGCCTGAGCTGCATTCAGACTTCATCTCAGCTGCGAAGCTTTGCTGCCTCCATGGACTGCAGTCCTGGGGTAACCACGGTGGACTACAAGAGAGAGGAAACCAGAAATTGCTATCAACAGGGCCCTCTGCGAGTGCAGAGACCACCTGAAGGTTGACATTTTCTTAAGGGAAGAAGGTGCTTCTGATGGTGAATGGACCCATTCTAGCTTTAATTTTTTTTTTTTCATTTTGAAGATGTGGGGTACAATTCAGGGTTAAGTATACATATGTTCATTATGCAGCTTCCCCTGTTGATGAGGTGTGCCCCTCCCTCCCCTGGCAGTTTCCCACTACTGCCAATCCTGCTTCCCCCTCCCGTGACAGTTTCCAACTATTGCCAATCCCTTTCTTATAGTATTATGATAATTGTTCAAGATTCACTTATGAGTGAAAACATGTGATACTCAGTTTTTTGTTTCTGCAATAGATCACTCAGTATTATAGACTCTAAATTCATCCAAGTTGCTGCAAAGTTCATAATTTTGTCTTTTTTATGGGTGCATAATATTCCATCATGTTTATGTACCACGTTTTTTTTAATCCAGTCCTCTTTCGATGGGCAGAATGATTGGTTCCATGTTTTTGCTATTGTAAATAATGCTACAATGAACATGCGTGTGCAGGTTTCTTTTTCATAGAGTGATTTGCATTCCTCTGGGTATATTCCCAGAAGGGGATCGCAGGGTGGTATGGAAGGTTGATTTTTAGATCTTTTAGGAATTGCCACACTGCTTTCCATAGAGGTTGTACTAGTTTAAACACCCACCCAGTAGTGTAGAGGTGTTCCCTTTCCCCCACATCCTCTCCAGCATCTGTACACATCTAGTAGTAGCTGTAGATCACTAGACTCTCCAGTGGGTCTCATTTTTCCTTATCAGAGGCTCCGGAGATTCAGGATCTGAATGCTATTTGAGCCTTCAGGATCAATGGAAGAGAAAAAAAATGGTGAAAGGTTGATTGATTTCAGGTATTAAATCAGCGCAAAATTTCCCAATATCTGTATCATTGGAGCTACTAATAGCCTTTGATGCCATTGATCAAATAATTGTACTAATTCATTACAAGCTGACATGAAATGACCATGTTCTTAGCGCCTGGGGAGAAGCTTAAATGTATAGGCTCCTAGGCCAGACTTGGTGGCTTAACCTGTAATCCTAGCACTTTGGGAAGCTGAGGCGAGTGGATTGCCTGAGCCCTCTGGTTCAAGACCAGCCTGGGCAACTTGGCAAGACCTCGTCTCTACAATAAATAAAAAATTAGCTGGGGATAGTGATGCGTGCCAAAATTTGCAGCTACTTGGAAGGCTGAAGTGGAAGGATCACCTGAGCCCAGCAGGTCATCCTTGGGGTGACCCTGAGCATGCCACTGCACTCCAGCCGGGGAGATGGAGTGAGACTCCAACTCAAAAAAAAAAAAAAAATAGTATAGGACCCTGAGGATACTGTTAGTTTTTGGACATTTCCCCAGCTAAACTTTAGGTCATTTTACTTTCTTAAATAAAAGGAAAGTTATAGAAAACTTTTCATGATGCATATCTGCACAATAACTGAAATGTGGCTACCAAAAAGGTTAAAGCATCTTCTCCTGCTAAGAGTAAGAGAATAATTATTCACAGGGAAAATAAAGATTAGAGTTGCCAAAAAAAGGTGAGTAGCCCAATCAAGAACATTGAAATGAATGAAAAATTGCCCAGCTATTCCAGGACTTACAGAAAGATGTAAGCACAGAAGAATCAGTCTAACATTCCAGTATTTCTTTTCTTCTAATTCTTGTTTTCATTTTTTCCTGACAATCTTCTCTGTGCTAAAGACTCATAGAGTCACAGGATTATGCAGGTTATATGTAAAGCATTGTTAGGATTAGAGATTATTTGAACCTGACCAGTTTCAAGGAAGTATTGCAGAGTGGTGCTACCTGAAGAACTTCCCCCAAGACTTGCTAGATTACAAGGCAGGGTCCATGCCAGGCTACTGCTGAGAGCAGCGAATATGTGGTGCATTTTGTTAAGCCTTTTTCAATGACTAGCAATTTAAGTATGCCTTTGCAAGCTGCCGCTTAATTTTTCAAAAAGTTGCTGCAAAATCCGGCAAATAGTACATCTCTTTTTCAAAGTTCTTTTCAGCCATGAAAACACAGTTGTAATTTTCTACTATATTAAACCATAATGATTCTGATGTCATTAAAGAGAACGAGGTAGACATGTATAAAATCACATGGAAGGATCTCAAAAATACTGTTCAGTTAAAAAACAACAGGCGGATATTTATGTTTAGGAAAAAAATCCACTGTTTATAGAAATACATAGAAAAATGGCTAGAAGGATATACTAACCTATAAATTTGGTTACCTTTGGGAAGAAAAATGGAATGTGTGAGGGATAAAAAGCAAACTTTTACATTTCACTTTCTCTACTTCTGTGCTGCTGAATGCTTTTTGCTGGAATATATTAATGCATTATTGATGTTCTATGATCATTTTTAAAGATTGACGGTAAATGTGATCACAGTGCTTTAAACACACTGAGAAAAATATTGATTTCATCTTCTGTTTTGTGTCATGAGTGCATACCTATATGTATATATATATTTCTTATATCATTTACTGTAGCACAGATAAGAAGGAGTTAAGCCTTGTAGGTCATTTTTAAACGTCTGGATTCTTGCAATCAAAGCAATCAAAATCGGCTTCCACCTTAGCCCTCTGCCACCATTCATCAAGCAGGTCCCGCTCTGCTGGGAAGACAGAATTGTTTCACAAGTAGAAAAATACCCAGCTGCAAATGGTTTGTACAATGCTGGTAGAAAGAAATCTACCGAGGATTCCAGGAGAAAGCAGTCAGTGGCGCCTGGTCCTATGGGGTCTTGGTGTGTGCTTTGTTTTCCTGCAGTGAAACCTTCCTCAAACATCCTGGAGAGGAATGAACAATGTCCCGGCACGCAGACAGGGCATCAGAAATGAGTGTTAAACTAATTCCAACATGGAAGAAATAAGCATGGGGAGTTCTCTCTGAAGGAATGGAGCTGAAATTCCAAAGAGGACAGGCTGAGCTGTCTTTCTGATTTCATTTGTGTTGTCAGAAGCTCTACATGGAGTCACTTTTGATGTCTCACTTGCCTGCATTGTCTGTTACTAAACCAGATTTTTAGGTAGAGGGAATTCTGTGCTGGCCTGGGTGTACAGGGTTCTCAGGACAGGAGAAGTTCTCTTTTTTTTTTCTTTTCCCTCCCTCCCTCCCTCCCTCCCTTCCTTCCTCTCTCTCTCCCTCCCTCCCTCCCTCTCTCCCTCCCTCCCCTTACTTCCCTTCCTCCCCTTTCCTTTCTTACTTTCTTTGCTTTTCTTGCCCTACTTGTGTCTTACTTTCCTTAAGGCAAAGCTTTGTACTACTTCAACCACGCAGATTGAACAGGACGTGGAGAGCCACAGTGCTTTAATTTTCTTGGCAAAGAGTAAAGCTTATTACTTTTTCATTATCTCATTGAATCTTTTGTTTTTCCCTCTTTAAATATTGTTCTGAGAGTAACAGTCGTCCCAGATTATTTTTGGATTCAGGCAGGAATAAGACCTGCTGGAGGAATCTGGGAGAGAGTTGGAGGGAATCAGGACTTCACAAGACTGTCTTCCTTGTAAAAGGGTTCGCTTATTTTTCCCTTTAAAAATTTGTAATGCAGTAATCCCACATCTGAGGGGGTTTGTGCATAATGTTCTTTACCTCTTTTAAAGAAGTCACTTGGGGGTCCAGCAGGGAGAGATGTTGGTTTATTAAAACTTAAGGGGGGGGACACCAATGGTGGCAGGTTGGTGACGAATCCATGCACCTTGGGACAGTACAGAAGGTAGTTTTATAATCAGGGCAACCAAGTTAGTCATTCGCATTCCTATACAGTGTTTACAATTACATTGATTCAGCATGACAACTCCATCATTTTCAGCTTTGCTGGGTCACCTGAATCCCATGACTCATTACTGGGAATATGCATACCCTTCAGAGACTAGCCTTGACCAGATGCCTCTCCCTGAGGGAGGGGGCACAAAGAAGCCAGGTACAAGGGCACACAGTCTATGTCTGGGTAATACTCCACAAGATTCCTACTGGAAGGTCAAGTATCAATGTGAAAATGTTTTAAAAGGTGCACCTCTTCTAAGGTACTGGAAACAGGCATAGACCATGATGAATCACGAGGTCATTCCTGCATTGTACCTGTATGACTCAGGATTCAGATCTTTCCCAAAGTGCTTATAAAAATCTCTGTTTCATACCCAAAAGAAGACTTTACACTTGAAGAAAGTGCATGTGAAAGCTATAGTTCAAGAAGTTGGAATATAAAATACAGTGTGGAAAATTGAAGCAGGATTATTTAACTTATATAAAATTACCATTATCCTCAAGGCTAGAGAAAAGTAGTAGTAGATGTTTCGTGGCATGCTTGCCATGACATATTCACCTTTTCTGAGAACAGATACCTCTCTATCCACTGACTGCAGCCTGCCCGCAGCCAGCCTGCAGCCAGCCCCTGGCCATGTTGAGCTGACCCAAAGGGTGGACACTTAGTTCAGGGATGTTCTATCCAGAGACTGGGTTAGGCAACAGGTCCTGGAACAGAAGTTTAGTTTTGAAAGACACTCTGATGTTTACCTACTTTTCAGCAGTTCTGTTTCTTTTTCTGAAGTCCTCTTGCTGTTTTTGCCCTGGGGAACAGGAGGAGCTGGGCTCCTTAACAGGTTCAAGTTCAGGTGTCTGTGACCCGTGCTGTAGAGATGCTCTTTATTCCTGTCACCAGAGACCGCAAGAGCCATGAGGCACTTCTCAGGCAATAGAGTAGAAATAATTGAGCAAAGGGTCAAAGTTGATGGGTCCGAGCAAAGTGGATAAGCCAATAGATTGTCTTTGTGCGAATTAGGAGAAAGTTCTCCCTCTGAATGGAAGAATTAGAAAAGCACCCTCTGCATTGAGGGATGCTAGCAGGTGCAGGCTTGGCCAGCTGACCAGTGCCTTTGTGCATAAGTCAACGGCCCTCTTTTTCCAGACTGAAGCAGCCCAATGACAGGATGCACTATTTGGTGAACGTAATACAGATTGGATCTCTGGCCTGCGTGCTCCTTCACTTGGAGGCCTTAGTGCAGTGCACACATGTCTCAAACATATACAGCAGCCCTGAGCCTCAGAATCACTTCCCAGAGACTCCATGATCTAGCCGGTTTAGAAAGTGACTATGATATCCCAGGCTTTGAAGCTGGGATGAGGAATGTTGAGGGACTTGGGTGAGGAGTGTAGGGCCAGTCACTCTTGCCACAAGGTACCCAGGGAGCAGGCAGGACAGGTTTCATAGAGAACTCACTCAGGGGCCAGGTCTCTGAATACCGGTTTGAGAAACAGCTACTTGTAGTTGTCACTGGGTTATTGAATTCTCATAGCCTGGGTTTTGGAATTTGCTTTAATTAGAGCTCTGGTTTTTCAAACAAGTTGGGTTTCACTAAATACAAGTTATTTGGTCAACATAGAGCTCTTTTTAGTCCCATACTTTGCTCTTCCATTTACACACAAGCTTCTCCCATATTTCTCTGTAACCACACTCCTGGTTTTATGCAATGCTTTAATAATCAATAATCTTCTTATTTACTCATACCAATATGGTCAAAGTTATACATACAGGCGCGTGCGCGCGCGCGCGCGCACACACACACACACACACACACACACACACACACTCTCTCTCTCTCTCTCTCTCTCTCTCTCTCTCTCTCTCTCTCTCTCTCTCTCTCGTTAGGCTCATGTACTCTGACCTTCATTAAGACTGTTGAATTATTAAATCACCCATACTGATTAACTCATGGTTTTCCTGTAGAAGGTTTGACCATGTTAAACCCATTAGAGGCATTGGGACCAAAATAATTCTGTAGTCAAGTAAATTCGGAAAAACTGCACAATATATTCTTCTCTTCATACTATCTTCTCTTTCATATTATTATTATCATATTATAATTCATGAAAATTTCTCTAATATCCTTTTAATCTTATTTGATTCAATATACATAAAACTCATTTGACTCTGAAACTCTTCGTATAGAACAATTCTGTGAAAATACTTTGGCAAACACTGTTCTAGATTTAAGATTCTCAGAATTGAAGACAATGAAGAAATATTTTTCTCTGGATATTTAAAAATGTAGAATGCTTTTGACTGGTTTATTTTCCTATTTGGAAAATTATTTCTTCCTGTTTTAAAACAACTGACTGTGGGCTTTAATTTTCTCAAGTGGCCCATGCTAGTCTGGTTATTTGAATAAGTTATGATAGTCTACCATCCACTTTGTTCTTTCAAATGACTTTCATCTAAAAAATAATTTAAAAAATATTTTTCTCTTTTCACATGGGCCCGGGTAGTTGTTTGCCACATGTAAAGTATTTTCACATTCATTATCTTATTGATTGTTGCTATGACACAGTCATTTTAAACAACCTTGCAAATAGTATTTAAAAATCATTAGGGCCATTAATATTCTATTTAGTCTGCAAAAAATTGAAACAGCTGACTCTTCCATATCACAGAACTAAGAGAATATAAAATTTTGCTTGCAGCAAAAATGCTCAGAGCTTTTACTTAAACACAGACTGTTGACTCAAATAAAAAATAAAGAGAAAGAAAGGTAAAGAGCAGAAGAGTTGTTTACTATTGTTATTTCTAGAAATATTGCCTTTTAAAGAACTATCTTCCTCCTGATTTATTTTAAATTCTGGTCATGCCACCTAACAAAGCCATTATATACAATAAATTCTCAAAGATTCTGGGACTCAAGTCATAATATTCTCTAGTAACTCCAGAAAATAAATATCTGAAGAAAAATATTTGTTGTATTTAATTTGCCTATAAGTTTATGAGAGGGAATATTATTTTTAGAGTTACCTTTTAGTTATAAGTTCTAGTATTTGTTAGTTGTTTTATTTTCCCAATTTCTGTTAGAAATAAGATATAATTGTTGATAAATAATGAAGTAATAGCAAAATCCTGAAACTTATTTTTTTAATCTTTCTGATATCTTTTATATATAATGCTTATATTAAGTCTGAGCCAGTCACATTCAGTTCTTAATGATTCCTACTGAATTACATAATTTTTAAATTTCATTAACATATAATTGACACATGAACAATTGTCTTTTTAAAGGATACAATGGATGGTTTTGTTATATGTATAAACCTGTAAGACGGCCACCACGATCAAGATAATAAGCATTTCCATCATCTTATAAAAGTTTTCTTTTGCCCTTTTGCAATAATTTCTCTCAGATTGCCACTGTCCCCAGATCTGTTTTCTGTCATTATAATTTAGCTTGAATTTTTCTAGAACTTCATGCAAATGAAATGATACGACATGCACTTTTTTGTGTGTCTGGCTTCTTTCACTCAGGCTAAAAATTTTGAGGTATTCTATGTGTGTGTACTGATAGTTTATTTCTTTTTAAAATATTTTTGAGCATATGTTTCTGAGGAGTATTGATTATTATATGGATACTTCACATTTTATCTCTTTACCCATTGCAGCATGATGGGTTGGTTCCAGTGGTTTTTTTTTTTTTTTTTGCTATTGTGAATGATTAAAAAATATCAGCATTAACAGAAATTTGGAAGAAGATGGTTCCAACCCTCATCTTGATGACTTAGGCTCAGGGCTTTAAGACTTCAGTGGAGGAAGTAACTGCAAGAATGGTGGAAAGAGCAAGAGAACTAGAATTAGAAGTGTGTCTGAAGTTGTGAATGAATTGCTGTGATCGACAATATAACTATAATTAATGAGGAGTTGCTTCTCCTAGATGAGCAAAGCATGTTTCTTGAGAAGGAAACTATTACTGGTAAAGATGCTGTGATTGTTGAAATGACATCAAATATTATGGGATATTTATGATATTCCAAAAACATAGTTAATAAAGCAGAGGCAGGACTTGAGAAGATTGACTCAACTTTTGAAAGAAGTTCTACAGGGGGCAAAATACTACCAAATAACATTGCATACTACATAAAAATCCTGTATCAAAAAATGATCCAATTACTGCGACAAACTAGATTGTTGTTTTAGTTTAAGAAACTGTCGTAGCCACTACAACCTTCAGCAGCCACCACCCTGATCAGTCAGTAGCCATCAATATTGAGGGAAGACTCTCCACCAGTAAAAAGATTATGACTTGCTGAAGCTCAGACGATCGTTAGCTTTTTTTAAAACAATAAAGTATTATAAAATAAAGGTATGTACATTTTTAGATATGATACTATTGCACAGTTAATAGACTACAGTATAGTATAAACATATATGTTTTATACATATCAGGGAACAAAAAAATTTGTGAGATGCTGTACAAGGGGGAATCTCCAAATCCTGAGATTTATTTACAAAAAATTGTATATTTATTCTTACATGTTTAAACTCCAGTCATCTTTAAAATACTCTCTGATGCAGTACACCTAGTAAGATGCTTTTTCCACTGGTCAAAACAGTTTTTGAACTAGTCAATTTTGATGCTTTTTAGTGCTTCTGCCATTTTTTTGTTTCACCTCTTCCACACCAGCAACACATTTCCATTTGAGGACTTTTTTTCACCTGAGGAAACAAAATAAAGTTGCTTGGGGCGAGATAGGGTGAATAGGGAGGGTGGGGCATGGGGGGCATGCTGTTTTTGGTAAAACAAAACAAAACAAAACAAAACAAAAACCAAAACAATGTCTTTGTGCTTTGATACCCATCTCTCCAAATTTTCCTACTACTATTTTTTTAAATATAACCTAGGCTTTGGTCAAATTTATCTTTCTACCTCTAAACTATGTCTACTGTGACTGAAGTCATGATTTTTCCTGTGCCTGCAAAGTCCCTGATCATTCTTCTTAGTTAACTTACTATGCGAAAAATATTTGACATACTGAGGATCACTGTATAAATGATAAAGGATTTCAGTTTGTTTTGTTTGAGATGTATTGTAGTCTAGTGGGAAGAACATGGAGCTTCCTAACCTATCACACTGGAGCCTATATGCTCTTTCTAATTGCTTGTTTAATTGCCTAGATGCTCCAGTCTAGTTGAGGGCAGAAAGTGTGTCTGCCTGTTTATTGTTGAATTCCTAGTACTTGACATATTTGATGAATTAATAAATAGTTGATGTTTGTAACTGCCTAGCAAGTTGCAGAAGTAGAATTCCTTTTTTCTTTTAGTCTTCAATTTTATAAAGTCTTTAAAAATTTCATACATGTCATCATATGATATATATCATCCTGGATGACATTTATTACATGTATAATTAATTATTTTAATTGAGGTATGACATTGCATCTTATAAATGTTTCATATGTATATTCTGTAAGCAACATGTAGCTGGAATTCTTAAATCTATTTTTATTGTCTCTGTAATCACATGGTTACTGATATATGTTATGTTGACTTCTTTGTTTTTGCATGTTTTTTTCTTTCCTGCATTCTTTTTGTTTAATTACATTTTTGTATTTTTTTTTTGAGACAGCAGGTTTATTGAGAAGACAGAAAAGCTCCCACAGTGGGAGGAAACCTGAAGGGGTTGCCCAATTTTTAATTCTTTTTTACAGAATAAAAGGTATTATTTTTATAATCTATAATTTTTATGAATTATATGGGCAATATCCATTTTTAGTAGTATCTGAATATTTCGACATGCATTTCTAACTTTATAAAGTCTAAAACTAATCATTATCTCATCTTCTTCCTAAACTGTACATAGGATCCAAAATATTTTCAATCTGATTTCCTGTCATTTGGTATTTTCTGTAGTGTTTTAGTTCTCTTATTTACTATCATTATTATTATTTTTTTTGATTTGGAGCCTCACTCTGTGGCCCAGACTGGAGTGCAGTGGCCGCTCCCGGCCACCGCAGCCTCTACCTGCTGGGCTCCGGCAATCCTTCCGCCTCAGCCTTCCGAGTAGCCAGAATTACAGGCATGCACTGCCACGCCCAGCTGATTTTTTAAAAAATTTTATTGTAGAGATGAGGTCTCGCTGCCCAGGCTGGTCTCGAACCCGCAGGCTCAGGCAATCCATTCACCTCAGCCTCCCAAAGGCGCGGGATTACAGGCTGAGCCACCGAGCCCGGCTTCATTATTTTTTATACTCAATTATTATTTAAATTTATACAAAATTGCTAATTTATTTGCTCATTACTTTTTAACTCACACCACTTATTTTCTGTTTATTTTCTTTCTTTCTGAAGAATATCCTAATGGTTCCTAATCATGGCTAAAGCATCCAAGAATCACGTAAGAAGTAAAAAACTTCCAATATTATTGCAGCACCACACCAGAAACATTAAGTAAAAATGATCAGGGTATTGTTTCAGGGACCAGAATTTTTTTTATTGTTCACCCAGATGATTCTTTTTTTTTTCCCATTAGAATTTGTGTGTTGTTATTCCTCTTTTTCTTTCCATGAATTAAAAATATCTTTGTTTCCTTATAACTGACCCTGAAGAAATACTAAAAGATTGTCAGAGATTACTATGCACACCTGTATGGAAACAAATTCAAAAACCTAAATAAAATGGAGGACTTTCTGCCATCACACAACCACCCAAATTTGAAACAAGAAGAAACAGTGACCCTAAATAGACCAATGACAACCCTGGAAATTAACTCCATCATAAAAAAAACTCCCTGCTAAAAAGCCCTGGACTTGATGACTTTCCAGCAGAATTCTACAATACGAGGAGGAGCTGATACTAATCCTATTGAAAGTATTCCAGACAATTGAGAAAGATGGAACTCTCCCCAAATCATTTTATGAAACTAAAATCACACTGACACCCAAACCGGACAAAGACTCAACAACAAAAGAGAACCACAGGCCAATATCTCTGATGATCATAGACGCAAAAATTCTCAAAAAGATACCAGCAAATCAGATCCAACAACACATCTCAAAAATCATCCACCATTAACAAGTAGGCTTCAGCCCTAGGATGCAGGGCTGGTTCAATAACTGTAAGACCATAAACGTAATTAAATACATCAATAGAAAAACAAGAACCACATGATTATATCATTAGATACAGAAAAAGCTTTTGATAAAATTCAGCATCCATTTTTAATAAAAATCTTTAAACACTTAGGAATAGAGGGAACATATCTCAAAATAGTAAAATCCATCTATGATAAATCCACAGCCAACATATTACTAAAAGGACAGAAATTGGAAGCATTTCCCCTGAAAACTGGAACAAGACAAGGCTGCCCATTCTCACCCCTCCTATTCGACATAGTGTTGGAAGTCCCAGCTAGAGCAGTCAGAAAAGAGAAAGATAGCAGGGGTACTCAAATAGGAAAAGAGGAAGTTAAGCTATCCCTCTTTGCAGATGAATTGATCCTATACCTGGAAAATCCAAGGGAATCTGTCAAAAACCTCCTTGCACTGATAAAGGACTTTGGCAAAGTCTCAGGGTATAAAATCAATGTGCAAAAGACAGTCACATTTTTATACACCAAAAGCAAACAGGCAACTAAATAAAAAGTGTGATTCCCTTCACAATAGACACACACACACACACACACACACACACACACACACACACACACACACACACACAGAAATACCTTGGCATCTTCCTAACCGGCGAAGTGAAAGACCTTTACAATAAAAACTATAAAACACTGCTAAAAGAAATCCAGGAAGACAAAAACAAATGGAAAAATATTCCATGCTCATGGATTGGAAGAATTAACATTGTTAAGATGCTCATCCTACCCAAGGCAATCTACAAATTCAATGCAATACCCATTAAATTACCAACATCATTCTTCTCCAACCTAGAAATGACAATACAGAAATTCATATAAAAAAAAAATCCATGAATAGCCAAATCAATCCTCAGCAAAAGAAACAAAGCAGGAGGTATCACACTTCCAAACTTTAAACTTTGTTATAAGGCTGCAATAATCAAAACAGCCAGGTATTGGTACAAGAACAGGATTATAGGCCAGTGGAACAGGATAAAGATTCCGGAAGAAACACCTCAAATTTCTTAACCAACTCATCTTTGACAAAGCCTCCACCAACAACCACTGGGAAGAAGAGAACCTATTCAGTAAATCGTGCTGGGAAAACTGTCTGACTGCATGTAGAAGAATGAAACAGGACCCCTACCTACTACCATAATGAAAATCAGTGGCTCCAAGACCTAAAAGTAAAATCTCAAACTATAAGAACCTTAGAAAATGCAGGAGACACCATTATAGAAATTGGAATTGATAACCAATTCCTGCTCAAAACCCCAAGTGCCCCTACCACTTGTCTATCTTAGACAAGTGGGACCTTAGATAGACAAGTGGGACCTCATCAACCTGAATAGCTTCTGCAAAGCAAAATAAACCTTCAAGAGTGTGGGGAGACAACCGACAGAATGAAAAAAAATATTTGCCAACTGCATATCTGACAAAGGCTTAACATCCAGGATATAAAATGGAGAAAACAAACAACCCCATTAAAAAGTGGGCAAAAGATCCGGGCTTGGTGGCTCAGCCTGTAATCCCGTGCTTTGGGAGGCTGAGATGAGTGGATTGCCTGAGCCCATGGGTTCGAGACCCACCTGGGCAACTTGGCGAGACTTCATCTCTACAATAAATCAAAAACTAGCTGGGCATGGTAGCCCATGCCTGTAGTTCCAGCTACTTGGAAGGCTGAGGTGGAAGGATCACCAGAGCCCAGCAGATCGAGGCTGTGGTGGCCGGGAGTGGCCACTGCACTCCAGTCTGGGTGACAGAGTGAGACTCCAACTCAAAAAAAAAATTTAAAAAAGTGGGCAAAAGAAATAAACAAACACTTCTCAAAAGAAGCTATATGGGCAGCCAACAGACACATGAAAAAGTGCTCATCCTCATTAATCCTTAGAGAAATGCAAATCAAAACCACATTGAGATACCACCTAAACCTAGTAAGAATTGCTATCATTAATAAAACAAACAACAACAGTTGCTAGCAAGGAAGCAGAGAAAAAATTTCTATACTGCTGGTAGGAATGCAAACTAATGTAGCCTCTTTGGAAAACAGTGTGGTGATTTCTAAAAGAAATAGACATTGACCTTCCATATGATCCAGACTCTCCCTACTGGAAATATACCTGAAGAACTCAAATCATTCTACAAAAAAGATACCTGCACATGCATGTTTAGTGCAGCACTATTCACAATAGCAAAAACCAACCATGCTGCCCATTGAACCTGGGCTGAGTTAAACAAATGTGGTACATATACACAATGGAATATTATGCAACCATAAAGAAGGACAAGCATATGGACTTCACAGTAACTTGGATGAATTTAGAGTCTATCATACTCAGTGATCTATCACAGAAACAAAGAACGGAGTACCACATAATCTCACTCATAAGTGAACCCTGAACATTTACTATTAATACTATAAGAAAAGGACAGGCAGTAGTGGGATACTACTGGGGTTGGGATTGGGGGGGACACAACATCAATAAGGGTACCTGATTTCAAACCAGACGAAGTGGGGACCAAAGGAAAGCCCAAATGTTACCTGTACTTGTATATCTAATCCTGAATTGTATCCCACATCTTTAATACAATTTAAAAATTAAAAAAAGAAGTAAAATTTAACTTACATCTTTGACATAGTTTCCTTGGGTCTATTTCTTTATCTGTAATAGCTATTGATTATGATAAGTGTTTTCATACAGCAAATATGACTTCTGCATCCAACCTGTATTTTTCTCCCTGAGATTTTCTCATAATGTAATAATGTATTTTTGTCCTTCAGATAAATGATGGCAACAGAGGCTAAAATACAGCTCCTGTTGTATACTAGACAATAAATAATGTTTGGGGAAGGAATGAAAGAGAGATAGGAACAAAAGTAGCTAGGGAAATAAATTAAAGAAGGAAGATGTAACATAGACTACCGGTTGTTCCCAATACCTATTCTTTTCTTATTCTATAAATATAGAATTCTTAGCTGGGTACGTGGCTGGACATAGTAAAGACTAGTTTCCTTGAAATTAAGTTTATCCATGTAATGAAATTGTGGCTTATATATGAAAAAAAATTTTGTGAGGCAGCTTCCTAGACCTTTCCCTCAGAAAACATCTGGATTATTTTTGTTGCTAATTCTTCTTCAACCTGCCTTCTTTCTACTGCATAAAAGATGGTATTACAATCCTGGACTATATCCTTGGGTTGACAGAGAGGAGAACAGGTGAGAAACTGGCTCATACCAGTAAGAGGACTCTGTGAAAAAGAATCACCGTATTAGGCCTAAATCACCACTCTTTTGCATAAAAGGAAAATAAATTTCTACCTTATCTAAGAGTGACAGTTAAACCAAGTTCTATATAAAAGAGAAACCAAGAATAAAGAGATAAGTAGAAACAAGTGAGGGAAAATAGGCAAAAAGGAAACATGATGGCACATATAACTCCAGAAATCAGAACTACCTGTTGTATGGGAATATTATGAGGTCAAAAAGAGAATTGCTACCAAGATAGTACTTGCTTCTTGTCTCAAAATTAGCCATGAAGAAACCCTAGAAGAAGAAAGGACTTATTAAACTACCATTATCAAAAACTATGAGCAGTACTGGGAAACTGAAAACTGACTTGAAATGGTAGAAAAGGAATGGATGACCAGAGGATTAATTGGAGGGAAGCTATTAAATTCTGCTTTGATCTTCCTGAAGGCTTGCATGAGGACAAGATTTGCCTGCACTTCACCATAGAAGGCTTCCCCGACACTGGCCTCATGGTAACATCAGCTCAGAGTAAATGCTTCTGGAGACTTCACTTTTCAATTTCCTCCCTGTCTGGGACATAAAACTGCCTTTTCCCAGTGATACATTTTTTTAATGGTTAAAGGTAAACCTTAACCAAGTGTTCGGTAGAATGCCATCAAGGGTAACTGTGGAATCTGAGGAATGCAGTTTTTCTTCTCTTTATGCTCCCCAGAGTGGACACAGATTTGGAAACAGCCTTTGACCTTCCCCAAAACACGAAACAGAGGAACTGATACCACCAGGGAGCTATGAGCCCACAAGGTAAAGTAATTAGACATCTAAAGAACATGACTATTGTAGAAACAACTAAAGGAAAAATATCTGAAGTAGAGTTATTGAAATGACAAAGAATTTAAAATAAGCATGGCCTTAAATATCTTTCAGAAGATAAGGGAAGTTATTAGTAACAAGAAGCATAAACAAAAAGCTATAAGAAAAGGAACTCACTGGAAATATTAGGTACAAAAATGTTGAAATTTAAAAATAGAGCAATGGGATAAACCAAGGGTCCCTCAACCCCCAGGCCATGGACCAGTACCAGCCTGTGGCTTGCTGCAAACCGCACCACACAGCAGGAAGTGAGCAGTGGGCAAGCAAGCAAATCTTCATCTGTGTTTACAGACATTCCTCATCATTCACCTGAGCTCCGCTTCCTGTCAGATCAGCACTGAAAAGCCTGCTTCCATTTCCAACATCCTATCTTTGTGAAGCTGGGTTTTCTGCAGTAACAGCAACCAAAATGATATTATGGAATAGACTGGACATGAGCAACACACTGCAGGTGTCACTGTCTCACAGCACCTCCAGATAGGACTGTCTAATAGCAGGAAATCAAGCTCAGGGCTCTCACTGATTCCGCATTGTAGTGAGAGTTGTATAATGATTTTTATTATATATTACAATGTAATAATAATAGAAATAAAGTGCACAATAAATGTAATGTGCTTGAATCATCCTGAACCATCCCCCCCACCAGTCTGTGGAAAAATTATCTTCCAGTCTGTGGAAAAATTATCTTCCACAAAACCAGTTCCTAATGCCAGAATGGTTGGAAACCACTGGAATAAACAGTAGGATGGAAACAGTTGGAGTACAGATTTGTGAATTGGAAAATTAAATTGAGAAACTGTCCCAGAAGGCAGTTGGTAAAAATAAGATTTGAAAATAAAAATCACATGATATTAATATAGATATTTATAAGATTTTAAAAACAAATAGGGGTAAATAAATATGAGAGTAAGTCTCAATTAAGGTCAGTGATCAAAGTATTAAAGTGGAATCAAACCTACAACCAGAAAAAGAAAATTTGATCTTTCTAAAGAAAAGCAAGGATAGAAATAATAAAAAAAGAAAGATGAGCAAATAAAAAATGTAAAATAAGATGACAAAATAAATATTCATATTGGCTCAGTGCAGTGGCTTATGTCTGTAATCCCTGTACTTTGAGAGATCAAGACAGGAGGATTGCTTGAGCCAAGGAGTTTCAGGACTAGCCTGAGGAACAAAATGAGACCTTGCCTCTACAAAAAAATAAAAAAATTAGCCAGGCATGGTGGTATGCACCTGTAGTCCCAGGTACTTAGATCACCTGAGCTTAGGAGGTTGAGGCTGCAGTGAGCTATGATCATACCACTGCACTCCATCCTGGATGATAGAGTGAGATTCTGACTACAAATAAATAAATAAATAAATAATAGTATTTAAATTACTAAATGTTAATGGGTTATATTCACCATCCAAAAGACAAAGACTTCCGATCGAATTGAAAATAATCCAACTATATGTCATCTACAAGAATCAGATTTAAATTCAATAAGAAATAGATTAAAAACAAAAGAAAAGATACAAATGGGCATAAGAAAATCTGAACCAAATGAATGCTAGGTTCACCATCTGACAAAATATTTATCTAATGTTACACAGAAGTTATAACCCAAAGCCAGGATTTAAGTCAGATTTATTGTACTTCCAAGTCTATTCTTTGACTTTGTCTGGTATAGTCTTCTTTGCACAAAAGACTCCTAAAAGTAGATACAGATGAGAGAAGAATATAGCTCCTCCATGAGTTTCACATTAATTCTACACATTCCTGAATTCAAGAAATAATCATATGTTAAGACATTTATAGAGAGGCAGGTTGTCAACATAAACTCCTAGTAATTTTCAGATTTTGTTGCCCAAAATTCATTTTGGCAACTTCTCAGAAACTGCCACTGGGCAGTTGTTACAATGTCATAGTCTGTTGCCATGAAAATGATTACAATGTCGTAAATTTGGAATTTCTACTTTATGGCAGAATCAGTGAGGAAAAGGTGACGAAGCTGTTCAAAGTGAGTAGCACAAGTGCTTTTGGGAATTATCCAGAGGAAGATGGAAATAGTAAAATACACAGGGAGAAAGAGAATGGATATATGGGGCCAGGTCCTTTAATTTAAGCCACAAAACTGCTTCCTAATCTACCCATAAAGGTTTTAACATATGGTCTCTTTTACTATTAATTACTCTGTGCCCATGGCAAAACCAGTGAACTTCCATACTTTCATGAGCAGAACCATCTGTTCCTTGACTTCAATACCAAAATCTTTGACTACAGTTTGAATTTGTGAAATATAGTCACTAAACTTTTGAGAAAAGAAGCACTTACAATGTTACAGTTAGAGTTTTTCCCTACCTAATCACAGCATTTTAAACTTTACTTTTAGCAGGAATTTTATATCATTTTGAAGAGGTGAATAAAAGACCATCTATGATTCAATTCAAAAATTAAAATTTGGAGATTGAAAGAAAAAACATTACATCTATATCCATAAATCCTCAAAAGCAATTGTTTTGCATGGAACTCTCTCTGAAGCATGGCACTGGATCCCCTTTACTTGATGTTATCATTTTGATTCTTAACACCTTATATTTATGAGACTTGGCAATTAAGTTCACGAACTTGCCACTGTGCACTTACATTGGCAGTACTGTACAAAAACTCAGTAAGGTTGCATAACCTTGGTATATCACTGTCTCACAGCTGTGTTCATGTTGACATGTGGTAGTGTCTTGCTGAGTGGTGTTCATTATTGTTGCATATTTTTGTGTGCCATTGCAAGAATGTCAGAGCTTGAATTAGAGCAATGAATAAACATTAAATTTCTTGTTAAGCTTGGCAAGAGTGGAAGTGAAATCAGGGACATGTTAGTTCAAGTTTATGGGGATAATGACAAAGAAAAGGGCAGTGTACAAATGGATTAAAATGTTTTTCTGAGGGGAAAGAAAGCGTCACTGAAGAAAAGAGGTCAAGACAACCAGTAACAAGCAGAACTGATGAAAACATTGCAAAAAATAGTTGGTTAACTGTAAGAAGCATAGCAGACCAAATAAACACAGATAGAAAAACAGTGGGGAAAATGTTAACTAAAAATCTTGACCTGAGAAAGGTATATGCAAAAATAGTCCCAAAGGAACTCTTGCATCACAGCAATGCACCAGCTCACACAGTGCCGTCTGTGAGGATATTTTTAGCTGGTAAACAAATAACTGTATTGGAGCACCCTCCCTATGCAGCTGATCTTGACTCCAGTGACTGTTTTCTTTATGCAAAGATAAAGGAACTATTGAAAGGAAGACATTTTGAGGACATTCAGGATATCAAAGTTAATGTGAAAAAAGCTCTGATGACCATTCCAGAAAAAGAGTTCCAAAATTGCTTTGATAGGTAGACTAGGTGCTGGCATTAGTGTATAGCTTCCTAAGGGGAGTGACCATAGTGATATTCAACAATGAAGTACGTAGCACTTTTTCTAGGATGAGTTCACAAACTTGTCAGACCTCATGTGTGTGTGTGTGTGTGTGTGTGTGTGTGTGTGTGTGTGTGTGTGTGTATGTATACATATATTAGATGATTCAAATGTACCTCAAATTCAACTTTTCAAAACCAAACTTGGCATCTCCCCCTAAACTTTGCCCTGTTCTAGTGGTCTCTATGTCAGCAAGTGGCACAATTGTACAAGGTACAGACTTTGGCCCCTCTTTGCACTGAACACCTTTCCTAACTTAGAGCTATGGTTTGAATGTTTATCCCCTCCAAAAGTCATCTTGAAACTTGAACCCCAATGTAATAGTATTAAAAGGTGGAGCCATTAAGAGGTAATGGGATTGTGAGGGTTCTGCCTTTATGAATAGATTAATACTCATTCATATAACTCATGGGTTATTATGGGAGTAGGCTAGTTATCATGAGTGCATCTGTTATAAAATGCTAGTTTTAAAAACCCCTTCACCGTGTGATGCCCTGGGCCACCTCAGAACTCTGCAGAAAGTCTCCACAGCAAAAAGGCTCCCATCAGATATGGCCCATTGACCTTGGGCTGCAGAGCCACCAGAACCATAAGAAATAATTTTTATCTTTACAAATTACCAAGTCCCGGGTATTCAGTTATAGCAACAGAAAACAAAATAAGACTTGTCCATTTTCTCTTTCAGATAAGACCTGTCCAGCTGCTTTCTGAAACAGCTCTCAGCTCCTTCTGTTTGACTTCATTACCTTGTACATCTCCTCAGATCATGCCAGAGCCATTGCAACAGCCTCCTGACTGATCCTCCACATTCATTCTAGACTCCTCTGTGATCTGTTCTCTATGTTGCAGCCAGAGTGAGCTTTTCAGAATCCAAATCTGATTATATTATCTTCCTGCTTAAAACGCTTCCATTTCTTCTAGGTTCTATGCCTTTTCTCAAAAAATAAATTGTGTTGTGTATACTTGAGGTTTACAACATGAAGTTATGAGCTACACATAGATAGTAAAATGGTTACTGTGGTGAAGCATTTTAACATATCCATCACTTCCCATACTTTCTTTCTTTAGTAAGAAGAGAAAACCGACCTATTTGCTACAACATGGATGAAACTGGAGGACATTATGCTAAGTGATATAAGACAGACACAGAAAGAAAAATATCGCTGTTTCTCTTAAGCTAAAGGTCCATTCACACGTAGGGCCTTTCAGGACCTATCTGATCTGATTGGTATCTCCTTTTCCAATTTCAGTCACTGGGACTTTTTCAATCCTCAGATGTACCTATTTCTTCTCACCTTGTTCTCTTTTTCTGAATGCACTTCCCAGCATCCATGTCTTTCCAGTCCTTCACCTACTTTATCCCCACTCATCCTTAATTACCACTTGCACTAGGAAGCCTTTCCTGAGTCCAGGTTTGGAAACCAGTTGTACAGGCATACTTCACAGGTATTGTGGGTTCCATTCCAGACCACTGCAACAAAGCAGATATTTCAATACAAGGGGGGACCAAAGAAAACCTGAAATTATCATTTGGAGAGTGGGCTTCTTGTAGTACAGGCTTCGCCTACCAGGAACCTGTCAACATCAGTGTAACAGCTAATGTTGTGAGAGGCTGCATTTGGCTTCGGTGAATTTTTTTCTGTGTAGGTTTTTTCAACATGTTTGCCCATTTCTTGATGGGTGATTTACAAGTTCACCTGCCCACACCGGGCTGTGTTCAGCAGGGTTTTCAAAAAAATACCAAAAACAGCATGCCCCCCCATACCTCACCCTCCCTATTCACCCTATTTTGCCCCAAGCAACTTTATTTTGTTTCCTCAGGTGAAAAAAAGTCCTCAAAGGGAAACGTGTTGCTGATGTGGAAGAGGGAAAACAAAAAATGACAGAAGCACTAAAAAGCATCAAAATTGACTAGTTCAAAAACTGTTTTGAGCAGTGTCTATTCATATCTTTTGCCCACTTTGTAATGGGGCTGTTTGTTTTTTTCTTTTTGGCAAGTTTGAGTTCCTGGTAGATCCTAGATGTTAGGCCTTTGTCAGATATACAGTTGGCAAATATTTTCCCCAGCCTGTGGGCTATCTCCCCGCTTTCTTGGTGGTTTCTTTGACTTTGCAGAAGCTTGTCAGTTTGATGAGGTCCCACTTGTCTATCTTATCTCTTATGGCCTGGGCACTTGTGGTTTTGATCAGGAATTGGTTGTCAGTTCCAATTTCCATAAGAGTATCTCCTGAATTTTCTATCACATTACACAAAAAATAAACTCTAAATAGATCAAAGACCTAAACCTATTCTTTCTTTCTTTTTTTTTGAGTTAGAGTCCCACTCTATCGCCCTGGCTGGAATGCAGTGGCACACTCATGGCCATCCCAGCATCGACCTGCTGGGCTCTGGCGATCCTTCCTTCTCAGTCTTCCAAGTAGCCAGAACTATAGGCACATACTACCATGTCCAGCTAATTTTTTCGATTTATTGTAGAGATGAGGTCTCGCCAAGTTGTCTGGGCTGGTCTCGAACCCACTGGCTCAGGAAATCCACTTGCCTCGGCCTCCCAAAGTGCTAGGATTATAAGCTGAGCCACTCAGCACAGGCCTAAACCTACTCTTTTATTTAAAGGTCTTAACAGGAGTAAGCAGCTTAAAGAGATGTTTGGGCTCAGTTCATTGTATCTTGTTTCTTCAGTAAGGACACTTATAGGAGTAAGAGTCATGAGAGGAAGAGAAGGGAATGGATGTCAAGTAATATTTGGTTTTGAGAATCTCTATGGCTAGTGGTCTTCATTTGATTAGCTTCATACAGCTTAGGGAAGAAATTAGAAATCCTAATTTCTGGAGGCTTTACCTTTTCATCGGCAACTTGGACTTCTTACTTGAAACTTTTGAGTATAGGCAATTTTAATAATACAATGAGGGTTTAAAAAGAAGCTTAGAAAGAGTAACAAGAAGCTAGTGATGTGGTGAGAAAAAGTCTTTTGAATTTGGTGTCATAAAATGTGGATTTTAATTACAAATTTGGCACTTGCTAGCTGAGTGATCTTGGTCAAATTACATAGTATGTCTGAATTTCAATTTTGCTATCTATAGAGAGTAATTATAGTATGATAATCCCAAGGTTGCTGCAAATAATAACGGAGTTAGTGTATAATGGACATGGAGGCAGCCTATTTAATAGGAAAACTCAAAAGCAACTGTGAAAATCTGGCACTGGTAATAAAGTTCATTCATTCCTTCCTTGCCAATACCCTTATTCCTTCCAGAGTTACCTCTCATTCCATTTGACTGGTAGAGCCCCAGCTTTGGGCACCTTACTACTACATCTGTGTGCCGAGCAGAGCTGGGAGAAGATCACACAATCAGGAATATCTTCACTACAGCATTTTATGGTCATCAACTTCAATTTGGTCCTCAACATGTCTTACTCATCCTTCTATGCTTTGCTCTTTCTGGGTTTCTAGAGTATCTAAAAAATTTCTTCATGCTGCAAAAATGCCATTTCTCTCTGTCCCCTCCTGCCCTGTCCTTCTCTCCCTTGGTCCTTATCAAGTGATGCCACTTACCACTTCATGGAGAAATTAGATGCCGTCTTAAGTCTATGCTAGTACCTAACCTTCAAACTTAACTTTCTTTACATAGATCCTTTCCTCCCACCTTCTTGTTAATGAGGGAGTTGGCCTTCATCTATTGGGAAAGTTTAGTCATTTATTTTGGGAGTCAGTCCCTGTTGGCCTTCTCAAAATTCTGGTTTCATTGATCCTTCAATCTCTTCTGTACCTTTAAATTTTTCTTTCATACGGACTCTTTCCTATGAGCATTTAAACATGCCTTACTTTCCTCATCTTAAGAATACATCTTCTTTGACTAAACTTCCTATTCTAGCTAGTTACATGTACAATCCATCTATGTAACTAACCTCAGTATCAACAGGATGGAGAAGTATCCATCGCCTACAGAGAAGCACTGCAGGTTTCAAGGCAATGAGTGGGGTTATAGAATCCTCCTATAGCAACAGAAGCGAATAATTAAAATGTAACCCACCACATCCTCTTTAGTGTCAGACTTTTTGAAAGAGTTGCCTCTATGGTTAGACTTAAAAAAGAAAAGAAAAACCACCAATCAATTCCATCTGACTTCTGCCTCCACCACTCCAAACTTCTCTTGCCAGAGTCACTGATGATTTTCTTGTTGCAAAACCCAAAGAGCATTTTAAAGTCATACAGTACTTCGCTTTTGCCAGCATCTGAAAACACAGACCACTCCTTCCTATTAAATTATCTCCTTGGCTTCCATGGCTTTCCTCTCTTTGTACCCTGCACCACCTGCTCTGGCTGATTGTTCTTATTGTCCCTTGTGGGTTCTTGGGCAACTCCTTAAATGTTGGTGCTGTTTTGTTTCATGTTCATTTCCTTCTCAATCCCTCAGTGATCTCATCTACATTCAATTCTCCAGTTTTGCTCTATATTTTGCAATACATTCTAGATGGGCAAAAGTATGGTTTTCCTTATTTTTAGTGAATATGATTGCTCTGAACCCTCTTCCCTCCAGACCCGCTATTGTTTGGAAAAAATTAAACTAGCCAATTAAATTAACTCATTGTCTTCTAGATTTCATTTCAGGTAAATATTACATCTGATCAATCTTCTTTTTTTTTTTTTTTTTGAGTTGAAATCTCACTCTGTGGCCCAGGCTGGAGTGCACTGGCCTGCTCGCAGCCACTGCAGCCTCAACCTGCTGGGCTCAGGCAATCCTTCCACTTTAGCCTTCCAAGTAGCTGAAACTACAGGTGTGTGCCACCATGCCCGGCTAATTTTTTGGTTTATGGTAGAGATGAGGTCTCACCAAGTTCCCCTGGCTGGTCTCGAATCCCTAGGCTCAGGCAATCCTCTTGTCTCCTCCTCTCAAAGTGCTGAGATTACAGGTGTGAATCAACTGTCCTGGCCTCAATCTTCCTTTTAATGCAATTTTCTCTCTCTCAAGGAGGCCTCTTTTCTTATCACTGCCTGCCTTCCAAGAGGGAGTGTGGATGTAGACGTGTATCTTTTCCTTCTGATGGAAGCATGGACATACAACTGGCTTACTTAACACACTGAATTCAGTAGGGTGAAAGCTGAAAACAACTTTATTCTTTTGTACCACCATCTCATTCAAATTGACTCTCTTTTCTTATTATTTTCTAATTGGAAGAAATTTGGGGCAGGATTCAAGATTTTTGTGGTTCTATAATAAAAAAAATACAGTTATTAATCATATAACACCAATCTTCAATCCAGTTTTTCTCCCCAGTTCCCTAGTTATGCATGCCTAGAATCCTCCAGTGAGAGGAAGAAATAATTTTTCTTTGTTTATCATTCATTGACTAGATGTTTTTGAAATTCCTCTTGGAGGGGGAGGTAAGAAAATAAAAAGAAAGTTTGCCTTAGGTTCATTTTTTTCATCTGGTGTTGATGCTCTCTGACTGTGAGAGATAAGATCTAAAAAGTTGACTCTGGGCCTTTTTTGGATTTTTAGAGATGTTCCCATGGCTAGAAATTGCAAAATTGCATTCTTTTTCTTGACTTTGAGCTTAATTCCCCTGGCAGGCATATCTGCTCATCACCCTCCATCTCTGCCTTCCTGGTTTCTGATATCCATAGTGATCCTGGCACCACCACCACCCAGTACTTTGTGTTGCTTCTTCAGGATTCCCTTGGGAGAAAACTTTTATCAGAGACATGCTGTTTAGAGGGAGAGATAAGGCTCTTTCCCCTCTCCCTTCCCTCTTCTCCCTTCTTCCCTTCCCCCTTCCCTTTCTTCCCCTTCTCCCATTTTCCTCTCCTCCTCTCCTCTTCCTCTTCTTCTTTTTCCATTTTGGGAATGATTTAGAGTTTAGTGGAAATCAACAGCAACCAGAAAAGAAAGTGTTCGCCCATGAATAAGTATGGGGCTGCAAAAGATTTATTATAAGCCTTAATTGTGCTATTTGCAGTGAAATCTATAATACTTTCCCATTAAGCAAATCCAAATAAAACAAGTACTTGGTATCAAAGAATAACAAAGGAGAGAACAGGTTAATGAATGACAATAAACAGCAAAAATCAAATAGATATTCATTTATCTTTTGGCAAACATTGAACTTTTTTTCTTAATAATCTGAACAAATGTTTAAGGAAATACAATACTCTATCTTTAATTTATATTCCCTTTACTCAAAAAATTAATCTAGTATTAGTAAATTAGTAAAGGTAGACTGTTTCATCTTGTTGTTCTTGAAATCAAACAAAGCATGTGGAGACTCAAATCTGGGGCTTTAATGAAGAGTAGCTCAAAAGATATGGATGTGTATATTGTCACTCTGTTTGGAAGGAGGAATTGCTCACAACACAAGCAATATAACAGAGTTGAGTTAAGGGTAGATAGACATTTGCCTTTATTGTGAAACAAGAAAAATGGGCTTCTGTGAAATGAAAGACACAATCACCTGCATTAAAACAAAGCAAAACACCCCACAAAAAACCTTTAAGAAATAATATGTAAGAAAGTTGAGAATCTAGAAATTAATTTCTTAAAAGTATATGTGCACATTTTTCCCTTTGAGAATCCTGGTGTACCCCCCAGGGACACTTGTACTTCCATAGTCACTATTTTAGAGAGTGACCTCTCCATTTAGGATGTGGGGGATTCTTGATGTGAACTGCATTTTCTTCCTTTAAGTCTTTTGTAAAACTGAGCAACAGGAAATGTCAATACTTAACCTCCAATTTCACACATATGCATGTTCTCCTGGGAGGAGAATCTATAGCTCTTATTGGTTTTATAAGGGGTCCCACTTTATCCAGAAGAATTAAGAAATACTGATCAATAGATTGCCCTCCTTTTGCAATCCTGTTTCTAGGCCACTATGGACACAACATATGAGTGTATATTGCATACTGTTCATAACATTCCTGCTGTGTTTTGATTCTGCAGACCAAATGGTCTGCTTCTGTCAAGTTCTCCTCATATCCACTGGGGACTCAGCTGCCATTCCACAGGGTATGGGAGTGCAAATTAGTTATTCAGTTTCCTTTGACAAGCAGCGCGAGCACTATGCAATCTGTTACCCCTTCTAAATATCTGTGGCACAATCACTTAAATGTTTATAGTTATTTGATACTCCAACTTGATTTCATGATAAAATTATTTGTATTTTTAAAATCTCTTTGCCAGTTTTTATAAGACCTTGTTGTACAAAGGACTTGCTTTGCTTGAAATCAGATATCCATTGGTAATTTGCACACAACATGTACACCCAATGTGGGATGTTTCCGCAGGAAGGTGAAGACCAATAGCAGGACTATGTTTTGTTTTCTTTAGAAAAAAACCTGCAAAACAAGGAATGTTTAAGGAGTATACTTCTGGATGGGTGCAGAAGTAGTGGGTGAGAGGGCAAATACTTGAAAAATTCCTTAACTGTAGCTGAGACCTGCACAGGTAAAAAAGATGACACAAAGGAAGACAGAAAAGTGCATCTCAATCTAATGGAACTAAGAGAACCACCAAGCTGTCAATTCACCGAGCTGTGGATGTAGAAACAGAATGGAGCCTTTCAATTCTGCTGCCTTCTCCCTGGGGTTAGAGACCGGTTGCCATGGATATTCTGGATTCCTGCAGCTATTGGGAGGGAGTTCTGTAGCTTGGTATCCTGGGGACCCGCCAGGGTGAAACATGAAATGAAGGCCTGTGGGTGTGGTGGTGGAGGACTGGGTAGCAAGAGGTCAGAGGATTGGTTTCCAGCAGAGCTAAAACTGATTTTATTTCAAGTCACATTCATTTGGCAATCTATATTTTCCTGAAAAACAGACCTTTTTGTCCCTCCCCTACTGAGTAAAGAGAATCTTCATCTCCTTAAAATGGTTACGATCACAGCACTAAGTAGTGTATGCTATAATTAGATGTGCAACGATGGTTCAGAGAAGGATATTTTTTCAATGTAATTTTGAGGGGGGGAGGGGAAGAGGGGAAATAATTTTAGTTTGATTCAGAGACTGAACTGTTTTAAAATGCCCCATATACATATATAGCTAATTGGGTAAATGAATAAAACCGCTTCTGATTTATTCTGTGTCATTTAAAAAATGTTTTGGTATCTGGCCTCTTCTTTCTTTCAATAACTCAGTGCAATGTAGCCTTTTCTCCACACCTTGTGTCTGCCTTTCACTCTGCCTCAGTTTTTAACCAGGTCACAGTAAAACATTTTCCCTCTCTGTAATCTTTTCCCTCTCTGACTGGGTAATCAAGCACTTTAAAGTCAAGTTATTGGACAGTGGTGGCTAATGCCGATAATGCAGAAGTATTTCTGCCCTGACCTTTGAGCTTCTTGGTAGAGTGCTGAAATAGTCCTTGTTAGATGATTTCGGTAAGCAAAATATTCAGCAGTAACTGTTGATGCTGTCTTTCTCTTCAAATTATTTCAGTCTTCACTGAAAGAGTTGCTCTAATGCAGATTAAATATATCTTAATCACCAATGCTGCCTGACAAGGTGGAAAGATATAGGTTAAAACAGAACCATTTTGGTGTTTAATGTGTCTTTCTTTTAAAACATTATGTGGTTTTCGCTTGGTACTCATTGTGTAGCTGGTTGGCACGGTCCAAGATGGTTGACCTTTGCTGATTCCTGAATCCCAAGATTAAAACTGCAGCTTTAATATTATCAGCCTAATGCGAAACAGGAAGCTGGAAGCATCTTCTTGTGGGCCAAATGTAAGAAAGTTCAGTGGTTTGGAACCTGTGAGAAGTAGCTTGCCAGACTCAAAAGAGCATGTGTTGGCCAAAGAGGCACATCAGAGTTTTGTCAGTTTCCAAGCACTACTGCTGTTCTTTTTTTAAAAAAGTCTATCTTCCCATTGGCTACTCTCTTGCTGTTTCTATCTTATTTGCTTAGTCCGTTAAGTCAAGTCCATTAAGTTAAGTCCATTAAGTTAAATACTTGGTGATCATTTATTAGTAAAGCTGTCTTTTACTTATTTTTTTTCCTAACCAAAATTGAAGAAGCTATGGAGGTCATTCATAAAATTCCACATCTGTAGCTACTGGCACAACTCAGTGCCTATCAAAAGACCCCATCTTTACCCAAAAGATGTTGTGTGGCATGCTCAGATCTCTATGGACCAGGCAACATCCAGAGGATTGGGAATCAGAGGCTGAATTTGTACAGACAATTTCAGAAATGAGCATTGCGGTTCTCTCATTCTTACTCTTTCAGAAGGAAAATAGGTAACTAATCTGTTTAATTCTCTAACAGCTGGAAGAATAAGAATATCTAGATTTTAGTTCTGATAGTAGTGGAAGTAAAAGGTGTGGCCATGGGAAATTCATGACATCTCTTGAGAATCTTACTTTTGTAACTGTAAAATGCTGGATTTGAGCTATATGCTGTCTCTGGGCAGCTTCCAATTCCTGATTATATATAGAAGAATGTACACCCCAGAGATGTGAAAGACCTTTCCTCACCAAAGAAGAAATCAAAAGAGAAGTTTTATATATTTTATAGCACAAAGTTGAAAATAGTGTACAAATTTTATAAGTATTATTAAAACTTGAATATTTATAACATGTGACATTACATTTAATTAATATCTTTTATTATATAAACACATTTATTAAGATAAATTAAGATAAAGTCAGATAAATCACAAAAGTATTGAAATATCTAATATAGAGGTGAAAATAATGTTCAAATTTATCAATAATTAAAAATAAAAACAGCAATATACAAATTTTAGCCTGCAATTTGGCAAATGTAAAATATGTAATATTTAGTGATGGTAAGGACACAGTAAAGGTAAAGTATTCCCCCACCCTGGCCTTTTGAAAAATCATTGATGATATTATATTTGTTACATAATTTCTGCTAGCTAGTTTTGTCAATAAGCTATAAAGTAATTCCTCTTTCATGAATGTATCCTAAGAAAATAAATAATAGTGTGTAAAATATTTGGTTCTGTTAATTGTAGCAAACTCTTGAAAAAAGCTTCAATGTTCAGCCATTGGGAATTAATTAGGTAAGTTAAGTTGTGTTTATGTAACGAAATACCACGTAATAAGTTAATGAGATGGTACATAGATGCTTCTCTTTAAATGAAAAAATGTTCATAGTATATTGTTATTTAAAAACAAATGATAAATTATCATAATTCTATAAGAAAGAGATTGGCAGTAGTGGGAGACTGCAGGGGGTAAGGGGGTGGGGGTGGTATTGGCAGTTGAGGGAAACTGCCAGGGGAAGGAGGGGCACACGTCATCAACAAGGGTACCTGCATAATGAACACTTGTATACCTAACCCTGAATTGTATCCCACATCTTTAAAATAAACAAAAAAAGATAAAATATTACATAAGATGCTATCAATTTTTATTAAAATAATTGTGGATGCATGTACATACAAGCATGAAAGCAATAGTCTTGAATGATAGAGTTAAATGTGTTCGTTGTGACTTTCTACGGGCAGAAAAACTTATGGATTTATTTGTCTTCTAATTTTTTCATCTGACTTTTCTGTAATGGGAATTTGTTGTTTTGGACTAAAAACCAAAAACTTCATTTGATAAAGTCTTTAAAATTCTACAGTTTAGAGGAATTTATAAGCTGGCATTCATTTATATATAGAATTGGGTGACAGTAGGGGCAGATTAATTAACAAATCTGTAGAAATGATGTCAATAAAGGCAATACGTTTTGTTCATATTAATATAATTTAAGACACAGACATAATTGATATTCATTTAGCAATATCAAAAATACAGCTGGTTGCAGTGGCTCACATCTGTAATCCCAGTTACTTGGGAGACTGGGGCAGCAGGATCTCTTGAGCTTAGGAGTTTGAGGCTTCAGTGAGTCATGATCAAGCCACTGCATTTCAACCTGCCAAGACCTGTCTTAAACAAAACAAAACAAAACGCTGAAAAACATAAGAGGACATGTGAACGAGTATTCCATATTGAGTGTGAGGAGAAATAGACTCCCAATGGTTTCAAGTGTTCTCATATCTGCAAAAACTCAGAGCAGCAGAATGAAATACATTTCATTGGATTTGATTCTAAATAAATAAAAAGTATCATGTAGTAAAGTATCTACACAGTATTAATATTCATGCCATAAATGCTATGAGAGTTTCAGAAGCATAAACTTCACAGTGTTTATTTAAGTTTGTTTCTATTTGAGAGCAAATATATTTATTGAAAGGAATTTAACTGCTATAGATTCAATCTGTCTACAAAGCAAATGGTGGTTCTCACTCACCATCTAATAACATTTATCTTTGTAGATTGACAAATCCTGTCAAAATATTCACTGAAAAGTTAAACTATCCATTCTAGCATGCTTTTCATTTTTATCAATTACAATTTCTACTTATTTTAAAATCTCTTTTATCTGAGAGTTTCAACTGTTGCTTTTTTAATAATCATACTGGCCAGGCTCGGTGGCTCAGCTTGTAATCTCAGCACTTTGGGCGGCTGAGGTGAGTAGATTGCCTGAGCCTGCGGATTCGAGGCCAGCCCGGGCAACCTGGCGAGACTTTGTCTCTACAATACATAAAAAATTGGCCGTACACGGTGGCTCGCACCTGTAGTTCTGCCTATTTGGAAGGCTGAGGAGGAGGGATCGCTGGGATCCAGCAGGTCAACGCTGGGGTGGCCATGAATGTGCCACTGCACTCCAGCCTGGGTGACAGAGTGAGACTCCAATGAAAAAAAAAAAAGGTAACCATGCCCACCTCTCTTCTGCCTCTGCATCCCACCCCATAACTCTTTCCAACCACTAATCTTTTCTCTATTTGTAAAATTTTGCAACTTCAAAATGTTATGTAAGTGGAATCATAAATTACGCAACATTTTGGAATTGTATTTTTCTCCTCAACAAAATGCCCTGGAAATTCATCTAAGTGGTTGTGTCTGTCAATAGTTTGCTCTTTCTTTGTTGAGTAGTATCCCTTGAAATCTCTGTAACAGTTTACCTATTTACCTGTTGAAGGGCATCTGAGCTCTTTCCAGTTTTTGTTTATTATAAATAAAGCTTCTATGATCATTCATGTAGAAGTTTTTATGTGACGTGGGCTTTCATTTATTTGGGGTGAAAATTCAAGTTAATTTCTTCAGGTCAGTCTAGATCAATTATTTAGATTGTAAGAAACTGCCTAGTTGTTTTCCAGAGTGACTGTACCATTTTACATTCCCACCAACAATTTATGAGTGACTCAGCTTCTCCTCACCCTCAGCAGCAGTTGATGGTGTCACTATTTTTTAGTCATTCTGATAATTATATAGTGATAGCTTATTGCTTTAATTTGAATTTCTCTGATGGCTAATGATGTTAAATTTTTAAAATATGCTATTTGTCAACAATATATAATCTTCAGTTAAATGTTCATAATGTTTATCCCTTATCTAATTGGATTTTTTTAAATGTTGAATTTTGAGATTTCCTTATGTATTCTAGATACTAGTCCTTTGTTAGATATGTGGCCTGTAAGTATAGTTTTTGAATTTTCAGTTTCTCTTTACATGCTCTTGACATAAGCCATCACAGATAAAAAGTTTTTCACTGTAATGAAATTCAGTTTATTTGTCTTTTTATGAGTTACATTTTTTGTGTCAAGTTGAAGAACTCTTTGTTTGAAGAAATACAATTTAATCTATATCTTAAAGATTTTCCCTTATTTATAAAACTAGTCTTATAGTTTATGTTTTACGTTTAAGCTTATGAACCATTTTGAGTTAATTTTTGTTTAAGGTGTGAGATTTGGGTCAAGGTTTATTTTTCGCCTTACAGATGACCAACTGCTCTAGGACCACTTCTTGCAAAGGCTTATCTTCCCCCATTGAATTGCTTTAGCAACTTTGCAAAAAAAAAAAAAGAAAAAAAGTATAATTGTATGGATCTAGATATGGGTTGATATGGGTTTTCTATTATGTTGCATTAATCTGTGTCTCTATCCCTCTGTAAATATCACACTGTTTTGATACTGTAAGTATATAGTAATTCTTTTTTTTTTTTTTTTTGCATATTTCAACCATACCATTTTTTTCCTCCCTCTAGAACTTTATTGTGCAGCATCACAGCCCTTTGGGATTTTGTTACTTCTTTAGAGAATGAATAATAAACCAAATTTTTCCTCTGCTCTCACACTATAGTGATCACCAAGTAGCAGGCATCAGCTGGGTGTCCTCCAATTCAATTCTAAAACTATCTACCTGGAGATAGTGTCAGATCTTACTGGGCGAGATTTCAGTCCTCATGACTGCCCCTAACCTCAGACACCAGTGGCAAGATTTGGGGGCTTCAAGTTGGGGTTTCCATGACAACTTCTTTGGGTTCAATTAATTTGCAAGAGCAGATCGCAGAACTCAGAGAAATACTTGCATTTACCTGTTTATTATAAAGGCTACCGCAAAGGATACAGATGAAGAGATGCATAGTGCAGGAAATGAGAGAGGGGGTGTAGAGCTTCTATGCCCTCCCTGGGGTGCCTAGGTTCCTCTGTGAACATCAACATGCTTAGCTATCCAGTTCTCTTGGCTTTTGAAAAAAAATTTTAATTTTAAATATGTGGGTACAATTCAGGGTTAAGTATACAAATGTTCATTATGCAGGCACCCTGGTTGATAAGGTATGCCACCCATCCCCTGGCAGTTTCCCTCTACTGCCACTCCCTCCCCTGGCAGTTTCATACTACTGCCAATCCCTTTCTTATAGTATTACAATAGTTGTTCAAGGTTAGCTTATGAGTGAGAACATGGGATACTTGGTTCTTTGTTTCTGTGATGGATAACCTCTAAGTCCATCCAAGTTGCTGCAAAGTTCATAATTTTGTTCTTCTTTATGGCTGTGTAATATTCCATCATGTATATGTACCACATTTTTTTAATCCAGTTCACTTTTGTTGGAAAGCACAGTTGCTTCCATGTTTTTGCTATTGTAAATAATGCTGCAATAAACATGTATGGCAGGTATCTTTTTCATAGAGTGATTTAAGTTCCTCCGGGTTTATTACCAGTAGGGGGATTTCGGGGTCGTATGGGAGGTCGATTTTTAGATCTTTTAGGAATTGCCACACTGTTTTCCACAGAGGATGGACTAGTTTACACTCCCGCCAGCAGTGTAGAAATGTTCCCTTTTCACTGCATCCTCTCCAGCATCTGTTGTCTTTTGAGTGTTTGACGATGGCCGTATTGACTGGAGTTAGGTGATATCTCAGTGTGGTTTTAATTTGCATTTCTTCAATGACTAGTAAGGCTGAGCATTTTTTCATGTCTCTGTTGGCTGCCTGGATGTCTCATTTTTGAGAAGTGTCTATTCATATCTTTTGCCTACTTTGTAATGGGCTGTTTGTTTTTTTCTTTTTGGCACTTTTGAGTTCGTTATAGATCCTAAATGTTAGACCTTTGTCAGATATACAGCTGGCAAATATTTTTTCCCAGTCTGTGGGCTGTCTTCTTGCTCTCTTGATGGTTTCTTTTGCTTTGCAGAAGCTTTGTTGGTTTGATGAGGTCCCACTAGTCTATCTTATCTCTTATGACATGGGCACTTGGGGTTTTGATCAGGAATTGGTTGCCAGTTCCAATTTCCATAAGGGTGTTTCTTGAATTTTCTAAGTTTTTTATAGTTTGAGGTTTTATGTTTAGGTCTTTGATCCATTTAGAGTTGATTTTTGTGTATGGTGACAGGTAGGGGTCTTGTTTTAATCTTCCTGTATGTGGTCAGTCAGTTTTCCCAGCACTATTTACTGAATAGGTTCTCCATATAGTAATTCATTTTTTTTCTGGGTTGGTGGCACACAGTAATTCTTAATAGTGTGTATTAATTTCCTAGAGCTGCTATAACAAATGACTATAAATCTAGGGGCTTAAAACAACAGATATTTTTCTTTCAAAGTTCTGGAGGTCAGAAGTTTGAAGTCAAAGCATAGGCAGGGCTACCCTTTTTCTAAAGTTTCTTTGGGAGAAGTTTTCCTTCCCTCTAAAGCTTCTTGTGGCTTTTGGCAATTCCTGGCTTCCTTGGACTGTGACTGTGGCCACATTTCTTCAATCTCTGCCTCTGTCTTCCTATCACCTTCATCTCTGTGTGTGTTTTCTATTCCTTGTATTGGTCCTCAAACTCTCTCTGCCTTGCTGTTATAAGGATAAATATAATTTTAGAGTCTACCCACACAATTCAGGATAAGTTCTTTCTCTCAATATTTTTAACTTAATCACAACCTTTTCCATATAAAGTGATATTAACACACTTGCCTTGTAAGAAAATAGTCACAGATTCTGGGGATCAAAATGTGTACTTGTATTTTAGGGGGCTAATATTCAGCCCACTATAATTGCGTAGAATAATTCCTCATGCTTCATTATTCTTTACCAAGATTGTTGATTGTTTTAATTTTTCTATTGCATGTGCTTTTTCATATAAGTTTAGAATAAACTTGTGTATGGCTACAAAAAATCTTGCTGGAATTTTGATAGTTATTGCATTAAACTTACAGATGAATTTTGGAAACAACTGACTTTACTATGTTGAGTCTTTCAGTCCATAAACTTGGTATGTATTTCCATTTGTTTTGGTCTTCTTTGATTTATTTCCTCCTCATTTTGTAATTTCTTAGCATACAGAATTGTATGCAGGTTTAGTTGTATATATCTAAGTATTTCATTTTCTTCATAGAGATAGTAAATGACACTGTGTTTTAAATTTTTGTTTCCACATTTCATTTGTAGTACATAGAATTACAATTAATTCGATGTGTTGATCTTCTGAACTGTGAACTTTCTGTAATTATTTACTAGTTCAAGGAGTTTTCTTTTAGCTATTTATCTACATAAACAGTCATGTTACTGCAAATAGTGACAGTTCTCTCTCTCCTTCTCTTTCTTTCTTTCTTTCTCTTATCTATATGACTTTTATTTATTTTCCTTGACTTATTGCAATGGCTAGAACTTCCAATACTAGGTTGAATAAGCGTGGTAAAAGTTGACATAATTGCCTTGCTCCTGATCTTATGGGAAAGCATTAAGTTTTAGTTTATTTTGTGTTTTTATTTTTTTATTTGTGACCATTTCATAGTAACATCTTATTTATTTATTTATTTTAATTATTCTTTATTTTAAAGATCTGGTGTACAATTCAGGATTAGGTATACAAGTGGCCATCATACAGGCAAAGTTTGGGCCTCCCTTTGGTCCTCACTTTGCCTGGTTTGAGATCGTTTTTTTTTTCTTTTTAATCCATCGAGTATTATGCTGCTTTTAGGTTTTTGTGTATGGTTTTTGTTAAGTTGAAATATATGTACTTCTATATATTCCTGACTTGCTGAAAGTTTTGTTATGAATTGGTGTTGACTTTTCTCCAAGCATTTTCCTGGGGGATCAAGTAATATGACTATATGACTTTTGTTAGATGTTTGATATGATTACACTGACTGATTTGCAAATGTTGAACCAGCTTTGAATACCCAGAATAAACCCCATTTGGTCATGTGTATAATGCTTGTATACATTATTTTATTCAAGCTGCTATTATTTTGTTGAGGGTTTTAGCATCTATGTTCATGAGATCTGTCGTCTGTAGTTTTCTTCGTTCTTACTGTCTTTGTTTTTCGTATCTATTTCATCTTGGTTGAGTTTTGGTAGTTTGTGTTTTTCATTAAATTGGACAATGTCTTCTAAGTCATCTAATTTATGAGCATAAAATTATAATATTCCCTACTTTTTCTGTGTGTTATGGATTTTCCCTTGCCAGTGCTTCCTGGTTCATTTCTTGTCAGAGAGGCCTCCATTCAGCGAGGGAGGGAAGGAGCCTACTTAAGCTGGATTTAGATTTCAGATTAGGGGTCTGAAAATGCTGTGTCTTGGTGACTTTCAAATTCTGTTGGGGAGCCAGGGTATGCACACAACACTCTGCTGGAATGTTAATAAAAGAAGCATTTTTAATATCCTCTATTTTTTTCTAATACTGGTGATTTGTGTCATTTCTCTCTTTTTTATGTTTTATTTTGATTTTAATCAACATTTAATTGTATATATATTACTTCTGTCAATCTTACTAGAATTTTTGCCAACTTTATTAATATTTAAAAAAATAACGACTTTTTGGTTAATTGATTTTTCTTTATTGTTTTTCCATTTTCAATTTTATTAATCCCTGATATATTTTTTATTTCTCTCCATTTACTTATTTTGGATTTTGTTTTTTTTAGGTAAAAACTTAAATTATTAATTTAAGACTTTTCCTCATTTCTAATGCAAACATTTAATGCTATAAATCTTCCTGTTAGCATTGCTTCAGCAACAATATGACAATATATTGTATTTTTGTTTCATTCGGTTGTATGTGCTTCAAAATTTTCTTTAGACGCTTACTCTTTGATCCATAGCTTATTTAGAAAAGTGTTGTTTAATTTTCGCATACTTAACAGTTTTACTGTCTCTTTGTTATTCTTTCTTTGATTTCATCTTTGTGAGAGAACATAGTCTGTATAATTTTAATTATTTTGTTGTTGTTGAGTGTGCTTTATGACTCACAACATGGCCTAAGTTGATGACCCTTCCATGGGTGCTTGAAAAAAATATGTGTTGTGCTGTTGTTGGGTCGAGAGTTCTGTATTTAAGTCTATTAAACTCCATTGGTTGATTGTGTCATTTAGATTTCTTATTTCTCGCTGATTTTCTGTCTGATAATTCTATCAGTTGCTGGGAGGATGGTATTGGAATCCTCAGCTATAATTGTGGATTTGTCTGTTTCTTCATGCAGCTTTATCAGTTTTTGTCATATATTTTGAGGCTCTGTTATGTGGTGAGTACACATTTAGAATTGTTATGTTCTCTTTGTGTGTTGATACTGTGTCATGTAATTTGCTTCTTTTTCTTAGTAATTTTCTTTGCTTTAAAATTTATTTTATCAAATGCTAGTATGCCACTCCTGCTTTTTGTTTGGTTTTGTTTTGAGTCGGAGTCTCACTCTGTTACCCAGGCTGGAGTGTAGTGACACATGTGCGACCACCGCAGCCTCGACCTACTGGGTTCAGGTGATCCTTCTGCTTCAGCCTTCCAAGTAGCGGAACCATAGGCATGTGCCACCATGCCCAGCTAATTTTAAAAAAAAATTTATTGTGAATATGAAGTCTCACCGTATCGCTCTGGCTGGTCTCAAATCCCTGAGCTCAGGCAATCCTCTCGCCTCCACCTCCCAGAGTGCTGGGATTACAGACTTGAGCCACTGCACCCGGCTCACTTGTGCTTTTTAAATTTATTTTTAAATAATATAACTTTTCTATCCTCTAACTTTGAGGAAACATGTTATTATATTTTAAGCAAGTTTTTTTTGTAAACAGCATACATTGAGTCATTTCCCCCCCTTTATTTTATTTTTAAAAAATTCAATACTGATTTTATTCCCACTAAATGAAGCAATGCACAAATAAGTTATCTGGACAGTAAGCTGAACTCAAGGAGCAAAATTGAAAAAACAAGGATTCTTCTTTTTTCTTTAAATTATCCCTCACTACACATGGCTCTCTTCCACACCTCCTCTCAGAATATGTGGGCTAGCAAATCTCATGCAAAGAAACACAGGAAAAGAGAAAAAGGGAAAATGAAAAGTATCAAGTGTGTCGGTGAAGGTGGTCTTTCTGTCTTTTCTGTAAAGGGCTCGAACAGCACAGTTCATTTCGGAGGATTTTAATATCGTGATCATCTTCCCTGATCTTCATGGACAGAGTGCATTCACTGGGATAAGTGGACATGTCACTACAACATATGGGGTTAAAGTCCCTGAGACATCCTAGTAATTGATACTGAGCACAGTTTGGTGATCTATACTCGGAAGGCTGAGCAAACTGAGGGTCCAGAGAGGCTGCTAGGTCCCCTGACAGGAGCAACAGCCCAGACGCAGTGCCTTAAGCGCCATCCTCTCCCCGCAGCATCGGTGGGACACTGTGCCCTTTTATTTTAAAGAGGTGGGGTACACGTCAGGATTAGGTATACAAGTGGTCCATGTGCAGGTGTAGTTTGGGCCTCTCACTGGTCCTCACTTCCCCTGGTTTAGGATCAGGTACCCTTAGTATTATGTGTCATCCCCCCCCACAGTATCCCAATATAGCCGATCTCTCTCTTGTAGTAGTGTGATAAATATTCAGGACCCACTTATGAGTGAGACATGTGGTACTCAGTTCTTTGTTTCAGTGATAGATCACTGAATTTGATAGACTCTAAATCCATCCAAGTTGCTTGTGAAGTCCATACTTTCGTCTCATTTTTGTTTTTTAATTCACTCTGCCAATCACTGTCTTTTTATTAGTACATTTAGACCACTTCCATATAACATCAATGTGTTAGTTCCTAAGCCTGTCATTTTAATATTTATTTATTTTTTCTCCCTCTGTGTCTTTACCCTCTGTTTCTCTATTTTGCCTTCTTGTGGGTTACTTGAATTTTTTTCAAAGAATAGCATCGTAAAAAAATAATAATAAATGAATAACATCTTAATTTATTCATAGTTTTTCTAAGTATAACTCTGCATAGTTGTAACTTTGCTTGCTTTGGGTGTTATAATATACAAATACGGCTTGTCATAATCTATTGGTATGAGAAGCAGAATATCTCCCCCTCATGATGCTCATGTCTTAATCCTCAAACCATGAATACTTTATCTTACATGGCAAAAGGGACTTTGCTTTACGTGATTAAGATAAGAATCTTGAGGTGAGATTATCCTGAATTTTCTGGGTGGCCCAGTATATGGCAGGATTCTCACAATAGGGAGGCAGAGAGTCACAGAGAGGGATGTGATGACAAGCTGAAATGGGAAAGTCAAACAGAGTTTGTAGAGCTTGGCTTTGAAAATGGAGGCGCCATGGACCAAGGAATGCAATTGTAGCCTGGACATTTTGTCTATTATGTTAGGAGTCTCGGGGTCCTAATTAAATGTTTTGTTTTAGCAGGTGGTCATTCTAACAGATCCTAGCCTACTTTTCACATTGCTGTTAAAATGACAACTTAATTTTCAGTCTTTCAGTGATACTTTGGTTTGCTTCATTTTTCTTTTGCTGCTGGGGCTGCCACCGGTCCTGCTGGGGCTAGCTGTGGAAATAAAAGAGATTTCCCCAGGTTGGGGTGCCAGGGGTCTCTCAGTGGGGGAGGGGAGTCTCAGGCCAGCATGGCACAAAAGAACTTTTTAACCGTATCTTCTGCTGTGCCTGGATCCCTCTTCCAGCCCACCAGAGTATCCTTGGTATCTCTCAGTGAGGGAGGAGAGTCTTAGGCCCAGTGAAAAAAAGAGAGTGGTTTCTTTCCTGGGCTACTTGCTAGTGAGACCCCTGATAGATCCACTTTGCCAACCTAATGTTGTTAGAGAGGATCCCATTCAGTCAGAGGGAAGAAGGAACATAAACAGGCTGCCTTAGTTGTTAGGTTGGGGGTCGGAAAATGCTGGGTTTGGTGACTTTCAAGTTCAGTTGGTGAGCTGGGGTAGGCACACAATGTCTTGCCAGAATGTTGGTCCTCTGGACAAAGGTTCCAAACAAGTTTGCCTTCTTACTATCTTTCAGAGTTTCCCTTTTGTTGTTTATTGCATTATTTCCAGGGTTTATAGTGCCTAGCAGGAAAGAGCAGGGGGAAACTGGTCTGTACCTTCTTTTTCAGATTGGAGTCACTTTTCAACTCTTGATAGCAACCAATTGGATTTTCCATGTCTTGCAAGGAGGACTAGTACATTTGAGGAACTGGAAGAAGGTGTCTGAAGTGTCATGAACCAAGGGGTGTAGAATGAGATGAGGTTGGAGATTAGAAAGGGTCAGGTCATGCAAAAATAATCTAAGCCATGTAAAGGAGTATGGATTTTATTCTAGTTGCAGTGGGAAACCATGTCAAGTTTTAAGAATGATTTGATCCATTTTAAATTTTAGAACAATTGATTCAGTTTTTATGTGAAAAGATATGTCAGGATTTAAGAGTGTAATTTCTGAGACATAAAATTATTTTCTACTAGACTGAGTCATGATGATTACTTGAACAACAGTGGAGTTGGAGAGAAGTAGAAAGATTCGAGATAGATTCTGGAGGTATTAACCATAGATTTTGTGATGGGTTGGCTATAAAATGTGAGTGAAAGTGATATATCACAAATGTGTCTCAAAATTCTGGCTTTATAACCTCTGTGAATGAGGATAGACAACCTGAAAAACACGTATAAGGGGTATGTTAAGAGTTGATTTTGATATGAATTTTCCATAGTCAAATAGAGATGTCAAGTAGCTGCTGGTAAATATCAGATCTCAAGCTCAATAGAGAATGAACTAGAAATACAAATGTTAGAGATATTAGATCATAGATAATATGAAAACTGCTGGAGTGGATGAGATCTCTTCTGTGCCTTGCCCAGAAGACAAGAGAAAATAAAGAGTAAGAAGAGTGAGTGCTCAGTTCAGAGACCTGAGGCAAACCAACATTTACTTGTCAGAGGAGAAGAAATGTGCCAATGAAAATAAGAAGCAGCAGCCAGAAAGAGATAGGAAGAAAGCCAAGAAATGTTTCCCATCTTTATAAGAATTTCTTTGAAATTCTCATTACATTAATCACCCGTTAAGGATGATAAAGCACAAAGTCACAAACACACTGCTTCGCATAATGTAATGAAATTCTCTAATTATGCAATTACTTTATTGCCAATTCATATTAAAAAATTATCTGTAAGATAAATTCCTATATGCACACAAACATACACAAAATCTGGAAGATAATATGAGAAAATATTAACAAGATTATATCTGATGATAGAATTATGGATTTTTAACATTTTCATTTTATTTTTCTAAATTCTTATTTTTTTCTATAATAGGCAAACCAAGAATTATCTCAATTTATTCTATTGGGGGGAATTATGATCTGTTATTCAGAACAGGGCTAATTAATCAGAGTGTTATGACATCCCATGATTCTATGAAGCATCTCAACTGGTTAGGGATATACAATTTATTTTTCTCTTTTATCCTCAGGCCTTTTTCATACAGATTAGTACAGAATTCTTTATAACTAATAATGGGAGATGGTGGTGCATAAAGAACAAAAAGACTAAAGTTAAATTATCTGCATTGAATTCTATCTCTGCTGCTACATGCCTCTGTTGCATGGGATGCCTTATAAAAGGGACTGTATACAAGGGGGACTCAAAAAGACCCAGAATTATCTTTTGGAGGGCAGACCCCTTGTAGTACACTTGGAATTTGTTCCTCTGCCAAACTATCAACCAAAAGTTTTATCTGGAAGTTTTGAGAAGGTCGTGTCATGATTTTCAGAGAAAATGTTCCTGGGCTGTGGCAAATCAGGTGACTGGTTCTTCCACCACAACAATGCACTCACCAACACCATATTGAGTGTTCAGCAGTTTTTGACCAAAAATGGCGTGACCCTCACACCCCATCTTTTCTATCTACCTGATCTCACCCCAAGTGACTTTGTTTTGTTTGTTTCTTTGGATGAAAAAGGTCCTTAAAATAAATGTTTTGCAGATGTGGAAGAGGTGAAACAAAAAAATTGCACAATTACTAAAAGGCAACAAAACCGAAGACTTCAAAACTGTTTTGAACAGTAGAAAAAGCATTTTGATAGGTGCATCCAATAGAGAATGCTTTGAAGGTGACTGAAGTTAAACGTGTAAGAATAAATACACATTTTTTAATAAATAAATTTTTAAAAAGTGTGGTACATGGTACATATACATGATGGACGATTATGCAACCATAAAGAAGGACTTCATAGCAATTTGGATGGATTTAGAGTCTCTAGCACTTGGTAATCTATCACAGAAACAAAGATCTGAGTACCACATGTACTTACTCATAAGTAGACCCTGAATATTTATCATAAGACTATAAGAAGGGGATTGGCAGTAGGGGAACACTGCCAGGGAGAGAGAGGGTGCACATAACATCAATAAGGATACCTGATCTCAAAGCAGGAGAAGTAGGGACCAAAGGAAGGCTCAGACTTTACCTGTCTGATGACCACTTGTGTATGTAATCCCGAATTGTACCCCACATCTTTAAAATGAAAAAAAATTCCATTTGGGGGGTCCCCCTGCATATATATTTTAAAGAGTAACTTGAAAATCAACATTAGATGAAATAGGTGAATGGCACAGTCCAGTTTTAGGCATATGGTAGGTTATAGATATACAGTAGTGATTAATAGTTCATTCTGTGCAGATAGTCTCAGTTGAGTTTGAAATTTCTTACTCATCACTTATCAAATGGTTCATCTTCCGCTTATCAAATGGTTCAACTTAACCTCTCTCTGCTGTGTGTTCCCTGCATGACAAGTTTGTAGTAGTATCCATCACAAGGGCTCTTGTGAAATATTATATGTAACACATTCAGAGCAGTGAGAGGGAGTGTCACAAGTATTCAGCAAATTGCATATTGCTTGTTTCCTCTATGACTAAGAGTCTATAAATTTAATGACTTGATTTTAAGTTTTCTACTGTCTAAGGGGTAGGAATGAAAATTTAATGAAATTTTAATGAAAATTCATTTGAATGCTTTGAAAAGGCTTGATAAAAATGAGTTCTTAAAGCTTGCTGTCAAATTAGATGTGGGCAATGCAACAGAAATATATTGGGAAATATATCTATACTCATACTGCCTCACAAAATGTCTTGAGTTTCCCTTTTCTCTCTAAGAAATATAAACTAGAAATCACAGACAAAGGATAATGGGTTGATTCATGTGTGTGATTTATGAAAGTGAAGGTCTCCAATGGTAAACCCATACTGAATAAAGTGATCTTGGCCCAACATTTAAAGATTGGTGTCTATCTATGTATCTGTACATATCTATGTATCTATGTACCTATCATCATTATCTATTTATCTCAAATTAAAATGAAATATGCAAGGTTTGTATTCATCCATTTCTAATGATCCTTGCTTGCTTTAGTCAGCAACTTTTCATCCTGAATGTGAAAGAATAAGAGGTCTTCTAAAATATTTAGATGGGTTAAGTCAACATTAAAGTGAATATCTACTGATTTGGGATCCCAGATTAATCACTTGTTAACTTTATAATTTTGAGGAAGTGACTATTCCTCCTAAAACTGAATTCTTCATTTGTAAAGGGTGTTTTTTTTTTTTTTGGTCTTTTAATTTATTTTAAAAAATTTTAATTTTGAAGATGTGGGGTTCAATTCAGGGTTAGGTATACAATTGTTCATCATGCTGGTACCCTTGTTGATGAGGTGTGCACCCCCTCCCCTCGCAGTTTCCCACTACTGCCAACCCTTTCCACCCCCCCCCAGCAGTTTCCCACTATTGCCAATTCATTTCTTATAGTATTATGATAATTGTTCGAGGTCTGCTTATGACTGAGAACATGTGGTACTCAGTTCTTTGTTTCTGTGATAGATCACTCAGTATTATTAATAAAGTGTTGCATTGAAAAAGATCACACATGTAAAGTGAAAAGCAGTGTTCCTGAAAGGGAATGAGTGCTTAACAAATGTAGTTTATTATGTTCTGATGACTACTACATTTTTTTATTTTTAATCTTGACCTCTCCTAAGCCCTGAACCTGTATTTCCAACTACATCTTCTTAAGACACCTGCACCATTCTCTTAGACTGAGTTTCAAAAAAAAATTATCAAAGCACTGTTTTGTCTGTCTTCTCCCTCATTCTCACAACAAATTGACTGCCAAATATGTTTGATTTTGAATTTTTAGATATGTCTGTCTTCATTACCTCTTCTTTTTCATTTCTTTTTTAAAATTTATTTTTTATTTTAAAGATGTGGGATACAATTAAGGATTAGGCATACACATGGTCATTGTACAGGTAAAGTTTGGACCTCATTTTGGTATCCTCATCACCTAGTTTGAGATCAGTATCCTTATTGAAGAAGTGTGCACCTCCCCCCTCACTTTCCTGGTAGTTTCCCACTACTGCCAATCCCTTTCTTATAATTGCTCAGGGTCTGCTTATGAATGAGAACATGTGGTACTCAGTTCTTTGCATCTGTGATAGATCACTGAGTATTATAGACTCTAAATCCATCCAAGTTGCTGCGAAGCTCATAATTTTGTCCTTCTTTGTGGCTCTGAAATATTCCATTGTGTGTATGAACTGCATTTTTAAAATCCAGTCCACTTTTGACGAGCAGCACAGTAGGTTCCATGTTTTTGCTATTGTGAACAATGTTACAATAAACATGCATGTGCAGGTATCTTTTCATAGAGTGATTTGAGTTCCTCCAGATTTATTTCCAGAAATGTGATTGCTGGGTGGTATGGAAGGTAAGTGTTTAGATTTTTTAGAAATAACCACAGTTTTTTCCACAGAGGCTGTACTAGTTTACACTCCCATGAACAGTGTAGAGTATTTCTTCCCCCCCAAACTCTCTCCAGCATCTGTTGTTTTTTTGAGTTATTGATGATGGCTGAGGTGATATCTCAATGTGGTATTAATTTGCATTTCTCTGATGCTTAATGAGGTTGAGCATTTTTTCACTTATCTGTTGCCTGCTTGTATGTCTTTTGAGGAGTGTCTATTCATATCTTTTGCATACTTTGTAATGGGACTGTTTGCTTTTTTCTTTTCAGCATGTTTGAGTTCCTTGTAGATCCTAGATGTTAGGTCTTTGTCAGAGGTACAGTTGGCAAATATTTTTTTCCATTCTGTGAGCTTCTCCCCACTCTCTTGATGGTTTATTTGGCTTTGCAGAAGCCTGTCAGTTTGATGAGGTCCCACTTGTCTATCTTATCTCTTATGGCATGGGTTTTTGGGGTTTTGATCAAGAATTGGTTGCCAGTTGCAATTTCTACAAGGGTGTCTCCTGCATTTTCTAAAGTTCTTATAGTTTGAATTTTACATTTAGGCCTTTGATCCATTTAGAGTTGATTTTTGAGTGTGGTGATAGGTAGGGATCTTGTTTTAATCTTCTGCATGTGGTCAGTTTTCCCAGCATCATTTACTGAATACTTTCTCTTCTACCTAGTGATTGATGGTGGAGGCTTTGTCGAAGATGAGTTGGTTAAGAAATTAAGGTTTTGCTTCCAGAATCCCTATCCTGTTCTATTGATCTCTATGCCTGTTCTTGTACCAATACCAGGTTCTTTTGATTATTGTAGCCTTATAATAAGGTTTAAAGTTCAGAAGTGTGATACCTCCTGCTTTATTTCTATTGCTCAGGATTGTTTTGGCTATTCTTGGTTATTTATGTTTTCATATGAATTCCTGTATGTCGTTACTAGGCCTGAGAATAATGATGTTGGTAATTTAATGGGTATTGTGTTAAATCTGTAGATTGCCTTGGGTGAGATGGACATTTTATCAATGTTGATTTTTCTAATTGATGAGCATGGAATATTTTTCCATTTGTTTATGTCATCTTTGATTTCTTAGAGCAGTGTCTTGTAGTTTTTGTTGTAAAGGTCTTTTACTTCTCTGATTAGGTAGATGCTGAGGCATTTCATTTTTTTTGTAACTACTGTGAAGGGGATTGTACTTTTTATTTGGTTCTCTGCCTGCTTGGTGTTGGTATATAAGAATGTAACTGTCTTTTGCATGTTGATTTCATACACCGAGACTTTGCCAAAGTCCTTTATCAGTGCAAGAAGGTTTTTGACAGATTCTATTCGATTTTCAAAGTATAGAATCATATTGTCAGCAAAGAAGGAAAACTTGACTTCCTCTTTTCCTCTTTGGATACTCCTGATTTCCTTTTCTTGTCTGATTGCTCTAGCTAGGACTTCCAACACAATGTTGAACAGGAGGGGTGAATGTAGGCAACCTTGTCTCGTTTTGGGTTTCAAGGGAAGTGCTTTCAATTTCTGTCCATTTAGCAGCATATTGGCTGTGGGTTTATCATAGATGACTTTTACTAGCTTAGGGTATATTACCTCTATACCTATGTGTTCAAGGGTTTTTATCAAGAAGGGGTGTTGGATTTTATCAAAAGCTTTCTCTGCGTCTAAGGATAAAATCATGCGGTTCTTGTTTTCACATCTGTTGATGTAATTAATTACATTTGTGGTTTTGTGGGTGTTGAACCAGTTCTGCATTCCAGGGATGAAACCTACTTGTCCAAGGTGGATGGTTTTTGAGGTTCGTTGTTGGATCTGATTTGCTACAATCTTGTTGAGTATTTTAGCTTCTATGTCCATCAGAGATATTGGCCTGTAGTTCTTGTTCTTTGTTGGATCTTTACCTGGCTTGGGTATTAATGTGATGTTATCTTTATAATATGATTTGGGAAGAGTTCCATCTTTCTTGATTGCTTGGAATACTTTCAATAGGATTGGTATCAGCTTCTCCTTGTATGTTTTGTAGAACTCCATTGGAAAGTTGTCTGGTCCAGGTTTTCTTTTTGGTAGGTAGTTTTATTATGACAGAGTCAATTTCATGAGTTGTTATTGGTCTATTTAATTTCTCAATTTCTTCTTGTTTCAACTTTGGGAGGTTGTGTGATGTCAAAAAGTCCTCCATTTATTTGAGTTTCTGAGGTTGTTTCTGTATAGGTGTGCATAGTAATTTCTGATAATTTTTTGTATTTCTTCAGTGTCCATTGTAATTTAATCTTTTGCATTTCTGACTGTGTTTATTTAGGCTTTTTCTCTCTTTTTCTTTGTCAGTCTGGCTAGGGGGGTCTGTCAATCCTTTCAAAGAATCAGTTTTTTTAAAATTAATTTTTTCTATGATATTTTTGTCTTCTATGTCCTATGTTTGGGTTTTTACTTTGGTGATCTGGATTCTTCTGCTGAAGTTAGGATTTTGGTGGTCTTGTCTTTCCAGCTCCTTTAGATGATTTATTGGGCTGTTAACTGGTTATCTTCCCCTTTTTTTGTGTTTTTATAAATAAATGAATCCTACTCTTAGTGCTGCTTTCATGGGATCTCAGAGGTTTTGGTAAGATGTGTTTTTATTTTCATTTATTTCCAGAAATCTTTTAATTTCTGCTTTGAGTTCTGTGTTGATCCAATTGTTGTTCAGCATCATGCTGTTTAATGTCCATGTGCTTCTGGGTTTTGGAGGAGATTTGTTGGTGCTGATATTTATTTTTATTCCACTGTGGTCTGAGAAGGTGCATGGCAATATTTTGATCTTATGAAATTTGTTTATGCTTGATTTATAACAGAGGATGTGGTCAGTCTTGGAGTACATTCCATGTGGTGATAAGTAGAATGTATATTCTGTGTTTGTTGAGTGGAGTGTTTCTATTAAGTCCATTTAGTCAAGTGTCAAGTTGAGGTTCTGGATCTCTTTGTTGATTTTTTGCCTTGATGATCTATCTAGGGTTGTTAGTGGGGGGTATTTAAGTCCCCAGCTATGGTAGTGTTAGAGACTATATCTTTTTTTGATTTACTTAGTAACTGCTTTATAAAAGCTGGTGCTTCTGTGTTGGGTGCATATAAGTTTAGGATGGATATTTCTTGTTGATGGGTTGAACCCTTTCTCATTATGTAATGTCTTTCCTTATGTTTTTAAATGTTTGGTGGCTTAATGGTTGTTTTGTCTGATATTAAGGTCATGACTCCTTCCTTCTTTTGTGATCTGATCACTTTAAAGTTTGTTTTCCATTCTCTAACTTTGAGTCTGTTAGCGTCCTTTGTGGCGAGATCAGTTTCCTGGAGACAACAAATTACTGGATCTTTTTAAAAAAAATACAACTTTCCCTTCCATGTCTTTGCAGTGCTGCATTTAGTCCATTCACATTCAGGCTGATTACTGAAATGTGAGAGTTTGTCATAATGCTCTTCAAAGGCTGTTATGTTTTCATTTAGCTTTTATGTTAACATATGTGTATGTTTTCATTTTTGCATGTCTGCTGTGTGTTCTGTTGCTTCTGTGTTTGTGATCTTATGAAGTATGTGGTCTTTCTTTTGTTTCTTTTTTCTTCTGCGCATAGACTTTTTAAAGTGTCTCCTGTAGAACTGGTCTCGAAGTAGCATATTCTCTTAGGGAATGGCTGTCTGGGAAGGATTTTAATTCTCTGTCACTGATGAGGCTTAGCTTGGCAGGTAGAAGATTTTAGTTAAAATTGTTTATCTTTGAGAACATTAAAGATCAGGGCCTAAACTCTTCTAGTCTATAGTGTTTCTGCTGAAAAGTCTGCAGCAATTCTGACTGGTCTTCTCCAGTAGGTAATCTTTTTCCCCTTGCTGCCTTTAGGACTTCTTCTTTTATACCTACTTTGTATAGGCAAATTACTATGTGTTTAGGGGTTGTTTTTCTCATAAGATATCTTGCGGGGCTTCTCTGAATCTCTTGGGCTTGCATAGTCATCTAACTGGCCAGATGAGGAATGTTTTCTTGAATGACCTCATGGAATATTTGTTCCAGGGTGTTTTCTGTTTCTCTTGCTATTTCAGGTATTCTGATCAGATGTAGGTTTGGTTTTGTGATAAAATTACACATCTCTTAGAGAGTTTTTCTTCTTAAGTTTTTTTTCCCCTGTATTTTTAATAGCTTGGGTTAATTCCATATTTTGGTCTTCCAGCTCTGATATTCTTTTTCTGTTTGGTCAATTCTGCTTTCCATGTTTGTCAGTTTATTTATTTATTGGATAGAGTTCTTTATTTCTGTTATGTCCAAGTATGCTTTTCTGAGTTTGTCCAGCTCTGTTGCAGTTTCATTTAGTTTTAGCCCTTGTATTTCTTGATTTTTATTCACTCTATCCAGTGAGTCTCTGATCTCTATAAGTACCATGTAGGTACTGTTGTTCTCAGAGATAGCCATTATTTGTGCCCCAGTAGCTGTTCTTTCTAGCATTGACTCTTTGCTAGGGCTCTGATGGTTATCAGCAATTCTTCATTGGCTTTTCTTCATTTGTAGGAGTTCTCTTGTCTTTTTCTTTAATTCCATTGCTCAATGGAACATGAAGAGTCAGTCACTTCAGTAGAATATGGAGAATCAATCACTGCTGATATTTGACTTACCTTTTGTTTTTTGTTCTTCCTTGAGCCAGGGATCCAGGTTTGTTCAACTATTAAGTGGGGTTTGGGGTTGTGTTTTATGTGGTCTCTTTACATTGTGAGCATTTACTAAGGATGGGGAGGGGCTGTAAGGATTCAGAACCTATTGGCAGGTCATAATGTTTGCTATTTGGTGAATGGACCAGCTGGTACTCCCTTTCCCTCTCTGCACAGTATGACCTTACAGTGGGCTAGTTTGTGTAGCCCAGAGTCCAAGACAGGGTATTTTCCCCCAAGGGGAAAAAGAAAGGGAAGAAGGAGAGAAAAAAGGGAAAGGAAGATAAAAGAAAAATAGAAAAAGAAAAAAGAAAGAAACACACAAAAAACAGAGGAAGAACAAATGAAGAAACAGAAGGAAAGAAAAGAGAAAACCAACTAACTAAGCAACCAAACAAGATAAACAAACCAATATCACCACCAGATTCTTTCTCTGTCAGTTCCACTGTTTGTGTCTATCACCCAGCAGCTATTTCAGGGTGGAAGGTGGATTGCCTTGGGTTCTACATCTGCCATTACCCGCCAGGGCTTATTCACTGGGCAATGTGCTCTGAGATTGCAAAGAGAGCCCTAACACAATGCAGAGATCAGCACCTGGTCTCAAGATACAATTCTGCTGTTCCACAGAGGCCACCCTGGAGCACTTCTCTGCCCAGGCATTAGAAATGTCTGCTCAGTTTCACTGCCAGTTGCTGTTTCTGTCACTATTGAGGTCGATAGCTCCCTTCTCAGCAGTTAAGAGTCTCCAAACTTTGGACCTGGTGGCAAGGTCCCAGAGCCCCACCAGGCTTGGGGTGGGCTCTTCCTGCTGCTTCCTTGGGGTTCTGTCTCAGGATCCTTCCCTGCATTCCCTCCACGGCCCTTGCTGTCAGCGTTCAGTTTGCTCCAGCAGATCTTCCTGGGAAAAAGTCCCAAATTGTCTGCTGCTAGGTCTCCCTCTCTGCCTGCATACATCTGCGTTTGGTCCAGTGTGGGGGTGGAGCATCTGTCTCTCTGGTACCATGAACTTGGAGTATCCTCTTTGGGCAAACGATGGTTGATTTCAGAGAGGTGCAGAGATCACTCCTCAGTCTCAGGACGCAGGCTGCTCAGGATACAGGCTGCTCTGAATTGGGCAAGATTAAACAGATCTCTGCTCAGTCTCAGGACAGATAAAATAGCCGTGGCCTATGTTTTTTCCTCCGATGGGGCTCAGCTCAGATTTCCTCCCTGTGCTTTCTCCATGGTCCCTGCTGCCAGTGCCTGGCCTGTTGCTGAAAGTGGTGGTGTGGGCGAGGTGCCAGGTGTCAAGAGGCAGCTGATTTCTTCTGCCTTTTCCTGAGGGAGTCCCTGGGATGATGGATCTTTCTGTGCGCAGCAGGCATGGAATTCAGAGTAGTGGCAAATTGCAGCCATTTCTGCAGAGGGGCCCTGGGTGCTTGATCCCATGTCTCCCCTTAGTTGGACATTCACTCACCCTCTTGCACACACAAATGGACACAGATTAGTTTTTTTTTTTTTTTGAGTTGGAGTCTCACTCTGTCGCCCAGACTGGAGTGCAGTGGCCGCTCCCGGCCACCACAGCCTCGACTTGCTGGGCTCCAGCTATCCTTCTGCCTCAGCCTTCCCAGTAGCCGGAATTACAGGCATGTGCTACCACGCCCGGCTGATTTTTTTGATTTATTGTAGAGATGAGGTCTCGCTGCCCAGGCAGATCTCGAACCCGTGGGCTCAGGCAATCCACTCACCTCAGCCTCCCGAAGGTGCGGGATTACAGGCTGAGCCACTGAGCCCAGCTTGTAGTCATTTATTTGGTTCAAGATTTCATTACTTTTCACAGTACATTCCAATCTCTTTTCTTCTAGTATGTCCACTGCCAAACTTATCTTTCCAAGAAAAAAATCTGATCTGCCCACTGACACACACCACACACACACACACACACACACACACACACACACACACACACAGACACACTCAAGCACACACACTTAGACATTCATGTCTTGCCATTACATCCAAGTTGGAGTCTCATCTCCTTAGCTTCACACATAAGCCCGTCATGATCTTTCTAGACCCATTTTCTATAGATTCCTATAACTGGACTTCCTGCTGTTTTAAATACACTCAACCTTTTCATGGTTCTGTATTGTCCATGTGTTTATTCTTGTACATAAATTGCTCCATCATCTGGAGCACCCACTTGGGTATATCAATTTTTTCTGCACAGAAATTCTCCCTACTCCCCAATGTACAGCATTGGAAGTATCTGGAGGATCTTGGGGGCTAAAACTGTTTTTCTATTATTATCTACACAGACGCACCTGATTATTTGCACATTTGTGAACAGAATGTAATTCTACCAGAGTTCTCTTAGGTTGACTTAGCGTCTTCTCCCTAATTACTCCACATAGGGCCTCAAGTGACAATAACAGCTGGTTATGCAATTAAAACCTTTGGGCCATGAGTGAAGAGTTCAGATAGGATGACTGGAAGGGCATAGTGTGTAACTTACTCACTGGTTTAATAAGATGGAAAGTATTTGGCTGCTCAGTTATGCAATTCATTTTAACTTGAATGGAGAAATCAAATTAACTGCAGGCAGGTATTATAAGAGCTGACAGTTCCGACATCCTCAGTGTTCCATGAAACTGAAAATTGTCCTTGTAGAGTCTCAGGTGTTCTTTTTCCTTCTTTTCCTTAGAGCGTTTCTGCATGCTAAAATAAATGTTATATATATGTTAATAGTTAAAAGGATATTTTTGTTTTGGCCCTATCAACTGTAGAATTTGCAAAAAAATGGATGAGAACATCAGTGGCAACGGGTAAAAAAAAAAAAAATCCCCCGAGCTATTATCGCACCTATCAGTGTTCTAAATTGCTGGGTATCTTGGCACAAAAAAGAGCAGAGATATATGGATGTGGTGCTTCCATCTCATTTAGACTCATTCAGATAATTTTTGATTCATGTTTCACAGAAAAATAGACTGTTCATGCTTTCCAAAATTGCTTTGATAAAGGTTGGTGAGGTGGATTTGTTTTTGAACGTCTCATGCAATAAGAAAATAAAGAACACATTGACTTCCTTTAAATCTATTTTTTATTTTACCTTTTCAGTGATTTAGAATGTTTTCTTAAGAGTTTCAACATGTGGGCTAAACATAGAGAATGCAAAAATTAATAGTATAAATTAATAATGGCAATTTTAATATTCAAAGCTTCTTGAAAACACGAACTACAAGTTATGATTACATGGAAATGCCCTCCTTTCTTAATTTGTTTCATGCATAGTTTAAGGAAACAAGTAAATGGAAGCAAGAGAAAAACAATCAGAAAAATTAAACCACTTGGCAAATTCATACTAATTGCTGAAACATTTTATGTTGCTATAAATGTACTGAAATGTATAGATTTTAATGGCTTATTGAATCTCCTATACATTTGCTGTGCAAAACACATCAGTTATATATATGTTTATTTCTACTCTTCCTCCTCAATGTGAAGCTACTTGAGGGCAGGGACATTTGTGACATTCTGCACATTTGAAAGCAGAATGTAATCTGTCTGTCATCTTAATAATCTTAGGATCCAGCACATAGGTTATTCATACCTTTTATGAAGGAATTAATTTTATAAACACTTAAATAATATCTACTCTATGTGGTGCATTATTCTGAGCACACTCTATATTAGTCAAAATAGTAGTCATTTAAATCATTATAATAATGTTATTAGTTATCTATTGCTGTGTAACAACTCTACATTTAGTGACTTAAAGCAATAACCCATACTGATTATCTCACACAATTTCTGAGGGCCAGGATTGGGGAGCAGCTTAACTGGGTGGTCCTGGTTTCAGGGTCTCTCACAGGTTATAGTCAAGATGTTGGTTGGGTCTTTAGTCATCTGATGACCTGACCAGGACTAGGGGATTCGCTGCCAAGGTGACTCACTCCACCCATCCATGGCTGACAAGTTAGTACTGGTTGTTGGCAGGAGGTCTCACTTCTTAATGTATAGACCTTTTCTTATGGCTGCCAGCAGCTGACTTTCTCCAGAGTGAGTGATCAAGGAAAGCAAGGTGGAAGATACAAATTTTTTTGACCTAGCCTTGGAAGTCATACTCTATTATTTTTGCAGTATGCCATTGATTACATAAGTCAACCTATTCTGTGTGGGAGGAAGCTGCATGACATCCTGAATACCAGGATGTAGTTGTCATTGGGGGCCATCTTATTTTTTCTATCATCCAAAATGATTGCCTTTGGCAGTTGTTTTTCAGTTTTGGTGGGTCACGGTGGCAAGTTGTGGGTTCAGTTTTGTGGAAACACATTTTACAGCTATTGAAAGGGAAAACTGGCATGTGATATATATTGGTATCCTACTGTTGCTGTATTGTTACCTCATATCTAGTGGCTTAATACAATAGAAATTTATTCTTACAGTTCTGTAGATTAGCAGTTAGATGCAGGTTTTCCTGGACAAAAAATCAAGATGTTGGTGGGGCTATATTCATTCTGAAGGCTCTAGAAGAGAATTCATTTTTTGGTCCTTTTCAGTGTTTTAGATTGCTTGAATTATTTGTCTTATGACTCCATTCCTACATCTTCAAAGCCAGTAGGTAGCATTATTCTCTCTTTCTCTCCTTCTCACCTCTGCTTCTGTCACTGTATCTCCTTTCCAGTTTCTGCTTCCATGGCCACATTCCTTTTCTACTTTCTTTGTCCTTTGTGTCTCCCTCTTATAAGGGCCCTTGTGATTACATTAGGTCCACTTGAATAATACAGGATACTCTCTCCATCTCAAAAGTCTTAACTCAATCACACCTGCAAAGTCCCTTTCATCATGGAAAGTAACATTAACAGATTTCTGGGATTTAGACATGCACGTATTTGGGGGGCCATTTATTATACAGTCTACCACATGATAAGTGCTTAACTTTTATTTGAATCACAGCTTTTGTTATGGTGAATGAACTCTCTCCAGCAAGAGAGGGAAAACTGAGTCCATCTGCCTCTCTCTCTTCTATTTAAGGTTTATTTCCTTCATATCCTGAGGATGGTCCATGCCTTCTCTTGTAATGCATTGTGGAGGAAAGACTGCAGCAGAGGCCACAGTGGGTCAGGTATCTGAACCTGAGTTCTTACACATGTTCTACCTCTCTCTAGCTCTTGAGCAAGTCACTTAGCATTTAAAACTTTCTAAATAATGTGGTGACCAAAAATACCTGTCTTGCCTACTTTGTAGATTGCTGTGTTCATCATTTGTATAATATGAAAGAACATGTCAGTAAAATGCAAAAAACCAGACAAATATAAGATCTTGTTGGGCTCCTTGCATATTATTTAAGGAGTTTACCTTGACATAGAACATCTAGGAGCAGGTCAGGCACAATGGGGTCAATGCTGTATTTTTAAAGAGCTCTCCTCCCAGTGCCAGTCCCAGCATCCACTGTTGTTCCTGGCCCCATGCCCCACTTACCCCCAGTAAGTATCTGAACCCCCCCACCCCCACAGATGGAGCTAGCATAGCCATGAACATGAAAATGAACAAACAGATATTCTGAGGGTCTCTGTGAGTAGGTAGGACTATAAAGGGAGTATTTTTTATCCCATGCATCTGGGCGTTTTATCATTTCTTCACTCTATGGAGCGAGATGGAAAACTGGAGAGATTTTTTTTTTCCAGTCAAAAGAATTTTATGATCCTATGATTGAATAAGATCTTATGATCAAAAAAGATTTTATGGTGTTCCATGCTTTATAAAAACAAAAGCCTTAATTTCTGAGGCTGGGTTTCAATAGAAAGTTAATCAAGTTAATAAGTTATTAAATGGCTTTCCTATGTCAGTAGGAGAGGTAGTTATGTGTTGAATAGTCTTCATAATTTGTCTTTTTTTCGCTTAACCCTTGTATGTATGTTTTGAACATAGATCTTTTGGGGCCAAAGGAGATATGTTAGGTAACTGAATGGTTGCAAATGAGGAGGAGTGCATCCTTAATTGTGAGTACATAGTATTTGTGCCATTCCTGCAATGTAAAAACTTCTCTTGGCTGCGGTGTGAGCTGGTATCAGGACCCTGACATCTCTAGGGCTTTCACTGAGTAATCCTTGCAGAGCCAACAGATACAAATCCAAAGATCCCAGGTCCAGTCCAGTTTACTTCTCTATTCTAAGCAACTGTTTATATAGGGAAGGCCTAGAAACCTGTCATCTGAGATAATGAGCTGATAAGGAGTTAGAGAATGGTTGCACAGAATTAAGAGAGCTCGAGGGCTGGAAAGCCCCCTTCAGCAGGTCCTTCAGCAGGTTAGCACCTTCACTGCTGCTTAAAGCCTAAAAGCTTTGTAAGTTTTTCATTCCTTTTCACCCAGGATTTAATTTTCATAAAATCATTATTGATTTGACTTAACAATCAGTGTGTTTTCTTTCTTTCTTTCTTTTTGAGAAAGCACGATTTATTGAGAGGACAGAAAAGCTCCCACAGTGGGAGGGGAACCGAAGAGGTTGCCCGTCTGGGACCAAATACCTGGTGCTTATATAGCCCTAAGTCCAAGCCTATTGACTAATACCAGCTGTGAGCTGTAGCTGTTCTGATTGGTCAGAATTAAGGACCAATTGGCAGGAGGTAGGGGCCTAATGGTGAGCAGATTGGTTGCTTTTGATCCCAGCAGCCAGTACCTAAGCTCTAGGTTGAGAGGCTCGCAGGGTTCTTGTTTACCAATGCTGAACCTGAGAGGCCCGCTGGAGTTCACTACATTGTTACCAGATGACCCTCCTGTCTGTCTGCCTAGCCTTTTTCTAGCTATCTCCTGTCTCATTCCCCACTCGGAAGTAGTAACCCTAATTGCTGATAGGGAGTAAGGTTGATGACCAGTCTGGCTACTTCCTGCTGATCAAGGGCATCGTATGGGGATGAATCCTCCGGAGAGCAATCTAAAAGGTCCTTGGTAGAAAGAAGCTTCCATACAATGTTCCATCTGCATCACTATTTGGAGTTTGATGGCCTCTAGGTGAGAAGAAACAAACTTTACAGGAAGGTTAACAATACATGGACCAAACACAAGCAATACAACAAAAGGATATATTAAGGGAAAAAAACCCCATGTCCATATACTGTAAATCCCCAGAGATGATACAAAAGAATGTAACCAACTGGGTCCTGAAACTGTCTGTTCTTGTAAAGAGTCAATGATTTTATTATTGTTTTATAATCTGTAAAGTCTCTTTTACTTGAGGGGAAGTGTTAATATATGGAAACAAATTTCATTTAATAATGCACATGTTCCTCCACTTTCTGCTGTGAGCATATCCAAGGTTTGAATAATTACCCTGTTGAGTCACGTACATAATGGAGGGTGCGAGGCTGTCCTTGTAAGAAGTTAGGACCAATTATACTAAAAACAGGAAGCAAGATAGAGTAGGCATGTTGCTTGTTCCTGTGAGGGAAACTTCTAGCGAAGAAAACAATTCCATGGATGCCCAGGATTAGGGGTCCTGGACAGAGACATCTAATGGTACAAATCAAGATGAAAACAAAGGCAGCAGGTATAGGTAGAACCGTCAGGAGAAAATTCATAGGCATAAGTAGTGGAACTTATTTTTTACACCTTTAGTTTGATTCTGTATGCTCTTCTGGGTCAGCTGGGGCAACTTCTCCTGGACTCCATACTTTCACTCTAGTGTGATGGATCCACAAGTCTATACCAGTAACCTTTACCTTCCGTTGAGCCCCACGTTTGGGTGCCAAAACTGATGCGAATTTTTCAGGTCAGCTTGGGCTTCAAGAATGTCACCTCAATGGGCCGACCAGCCAAGCCCCAGAGAGGGTCATCAGGAGTCTGGTAAGCCTAGCCCTGGAAGTGTCAGCTCTAGTGGGCTGGCAAGCCAGGCCCTGAGAGTGTTGCTGGTTCAGTGGGCTCGCAAGTCTAGCCCCCGAGATGTCTCAGCTTTGGAGTTTCACCTTCTTCTGGCAGCTTTCCTGGTTCAGCTGGCTCCATCGGCTGGCAAGCCAGCCTCTGGGGTGTACAGCTCTTCAGCTCTGAAGATCTTCTGCAGCTCTCCAGGCTGCAACTCTTCAGGGTCGAGGCTCTTGTCTCATGCCCAGGAAGAATGAGGGACACGGACAGCTGGAAAGTGAGAAAAGGGCACGATTTATTGAGAGGACAGAAAAACTCCCACAGTGGGAGGGGACCTGAAGGGGTTGCCCCTGGCCTGTTTTCTATAGCTGTCAATTTTTCCTACACATGAATTCATACTGCTTTAAGGTTCCAAGGGGTTTGGAGCTTCAGGGCCCTCCCCAGCGATGCACCTGTCTTTCTGGCCACCAGGTCACACACACCAAGGTGACATCAATCACCCAATGGGAGATGGCTACAGATGACTGCAGCTTCTACCCAATCAGTATTGTTTAACAAAAGTCAGAGAATACTGAATTTGTAGAAAACAATCAAGATTTTTGCTTTGTCCTACTTGAAGTGTAGATTTCATATGACTCAGTTTATTCCAAAAAGGGGGAATTACTGCCTGCCCCAAAGAAGGAGCTAGGGAGACACTTACCCCTCTGTTGATTTGTCTTTCTATATAAAAGAGAATGAGAAGAGGCCAGATGTTTTGTAATCTTTAATCATATAAAGATAGATGGGAAAAACCAAACCAAACCAAACCAAATTTGGTCTTTTCAGTCAGCCTTCCATATTGAATGTCAGTCCTCAATTTTTCAGGGAGCAAATCACCTTGATGAGAATTATCCTGATCCTTTGATTTGTTTCCTTATTTTTGTTGCCTAACTTTGAGACATGTCAGTACTCACTAAAAACTTCTCTTTAATACATAACAGGGAAAATAAGAGATTTTACTCTAACCAGGCAATATGACTGTTTTGAGATAGTTGGTGTATATTCAGATCTAAGATGTTACTTCAATCTCTATTCCTTATATATCATTGTTTATATAGAAGCTTTCAAGAAAGGCAAGCCATGTTTCTTTTAATAAGTACTCCATATAATTAATTGGTATACATTATTTGCAAGAATTCTAATGTATTTGCTAAATAATTCATCTCTAATATGGCATTCAAAAAACATTAATGCTTGAGATACAGGCTTCAGTTTCTAAAAATAAGGCCCCCCTTTCTTAGCTAAAACTGTAAATCTTTTAATGGCTGAAGTGTTTGCCCTCTCAGGCATCCTTAAGAACAGAGGACGTGTTACTTGAGGGATAGTCTGGGTATGCAGAATAAATAACCTCATTAAGGATGTAATATGAAGGTAAAACACTACTATATAAATAAGGTCAAGGGACTTTTAAAATGAAATCAGTAGAATTAACTAGAAGCATGACAATCCAACTTCTTTACTCATTGACTGGATGGCTTTTAGTTTTGTGCTTTATGATTCCCTTTAGAATTTATTTCTCAGATTCCTCATAGTCAATATTAAGACTTAGAATCAAAGTATCTAAGTGACTTGTCTGAAATAAAGTAACTAGGAAGCAGTACGTGTGTGTGTGTGTGTGTGTGTGTGTGTGTGTGCATTTACACAGCTAAGTAGAGTCTGAGCAGGGAAGGATGGGGGGCAGACAGGACCAGCTCTAGAGAAAAAGCCGCAAACCAGAGCTCTGAATCCCAAAGCAACTCTTTGAGCAAGTCAAATTCAAGTTAGTGCAAGAAATGTGAGAGATATTAGCCAAAAAGTTTGGAGTAAGAGGGAATATCTTTGCCCGATGAACTTTAGAGTATAGTGTATTGCATGTATTTAACTTAGAATTATACATACCCTTAACAAGAACTCAAATAATTACCTAGAAATTTGAAACTACAATCGACAAGGTGACATGAATTTATTTACTAAATGCTCCATTCATATAGATAGATAGGTGGAAGTGAGAAATAAATAACTATCTAAGAGGTGATTTATAAGAAATTAAGGGACACTTAATCACAGAGAGGTAGACTCTCAAAGAATGGGCAATCTTAGGAAGAGTTCAAGGCAATATTTTCCTGAAAATGGTAGGGTGTTTAGTGTTTTTCTCATAGGTTTATCTTGATAATTAAATTGTGAGCCAGGAAGAATTCATTTATTCTCCTTTTTCTCCATTCAACAAATATTTACTCTGCTCTTACTTGTACCAGCATGGTGCCAGGTAAAAGGGTTATAGAAACAGTTTGAGTGAAACTTTTCTTCTGCCCTCAAGAAGTGTACAGATTAAATAAATGTGTAGATTTTAGAAAATTGCTTGGCATGTAGGAGGCTCAACAAATAGTATATTTCTTTACTTGATCAACTTTTAGTACCTGGTGGATGTCCTTTTTTTTAAACCTTAAAATTGTGAAACTGAACGCCCCTTGATGTGTTAAAATGTAATGTTCTTTTATTCATTCACTAAATAATTACAGAATGCCTATTGTGTGAATATGGCATAATTACTGAGCAGGGTAGTTGGTGTAGGTGAGACATAGATAGATATTGTTTTTAGTTTAAAATAAGGAAGTATCTAGACATCTTATCAGTAGGCCAAACTGCCCTGTGGCTGGAATATGGATTCAATGTGGACTCCCAGGCTACTCCAACCCCAAAGACAAGCCCATCAATGTGGTTCTTGGACTGGGAATTGAAACCTGTAGAAATACTAAGCAGACCTGCTGAGAAGATGGCAGCATAGCCATTTAGACTGCGCGAGTCCTTGTATGAATGAGTATATGAGTATTTGCATGCGTGTCTGTGTGTAAGTGAGTGTGTGAGTGACTGACTGAGTAGGGATTCAGGAGCAAGTAGCCAGGGATCTCCCAGTGAAGTGGCTAGTGCTACAGCTGCTCTCCTTGGACCCTAGTGCTTCCCAGAGCACAGAAGTTGAGCAAGGTCATTTTCTAAAATAAACAAAGCTTTTCCAGGAAGAAGCTACTGAAGCAACTGCTGTTTCCACCATTGTGGAGCCAGGCCGGACACTGGCAGTGACAACCATGGAGGGAATGCAACAAGGGAGGCAGAGGCAGAGTCCTGAAGAAGAAGCAGGGAGAAGTCACCTTGAACCTGAACTTGCTGCCACATCCTCTAGCACCAGACTAGGCTGGAAGGCCCTGACACTGGGACTGAGATCTGGAGACTGTGGTACTTGCTGGGGAGGAAGCTATCTCTGTTGACCTTGTGTGCAGCAGGAACAGCAGTCTGTAGAGAAACTGAGCAGCTTCTCTAAAGCCGGGGCAGAGAAGTGCTCCAGGGCAGCCTCTGTGGAACAGCAGACCTGCATTTTAAGACCAGGGGTGGAATGTGCATTGCTTTGGAGCTGCTCTTCATGAACTCAGAGAGCATCACCCCCAGTGCAAAAGCCCTGGGGGGTAATAGCAGATGCAGAACTCCAGATGATCCACCCCCGACCCTGAGCCAGCTGCTGGGTGCTAGATGCATACAGTGGGTCTGACCAAGAAGGAAAGCTGATGAGTACCTAGCTGATTCCCTCCCACTCCAACAATGAGCAAAAGAAATCAGGAGGGCAGAGTAGAGGCATGAAGCCCATTCTCCCACTGTGAACTGGATGCTGTGGGAGTTGTGACCATGCTGGGAGAGGAAGGAAGGAAGAGAGAGCCCAGATGCTGCATCAAATTACCCCACTCTCCACCCCCTTGAGCGTGTGCACCAGGTGTCAGTTGCAGGCAGCAGGGAGTGAAGACTAACACTTCAAGGTTCAACAGTAAAGAGGCAACCTGCAGTAACAGAACTGCAGTCACAGAACTCACCACAAAAAGGAGCTCCCCTGCTCTCAAAGAGATATACTAAAGCTGAGAAATCTCTATCAGCAGATTTTTGTTTTTGTTTTTCCCCCTCACTTATTGTTTGTTTGTCTCATTTGTTTGTTTGCTGGTTGACTTTCTCTTTTCTTTCCTTCTTCTTTTTCTCTCTCTTTGTTCTTTCTCTGTGTTTTTACCTTTTTCTTTCTCTCCCTCCTTTTTTTTCTTTCCTTGTTCCCTCTCTTTTCTCTCTTACACACTGTCTTGGACTCAGGGGATACACAAGCATACCTATTGAAGGTCATGTTGTGTGGAGATGGAAAGTGAGTCCTAGCTGGCCTGCTCCCCAGACAGCAAGCATTGTGACCCAACAGTAGGCTCTGGATCCTTGCTTTCCCTCTCCCACCCCTTAGTAAATACTCAAAATTATAAAGAGATAGCACAATGACACACCCCCAGCCCTATTTCATAATTGAACAAACCCAGAGCCTCGGCTCAAGGAAGGACAGAAGGTAGAGCAAATATCAGAAGTGATTACTTCCCCATTTTCCACTGAGTAATAGAATTAAAGAGATAACTAAGAGAACTGAAGAGAAACCAATGAAAAATCACTGGTAACCTTCAGAGCCCTAACAAAGAGTCAGTGCTTGAAAGAATAGCTACTGGAGCACAAACAATGACTATCTCCAAGAACAATGGTACATGGAAGGTACAGAGATCAGAGAAGCATTGGACAGAATGAATGAAAACAGGAAATACAAGGGCTAAAATTAAATAAAATTGCAATAGAGGTGGACAGACTCAATAAAGCATATTTAGAAAAAACAGAAATAAATAACTCCATCCAATAAATAAATAATAAACTGACAAGCATAGGAAGCAGAATGGACCAAGCAGAAGAAATAATCTCAGAGCCAGAAGATGAAAGTATGGAATTAACCCATCTATTAAAAATATAGAAAAAAAAACTTAGGAAGAAAGAGGAAAGTCTCCAAGAGATGTGTAATTTTATCAAGAAGCTAAACCTGCATCTGATCCAAATACCTGAGATGGAAAGAGAAATGGATAACACCTTAGAACAAACAGTCCATTCAAGAACACTTTCCTCATCTGGCCAGTGAGATGACTTTACAAGCACAAGAGATTCAGAGAACCCCTGCAAGACATCTTATGAGAAGAACAACCCTTAGACACATAGTAATTTGTCTACACAAAGTAGGTATAAAATAAAAAATCCTACAGGCAGCAAGGGAAAAAGACCAGACTACTTACCAGGGAAGGCCAACCAAAATTGTTGCAGAATTATCACCAGAAATGTTTCAGACCAGATGGGGTTGGACCCCAATCTTTAATGTTCTCAAAGATAAACAATTTCAACAAGAATCTTCTACCCAGCCAAGCTAAGCTTCATCAGCAATAGAGAATTAAAATCCTTCCCAGACATCCAATGCCTCAGAGAATATGCTGCTTCCAGACCAGCTATACAGGAGACAACTAAAATGGTACTGTGCAAAGAAGAAAAAAAGAAACAAAGAATAACCAGATACTTAACAAGATCACAAACAAACACAGAAGCAACAGAACATGCAGCATGCCTGCAAAAATGAAACACACACATATATGAACACAAAAGCTAAAATAATAATAATAAAAAAGTCTTATACAAGCCTTACAGCAGGGACAAACTCTCACATTTCAATAATCAGCCTGAATGTGAATGGACTAAAAGCACCACTGAAAAGACATAGAATGGAAAACTGGATTTAAAAAACTCCCACAACCCAGCAATATGCTGCCTCCAGAAACACATCTCACTACACAGGGCACTCACAGACTCAAACTTAGAAGATGGAAAACAAATTTTCAGGTAAACAGATCACAAAAGAAGGCAGGAGTCATGATCATTATATCAGACAAAACAGCCTTTAGTCTATCAAACATTTAACAATATACAGAAAGACACTACATAATGATAAATGGTTCATTCCACCAACAGAAAATATCCATCCTAAGCATATATGCATCCAACACAAGAGCACCTGTTTTATAAAGCAGCTACTAAGTAAACTAAAAAAAAATATTGACTCTAGTACTATCATAGCTGGGGATTTACATACCCCACTAACAACCCTAGATAGATTATTGAGGCAAAAAAACAACAAAGAGATCCAGAACTTTAACTTGACACTTGACCAAATTGACTTAATAGATACCTACAGAGCACTCTACCCAACAACCATGGAATATACATTCTACTCATCACCACATGGAATGCACTCCAAGAGGGACCACATCCTTGGCCATAAATAAAGCATGAACAAATTCCATAAGATTGAAATACTGCCATGCACCTTCTCAGACCACAGTGGAATTAAAAAAAAAAAAATTACCACCAACAAAATTGCCCCGAAACCCTAAACAGCACGATGCTGAGCAATTCCTTGGTTAACACAGAAATCAACACAGAAATTAAAAGATTACTGGAAACAAATGAAAATGAAGGAACATTTTACCATACCTCTGGAATGCCAAGAAGGCAGTACTGAGAAGGGACTTTATTTTTCTACAAATACACACCAAGAAAATAGAAAGGGAACAAGTTAACAGCCTAACAAATCACCTGAGGGAGCTAGAAAGACAAGACTACCAGAATCCCAACTTCAGCAGAAAAACCCAGATCACCAAAGTGAAAGCCCAAATACAGGACACAGAGGACAAGAATACCATGGGAAAACAACAGCAACAAAAACAATGAAACAAGAAGTTGGTTCTTTGAAAGGATAAATAAGATTAATGGACCCCTAGCCAGAATGACCAAGAAAATACCAAATAAGCACAATCAGAAATGCAAAATCTAATTCACAACTGACCATGAAGAAATACAAAAGATTATCAGAGATTACTATGCATACTTGTATGGAAATAAACTTCATAACTCAAATGAAATGGAGGACTTTCTGATACCACACAATCTCTCAAGGTTGGAACAAGAAGAAATGGAGATCTTTATTAGACCAATAACTACCCAGGAAATTGATTCCATCATAAGAAAACTACTTTCAAAAAATTAGATAAAGGCCTGGACCAGATGACTTTCCAGTGAAATTCTATATAACATACAAGGAGAAGTTAATATCAATCCTACTAAAGTATTCCAGGCAGTAAAGACAAAACTCTCTCCAAATCATTTTATGAAATTAACATTACACTGATACTCAGCTAAAGAACCAACAAAGTAAGAGAACTATGGGTCAATGTCACTGATGAACAGATGCAAAAATTCTCAACAAGATTCTAGCAAATCATATCCAATAACATTTCAAAAGTCATCCACCATGATGAAGTCGGCTTCATTCCCAGGATGCAGAGCTGGTTCAACACCCGAAAGACCATAAATGCAATTAAATACAACACATGTAAAAAGAAGAAAGACAAATGATTATATCATTAGATGCAGAAAAAGCTTTTGATAAAATTCAGCATCCCTTCTTGATAAAAACCCTTGAACACCTAGCCATAGAGGGAACATGCCTTAAAATAGAAAGAGTCATCTACAATAAACCCATAGCTAACATATTGCTAAATGGACAGAAATTGGAAGTATTTCACCTGAAAACCAGAACAAGACAAGGCTGCCCACTCTCATCCCTTCTGTTCAACATAGTGTTGGAAGTCATAGCTAGAGGAATTAGACAAGAGAAGGAAATCAGGGGTATCTGCATAGGAAAAGATTAAGTTCAGTTATCTCTCTTTGCAGATGATATGATCCTATACCTTGAAATTCCAAGAGAATTTGTCAAAAACCTCCTGGTACTGATAAAGAATTTTGGCAAAGTCTCAGGGTACAAAATAAATGTGCAAAACACAGTCATATTCATATAAAAACAAACAGGCAGAGAACTGATTAAAAAGTACAATCCCATTCATAATAGTCACACAAGATAAGAAATACCTTGTAATCTTCCTAACCAGAGAAGTGAAAGAAATTTACAACAAAAACTACTACACGTTGCTCAAAGAAATCCAAGAACACACAAACAAATGGAAAAATATTTCATGCTCATGGATGGGAAGAATCAACATTGTTAAGGTGCCCATCCTACCAAAGACAATCTATAGATTCAACACAATGCCCATTAAATTACCAAGGTCATTCTTCTAAGACCTAGAAACAACAATACAAAAATTCATATGGAAGCATAAATGACTACAAACAACCAAAATAATCCTCAGCAAAACAAAGAAAGCAGGAGGCATCACTCTTCCAGACATTAAACTTTACTATAAGGCTACAATAATCCAAACAGCCTGGAATTGGTAGAAGGACAGACATACAGGCCAAAGGAACAGGATAGAGATTCTGGAAGAAAAATCTCAATTTCTTAACCAACTCATATTTGACAAAGCCTCCACCAACAACCACTGGAGAGAGGAGAACCTATGCGGTAAATAGTGCTGGGAAAATTGACTGTCAACAGGCAGAAGATTGAAACAGCAATCTTACCTATCATCATACACAAAAATCAACTCTTAATGGATCAAAGACCTAAATGTAAAACCTCAAACTATAAGCATCTTAGAAAAAGCAGGAGTAACCCCAATGGAAAGTGAAATAGGCAGCCAATTCTTGATCAAAACACCAGATGTTCCTGCCATAAGAGATAAAATAGACTAGTGGAACCTCATCAAATTGAAAAATGTCTGCAAAGCAAAAGAAGTCATCAAGACAGCGAGGAGACAGCCCACAGATGGGAAAAAAATGCCAACTGTATATCTGACAGAGACCTAACATCCAGGATCTACAAGGAACTCATATGTGTCAAAGGAAAACAAACAAACCTATTAAAAAGTGGGGGAGGCAAGAAAAAATGGACAAAAGATAGACACTCAAGCAGTCAACAGATACATGACAAAATGTTGAGCCTTATTGATCATCAAAGAAATGCAAATTAAAACCACATTGACATGCTGCTTAACTCCACTTAGGATGGCGATCATCAATAACTCAAAAAGCAACAGATACTGGAGAGAATGCGGGGAAAAGGGAGCACTTCTATCCTGTTGGTAAACTAGTACAACCTCTGTGGAAAACAGTTTGGCTATTCCTAAAAGATTTAAAAATCAGCTTTTCATAAGACCCAGCAATCCTCCTCTGGGAATATACCCAGGCACTCAGATCAGTCTACAAAAAAAATACCTGCACATGCATGTTTATTGCAGCATTATTCACAATAGCAAAAACATGGAACCAATCGTGCTGTCCATTGCAAGTAGACTGGGTAAAAAAAAAAGTGGCACATTTGCACTATGCAATATTCACAGCCATAAAGGACAAAATTATGAACTTCACAGCAACTTGGATAGATTTAGAGTCTATAATACTCAGTGATCTATCACAGAAACAAAGAACTGAGTACCACATGTTCTTATTCATAAGTGTACTCTGAACATTAATCATAATACTATAAGAAAGGGATTGGAAGAAATGGGAAACTGACTGCCAGGGGAGGGGGATGGCACATTATTTCAATAAGTGTACCTGATCTCAAACCAGAGGAAGTAGGGACCAAAGGGAGGCCCAAACTTTACTTGTATGATGACCACTTATTTACCTAATCCTGAATTATTAAAAAAAAGAAAGAAATATTGAGCAATCTACTTTTTAGCCCATAATCTGACAAGTTCACCTACCAAGACAAATGCATTCTGCCACCTCACCTATCAGAGGCAGAGTTATGGTAATCACTCCAAAGCAAGGAACACCTGTAGCCTATTCCTTAGAATATCAACAATGAGGTAGCTATATCAACCTTTTTGTATAAAGCAAAAACATCATCTTCCTCCAGTATGCCTGTGCCATGCTACATTTTTCTTTTTCTTTTCTTTTCTTTTTTTTTTTTTTGAGTTGGAGTCTACCTCTGTCGCCCAGACTGGAGTGCAGTGGCCATTCCCGGCCATTACAGCCTCGACCTGCTGGGGCTCCGGCGATCCTTCCGCCTCAGCCTTCCAAGTAGCTGGAATTACAGGCATGCACTACCACACCCAGCTAATTTTTTGATTTATTGTACAGATGAAGTTTCAACAAGTTGCCCAGGTGGGTCTCGAACCCGCAGGCTTAGGCAATCCACTCACCTCAGCCTCCCAAGGTTCAGGATTACAGGCTGAGCCACAGAGCCCGGCTCATGCTACATTTTTCTATATCTCTTCTCTTTCTAAAAAATTATGTTTTAAAACTTTGCTGGTGAAAAAAAGAGGTCGAGAAGATGGCGGCTGAGCCAGTCAGATAATGCAAGTTCTGGTATGAGTGAATGAGTGTATGAAAAATTTTGTGTACCTGTTGGTGAGCAAGTGGGCATGTGAGTGGCTGTCTGAGTGAGGGCTAGGATGCTAGTGGCCCAGGCTCTCCTGGTGCAGCAGTTGATGCCACAGCTGCTGGGCTTGGACCCTAGCAATTCCTGGGATGCAGAAGCCATGCACCATTTTCTTTCTTTTTTAAATTCAAACCAACAAAACCCTTCCTGGGAAAAAAATGCTGGGAGAAACTATCTAAGTGGTGCTCATGAGCAAGTGACCAGGCCCCTGGTGCAACAACTGGTACTTAAGCTTCTTTGTTTGGTTTCTGGCTCTTCCCAAGTCATAGAAGACAAGCACCCCCTTATTTTTAAATGGACAAAAGTTTTCCTGTGAAGAAGTGGTGGGGAGAGACTACTGCCCCAGGCTCTCCCTCACCATTGCAGTAGGAGAGACTGCCCGCTCCAGGTTTTGCCTCACCACCTCAGTGCCTGGCAGGGTGCGGGCAGCAGGGACTGCAGAGGGAGTCCAGAGGCAAAGTCCCATTGATGAGGACAAGAGAGTCACCTCATCACCATCTTGAAGGCGGGGCAGGAAATTGTTCCAACTTACTCACCCTGGAGCAACAGACCTGATCTCTGTGACTGGCAGATCAACTACTCAGGGATTGATCATGACCCAGAGGGAATATTCTGAAAGCACAAACTTCAGTGGACCCGACGAGTGCTGAGCTCCAGGTGCCCCACCCCTTCCCTGATTCAGCAGTGGGATGCGGAAGAACTCCAAAGAGATCAGTGGTGAGTCTGAGGCTGTCCCTTCCTTCCCAGCAATCCTCTGAATGTCAGACCCATATAGCTGGGCCACAACTGAAAGGCACAAACTCAGGCAGAGACTGGATGTCAGTTGTAATAGGAGAACTCCATTCCAGGATGGGCCTGGCTGGGGCACCTCCAGCGAGTACATAACTGGGGAAGAGACAATCCCACACCTCTCCCCACAGAGGAGATCTCCCTGACCATACCAGAGTGGGAGGGGAGGACTGCAGCCCCACCTACCTCCACTGCCACTCTTCTTCCCTGCTCTGGACACTGAGGATATGAGGAGAGAGTGAAAGAGGTGGCTCTGCAGGACAGACCTGATTAGAGGAACAATTACAGAGCCTGCCTCAAGAGGCTCTGTCATTTTTAATTTAAAAAAAAATTAATTTTTAAAAGAATTTTTTAACTGTTTGTTGGTTCATCTATTTTTAAAATACTTTTCTTCATGCAGGAATGTGTATGTGAGGCTTTGATCTGCACTCCCCCTAAATTTTTTTCTTTCCTTTTTCTGTTTCTTTCTTCTATTATTTGTCATTTTCTGTTTATGCATGTATGTGAATGATTGGGTGCTCATCTTTCAGTTTTGTTGTTGCTGTGGGTTTGTTTTTGCTCTTTTGTTCTGGGTTTTTTAATTTTCATTTTTTATAGTTTAAGGTGTGTGTCAACATATGTGTGAGGGTTTGATTTGATTTTTTTTTCTTTTATTTCTGGTCTTTCTGTTTTTCTTCTCTATTCACTTTGTGCTAGCCATGTGTGTGCATGTTTAGTATTCTTTTAGTTGTTGTTGTTTGTTTCATTTTGCTGTTATTCCAGTTTGTGTTGGGATGGTGTGTATGTCTCTGTGTATGTGTGTTCCATTGTTCTTTGCATTGGTTACTGCTTTGCATCATCATATAGAGTGGCAATGGGGAGTGGGTCTCAGGGAACACATAGCACAACAAGTGAGCATTGTAATTTGCAAGTAGTTTCTGAATCCTAATACCCTATCTCCTACTTTATTCAAATTTCAAAAACTACAAGCGATAGCAAAACTTCCCATCTGCCATCCTATTTCAAAATAGAACAAATCCAGAGCCCTGATCAGGGAAGAAAAGAGAGAACTGAGGAAACATCAGGAGGGAAAGCCTCTCCCACTGACACTGAGTAACAGAACTAAAGAGAAAAACAGGATATCTGTCACAAATGAGGAAAAAATCAAAGGAAGACCATAGGTAATTTCAAGTGTACCAAAGACAAAACTCCTTGGTGCCCAAACCTTGGAAAACCTTGGTGCCCAAACAATGGAAGTCACCAACGACTGGCCCCAGAATATGACAGAGATTAGGGAATGGATGGAAAGAGTGAATAAACTCAAGAAAGACAGGATGCAACAATGAAATAACTTGTAACAGAGATTTTGGCAAAATTTTTAAATCTAGTTGAAGAAAGAATCTCAGAACTTGAAGACCAGAACATGGAATTAACCCCATAAGTAAAAAATATAGAAGGAAGACTCAGAAAGAAAGAACAAAGCCTACAAGAGATGTGTGATTATATCAAGAGGCCAAACCTATGCCTGATTGGTACCCTACAGGAAGAAAGGGAAATGAAGAACAACTTGGAGCAAGTATTTCAGAGGTAATCCAAAATAACTTTCCCCATCTAACCAGAGATGTGACCAGTCAAGTACAAGAGATACAGAGAACCCTCCACAAGATATCATATGAGAAGACCAACCCCCAGGCACATAGTAATTTGTCTACACAAAGTAGGCACACACAGAAAATCCTAAAGGTAGCAAGAAAGAAAGGTCAGACTATCTACAAGGGAAACCCAATCAGAATAGCAGCAAACCTGTCAGCAGAAACACTACAAGCAAGAAGGGACTGAAGCCCTATATTCCAAGTCCTCAAAGAAAAACAATTTCAACCAAGAATTTCCTATCCAACCAAGCTCAGCTTCATCAGTGGTGGAGAATTAAAATCCTTCCCAGACCTCCAATCCCTAAAAGATTATGTAGCTTCCAGACCAGCTCTACAGGAGACACTTTAAACGGTATTAACCACAGAAGAAAGAAGAAAAGGAATGACCACACACTTCCAAACAGACCAGCAGAGCACAGAATCACAGAGAATACACCACAAAAAGAAACTTGAAAACACACACACACATCAATCCCAAAGCCAAAAGAAAAGAAGCAAAGAAAAAACTGTAAGAATCTTATTACAGGGATAAACAATCACATTTCAATAATCAGCCTGAATGTGAATGAACTAAAAGCACCACTGAAAAGACAAAGAATGGCAAACTGGATAAGAAACCATGACCCAATTATTTGCTACATCCAGGAGACTCATCTCACTACAAGGGATGCACACAGACTCAAAGTTAAAGGATGGAAAACAAGTTTCCAAGCAAATGGATCACAAAAGAAGGCAAGAATTGCAATCTTAACATCAGACAAAACAACCCTTAAGCTATCAAAAATTTTAAAAGATGCAAAAGGACACTAAATAATGATAAAACGTTCAATCCATCAACAAGAAATATCCATCCTAAACATATATGTACCCAACACAGGAGCACCAGCATTTATAAAGCAACTACTAAGTAAACTAAAAAAAGATATTGACACTCACACTATTTTAGCAGGGGCCTCGAATACCCCACTAACAGCCCAAATAGATCATTGAGGCAAAAAATCAACAAAGAGATCCAGAACCTCAACTTGACACATGATCAAGTGGAATTAACAGATACCCACAGATTATTACACCCAACAACCACAGAATACACATTCTATTCATCACCACATGGAACATACTCCAAGATTGAGCATATCTTTGGCCATAAATCAAGCACAAACAAATTCCATAAGGTTGACATCTTGCCATGCACATTCTCAGACCACAGTGGAATAAAAATAAATATCAGCACCAACAAAATTTCCCCAGTGCCCACAAAGATATGAACACTAAACAGCATGATGCTGAACAACTACTGGGTCAACACTGAAATCAAAGCAGAAACTAAAAGATTCCTGGAAACAAATGAAAATGAAGAAACATCTTACCAAAATCTCTGGGATGCTGTGAAAACAGTTCTAAGAAGGAAATTTATATCTCTATGTGCACACATCAAGGAAATGTAAAGATCATAAGTGGGATCCTAACAAATCACTTAAGGAGCTGGAAAGAGAAGACAACAAAAACCCAGCTTTAAAAGAAGAATTCAAATCACCAAAATAAGAACCCAAACACAGGACATAGAAGACAAAAATATCATCCAAACAAAAAGCTGGTTCTTTGAAAGAATAAACAAGATTTATTGACACCCCATTCAGAATGACCAAGAAAAAGAGACAAAAAGTCCAAATAAACACAATCAGAAATACAAAAGATCAAATCACAATTATCCTGAAGAGATACAAAAGATTATCAGAGATTACTATGTACATCTATATGGAAACAAACTTGATAACCTAAATGAAATGGAGGATTTTCTGACATCACACAACCTCCCTAGTTTGAAACAAGAAGACATTGAGACGACACTAAATAGACCAATAACAACCCAGGAAATTGACTCTGTCATATGAAAACTACCTACAAAAAAAAAAAAAGCCCTGAACCAAATGGCTTTGCAGCAGAATTCTACAAAATGTACAAGGAGGAGCTGATACCAATCCTTTTGAAAGTATTCCAGGCAATTGAGAAAGAAGGAAATCATTTTACGAAGCTAACAGCACACTGATACTCCAAACAGGTAAAGATCTAACAAAAAAAGAGAACTACAGGCCCATATCCCTTGTGAACATAAATGCAAAAATCCTCAACAAGATTCTAGCAAACTGGATCCAAAAACACATCTCAAAAATTATCCACCATGATCAAATAAGCTTCATTCCCATGATGCAGGGCTGGTTCAACATTCACAAGACCATAAATGTCATTAAATACATCAACAGATGTAAAAACAAGAACCACATGATTATATCATCAGATGCAGGAAAAACTTTTGATAAAATCCAGCATCTCTTCTTGATAAAAACCTTTCCACACATAGGTACAGAAGGAACATATCTCAAGATAGTAAGTGTCATTTACGATAAACCCTTAGCTAACATGTTGCTAAATGGACAGTAACTGGAAACATTTCCCCTGAAAACTGGAATAAGACAAGGCTGCCCACTCTCACCCCTCTTGTTCAACATTGTGTTGGAAGTACTAGCTAGGACAATTAGACAAGAGAAGGAAATCAGGGGTATCCAAAAAGGAAAAGAGGAAGTCAAGTTATCCCTCTTTGCTGATGATGTGATCCTATACCTTAAAAATCCAAGAGAATCTGTCAAAAACCTGCTTGCACTGAAAAAAGACTTTGTCAAAATCTCAGGGTACAAAATAAGTGTGCAAAAGACAGTTGCATTTCTATACACCAACAATAAGCAGGCAGAGACCCAAATTAAAAGCACAATCCCATTCACAATAGCCACACACACAAACAAGAAATACATCAGCATCTTCCTCACCAGAAAAGTGAAAGACCTTTACAATAAGAACTACAAAACACTGCTCGAAGAAATCCAAGAAGATGGAAACAAATGGAAAAATATTCCATGCTCATGGATAGGAAGAATCAACATTGTTAGGATATTCATCCTATCAAAGGCAATCTACAGATTCAACACAATACCCATTAAGTTACCAACTTCATTCTTCTCAGACCTGGAAATGAAAATACAGAAATTCATATGGAAACATAAATGTCCACGAATAGCCAAAACAATCCTTAGCAAAAGAAACAGAGGAGGAGGCAAAGTTCTAAAAGATAAACGATTTCAACCAAGAATAACCTACCCAGCCAAGCTAAGCTTCATCAGTGAGGGAGAATTGAAATCTTTCCCAGATATCCAATCTTTAGGAACCTACACTGCCACCAGACCACCTTCACAAGGAACACTTAAGAAAGTACTGACCACAGAAGAAAAGGAAAAAAGAACAACAACGTTCTTCACAAGAGTACAGGCAAAAGAGTAAAAACACACATGAACCAACTCCAAAACCAAAAGAAAGAAAACAAACAAACAGGAACAACAACAACTCTGTAAGAAACTTATGATAGGGATCAACTTTCACATTTCAATAATTAGCCTAAATGTGAATGGACTAAATTCACCAGTGAAAAGACATAGAATGGCAAAATGAATAAAATATCACCAGGCAACAATTTATTGCCTTCAAGAGACTCATATCACTAGAAAGGACACTCACAGACTCAAAGTAAGAGAATGGGAAACAAATGTTCAGGCAAACGGAACACAAAAGAAAGGAGGGGTTGAGATCTTAATTTCACACAAAATACCCTTTAAGCTATCAAAAATTAAAAAAGACACAGAAGGCCACTACATAATGATAAAATGTTCAATCCACCAACAAGAAATATTCATTCTAAACATATATGCACCCAACATAGGAGCACCAACTTTCATAAAGCAGCTTCTAGATAAACTCAAAAAAGATATTGACTCTAACACTATCACAGCTGGGGACTTCAATACCCCACTCATAACCCTAGACAGATCATCAGGACAAAAAATCAGCAATGGGATCCGGAACCTCAATGTGATTCTTGACCAAATGGATTTAAATGATACCTACAGAACACTCCATCCAACGACCACAGAATATACATTCTACTCATCACCACATGGAACGTACTGTAAGATTGACCACATACTTGGCCATAAATCAAGCATAAGCAAATTCAAAAACATTGAAATATTGCCATGCACCTTCTCAGACCACAGTGGAATAAAAATAAACATCAACACTAACAAGGTTCCCCCAAAACCACAAAGACATGGACACTAAACAGCATGACGCTAAACAACTCCTGGGTCAATAATGAAATCAAAACAGAGATTAAAAGATACCTGGAAACAAATGAAAATGAAGAAACATCTTACCAAAATCTCTGGGATGTCATGAAAGCTGTAGTGAGGGGAATTCATATCTCTACAAAGGCACATGAATAAAATGGAAGGATCATGAATTAACAGCCTAACAAGTCACCCAAGGAAGCTGGAAAGCAAGACCACAAAAACCCTAACTACAGCAGAAAAATCCAGAAGAATCACCAAAATGAAAGTCCAAATCCAGGACATAGAGGACAAAAAGATAATAATAAAAAAAAATCAATTAAAACAAAAAGCTGGTTCTTTGAAAGGATAAACAAGATCAATGGTCCTCTGGCTAGACTGACCAAGAAAAAAGAGAGAAAAAATCTAAATAAACATGATCAGAAACACAAAAGATGAAATCACATCTGACCCTGAAGAAATAGAGAAGATCATTAGAGACTACTATGTACACATGTATGGAAACAAACTTAAGAAAATGGAAGACTTTCTGACATCACGCAACCTGCTTAGGCTGAAACAAGAAGAAATCGAGACCCTAAATAGACCAGTAACAATCAAGGAAATTGACTATGTAATAAGAAAACTACCTTCAAAAAAAAAAAAAAAAAAGGTCTGGATGAGATGGTTTTCCAGCAGAATCCTATAAGACATTTAAGGAGGAGCTGATACCAATCCTACTGAAAGTATTCCAGGCAATTGAGAAAGATGGAACTCTCCCCAAATCATTTTGTGAAGCTAACATCACATTGATACCCAAGCCAGGTAAAGACCCAACAAAGAAAGAGAAGTACAGGCCAATATCTTTGATGAACATAGATGCTAAAAGTCTCAGCAAGATCCTAGCAAACTGGATTCAACAACACATCTCAAAAATCATCCATCATGACCAAGTAGGTTTCAACCCTGGAATGCAAGACTGGTTCAACATTTGTAAAACTATAAATGTAATTAAATATATCAACAGATGTCAAAACAAAAACCATATGATTATATCATTAGACGCAGACAAAGCCTTTGATAAAATCCAGCACCCTTTCTTGATAAAAACCCTCAAATATCTAGGCATACATGGAACATACCTCAAAATAGTAAAAGCCATCTATGAGAAACCCACAGTCAGCATACTCTCAAACAGAAAAAATTGGAACCATTTCCCTTGAAAACTGGAACAAGACAAGGATGCCCACTCTCACCACTCTTGTTCAATATAGTATTGGAAGTCCTGGCTACAGCAATCAGAGAAGAGAAGGCAAACAGTGGTATCCAAATAGGAAAAGAAGAAGTCAAGTTCTCTCTCTTTGCAGATGACATGATTGTTTACCTTGAAAATCCAAGCCAGGCTCGGTGGCTCAGCCTGTAATCCCGTGTCTTTGGGAGGCTGAGGTGAGTGGATTGCCTGAGCCTGCGGGTTCGAGACCCGCTTGGGTAACTTGGCAAGACCTCATCTCTACAATAAATAAAAAAATTAGCCGGGCGTGGTAAGTGCGTGCCTGTAGTTCCAGCTACTTTGAAGGCTGGGGTGGAAGGATCACTGGAGCCCAGCAGGTCAAGGCTGTGGTGGTTGGGAGCAGCCACTGCACTCCAGTCTGGGCGACAGAGTGAGACTCCAACTCAAAAAAAAAAAAAAAGAAAATCCAAGAGAATCTGTCAAAAACCTCCTTGTACTGATAAAGGACTTTGGCAAAGTCTCAGGATATAAAATAAATGTGCAAAAGACAATCGCATTTCTTTACACCAATAATCAATAGAAACCCAAATAAAAAGCACAATCCCATTCACAATAGCCACAAAAAAAAAAAAAAGAAAAGAAATACCTTGGCATCTTCCTAACCCAAAATGTAAAAGACCTTTACGATGAAAACTACAAACCACTGCTCAAAGAAATCAAAGATGACACAAACAAGTGGAAAAATATCCCATGCTCATGGATTGGAAGAATCAACATTGTGAAGATGTCCATATTACCTAAGGCAATCTACAGATTTAATGCAGTACCCATCAAATTACCAGCAACATTCTTCTCAGACCTAGAAAAAACAATACAGGAATTCATATGGAAACACAAATGACCAAGAATAGCCAGGACAATCCTCAGCAAAAAAAAACCAAGCAGGAGGTATAACGTTACCAGACTTCAAACTTTACTATAAAGCTACAATAATCAAAACAGCTTGGTATTGGTACAAGAATAGGCATATAGACTAATGGAATAGAATTGATATTCCAGAAGCAAAACCTCAATTTCTCAACCAACTCATCTTTGACAAAGCCGCCACCACCTGCCACTGGGGAGAGGAGAACCTATTCAGTAAATTGTACTGGGAAAACTGGCTGACCACATGCAGAAGACTCAAACAAGTCCCCTATCTATGCCCCTACACAAAAATTAACTCTAAATGGATCAGAGACCTAAATGTAAACTTCAAACCATAAGAACCTTAGAAAATGCAGGAGACACCCTTACGGAAATTGGAGCTGGCATCCAATTCCTAAAGAAAACCTGAAACACACGGGCCATAAGGGATAAGATAGACAAGTGGGACCTCATTAAACTGACAAGCTTCTGCAAAGCCAAAGACACCATCAAGAGAGCAGGGAGACAGCCCACAGACTGGGGAAAAGTATTTTCCAACTCCATGTCTGACAAAGGCCTAACGTCTTAGATCTACAAGGAACTCAAACGTGCTGAAAAGAAAAAAACAAACAACCCATTATAAACTGGGCAAAAGATATGAACAGTCACTTCTCAAAAGAAGATATATGAGCGGCCAACAGACACATGACGAAATGTTCAACCTCACTAATCATCAAGGAGATGCCAATTAAAACTACACTGAGATACCACCTAACTCCAGTCAGAATGGCCATTATCAATAACTCAAAAAATAACAGATGCTGGAGAAGATGTGTTGAAAAGGGAACACTTCTACACTGTTGGTGGGAGTGTAAACTCGTACAGCCTCTGTGGAAATCAGTGTGGTGATTCCTAAAAGCTCTAAAAATCGACCTTCCATATGACCCTGCAATCCCCCTACTGGGAATATACCCTGAAGAACTCAAGTCACTCTATAAAAAAGATACCTGTACACGTATGTTTATCGCAGCATTGTTCATAATAGCAAGATCATGGAACCAACCATGCTGCCCATCAAAAGAGAACTGGATTAAAAAAATGTGGTACATATACACAATGGAATATTACACAGCCATAAAAAAGAACAAAACCATGAATTTTGCAGCAACCTGGATGGAACTGGAATTTATAATACTGAGTGATCTCTCACAGAAACAAAGATCTGAATATCACATGTTCTCACTCATAAGTGGTCCTTGGACAATTATAATACTATAAGAAAAGGATTGACAGTGGCGGGAAACTATGGGGGGGGCAGGGAGGGGAAGGGAGGTGCGATTAACGGTAGTCAATATCGGTCTGGGGATGGTGGGGGCACACCTCATCAAAAGGGTACTTGCACAATGCACATTTGTATACCTAACCCTTAACTATACCCAACAATTTTAAAATAAAAAATATGGAAAAAAAAATAACTCTTGCCTTTCTCATACAATGAACCCTTACAAATTAAGAAACTTTGTTCTACAAAAAAAAAAAAAAAAGGAACAAAGCAGGAGGTATCACACTTTCAGACTTCAAACTTTAGTATAAGGCTATAGTAATCAAAACAGTCTGGTATTGGTACAAGAACAGGCATACAGGCCAATGGAACATGATAGAGATTCTGGAAGCAAAGTCTCAATTTCTCAACCAACTCATCTTTGACAAGGGCTCCAACAACAACCACTGGGGAGAGGAGAACCTATTCAGTAAATGGTGCTGGGAAAACTGGCTGAACACATGCACAAGATTGAAACAGGATCCCTACCAATCACCATACACAAAAATCTACTCTAAATGGATCAAAGACCTAAATGTAAAACCTGAAACTATAAGAATCTTAGAAAACGCACGAGACACCCTTATGGAAATTCAGATTGGCAACCAATTCCTATTCAGAACCCTAAATGCCCATACCTTAAGAAATAAGATAGGCAAGTGGGGCCTCATTAAACTAATGAGCTTCTGCAAAACAAAAGACACCATCAAGAGAGCAGGGAGACAGCCCACACAATTGGAACAAATATTTGCCAACTGTATATCTGAAAAGGCATAATATCTAGTATCTACAAGGAACTCAAACGTGCTGAAAGGATAAAACAACAGCCCTATTAAAAAGTAGGCAAAAGACATGAGCAGATATTTCTCAAAAGAAGATATACGGGCAGCCGATAGACAAATGAAAAAGTGCTCAGTCTTACTCATTAGAGAATTGCAAATCAAAACCACATTGAGATACCACCTAACCCCAGTGAGAATGGCCATCATCAATAAAACAAACCATAGATGCTGGAGAGGATGCGGAGCAAAAGGAATGCTTCTACACTGCTGGTGGGAATGCAAACTAGTGCAACCTCTTTGGAAGACAGTGTGGCAATTTCTGAAAGAACTAGAAACTGACCTTCCATATGACCCAGCAATTCCCTTGTTGAGAATATGCCCAGAGAAACTCAAATCATTCTACAAAAAAGATACCTGTACACGTAGGTTTGTGGCAGCTCTATTCACAATAGCAAAAACATAGAACCAACCATGTTGCCTATCAAAACTGAACTTAATTAAAAAAAAGGTGGTACATATACACAATGGAATATTACACAGTCATAAAAAAGGACAAACTTATTGACTTCACAGCAACTTTGATGGATTTAGTCGATCATACTCAGTGATCTATCACAGAAATGAACAGAGTACCATATATTCTCACTCATAAGTGGACCTTGAACAATTATAATACTATAAGAAAGGGATTGGCAGTAGTGGGAAACTGTCAGGGGATGGGTGTGATTGGCAGTTGAGAGGAACTGCTAGGGGAGGGAGGAGTATATCTCATCAACAAGGGTACCTGCATAATCAACATTTGTGTACCTAACTCTGAATTGTACCCCACATCTTTACAATAATTAAAAAAAAACCCCAAACTTTGCTGGCCACCCTGAAATTCCTTTTAGTGAAGGACCCATGAGTTTTGCACCATACTCCACTTAACAGCAATTACTAATACCTATGTGAAATACAGTATTATTCTGCTCAGTGGCTCAGCCTGTAATCCCACGCCTTTGGGAGGCTGAGGTGAGTGGATTGCCTAAGCCCGCGGGTTCGAGACCCGCCTGGGCAGCTAGACCTCATCTCTACAATAAATCAAAAAAAAAAAAAAAAAAAATCAGCCGGGCGTGGTAGCACATGCCTGTAATTCCGGCTACTTGGAAGGCTGAGGCGGAAGGATCACCAGAGCCCAGCAGGTCACTGCACTCCAGGAGTGGCCCGGGAGCGGCCACTGCACTCCAGTCTAGGTGGCAGAGTGAGACTCCAACTCAAAAAAAAGAAAAAAAAATTCATAATGTGTCTACAATGTGCCTGGCACGACTGAGCAACTAAGGGTACATGAGAGTTACTTGAAATGGCCTCATTCTTAAGATAATCTTTTCTAATATTATATGCAATTTTGTTAAATAGTCAAATGTAGTGGTGAACTGTTATGAATTTTGTGTTTTGATTCCAAAAAGCTCTCACACTCTCTTCCTTGTATTTCATCTTCACTGTTAGTACTCCTTCTGTTGTCCTGTCTCACCCTCTGATGGACTTGTTCAATGCCCTTTTGGGTGGAAGAGGCATCTTGCCAGGAAACTTATATGTTCATCAGACTATGTGAGCACTCAATAATCAACAAATCTTTTAAAGAAAGCATCTAGAAGCAAACCCTGGCTGTGGTATGATTATCACTGCATTTCATTATAAATCTTTAATGTGTGCCTTTCTGGTTTGAGTATGGTTAATATTTGTTGAATGGAGGAAAAGAAGAATAAATGAATTCTGCTCAGTTCATAAAATACACATGGTATTCTAACAACTTTAGAATATATAAGAAACAGAAGACTTTTTTTTCTCTTGAGGGTCCCATGCTGGCTTCCCTGAGGTTATCAAGCCTTTTTGATGGATGATTGCTCCTAGGTGTATTCTGATAATCCCTTTTGAGAGCAAGCTACGACATTTATGGGTTATGATGTAGCTGAATTAAATTAAAATTGTGTGTTCCCCTAAGTTTTGGAAATACGGGGTTAAATTATATTAAATTTTCTGGTTCTAACTGTAGGACTTCTCAGGGCCATTACTGCATAATGAGTGTGATGAATCTCTAATACTAAGATGTGATAAGCTGCATTTTCAAAACTTGTATGACTTTTGGACTCTTTTTAAAAATTTCTCTTTGAGCATTTTGTTCAAACTTGAGGTCAGTCATACATCCCTTTGGGAAACACTGTGTTTGGCTGTCCTAGGAAGAAACACAATTCTCCCAACAACTAAGAGAGAAAATTGAGTTGAATTTTACTTTGTGCTAAGTTTCTGGTAAAGGGAACTCAACTACTATTGTTCTCAAAGAAAGAAAATGTAATCAAATGCTGACTCTGGTAAAGGATAGGAAATGATCTTCCAAGGGTTAAGAAAAGCCAGACAGCCTCCCAGCAGCATCCTCTTCACATGACAGACCTCAAGGCCACCCTGAAGCTGCCAACCAAATGCCTGGGGAGATTCCCATGGAAGCAGATGGCACTGCCTAGAGACAGTTGTCTACAGCTTGGCATCTGGGCTCATGAGTGCTGTCCAGCTGAGGACCATTCAGGCAGAATACTGGGCAATAGACTTCCCACTGAAATCCATTAGCACTCCAGCACAGCCCATTTTTTTTTCTTAAAAAGGGAATTGCGTTCCTTGAATTTATATCTGCCTATAAAAATGTGCAAGGAAAATTGTGACCTTTAAAAGAACACGTTTAGAAAGGACAGAAAAGTAAAAATAAAGATGAGGGCACCCATTTTATCAATCTGACACAGGATCTAACCCTGAATATATAGGGATATGGTTTCTGTGTTGCTTCTCTACCTTCTTATTGACAAGGACTCTTTTCTTGGACAATCTTTAGTTAGTCCTCTGAGTGCTCTTCTTGACTAGACCTAGACCTTGGCTTCCTTGTTCATCTATGCCAAATCTAGTTTTAATAGAAATCCTGCTAAGTCAGTATAGAGAGAATACTCCCATTCTTGATCACTTTGATCACCTTGGTCACTTGATCACTTTGACCCACTCTCAGTAAGAATCCTGTTAAGTAGGTTTAGCAAAAAATCTCCCTACCTTTGATGCCTTCTTTTAGTAATTTTCTATCCACTAAACCCCTAACTCTTCTCTTTGTCTGTAAATCCCTACTTGTCCTTGTTGTATTTAGCATTTAGACAGATCTCTCTCCCCTGTTGTAATAGTTTTGACTAAAATCTCTACCATTTTAACAAGTGATAGAATAATTTAAGAAAATCGTATGCACCGTTTTTTACTGTGAGGCTCTCTGTTTGGGATCCTTTGTACTTTACTGTAATTAGTAAAGGTAAGAAACATGTTTTCAGAAGGAGTGACTTGAACAGAGGTGTTAGTTTTCTCTTTGGCTGATTCAGTAACAGATATTCAGTAATAAAAGCTAAGAGAGAAGAAGTAGTTCTTGAATTAAACCCATAGTCAGAAGAGATATTTGCACTGCTTTAAATATAAAGGCCAAGAATAACAAAAATACAGAATAGTATACACATGGCATATAATTTTCATGATTTATATGTCTAACGATTTTTTAAAAAATTAAGCTTAATGTTAAATTAAAATGAATTTCATAATTTTACAGAAAAAATAATATACCTATTAAAAATTTTTTTTCCCATGCCTCATCTGAACAGAAGTTTTACTTTTTATGTAGTTCTCCTAGCTAGACTATAAAGATATACATTTCAGTTTGTTTGGAGCAGCCCTAATTTAGGGCAATTGTTCCAAGGTCCTGTGAAGCTCAGCATTTGTCCTGGACAGAAATATCCATTTGGATTGCAAACTGTATGAATTCCCTTGTCCTACTTGATATTGGATATACGAGAATGTATACACACCTGTGTACACCCACATTCTTTGTCATTTACTACATGAGATACTTCTTACCCACCAACTAGAGTTCTCTTGGCTTCAACTGTCTTCTGAGCCTTTGACCATTTGTTTTACCCCTGCCACTCTGTAACGCCAAATTTGTGTGGCTTTACCCAGTCACATATGAAGAAACTGACTCCACTTGCACACAACCCTGTGGTGCCTCTTGTCATGCCTGCACCACCTGCCCCTCTCCTCCTGCCCTGGGCTTTCTCTGTTACCTTTGAGGAATGAAACTCTGCAAGATTTGCTCCATTCTCTGTGCATGGGCAGTGTGGAATGTAGGGAAATATGTGCCCAGATGACCAATATTTGGTCAATGGCAGTTAGGAGCAAGCAGATAAATTGTGCTCCCTTTTCCCTCCTGGAATACAGTGGTTTGCAGGTTTCTTGAAAGATAGTTCCAGCAGATGGAGGAACCAGGTGCACATGATACCAAGTGGTAGGCAGTTTGAAAACATGCTGCTGTTTACTCTCCCTCTTTTCCCTTCTCATTCTGCTCTTTCTTCACTCCTGTTTTCCTGGAATTGAATGTCCTTATACAATAACAATACCTAAGGTTTTGTTTCCGGCTCTGCATTCTGAGGAATTCCAGCTAGTCCATGTACTTGTAATCTTTCAGCTCCTCATCCCTGTGATTCTGGAGCTGGGACTCTGAAAACAACATCTCCCAGACTCCTTAGCAAGGTTGCCTACAAGTTCTGCCAATAGGAAGGCTAGAGGGAAATCAGAAGTTGAAAGAGAAGCAGGAAGAAGGGATTCCTTTTTTCTGTTTTTGACAGTGTGACCCTAATAGGGCCAGTTATCTATACTTGTGGTTAAAGAGCCTGGCCTCTAGTTTCTTTTGCCACTCCCCAAACTAGCCTCACCTATCTTCAGAAGCAACAGAGACGGGTGACAGCCCCTTCTGAACACAAATCCCAAGTGTTCTCTCCCAAGGTCCAAAGTGTCAGGCTCCAATAATTGCACTTCTTCCTTTATGTAAGCCCAGCCCTTGGGGAGGGATCTGTTTCCTCCAGTTTTTAGCTCAGTGTTATTTCAGAGGACTTGCATGAGGATTAAATGAGTCCATGCCATACAGCTGATTTTCATTATTCATGGTAGTTGTATTCTGTATATTGCCTGGAACACTAAAGTAGGAATACTGAAACATTGCTCCTGGGAAAAATATGAACACACACACTACACACAAACACAACACATACACAACACACAGATTATAATAGCGAATCTTAAAGTCAACTCATTCCAGTAGATCCTGTTCTTTTTGTGATTTCCCTTGACTTGCCTGAGACTGCTTCACTAACAGGTGTCACTGTTGAACTTCAAAACCAATCCCACTGTCCCCAGAGCCTGAGATCTGATGCTAGCACTACCCAGCACTGCCCTGAGTGTCCCTGAGTGTCCCTGAGTGTCTCTGTCTTTTGTGAACCTCTGTAGGAGAGCCAACTCAACCAGACTGAACCTTGTAATTCTGCCTTAGCTGGGACAACTGGCATCTGCACCTCACTTTTTTTGCTACTCTATGCATATCTGTGAATGACCTAGAAAACACCAATAATATTGATTTGGGGATTACAAAGAAATTTTATTGAGTAGAACGATTGCAAATATGCAATCTGCAAATAATGATGGTCAACTGCAATATATTTGGAACATTATTTGCACACAACAAGTGTTCAACTATTCACTGTTATCTTGGTTTTTCCATTTTATAGTTGAGAAAACTTGGTTTAGCTAATTTGCATGTGGTAGAGGCAGAATTCAATTCTTGACCTGGTTCATTTGATTTCAATACTATATTTTCAACTATTATGCTATGTAGTTTCCAAGTTTCTAAAAATCCTTATAGTTAATTATCTTCAGTGACCTTATAATATTGTATAATTGTGATGCTTAATTATTCCCTTAACTATTCCTGTAATATTAAGGAAGTACAGAGGGTTCTATTTTTTTTTTTTTTTTTTTTTTGAGTTGGAGTCTCACTCTGTCGCCCAGACTGGAGTGCAGTGGCCGCTCCCGGCCACCGCAGCCTCCACCTGCTGGGCTCTGCGATCCTTCCGCCTCAGCCTTCCAAGTAGCCGGAATTACAGGCATGCGCTACCATGCCCGGTTGATTTTTTGATTTATTGTAGAGATGAGGTCTCGCTGCCCAGGCGGGTCTCGAACCCGCGGGCTCAGGCAATCCACTCACCTCAGCCTCCCAAAGGCGTGGGATTACAGGCTGAGCCACCTAGCCCGGCTTATTTTTTTTTTAACATATAGTTCTTCACTAAACTTTTCTATGCTTTTATCATTTTGCTTCTCTTGAAATTCTCAGGAATAATAATCTGATTCAGGTGATATAAACATCTTTGAGCCTTCTGCTACATGTTGGAAATTTATTTTCCACAAAGGACATGCTTTATTTTATATCACCAGCTTTGGTTCAGAGTATCACCTTCAGGTAAATCACATCGAGTAATCTAAAATTTTTGTTATCACATAGGATAAAATTATTTCCTGAAGTTATCTTACATTTATTTATCCCGAGGAAATATTTTCTCTTATCATTTTTCTGTTTGTATTTGAAGTATCTGTGATACCTTTTTCTCCTTAAATGATTGAAATCTTGCTGATTGTTGTATATATTGGTATTTTCTGTATATTAAGGAGGAAATTTAATATTTTGTATTTAATGCAAGTATTTTTAGTTTATTATTATCTGTTTAAATTTAGCGTGGCATTTTTATTGCAGAGGTGATTGTGCAGTTTAGTTTTTTATGGAATTCATTATTTGTTTTCTTGTTCTGGAGAAAGACTTCATCAAAAGTCAGACAGAGCAGCATGAATGAATCATGGTGAAGGTGGTGACGTGTGGGAGAATATAATTTGATATGCCCTTTTAATCTTTTCACTTTAAATCTTAACTTTTCTCATTTGTAAAATGAGTTGCGTTGAGAAAATATTCTCTCAGGTCTCTTCTGCCACAAAATCATTTGGTCCTAAATGAATCAATTTGGGATAAATGCAGGGAAAAAAATCCTATGTTGTAAAATTTGTGATATGGTAACTGTATTAATCTTCTTGGGTTGACATTACAAAATACAAACATCTGGGTGGCCTAAACAACATCAGTTTTCTCACAGTTCAGGAAGTTGGAAGTTCAACTGGTCTCTGATGATGCCTCTTTTTCTGGCTTTCAGAGAGACTTTTGTTCTTCTTTTTAAACATTTTTTAAATTTTAAAAAATTTTAGTGTTGTGGGGTACAAGTGAGAATTTGCTACATAAGTAGGTTGCATGCAGGTAAAAACTGGATTTCTATCTGGCTATCTTTCCTTGGTAGTGGACCAGGTACCCATTGTATTGCCTCTTGCCTCCCTCCCTCCCTTAGCAGTACCCTGAGTCTGCTGATCCCACCCCTGTGCTAATATGACAATAATATGACCCCAGTGTTTAGGGCCTGTGCATGAGTGAGAACATGTGGTATTCAGTTCTTTGTTTCTATGATAGTTCATTTAGTATGATGGTCTCCAACTGCATTCAGGTTGCTGCGAAGACCATGGTTTTGTTCTTCTTCACACTCTGAGATTGTTTCCTCTGCCTGATTGATTCTGCTCCCTAGGCCTGTTATTGTGCTTTGAAATTCCAAGAGGAATTCTTCATTTCCATGATTTCAGAATGAACCTTTCTTTTTTTTTTTTTTTGAGTTGGAGTCTCACTCTGTCGCCCAGACTGGAGGGCAGTGGCTGCTTCCGGCCACCGCAGCCTCGACCTGCTGGGCTCCGGCGATCCTTCCGCCTCAGCCTTCCCAGTAGCCGGAATTACAGGCATGCGCTACCACGCCCGGCTGATTTTTTTGATTTATTGTAGAGATGAGGTCTCGCTGCCCAGCCAGGTCTCGAACCCTCGGGCTCAGGCAATCCACTCACCTCAGCCTCCCAAAGGCGCGGGATTACAGGCTGAGCCACCGAGCCCGGCTTAGAATGAACCTTTCTTATATTAGCCAACTCAGTTTTTACTTCCTGCACAACTTGGGTGATGTTTGCTTCTAATTCTTGAGGTTTTCCTTAGCCAATTTAGTCATTCAGTATTTGAATTCTGTGGCTATCATCAGGGTGGCTTCCATTGTTTGGGGACTGATAGCTGCTTTCTAGGTGATATTTCTTTAAGTCTTTGAAGATTGCTAATGTTTTCCCACTGGTTCTTCTTCATCTGTGAGGAGCAACTCTTCTCCTTTTTATTGCTATTCTTTAGTTTTGTTGTTTTGTAGTTAGATAAGGTCTTCCTGTCCTAAGGCCTTTTCTGTTGTTCAAAATAGTTCTTTTATGGAGAGAGAAAGGGGTATTCACTTCTGCTCTGCCACTCTTGCCTGGCAGTGGTCCACATTCAAGGTAACTTTGTATTGCAGAGTTTTTCCTGTGGTTAGACCAGCCAGACAGCTTTCCAATCCCTGTTGAGAGCTCAATGAGGGGACAGGATAGGGGGATGGGTCTCCTGGCAGCTATTAGCTGTTCACAGCACAGAAACATTCCCTCCAGGAAACAGTGCCTCCAGGTTCCTTTTGTGACTCCCTCTCTTCCACCCAAGTCTGCACTCAGCACTTAAAAAAATTTTTTTTTTTTTTTTTTTTGAGTTGGAGTCTCACTCTGTCGCCCAGACTGGAGTGCAGTGGCCGCTTCCGGTCACCGCAGCCTCGCCTGCTGGGCTCCGGCGATCCTTCCGCCTCCGCCTTCCGAGGAGCCGGAGTTACAGGCATGCGCTACCACGCCCGGCTGATTTTTTGATTTATTGTAGAGATGAGGTCTCGCTGCCCAGGCAGGTCTCGAACCCGTGGGCACTTAAAAATTTTAAGTGCAGATTTCCTGTCATGGAGGGACCTTCCATTTGGCTGCATGAGGCTGGAGTGCATACTTGGGGATTGACTGGCATAGGTGTCCTGAGTGGAGGTGTGTTCCCAGCTCTGCATTGGCTCCAGCTGTACACTGCTGTGCTCTAACCAGGTCTCCACCCATATGGAATCAATGACTCATGCACAACTGGGAGGAGGGGAACCTACCTACACGGAGACAGACACCTTTTGCTATGTCCTTACATGACCTTTTCTCTGTGCACGGAGAGATATCTCTGTTGTCTTTTCCTCTACATATAAAGACACCAGTCTTGTTGGATTAGGGAGTCACCCATATGACCTAATTTAACCTTAGTAATCTCCTTCAAGGTCCTATCTCTAAACTGTCACATTGGGAGTGAGGATTTCAACACATGAATTAGGTGGGGGAGAGGGGCACAATTTATTTCCTAACAATAATTGACTACTTTCAGTGACTGGTGCCACACCAGTGCAGCCATGTTGTTGGGATTCTGATTTCAATGGATCTATGCATTGAAGAAGATTATAAAACCCATGGCTTTTTTTCTGGCTTCCCTAGCTTACCTCCATTATCCCCCTGTTCCCGACACTCTACACTAGCTTTCTTCCTTTTTTTAAAACCTTCTTTCCATGTTGCCTTCAGCAGACCATAACATATCACACGCCCACCTGCAGGGCTTTGCATCAGCTATTCCCCTGTGTGGGTTACTTTCCTCCCAGTCTTTGATGGGCCAGCTCCTTCATTATTTAGGAGTTAACCCCAGTCTGAAGCACTTCTTCCATGGAACTTTTTTTTCTCCCTGACACCTCCAGAAATTAGCTTCCTTGTTTATTTGTTTCCTTGTTTACTGATGGTTGTCTTCCCATTTGTAGAATATGAGCTCTGTGAATGCAAGGGCTTGCTTAGTACAGTATCTGTCACACAGCAGCCTCTCAAAATTATTTGTTGAATGATGAAAAGCCATCACAAGCATTTCAAGTTGTTCCAAGCAAAATGGAAAGGGGTAGCTTTGCAACAAATGTAGCAGATTGGGGTGATTATTGACACCAAAACAAGGTTTCTCTGTGCTATCTCGCTGGTTACAGGCACAGGACATGCAAAAAGGAAAGCCCTGAGTTATCCCTTAGGAATTATCCTTCATATTCTGAAGTGTCAAGTTATTTAGACCCAATTTGTATACACATAATTTAGTCTACTCTGACTGCTGTCTGGAACAGTAAGAAAGAATTAACTTCTGAGATTAATATTTAAGAAAATAAAAACTTTACTGGAGCAGAGATATCATGCTATGATTTAACATGATTTGAGCTCTGCATCAAGTTTTATTATACGAGGAAGTGTTCTAACCTGCAGGTACCATTCCCTGGCACGTTATTCCTAAAGAATTATTCATTGATTGCTGGTAATGCAATTGATCCTATAGAAAACAAAGACTTGTTCTCTGTTCAATGGCTGTTCCTTCTAGACAGCAAATATAAAACAATTAAGGTGGCAAAATACATCACCCGAAAGAAGGAAACAATTTAAAGGTAAATGACTTCTTAGTTGGCATTTCTCTTATTTGTACCAAACATCTAATTGATTGACACTATTTAATTTTTAATATACAGAATTGGATTTCTCCTTCTTCTAATTCCATCAATATTTCAATAGCTGATGTGGTTTTTGTTTTATCTGTATAATATGTATTAAAATTATTATGTTTTGAGGACTAAGCCATGTGCATACATGCAAAGAATTAATAAAGTCTGTCACCAAAATCTTTGATTTATAATATATTCAATTTTTCCCTTGCATTTTATTTAGCCTTTATAGGCTAAGAGATACAAGAAATAAAATAAAGCATATATGCAAAATGTAGAACCATTCCAAGTAAAATATTTATTTCCATCCTTCTTTCTCTCTCTTGTATTGGTTATATGCTTTTACTAATCTAAACTAGGTTTGTAAGCAAGTTATATACTATATTGTTGTAAGTTGTAAGCAAATATATACTATATTGTATGAAAATAAACTATGTTTAGTTATAAGTTACAGGAAACACTAATTCTCCCTTAATAGGGTTTTGATGTGGTAAAGTGGGAAAATAACAAGTTTAATATCTTTATTTTGGTATCTTCAAATGCATTATATGTTAAGAGCAAAGTGGGGTAGTACATGTGAAAAATTTGAATGAAGCACTAACTTTTCAGTTGATTCAAACCAGGACAGTTTCCTTTGATACAGGGTTAGAACTCTTTATCTTCTGATTTCTTATGAATTTAGGAATAGCTATTTCAAAATTTTCTTTAAATTTGTCCCAAGAAGTGATAGAAGAAGCATGACAGCAGAAAGAGTTTAAATCTCAGGGAGGAAAAAACCTCTCCCTGAAGTGTGGGGGACTTGAAGTGTATGAAGAACATTAATAAGTTTAAGGGGGTTCTCCCCCTTATAATTCTTGATCTTTGCAGCCTGAATCAACATGAAACATAAATCAACCAGTTAATACAATAAGTTCAGGTGAATAGTTGGTCAGTTTTCATAGAAAAAGAAAGTCTGAACCATAGCTTGACTAAGTTGAATCATCTGTTTCAATTAGTCAAAACAGCAGTAAATTGTATGCACTCATATAACTTATCTTCTCCTTGCTGCTGCTTTTCCTCTGGGGGACCAAAGCTGTTACGGTCACTTTGGCTCACTGTGTGTGTGTGTGTGTGTGTGTGTGTGTGTGTGTCCAGGAAAGAGCACTGCCCTTCTCTTAGAAGCTTCATGAAAAGTAAGGTAAACCCTTCCTTCTCCTCTAGTAGGCATTAGGGGTCAGGTTGTAACTTTACCCAACCCCTTGAAGTTGTGAAGACAGGTGAAGGAGAAAATATGTGTAGACCCCCCTCTCAGGTAGCCCCCTTCCTGGATCTATGTGGTAGAAACCAGCATTCTACTTTTATCTTCCTTCCCTTCCACCAGGAGTACTCCAGGTGTCTTTAGATCTTGGTGTTTCCAACCATACTGACCCTCAGATGCAGAGAAAGGGGGACAGAATTCTTTTATTTCAATCCAAGTCCCACTGAGTTCTCATTTCCCATCCTATGATGAACTCCTTTCCAGGAGGAGTAACAGTAAGAATTTTTTTTTCTCTAGAGAAAATTGTGTTCTCACCCTTAAAAGGTTGGTTCGGCTTCCAACAAGACAGTTATTTGAAGCCTGCATCAATCCATGTTGCAAAATCTGTGTTATTCATACATGAATGATGCCATGCATGGGATATCAATAATCTGGATAGTAGTTCAATCATTTTAAATCTCTCTCATTAAGTTTTCAAAAAATATTGGTGTGCAATCTCACCTATCTTGTTAAATCTGTTTGAAGTATCAATGTGTATTTTGCCTGAGTTGACCTTATATTCTACCCATATCACTCACTTGCAATTTTTATTATGCTTTTCATCAAAAGATTCTGAAAGAATTTTCATGTTAATTAATATTTCTATTATGATTCTGTTAAAATGTGTTACTCTACTAATTCAGTGCATGATGACTAAAAAAAGCTTAAGCTTTTTGATCTAATATAACAAGGCAAAGAAGATAATTATTGAAGTGATAGAATATCAAAATGATTTTTAGCTTCTGTATTTACAATCAAAATTAGTTTTCACCTTAGAAAAATGAATGCTGATGAGTCTTTTATACCCAAATATATGAATATTTCTTTACTAAAAGATAATTGAGAAATGGTTGTTGAAACAAAAACAAAGTAGAACAATAATATACAAATAGGAAAGTATACTAGGAAATTTTGTTATCACTTTGTATCCAGTCTTGGAATTATGTGACACAAATAACCTAAAGCTTGAGTTGAATGCTCTTTACAGCCTACTAAGTAGGTTTCTAAGATCAGAACCACATGAGTGTGATGGGTAAAAGCAATTTAAGTGGTCGGATTTGCAATCAAGAAGGGGCTTTGAATAGATTCAGATTCTTTTAAAGTGGAGTAAAGGTGACTCACTAGGGCACATCCATCACTTACAAAATCCCAATTGTAAATCTGGGTAAAAACTAAAGAGATAAATGCCTTTTCAAGTCCGTTGTCTCTTTGTCTTATTCAGTGTTCAGTGGGGGATATTACTGGCTTAGCCCAAGAAACCTCAGAATGACATATATTTTGAGATTTAAAGATATTTTCAGCTAAACCAGACGCAAAAGGTGGATGGACTGGGCAGATGTACATTTGCATTCCTTGTATCCAAGGTCAGCGAATGGAAGCCACATATTGAGACAAGGAACCTCAGTTGGAAGGGAATCCCTAGTGTGTAAGTGGTCAGACAGTGAGGTAAACAGGGAATCTTAACCCTCTAGAAAGGGATGATGAGGCAACGAAATGATTAATCTGTTTCATAGAGGTATATGTTTAACAGGGTGTCTAGGTTTCTTCCTGCAGCAGAGGGATAAGGCCTGTCGGAGCCACTTGTGAAGTGGGGTGATAATTCTCCTGCAACCCTCTGCATGAGAGTAGCTTAGCTCCCAACCTTATCCTATAGCACAGCCCTGGAAGACAGTTGGAGGAGACCAGTTTATGAGATGTGGTTAGGAAATGTTTCTTATAACAGCATAAACAGTAATAACCACTAACAGTTATTGAGTGTTTACTGCTATATGAAGTGTTTCACAGACATTATTTCTGTGAGGTCAGTTTGATAATCCCCATATTAAAGATGAAAATACTTTGGCTTACAGAGGTTAAATCATGCATTCTAAATAATATATGGGGATGCAATTCAAATCTAGATTTGATTCCATATTTATATTCTTAACAACCATAATCTGCTTCTTCTAACTGTGGCAACTAGACACATTAATAAACCTGGCTATGTATCTGATTTTAGACTGTACTTCTTTTCCTGAAGACTTTCAGCTGCAATACAGGTTTTTGGGGGCCCTTTCTGTTCTTTTGTTTTAACCAGTGCACACATAGACAGTTAAGAGTATAAAAAAATCAAAGGGAAAGAAATTCTTCTGTCATTCAGGCTTCTCAGGAAGACTTAAGTTTCAAAACTGATTAAAAGCTTATGCAGTTTTATAAATCAATTCATATGGTGTTTAAAAATTGATTTTGAGACCATGATATTGTTTCATAAATAAGAACCAAGTGACATAAAAAAAGGACTCATCAGTACTGTTACTATAGTTATAAACTTTAAAAAGATGATTGAAAGATTAGACAACTTTTGTAGATGGATAATGGTTTTAACCCTAATTTGTAAGTCTTTTATCATAATTCCAAATCATCTAGGTGACAATAGCTGGCCCTTCTACTGAATCCATGTAAACACACAGACTAATTATGTGTTACTTTATGTCATCTTTTGGAATGTAAATAGACATTACTGATCTTCCTTGCTGGTGAAGTCACAATTTTGTTCAGTCTTTCCTCTACCAATCATGGTTTAATTTAAGTCATGTTGCATGAACCAGTTTTGTCCACTGAGATGCAAAGGGAAATCTGTTGAGTGCTTCTGAGAATGGCTTCTTTGCTGTTAAAGAAAGAGACACACAGGGGAAGAGATGCCTTTTCCACTGGATATTCTTGTGTCTGGATGTGATCACTGGAATAGTGGCAGTCATCCTGCAACCATGAGGGAACTTGTCTGAGAACAACAGAGAAGAAAGATGGGAAAATATTGGATCTTTGATGACCTAATTAAAATTTTAATCTGGAAGCCAACAGATTTATTAATATGTGAATACAACCTTGCTGTGAATCATAAGTTCCATTTTTTTTGTTATTTGTTTTTATTATTTGCAGCTCAAAGTTGATAGATGACATCTCTGTTTTTTTAATCATTTAAGCACATTTTCATTACAGAAGGAGTTTATCATTCAAAAACAAATTCAAGTTTGCAATTGCTTATCACTCTGAATTATGTACTCCTTTATGTAAGTAGAAGATAAGATGAGGCAAATATCTTTCTGCTAAGAACAAAAGAAGAAATGCAAATGAATAGAGAAAAAGGCAAAAATCAAAACATAGAATCTTACATTAAAGGGTAGTATAAACTTTATATGCAATTCATTCACTTGGAGAAAGTTAAATGATAGTTACTTTCTCAGCAAAAATTGGGAAAATTAACCTAGCAAAGTAATTTATTTAATCACTCTGTCAATTAGTATTTATTGTGTGTTAGCATTTACATTGGACACTGTGCTTACATTTAGCGTTTCTGCCTTGGGGAGGCTATAGTGAAGTAGGTGACATAAGATATGTGTATTTAATTGCTTCTGTGCAACAAATTGTACCCAAACTTAGCAGCTGAAAAATAGTATTCTCATAGTTTCTGTGGGTCAGGAACCCAGGCATGGTTTAGTTGGGTCCTGCACTTCACGGTTCTTACAAGGCTTGAAACCAAGGTGTCAACCAAAACTTGGTTTCATATGAAGGTTTGTCTGAAGAAGGATCCACTTCCAAACTCACTCACATGGGTGTTGGTAGAATTCAGTTCTTCAAGGACTTTTGGATTGAAGACTTCAGTTACTTGCTGTTGTTTAGCCTCAGGCTACCCTCAGCTCCTTGCCATGTGGTTCTCTTCAACATGGTATTTTACTTCATCAAAGTGTGCAAGCTAAGAAGGGAACAGAGAAGAGAGTGTTTAAGAGTAAGATGGAAGTCAGTCTTTTATAACAGAGTCACAAAATGACATCCCATCAGGCTTTCTGTTTTCTATGTTTAGAAGCAAGTATCTAGGTTTAGCACACACTCAAGGAGAAGGGATTATACAAGGTCATAAAGTGGGAAGTGGGAATCATTGAAGGTCATCTTCTAAATCTGCTACAGTAGAAACATAAATGTTGCCAATGTACATCAACAGGTGATGAGTTCCATGTGAGTAGAATAAAATAAGAATGCATGAGGGGAAGGAACCAATTCTGACAGGAGGCACAGGGAGAAATTAATATTTAAAGAGCAGACTGCTGGATCCAGATTCCACATCTTACTTATGCTCCAATTTGTATGGCACACACATAGGTCATAGTGAAATATCAAGGAGAAAATTGCTGTCCTGGCCGTAGTGACTCATTGAAGCATTATGAACAGGGGCGTGACCCCTGAAAGCAGAACTTACAGAAGATACCTGTGAGATTCATAAGGCAGAATGGCGAGGAAGGCTAGAAGCAGAGAGGTCACATGAAGCAGAACTGCAGTATTGAGAATGGGGAGTAAAGACTGGGATTTTCTTTGGGTTATGGGCATACAAAGAAAAGTATGTATGAAAGAAACAATGAGAAGAAAGAATCAACGGGTCTTGGTGATAATTGAGTTGCAAGTTAACCTAAAAGGAGAATTTGAAAGCTCATCTTGACCCTGGATGTTTGGGCTAATGCCAGTCCTCTCAATGAAATAGAGAAGTCAGGAAGTTGATTTTTTTGGTGGGGCAGAGACACAATTGCAATTTGAGGTGCTGCTGAAGAACACATTAAGTTGATATTCAAAACAGGTTTGTCTCTTGATCAAATGATTATTAGTAAAACTCTTGTTTTAGGGCAGATGAGCAAAGACAATGCTTACTAAATCACACTAATATCTGCCATTCTAGCAGACTGTGAAATGTATTACCATCATCATTGCAGTGCTAGGATTTTCTTTCTCAAATTCCCCAGGCTGAATTTCTGCCTAAATAAATAGCCATCAGGTGACATTATGGGTCAATTTATCATAGGGTATTATAGATAATCAATTTACAAAGCATTTGGGAAAATTTTCCTGTAGCTGTTTTATTGGGTACTATTAGTGTCACATGTCAACCATCTATTATTTTGGATTTGCAATGGCAGCTATTCTTTTACAAGAAATCTAATCAATTTGGTGCAGAGAGGCTTATTATTGAGGTAAAATTCATACAACGAAGAAAGCTGTTTTTGTTCCAATAATACGATACCATGGCTTTTGGTTCCATTAGTGTAGCAATATATAGTTACAATTGTACATAAGTTGGCAGAGTATTTCTGATCAATAAACTATGATGGTTTAATTCAAGGGTACGTTAGAAAATGAGAAAAATGAAGTTTTGGAAAACTGCATTTTGTCCTTACAGTTTTAATACTATACATGGAAACAATCATCTCAGCTTTTTATGAAAGGAAAAATTGTCAGCCATGCTACACAAATTCCCCAGATTCTGTATGAACAGACTCCAGGGCACAACTGATGCCAGGGCTAAAGTTGAGAGCAAATTTATCCATCATGTTCCCAGGCTAGTAACAGAGTCTGTGTCCGTGTGTTTATTGAAACTTTGCCTCAGCCAAAGCCAGGAATCTCTGGAATATATAACACAGTCAATTCTCAAAAGACACTAACAAAATGAAATAAAATGAAGCTAATAGAATGACATTTGTGGTTCTTGTCTTCCTTTTAGCTATGTGGATTAATACGTAAATAACAAAAAGAGGCCCAAACCCTAGAAATGGTCTAGACAAGGCTTAACCAAGACCTTGGATATAAATAAAGCCAAAGACAAAGGTTTCTTTTGATTTCCTGGGTATGCATCCCATACCACAACAGCCACTTGGAAGACTGAAAGAAGCCAACTACAGACTAGACGTCCAATCAGTTGTGAGAGGAAAGGAATTGAGGAGGTGGGTATGTGAGTGGCTTGTTGGGGTGGTGAAGAAGATATATAGAACAGGAAGGTTCTGTGAACACAAGATGACAAAAGTGGAAAGCTTGGGAGGAAGCTGTGTAGTTTCTAGTGCTGACATGCTTCTTACACAAAGTAATGCTCCTTATTCACTTTTGGTTTTGGTTCTTGTTTACCACTATGTCTCCTCCCAGTTCTTGTGAAATTTTTGCCAGAGGCAGAAAGATTAGTACCCATCACTTCCTAAAACTTTTTTCTTAAGTTCCAACAAAATGTGACATCTGGTAGATTTTTATATTTATTTATGGGAGTTTTTCTATAAGGGGAAAAGATTATGTTACCAATTACAAATGGAGATACTGCATCGTTTTTTCTTTCTTCAAAAATAAATTCCCCATTTCCCCTCCAAAATGTAGAATGTTGAAATAAATGTAGAAACAAACATGCCCTGACTAAAGTCTTTGCTGCTGGAGGAGAACCATACTTTGAGGTGACCGGGAAGAACAGTGATGACTATGAGGTCTCACAGCAGTGAACTGTACACAGTATGTACACCAAGCTTCAATCTCCACACCCTGCTCCCATCCCATGTTACAGATACAGCTTCCAGAAATCAATGACATGTTAAGTCCCAATGGCAAATTGAGATGAAGCCCTTAATCCATGAAGAAATATTTAGACGTTTACAAACCAGAGAGAGAGAGAGAGAAAAAAACCCACTTAATTTCTTAAACAGTTACCTTTTTAAATTATAATTTTTGATTTTTTTAATGGTTCTAAAGAAAGCAGGGCCTCACTGTAGAATATTAGAAATATTCAGAGCACTGAAAAGAAGAAGAAGTTTAAATATAATCAGCTCCACTCCTCTCCATCAGAAGTACAGGGTATGAACACTTCTGTATGTTGTCTTCTGACCCTTTCCTCTGCTGCGTGAAGTTGGTGAAGCGTTAAAAAAGTTAGCTTTATATTTTCAAAATGTTTTGTGTCTTACTTGTTTTACTTAACATGAACATTCTCCAATATAATTACAAAGCTATATAAAACCTATTGTATTGATGTAACATAACTTAAACTATTCTTCTTTTGTTGAGCGCTGGTTATTGTCTAGTTTTTCATGTTTGCAAATAAAGATGTCATTTTTTCCCTCCATAGCCAATATTCCTGGACATAAATTAGAGACCACATGACTCCCTTGGGACAGATTTCTAGAAGTGGATTATTGTATCCTAGATCAAAGGATAGAGTAATTTTAAAGGCTCTATTACTTATTGCCAAATTGTTTTCTGGACAAGTTATATCTTTATACTCTTCTGTAGTACAGAAGAATTTTCATCTCCCTGCATTCTTCTCAGAATTTCTCATTAAACTATTAAAAGAAAATTCCATTTCTTTTCATTTTAATTTGCATTTCTTTAATGAAAAGTAAAATTGAACAATTTTTTACCCATAAAAATGAAACACTCATATTTCTCCTTTAGCAACATGTTTGTCTGGTGTATAGTATATCCTTAAAAAGGCTCTTTCAACTTCCATTTTACTATTATTCTCTTCAGAGTGATTGAGAAGTTAAAAATTAGTATTTTTTCTAGTTTCTGAATGTGAATTGGGTTGCACTAGTGAGATCCACAAGCATGAGTTTTGAAAGGTTGGAAAGGGCTGCTGCCATCTTTCTGCAGTGAAGCTGGTGGACCAGTAGCCTCCAGCACATGTGGATGTTGGCAGTGCCTCGATTTTACATTCCACGATCTGGTCACCAGCTTCATGGATGTAGGGTGCTTGTGATGTCAGTAGCAAAGTTCCCAGCAAAGCAAGCTTCAGGTCCAGGTTGCACTGATGTGACCTTAAAGATGTAAGCCTAATTGTGGCCCTCTGATTCCCACTTCCTCAGTCATTCCAAAGCACCTAATATCCTCCCTTAATTCTCTTTCTACTGGAAATATCTAAGCACTTTGTTTCCAGCACTGAGACATGACTGATACATTGTTTATTGATCAAGTTTTTAGGAACCTAAATAAAGTCTTCAGAATTCTTTACTTGGAGTATGTTTGTATGAGCTTATAAAGCATATTTTACTAAAGACGTTTTGTGATATTTTTATGGCAATGAAAAAAGTTAAAATTAAGAATTTAACAACCCTCTTCATAAAGGACTTTAATTACTATTCATTAGTGTTAATATTATCACTTATCTACCTAATCCTGAATTGTATCCCACATATTTAAAATAAATAGATAAAAAAATTAATGCACATATTAATACTCCATATTTATATTTTCTAGATTCGATCTCTTCTCCTTAGTCTGTACATTAATTTCCTTCATTATTTTTAAATTATAAAACATATTTTAGCCCTTGACATATTTAGAAGACATAAATAAAGGCAATAATCAGTTTAGATTTTAAATACATTTTTACTTTTATCATTTCATCATATATTTTAATACCTATCAGGGAAGCTCCTCCTTATTTTTCGTTAAAATATTTTTGGGGGGGTATTCATATAATTTATTTTCTTGCATGAGATTGACAAATATGTTGTCAATTTTTAAAAACTAAGCCATAAGCAAGTTTTGGAATTATTAACTGCTTTATATTGCTGACTCTTTCTACCATAAATATGGTTCACTCATCATTTTTATTCAAGTTTTTTTTGTTTGTCTGTTTCTCAGGAATATATCATTATGACAGTTTTCTTAAGATATTCACATTTTTTGTTAAGATTATACATAATCATTTTCCCATTATAAGTTGAATCAATTTATTTCTGGAGTATGGGAAAGCTACTGGTGTTTATTATTATATCCGATGATAGTTTTCTTACTTGATCCTCTAGCGGTAGGATCACTTATCTTTATCATCAACAATCTTTTTCAACACCATTCTGGGAAGCCAATTCTCCACTTCAAGATGTAGATATTTGATAATTTTCTTAAATAAAAAAGAAAAATGATGTCGTGTCCATTCAAGCAAAAAAAAAAAAAAAAGTACTTACTAAGGTCTACGTTGCATGTGATGTTCTAGTAATTGCTAATGGAAATATAAGGGGAAGTTTCCCAACTATAAGGGAAACAAAGCATAAATGCATGCACTTTTAAATACTAGTGAGAGATTTAAAAACAGCTGAATAAGACATTCTAGAAAAGGCAAAACTATAGAGTCAGTAAAAAAATTGGTGTTTGCCAGGGTTCAGAAGGAAGGAAAGAAAGTGAATAGGTGAAACACAGGGGGGTTTTAGAGTAGCATAAACTAAAAATAAAATCCTCCTCTTTCTTCACTGAATGGACCCTCTTGTGGCCAAGGGGACCCCAGAAAAACCTTAAAACTGAGTTCCTTGCCATGACGGGACAAGAGGTAAGACACTCCCTCCCTTTTACGGTTTAGGAACAACTGACCAGCATTAATATTAAAATAGAGATCATAAGACTGGCAGAGCAGACTGTGGCAATAAGATACCAAATTATGAACAGAACCCAAGGCCTTGCCAAGCAAGGGTTAAGTCATACACCTGGAAACTTAAACTATGTTCTATGTTCCAATGTTTTTATTTTTCTCTAACAGCCTAACAATCACTGGCCTCCAGATAAGCAATACTAAAGCAATTTTCAGCTGATCCATCACCAATTGCTGATCAACTGACACCTCTATTCCACCAGCCATAACTACAGCTTTGATTGGACAAGAGACTGATTTCAGTAGCTTTCTCCTGATAAGAAGAACATAGACTGTGGACCGGTCCTAGCCAGTTTACAGAGATTACACATTTGAGTGTCTTCATGTCTTGAAAAGACCTTCTGACATATAAACCATAATTGTAATACTTTTAAATGCTAAGTCTCCACCCCAAAGTGAACATCGTTTTGTATGTTACATGCTTGTTTGTTCAATATACATGTGTCAGAATCCTTGTCTCTGGTCTTTGCTGGGTGCTTTTCATCCTGAGCACCTTGCAGACTATAATCCTTGATAAGAAACAAAGTCTCCTCTATATTTCTAAATAAAGTTTTAAAAAGTTAATAGCAGGGAAGCAATTACTTTCTGTAAGAAAATGTAATGGTAGATACATGACAAGCCGGGCATGGTGGCTCACGCCTATAATCCCAACACATTGAGAGGTAGAGGCAAGACTATTGCCTTAGTCCACAGGTTTGAGACCAGACTGGGCAACTTGGTGAGACAATTAAAAAAAAAAAATAGCTGAGCATGGTGGTATGTGCCTGTAGTTCCAGCTACTTGGGTAGCTGAGGTGGAAGGATCACCTGAGCCAAGGCTGCGGTGACCGTGGGTGTACTGCTGCACTCCAACCTGAGGGACACAATGAGACTCCTACTCAAAAAAAAAAAAAAAAAAAAAAAAAAAAGATACATATGCATTTGTCAAAACTGTATAGATCTGAACAATGCAAAGGGTGAAACGTAATGTAAGTTATAGTCTTTAGTTAATATTGGCTCATCAATTGTAAGAAATGTACCTCACTATGCCATCAAATTTAATTCCTCAAAATAATAAAAGCCATATACAATAAACTTACAATCAGTGTCATCCTGAATGGGGAAAACTTGAACACATTCCCCCTCAGAATTAGAGCAAGGCAAAGATGCCCACTTTTACCTCTCCTATTCAACAGAGTACTGGAAGTCCTAGGCAGAGCAATAAGGCAAGGTAAATAAATAAAGGGTATCCAAATCAAGCATTAAACTACCTCTGTATGCCTATGATATGATCTTATACCTGGAGAATCCTAAAAACCACAATGAGATACCACCTTACATCAGTCAGAATAAATAATTGATATTGATGCAGATGCGGTAAAAAAGGAATGTTTATACACTGTTGGTTGGCATGTAAATTAGTATAATCTCTATGGAAATCGGTGTGGAGATTAGTCAAAGAACTAAAAGTAGATCTACCATTTGATCCAGCAATCCCACCACTAGGTATCTACCTACAGGAACAGAGATTGCTATAAAAAACAAACACCTCCACTCGTATGTCTTTTGCAACACAATTCACAATTGCAAAGATGTAGAATCAACATAAATGCCCATCAACTGATCCATGGATAATGAAAATGTGACATATAGGTGTGTTATATATATATATATATATATATATATATAATATATAACATTCAATTTTATATATATATAAAATTGAATATTATTCAGCTGTGAAAAGGAATTAAATAATGATCTCCAGTAAGTTGGAGATCATCATCCTAAGCGGATTAACGCAAAAACAGAAAACCAAATGCTGCATGTTCTCATTTACAAGTGTGAGGTAAACTAAGAATCTGCAAAGGCATATAAATTGGCATAATGGGCATTGAAGACTCAGAAGGGCGAGGGTTGGGGACGCAGGAATAAAAAGTCACCTATCGGATACAATGTGCACAGGTGGGGGTGGTAGATACACTTAAAGTTCAGACTTCTTTGCCACTGTACAATGCATCCGTGTAACCAAAAATCATTTGTATCCACTAAAGTCATTGAAGTAAACATTTTAAAAAAGAACTAAGCAGCTTAAAAATAAAATAAAATAAAACAAATATTAAAATGCATAGTTCAGACAAACTTCTAATGGGAACTCAGAGAAAGGAAATATTACTTCAAGCATGTGCAGTCATAAAAGAGTGTACCACATTCATAGTCTGAATGAGATTTTGAAAGATCAATTTAAATTGATGAAACTTTGATGATTGGGCAGTGTTGAGAGGCTAGTGGGTATGAGAAAATAATGGAGGTAGAAAGGTGTCATATGTAAGAAGGATGGCAAACAATTTGCCCAAATACAACATTTTTCTTAGTGTGCAATGTAGGCTTTAAATGGAGTTTAGGATAGAATTATTGAAGGTCTTGGAGCTCTAACCAAGAAGGAGGCACAGTAGGAAAATAATATGATCAATATGAAGTATTAGTATGCTTCTTAAAGTTAGAATCATATAAGGTCATTGCAAAAGTTATGAAGGTACAAAGAGTCGGGGGGGCGGATATCCTCCCATCCATTCCTACAGGATAACCCTTTTGAAGGAGTAAGAGATGGAATTCCTAGAGCAGACTGTGTTGATGTTCTGCCCAGATTCCCAAGAGGGTCCTCTTTCTTCAGTGTACAGCTGCCCCCAGCTTCTAATGACCAGCACATCCAGACTGCCTTCCACAGACTGCCTGTGAGTTCCTGGAACTGCTTTGCCTGCATGTGAACAGAGTCAGAAGGTCCTGGGAGACTGTGATTCTTTCTCCCCTGCCAACAGTCAGGTCTTAATTACTGACCTCAGCAGCCTCTCCTGGAATATTTTTTGTACTCTATCATTTCTACATGAATCTTTGTCTCAGAATCTGCTTCTGGGGTCTTTGACTCAAGAAAATTCCCTAGTAACAACTTTTGCAAGTGATTAGCTTGAAAACTCTGGAATAATTTCTTCATCTCTCTGGATATTCATCTTGTTATCTGCATGTTGAGGTAGTTGGTCTGTGACAGTGATTTTTTATTTTTCTTTTGCCTTTAACATTTAAGATCTCAGCTTGAACTCTTCCGCTGGAATTTAGGGTAGGAGCTGCAATTCTTCGAGTATAATCTCTGTCCTGATTCCAGGGTGGCTCTAATACCTCCACCGAATTATTCAGTCACATCTGTTACCGGATGAGACAGGAGCAGTCAATATTCTAGCAGTTAAGAATGTGTTGCCTTTATAGAAACCACTTGCTTATCCAGTACCGATAATTTGGGAAAAATAAAAAAATATACAGATGAATGGAAAATTGTTAAACTAAAGGAGAAGAGTGAGGTGAAGGTGAAGAATTTTCATCAAAAGGTGAAGTTGATATATGAATGAAATAAATGAAAGCTAGACTTAAAGACCAAAAAAGAGAAGAAAGGACATATTTAAAACTTAGGCAAGTCTAGGTGTGGTAGTTCAAACCTGTAATTCCAGTACTTTGGGAGGCTGAGGTGAGGGGACTGCCTGAGCCCACAGGTTTGAGAACAGCCGGGGCAACTTGGAGAGATCTCATCTCTACAATAAATCAAAAAATTATCCGGGCATGGTAGCACATCTGTAGTTCCAGCAACTTGGAAGGCCGAGGCAGAAGGATCGCCTGAGCCCAGCTGGTCGACACTGGGGTGGTCATGAGCATGCCACTGCACTCCAGCCTGGGTGATGGAGTGAGATTCCAATTCAAAACAAACAAATAAACAAAAAAAAACTTATGCAAGAAATTCCGAAATGGGAAAAGGATGACTGGAAGCTGGTTTGAGCCAACAGTTATAACCTGACTGTCACATTATGCTTTTTCTTCAAAAAAAGCATAACACAGATTCCGAGGAATATACTTTCTATCAGAATTTAATTTATTTGGAGAATAAAAATAGGACAACAGACTTAAGGGGTAAAAATGGAAAGTCAAACATCTTAAAAACAGGATTACTTTAGGGCACAAAGCTGAGGGCCTTGGGTAGTTCTTCACTACTTTTTTTTAGTTGGAGTCTCACTTTGTTGCCCAGGCTGGAGGGCAGTGCAGCCACCGCAACATCGACCTACTGGGCTCAGGTGATCTTTCTGCCTCAGCCTTCCAAGTAGCTGCAACTACAGGCATGTGCCACCACGCCCGGCTAATTTCTTGGTTTATTGTAGAGATGCGGTCTCGCCAAATTGCCCAGGCTGGTCTTGAACCTGTGGGCTCAGGCCTCTGCCTCCCAAAGTGCTGGGATTATAGGCATGAACCACCGTGCCTGGCCTACTACTTCTTTTAAAGTTTCATGTCCACATTCCCTCATGGTTTCTGCCCCTCAGATGCTGTGGCCAGACAAACCCTCTCTCCAAGTGACAATTTCCCCAACATTCCCCCACCACACGCCACATTGTAACCTTATTTCATTTGGGTTCTTTCCATATCTCAAAATATCTTTCCTTCTTCTAAACTCCATTCTCTAATAATGTATTAATGGATGGCAAGACGGTAATGGATTATTAATTACCTCAAACAGTCTGTCAATGTGTTGGCTGGATAACTGATTACCTTCTTGGATAGCAACGTTTTAACTCTTAAAGACGAATACTTGGCATTTTAGTCATATTTTTGACCTGGCTAGGGGTGGGGATTTAAAAAAAAATATTTAACATGGCTTATGCTGAGCCAAAGGTGAGTGACCTACTAGGTCTGTGGCATAGTCCCAAAAGGTTCTGAGAACATGTGACCAAAGTGGTTGAATTATAGCTTGGCTTTATATATTCTTAGGGAGACAGAAGTTACAGGCTAAACATAAATCAATGCATGTGAGGTTTATATTGGGAGGGGATTTACACATCATAGGTGGATTCAAAGGGTGGAGAATATTTTTAAACAAAAGTGGCATTTTTTTCCTCTGATCCTTTTTCCTAAGAGGTACAATGACACAAATCTGTTCAAATAAATTAATGTTGCCTTTTTGAAGACTGCCCCATATGGCAGGAAGAAGCTTACATGTCAACATATAGGCTGACTCATGTGCTCCACCAATCCTTCCTTTGTATATTTGCATTAACAGGCACTGAATGGAGTAAATTCATTTTTCTGTTTTTCAGGATGGTATTCATTGACCTATATATCAGCCAATATGAAGCTGCAGGAATTTGAAATTACAGAAGGATCTTTCATCATAGGAGGAAAGGAGGTTTAAAATAGGCAATTTTCAATTTATCAAGATGGGTAATAGATTCAGTGTTCCTCACATAGTACTTGCTGACCTAATTATTTTTGTCAGACATGCACAAATGTCTTATTTTGGTAAGGGTGATCACCAAAGCTTTGAAAAATATGACAGAACATGTAGGTGACATTAATAGATACAATTTCTTGTGAAAAAGTTGTAGGAGCAAAAGCTTGATTAAAAAAGGCTTAACAACGAACCGGAGATGACACTGATTTTGACAACTAATAGGAGGACTATTGCTGTTGGAGGAAGGAAAAGAAATGGGCAGTAGTTGGAAGGTAAAGTGGGATCATGAGAGGTTGTTTCTATCTTACAGTGGAGGAAATAATAGTATTCCATATGTTAGAGGGACAACGCAGGGAGCGATACCTTGGTAATGCAAGAGAAAGAGGGGAGGGTTACTACAGTGATAATCTTGAATAAGGAAGGGATAGAGCACATAAGCTGTTCAGGAGTTGGCCTACTTTAGGAGCTTGCAAACGGCATAGGAATAGGAAGGAAGACAGAGTACCTGGGCTCAAATGTAGGAGAATGGGTAGATGTGATGGTAGTAACTTGTAGTCATTTCGAATTGCTTCAGTTCTCAGTGAAATCAGAAGCAGTGAAATCATTGCTGAGAATTAGGATGGGCAGAAGATTTAGGAAGTCTCAGGAGACTACAGGGTAAGAAAGAGCCAACTGGTAATGAGAGCCTTAGGAATAAGAGATGGCTGGAATATCCTAGGTTTCTTGTGGGGACTGGCATTATGTGACTGCCTTGATGACCCATACTTATTGATGGCCAGGCTGCAAGTGGTGGGCATGAGAGTTTTCTAGAGTTATGGGGGTCCATCATGATCTTTGCTGATGGTAACTTGAGGCTGTTAGATAGGTGGATTATGACCAATGCAAAGACTCTCTCTTAACTTACAATGATTGTTGCACAAAACATTTCCCATTATATTAATATTGAAATGGAAGTTAATTCTGCTGACCTAATGATTTTGGCCAGACATGCGCTGATTCTAGGCTAGTTATTTTTTAGCTCTTAGTATAATGATGCAAGTGAAGGCAAGTTGAATTTTGGAAAAGAATTTTACAACTAAATCATGAGATAGCTGCTAAACACAATGCTCTTAATTTCACAAAATTATCAATAAAGGTAATCAACAGGGTTAATAGCACAAATAATTTCTACCATGCCAATGGAAGTATATTTGTGGGGACCCGAGACAGTTCTCCAAGTCACACATCTTCATTGATTTATGTCCTTAAACCAAGTCTTTGATGAAAATCTTTCAGCAATTTTCTGCTATTTTGGAAATACCTTCAGATGAAGGTTGGATAGATCTTTATGGCATGCACTTGGAAAGTGAGAAGGATCATGAGAAGAACATTTGAGAGCATTCTTAGGTCTGAAGGGGAGAATCTAATCCAGAAACACATCCCAAGAGAAGAGTATTGTGTTGTTTTAAAAAAATCTTTAAACAGTGTTAATTTCCATCAGGGGGTGATTTTTGGTTGACTAAGAAATGTCAGTAACCAGTCAGGAGTCCCGAGGAAATCCTGTTAGCTGTTGGCTAATGTAGACCTAAAGGAAGCAGGAGAACAAATGCCTTTAGGATGACTTATTAAATCTCTGCAGAATTCTTCAAGTGAAGCTGATGTTATTAAACCATCTGCTATAGGTCATTTAACACGTAATCTATCCACAAATGGAAAGTAGTGCCATTCTTTAGCCAAAAGTAAGGAGAAAATATGTCTTCATAAGACCAGTTCAAATTAATGCTGGCTGCTTCTGTCACTTTTGAGTATAAGACAGGATCTCAAATTAACAAACATGCAAATGCCTAAAAAAAATTTTCCCCAAGAAGACTTGGGAGAAAGAAAGATGGGAAAAGACACTAAAAGGAGTAATAAAGTACATTTTCCTATTTTGAAACATGTTCAGTTTCTGAGGTCCTGTCTGTGGATGAAGTGACTCTGGCAATGAGCATGCTCTGTATTTCCATGCTGTCACAGGATGGTGGCTACTATCCTTTCTTGGGGCTTTTGGTTACTAATTTTTGCCTTTCTGAACTTGTGGAAACAAAAAGTATTACTAGGTGAAATTTTCCAAAGATTTAATGAAATCTCCAAGAAAAAACTTTTACTAAGAAAATGCTAAGTAGTTTTAACTTAGTCACAGGGTTCTTACTGCAGTATATGTTAAAAATTAAATATGTGGAAAATGTACTCTATACCTATCCAAATGTAACTTCTGATTACTAGGTTTCAGGTTGCTAGAGGGTAAAGTGAGTATTTGTAAACTGTTTATAGATGTCAAGACATATTCCGCACAATGGTTAGATTAGTGTTCTATTTTTATTTTGCCAGATGGGTCAGATGAATTTAAAGAATCAACATATGAATGATGACTGTATCTATTCAGTGGCATATTATTTATTTATGTATCCTCAAAATCAAATGATCAGAGTGAAGTAAACATTTAGTTCGAGTACTCTGAACATCTATAATGTTCTATAATGGTGATTAGCTAATTCATAGTTTTTTCTCATTCTTTCATTCATCAAATGTAATTGTGCTTGTGCTGTTTGTCAGGAAGTATGCAGAACCCTGGGAAAGCAAGTCACAAGGCAGCAGCAATCAAGGCAGACATGTTTCTCATGTTCAAAGACCATTATGGAGACAGATATAAAACAAAAAATTATAGCAAAGTATAATAGATTCTTTGAGAAGGCAAGTGGAGTTGTTATAGGAACCTATAGGAAGAAACATTTGGGAATGTTTAAAGAGCAGTTTGGGACTGTAGTGGATAGTCAAGGAAGCCTTCCCTGGGAAAGCAAGTGTAAGAGACAAGAGAGACTGAACTGAGTACATCATGCACCATGAGTGGCAGCTGGTTGCCAATCAGAGGCAATCAATGAGCAGGGTCACCAGCGATCCAGAGTTCAGTGATACTCCATTCTTTACTTACAAGTCAACTTGCAATCTTTAACCATAAGCCTTTTACCAGATGGCATTTTTCCTTATCTTTGTACATATTGGGATGTGTGGCACTCAGGAGATGGACACCAGGACATTCCTGTTCTCTGTCCTGCCAAGTTGAGAGTAGTTTTGGTCACTATGGCATCAGCTTGTGTTAGTAGGGAGTGGAGGAAAATGAATCATTATACTTCCCGTCAGGCATACAAACTCTTGCACCAGCTCTTTTGCATATTATTCTCTTCATAAATTCATATGTGCAATTGAGATTGCCTTCATCTGGTTGCAAAGAATTGAAGTGTATTTTAATTGCTGATATTGCATTGCTCTATGTTAGTTCTGCTTAAGAAGAGCGATGTGCCCTGATAAGATGGCTGGAGTAGTGGCTTCCTGAGGGAGGGTGTGATAGTCTTGAAGAGGCCAGTTGGAGCCCTTATAATGATGTGGAAGTATGTAATTGGTAAACAACTTGGAGGTTTTCCTTTGCAGAAGCAAACAGAGCTTGGGAAGAATCAGGAAGAATTGTTTTTGATTGTCAGTATTTGAGCCTTCAGCCCATTAGGAAAAAAACTCCTAAAGCAGCAACAGATGTTTAGGGTTGAAGGGACAAAGTCATGAAATGTGGGAACTTGGCTATGAGCCCAGAATAGAAGTTGAAGAATTTCACGGGGGGCATCTGGAAGGCTGCAGTTTGGGGATTTAGGTTGCTACAGGGGAAGTTTCAAATTGAAACTCTAGTGCGAATCTGGGCCTGGGTGACAAAGAGCCCTATGTCTTTAGAATGAAAATGGCTACAGGAAATAGTTCTGCCTTTGACTGAGTGTAGCAATTTAAGGGGACTTGCAAGTTAGTTCCAGGAACCCAAATGTCCCTAGAGTTATAGCAGAGCCGTTTCACCAGCTGTATGAGAAAAAGAGTGGCTGAAAGAGACATTTTGAAAAAAACTTCAACTGAGCTGAATAATGATGTGACATGGGAAGAGATGGGAATCCTTGGTCTGTGGAGAAGAAATTGTTTATGAAACTTTGGATGGCAGCACCAAATTGTTATCCATGTAAATAATCTCTCCCCTGTTGAGTTTGGGGCCAACTTTCATCTACAGCACCACATTCAGTCACTAGCCCCAGGCATTCTTGTTAGTATGGCACTATGATGACTCCATGGAATCTGTTGAGTCATTCTGTGTTGTGTGAAGAGGACCTTGGGAAGGAACTTAGTGACCCATAATTTGTCCTCAAGACTTGTCCGTCTCCACCAACAGACAACTGGAAAGTAGGAAACAAAGCTTTAGATACCGGGAGACTTTTTAAGGAAGGAATCAAGAGTGAGGCAGAGAAGAATATGTCTCCTATCTTCCTGAATGTGAAAGACCAAATTTGGACCAGGCGCAGTGGCTCATGCCTATAATCCCAGCTCTTTGGGAGGCTGAGGTGAGAGGATTGCCTGAGCCCATGGGATGGAGAACAGCATGGGCAACTTGGCGAGACCTCATCTCTACAGTAAATAATAAAAATATCTGAGGGTCATGGCGCATGCCTGTAATTCTGGCTACTTGGAAGGCTGAGGTGAAAGATTGCCTGAGCCCAGCAGGTCGAGGCTGTGGTGGCCATGAGCATGCCACTGCACTTCAGCCTGGATGACAGAGTGAGACTATGACTCAAAAAAAAAAAAAAAAAAAGAAAAAAAGGAAAGAAATACTAAATCTGTGTCATAGAAATACAGCAGTTCGAAAACTTTCTACTTAGTTGGACTTAATTGGAAATAAATTCCTAGGAAGATACTTTCAATACATTAATTTGACTCCTAGAATAATCTTATAAACAAGAAGCTCCCTGGGCTCATGGTTGCCTCTCTTTGGACATATGTGAGATGTGCTCCATTGGGTGAGAGGAGGGAAACACTGCCTTCTATTCTCAAGTCAAATGAGAGGGTCTTCCAGAGGATCTTCCACAAGCTTTGGAAGACATGTTTTATGATTGGCATATACAGAGGGCTAGTCTCAGGCTTTTGCCTGAAAAAAGCTCAAGTAGATTATAGTCTTGGGTGAGTCTGACTGTGGGAATTAACCAGAATTGAAAGTTAGAGGTACAACCAAGAAAGTTGTTGACCTGGGACTAGGGAGTTGCCTGGGATGTGGGGCTTCCAGTAGTAAAATTGGAGCAGTGTGGGGCAAACTAGCATGGATGGTCACCCTAGATGTTGTGTTGGAATTGGCCTGCACTCCCAGCACCTGTAGAAAAGAGGAGCCTGAGTGTTTCCCGTGGGTCTTCCCATGTGAGAGAGAGAGAGCAGACATGGGGTTGTTTTGAGTCCTGTCTAGTATGGTCACCTGGAAGGGTGAGGGGATATCAGTAGAAAGTATTTTAACATAATATAGCCAGGGACTTAGAAAGGAAAGCATTCTGAAGTATACTTGGAGTGGCCTCTTGGAATAGAAATTTATTTGGCTTGATTTGCAGTACAATTTGTAGGACAGAAGGGCCTCTAAAGTCCATGCAAGTAGCCCTGGAGAGAAAGTCTATTTTGTTATTATGCAGGGTACTACCTGGGGATGCAGCTTTCACCATCTGGCAGGTCCAGAACATGGGAAACCACCCGACCAAGGAAGAACTGACCTGTCCCCACTTTCCTCTGCTTTGCCTTTGGCCAAAAGTAAAACAGTAGCTTGAAGTCACATAGGGGTGGAAGTCCTTTAGGTGAAGTTGCAGAGAAGTGTCATGTTTCCTTCCCTTCCAGAAAAGGGAGAAGATATAATATTAAGTCAACTTGATCTTTTGATATCTTGGACTAGATATTCTCATTACTGCATTTGCTGCTGCTTCAGCTTCAAGTTACCAGAGTCTACCTATTACTCAAGAATCAGCAATAACGCTTCAAAGCAGAGCTTTCATCTAGAGGCCAAGAAGGATTATATTCACTGAATACAGTTTAAAGGGGACTGGGAGACAAAAATAAAGTTAGGTAATAGTTTAAAAAACAAAGCAGCTATAGAAATTAGACTGTCAGAATTCTAATGAGAACATTTACAATATATAATACAGAAAATGCCAGGCCCATGCTGTGATGGTAACTCCTAACCATGTCAGTAAGTATCATTATGTCCTGAATATCAAGCATTTTGGAAGGATCCAGAATTGGTATTTGTGGGCACTGCTGTTTGGGCTCCTCACATTGGGTGAATCTGATATTTTCAAGGCTGTAATTCACAGCTGTCTGCAGGCTTTAACTTTCCATGGAAATAAATATACAGGCATTTGGAGAGTCCACACTTCTAGAAGGACTGCTAAAAAGCCTCCCACTTTCCCAAAGAGGAGGCCAGACCATTTATCATAGCCAGAGGCAATGTATGAAATGACTGTAACAAACAAATGAGTGAGTGACCAATAAATCACAGTAGCTTGATTAATCAATAAAGATATTGATTTTTTTAGTGATATTTCACATCCCCTCCCTCTCCCTCAACTAAGGGATTTATGCTGGCCACTGAAAGATAAATTTGTCTTCCATTCTTTGGGGCTTGTATTTGACCCAGTGTAATAGGAATTGATCATTATCTAAATGTTGTTTTGGCTGGAATGTTATAATTTGCTGCATTATAATGTCTAGAGTTATTTGTACAGGTACCATTCCCTCTAGTTAACATATTTTTAAAATATAAACCCATTTTTTTTTCTTTTTAAATCAGGAATCTTCCTGGAACTCTTCTTTCTCAATTATATGCCAATGAGGACAAATAATACCAATTAATGGTAACTTTCCTGACATAGAAGGGGCAACATCAATAGAGAGTTGTTTACCAGTGGTTGGTGCTTTCTGTAGAAATCTTATAGAAATGAAAAGACCAGATGCTACGATATGTTTCCCAGTCCATCGTATTATCTCCTTCCTGAGGAAGAAAGGTTCTAAGTTCTGCAGTGGGAAGCATGGATTACCTCTCACGCCCCTGGCACTTGAACTCACTCTTAGGTTACATGTTTGAACACTGCTTCTGGGGTAAAAAAAAAAAAAAATGGCAGGGCAGTTCACTATTGCTGCACCTTCCAGGCACAGTCTGGCTCCCTTCTGCTCTACCCTTGGCCTCCCTGTGAGTGATGCTTAGCATTTATCATGGATCTGGGGTGGCTGTCATTCTCTCCTTGGCCCAAGGCAACTTCAGGAGACTCAGTACCTATTCATCCGGTGTTTAAAATAGTAAAATCTAAAAGACAAACAACATGCTCCCATGACCTGTGCTCTTTTAATGTGGAAAGTGGTGCTGGTTATTTGCTAATGGGTACCGATTCCTCATAATATTGCTTATATTATATACTCTTCTGAATTAAAAAAGAAATCACGGTCTATTAGTTCGTCTTTTTTTTTTTTTTTTTTTTTGAGTTGGAGTCTCACTCTGTTGCCCAGACTGGAGTGCGGTGGCGGCTCCCAGCCACCGCAGTCTCGACCTGCTGGGCTCCGGCGATCCTTCTGCCTCAGCTTCCAAGTAGATAGAATTACAGGCACGCTACCACGCCCGGCTAATTTTTTGATTTATTGTAGAGATGAGGTCTCGCCAAGTTGCCCAGGCGGGTCTCGAACCCGCGGGCTCAGGCAATTCACTCACCTCAACCTCCCAAGGCGCGGGATTACAGGCTGAGCCACCGAGCCTGCCTTAGCTGGTCTTTTATATTTGATTATACCTTTACATTCTGGTGGGCCTCTTATTATCATTTTTAGTTTAAAAACATTTCTTAAATATCTTCTTAATGTGTACTCTTTTCCTAGGTGGTCCTATCCAATCCCATGATTTAAATATCCTCTATATGATAGAGACTCATATGTATATGTTGTTTTATCTGAGCCAGCTTACATTATCCAGCTGCTAATGTTGTACCTCTACTTAGATGTCTTATAAATATCTCTACCTTAACATGTCCATAGTGGAATCCTTGATCTTCCTCAAGTCTGTTCTCACCTAGGCTGTATATTTCAGTGAGTAGCATTGCTATTGATAGCTTTCTAAACCAGGAATTAATCAGTCTAATATTCACAGTCTTGACTGAGATTTTAGAAGGTAAATCTAATTGTATAATGTTTAAAGTCCTTCAATGTCTTTCTGCAGAACTTAGGGGATAATTCAAAATCCTCATTGTAGTCTTCAAGGCTAGCTATGCTAACCTTTTTTCTTTCCCTGAACACACCAAGTTCTTTCTTGCCTCACAATCTTTGCCTTACTGCCTGGAACACATTTTACCTCATTTCTTGTCTCAGGTTAAATGTCACTTCCTCAAAGACACAGTTTCTAACTCTCCTACCCAAAGCAGGTCCTCCTCTTGTTACTCTGAAAAACATTTATTTCCTGCAGACCACTAATCTCAGTATGTAATTATTTGTTCAGTTATTCATTTGTTAATTTAGTGACTTGCCCAGCTCCCTCAGAAAGTGTTTTTTGAGGCCAAAGACCACATCTCTTCTGTTGATCACCAAATCCTCAGAACCTAGCCCAGCTTCTGGTAACTACAGACATTTAATATGTTGTTTGTTGAATACATAAACATAAAAAAAGGATTATGTAAACTTATTGAACAGCTGGTCTTTTCTCCTGCCAAATCACTATCTAACACCAAATAGTTGACGATATTTTGTGCTGATGAGGGTATGGGGCAATTTTACTATCAAGTATAGTTGATAGAACTATACATAGGTATAATTTTTCTGGAAGGCAATCTGGTAATAGAAAAATATGAAATGTGCATGCTGCATGTTTCAGCAGCCCTACTTTTAAAACATAATGAAAGAATGGGTAGAGATTTATACCCACAGAGTACACCATAGAGCTATTTATAACAGTACTACACTGAAAACAATCCAGACATCCATTAAACTGGTTAAGTAAACTATAGTACATAAATACAATTAAGTAATGTGTAAATATTGCAAATGGTTTAGATCTATATTTATTGACATGGATGCAAGTCCATGACAAACTGTTGAGTAAAACTCTAGGATTACATATGTTATGCATATATATATTATTATTCCATTCACATAAAGTTGTTTATATATAAACTATATGCACAATATGTTTAGAGAGAAAATAAAGAATATTTATCCAAATGTTAGTAGCGTCTATGTCATGGTAATAGAAATTCAAGTGATTTTTACTTTTCCTGAGTTGTGTGGTTTTTTACAATGAGACTCACAAGAAAGGACCCTCAGAAAAACAGAGTTATCTTTTGGAGGGCAGACCTTTTGTAGTATAGGTTTCTCCCACAAGATTAGTGTTTTGGAATCCCATCGGCATCCGTGTACCAGCTAGTGCCACTTTCAGAGACTGTGTTTGGCTTTAGTGAATTTTTTTCTAGAAGATTCTTTCAACATGTTTGCCCATTTCATGATGGGTGATTTACACAAACAGTCCACCCACACTACACTGAATGTTTAGCAGTTTAGGACAAAGTATGGCATGACCCCAATGCCCCACCCTCCCTATTCACCTGATCTGCCCAAAGCCACTTTCTTTTGTTTCCCTGGATGAAAAAAGTCCTCAAACAGAAATGTTTTGCCATTGTGGAAGAAGTGAAACAAAAACAAAACAAAAAATGAAAAAGCATCAACACTGACGAAACTATTTTGAGCAGTGCAAAAAGCATCTTCATAGGTGCATTATATCAAATGGAGAGCACTTTGAAGGTGACAAGTTTAAACATGTAGGAATAAAAACACACTTTTTATACATAAATTCTGTCATTTGGGAGAGGGGTTCAGTCTTGTATACTTTTATACTAACAATGAAACTATTTATTAATCTACCTTACTGCTGGAATCAATTTGTTTATATTTTACTTGGCAATATTTAATAGGTATTCAAAAATATTCACAAATAGGTTTTTTTGTAGTTTTTTTTTATGGTTGGTTTGTTGGGTTTTGGTAGCAGCTTTAGCTAGTTAAATTTTAAAAAGCTAGAACAATTTTTAAAATTTTGTTTTGGGTTTCTATGCTCCATAACAGTTTAAAAACTATAGGAATGATCAGATCACTAAGTCATTAACACATCAGATTAGATGCACAAAAGTGGGGGAGATGGTATTTCTTTGACAACATTTAAAATATCTTCTGTGATTATCAGACTATTCTAATTACTACCTGTTCAGTTAATCAGTTTTGGTGTTTAAAGTATTCCTAGGAGTTTCTTTATTTTAACAGATGTTGAGATAAAATTTAAAAAATTTTGTTTCAAAAAATAAAATATAATTTTGTTTTCCCACTTTTGCTCAGTCTTACCAAAGTTTTATTTATTTTATTGTTTGCTTCAAAGTATAGATCTTTAATTAATTGATTTTGCTAAATTCCAATTTTCTAATTAATTTAGTTCAGTTTTTGCCTTTATTAATAACATCATTCAGTTTTAAGTTTATTGTATCTTTTCTTTTCTAAGTTTTTGAGGTAAATATTTTGTTTATTTGGCTTTATTCTGCTCTTCAAAAGAGCAGATTAATGAATCTATATTATAGAAATTAAGTCAGAAAATAACATTTTCTGTTTTCATTACTATAGACACCTCTGGTAAGAATAACAGAAAAAAATTGTCAGGCAAAATGCAGACTTTTATAATTGAAAACACTGGAGTCTATCTGATACATTTGGATAAATGATTATTTATTATTAAGAAACCATTCACGATAGTTTGTTTTCTCAGTGAATTTTAAGAGGACATTGCTCTCCAAATACAATAGCTGGTGACTGGAAAGAGAGTAATGTAAGAACAGGAAAGATTTCATAGTGTGCCTGTCCATTTAAAAAGGCAAGAGTGAATTGTAGATTGCATCTCATGAAAACCAAATTGCTTTAATAGAAGACAAACTAAAAAATTTCTGCAGTATGTATAGAAATATTATATAATTCAAGAAAAGAGATATGGAGGATATACTTCTAAAATGCATATTACAAGAGATCCAATATGCATAAAATATGAGACAATGGAGAAATAAAGTAGAGATCCTCAAATAAATTTAAAAACAATCTACAATGTGAAGAGTCAAGTAGAAGATAAAATGATGAAATGTGACCTACATTTAAAGACACCTTGTTGATATTTTTGAGTTTTAAGGATCAATGTGAAGTCCTTGGTATTCAGGAAGAACAATCAGATTGTCTATGAAGGTAGACCCACAAAGGCAAAATTCCTCGGTAGCTGTCATTGGCAGGGCCCTTACCCACTCTTATGAAGGTAATTGGCTTCTCTGATAGGCAAATGAACCTATTTTAGGAAAAATCACATCCCCTATTTGCTCAGTTTAGCATTTTGCTTACAACAGGTGGAAGCCAAGGATGCTTCTGCTAAATCTGTGTGAATTCTGGAATTTGAGACTTCCTGTGTAATAACAATTATTAGTGTCTTCTATGAGAGGAGAGCCCTCTTCCTCTTCTGTTTTGAGTTGTGGGGATGGAGAAGGAGGTTAATTAAGTCATGGTGGGAGATTCTTTCCTTTATTCCTGCACAGGCTTTTTCATTACATCTAGTGTGCAGTTTGGTAGGTCTTTGCTTCAGTCTGATTCAGTCTGTATTATAGCTTATGAAAATTCCTTATAGTACTCTTGCTGAATTCTCAGTGATGATTGCTGCTTTCTTTATTTCTTTAGTTGTTTGAATGGGAATCTGTTGAGGGAGTGGAATTAAGCATGTGAGTTACTTGGGCCAATGTCTTCAAGATGACTTCTCATGGACACACTTGTGCTTGTCTGTCAGTGTCCCATTGTCCTACTTGGGGGATGTTAGGGGAAAGGAGAGGGTAGCTTTTGATTTTTGTGTGTACCCCTGAGGTATTCTTTCTCCCCAGGGAGATTAACTGATTGTTTATTATCTACAATGTGTTATAATATATAATTTATGTATTTAGGAATTTATGAAAACTAGCAAATATTTTCTGAAACTTAAAAAAGTCCATTAATTGATGCTTACTTAATTGTGAACCTTTTATAAGTTATTTTTATGTAAGCCGATGTTTTCTGCTTAACCAATAATTGATGTGCAGCATGTTTCTTTTGGTACTATTTTTTGTTGTTGTTGTAAAATAAAGAGCAAATTTGTACAGCAAAGTCAGAAAAAATTTTCATTCTTCAAAATTTGTTGCTAAAATGGTCCCCCAATTCTTTGAACTTTTGGGAAGATTTCTCAATGGGAATATTAAAGAACAATAAAAGGCAATATCAATTGCCTGTACCTTTAGAATATCAGCTGTAAAGCAACAACTACCACCCTACAACAAAAAGTTTATCTGTGCCCTCAATATGGATTTGAAGCTATTCAGAGGAAGATATAAATTGTTTTCTTTTATACAGTTCTAGGCATGAAGTCTGCCATAATGCTGGGCAACAATATATTGTATTTTGGGAGAGACAATACCAGAATTACCAGTAAGAATGAGACACAAGGCACTGTATTTAGTATTTCAAACTCATACTTTAAGTTGTACAACAAAATTCTGATGAGGTCAACTGCTTACATACATTACATGCACACACATCAATTATATTGATTTTAAAAAGACAAATTTGTCTATGGTTCTGTAGAGATGTAAATGTGATGCATTTTTAGCAACATTATTACCATTCACTGTGATTGCTCAGTCCAGGCATCAATTGCAGTTTCCTTCTTTGTTGATATGGCTTGTGCCACTTCCTCTTAAGCCAAAAAATATTGGGGAAGTTAAGTAAAGACTGAACTGTCCAAAGAAGCATTTGCCTACCAGATCCCATTGATCTCTTCTGTGCCTGTTTTCTGGGAAAACTTTTGGGTGAAGCTTTATCAATCTGATTCAAAGTTTTGTGAGGAATCAACTCATGTCAGCATCGCTCCAGTTTGATACATCCATTTTTATTTTCTGTGTGGAGCTCTTTAGCTTTCTAGATTCTAAGAGCAGATAAAATCCAATTACAGTCAATATCCCAGGACTAACAAGAAATATGTTTGTAGAGGTCTTCCGGCAGGATGGCAATGGGGCAACCGGTCTGTGAAACCCTCTGCAAAGGAGAACCCTGCAGTGGGTCTCTGGTTCTCACCCCAGGGGCTGTGGACCCCAAAATCGCAGCCTGCTCCTCATACGGAGCTCGGCCGTTTTCACTGCTGGGACGTCGCAGCAGACTAGACAGCCACTGCAGTGCAGACGCTGCCGCCACTGCCACCGCCACCGCCGCCGCTATCACTGCCACAGCTGCCACAGCCACAGCTGCCACAGCCGCCGCCGGTAGCACATGGCACCACCCGGGCCGGAAGCGATCCATGACTTCAGTCCTTGAAGCCCCTTCAAGAAGATCTGCTGGGATCGCTGCCACCTCTCCCACGACCAAGACGTCCTGCCTGCCATGAGTCCCCTGCCTGTGCCCTGAGACAGGCATCCAGCTCCAGTCTCTGTTGGGTCCTGTCTGGTCCCAACCCCTCTGGGGTGAGCAGCTGAGATAGCACCACCTGCTGGCGATTCAAGGTAACAACACCAAAATGGGAGAAACAAGCTTGAAAGAGACATAGGCCAGAGTGGTGAAACAGAGGGTGATCTGAACTGACTTTCACAGCAGACCAGGGGCAACTGACCCTAACTGCAAACTAATTTACCTGCTTGAAAAGAAAGCTAGAAATCAGAACTGAAAGGACATTGGACTTAAACGAAAAGTCTCAGAGTGTGTTTCACTGATTCTGTTAGTTTAATGACTTAATTCTATTCCTACTGTATAATGTTCCTTTTTTTCCCCCTTCCTTTTCTTCTCTCTGTAAACCATATCTATGTATAGAGGAACAGCACACCAATAAGGTGGCTGGTTAGCTTGTATGTTAGCATCACTATATTTTTTTTCCTATGGGAATTGGTTCGTCAGTAGCTGTGACCTACTGTTTTGATCTGTTTCAGTATAGGTCTCTCTCTCCATTTGTTGGCACACGTTTGTTTCCCCCCTTACTCCTCTATCTCTCCACCCCCCTCTTCAACCCACTGTCTGCTCAATTCTCTTCCCTCTGCTAACCACATTTTATTTCAGGGACTAAACCTACAACCCAACTGCACGGACAGATTCCAAGGCAGTGGGAAGTGGGTTCCAGATTATCCACACACCTGTCAGCGAATACCAGGACCTGCAGATAGATTTTGAATAACAGCCCCCCCTTAAGTAAATCTCAAAACTGCAAAAATGACCACCCCCAACCTACAGTGCAACTCCAGAATTGAACACAGTAAGAGGGCATACATAAAGAATAGGAGATTGAACAAACAGAAGTAAAACCAATCCCTTTACCCCTGAATAACAGAATTAAAGAAGATGGTGAAGTGGAGGGAAGGTAAAAGTAGGGAGGGGGAAAACCGCACAAATGAAGAAAAACCAAAAGAAGAATATGGATCTCACACAGACCCCTGGGAGATCAGACACTGAGAAAACAGATTCTGGAACACAAACATTGAGGAGCCCCCAGAATGGCTGGTCACATGCAACAAATGAAGATGTCAAGACATTAATGGAGAGACTTTAAAAAATTGAGGAGAGACAAGAGGAAAATAGGAAGGAGCTGATGTCAGGAATAACAGCAGTAAAGAATACTGTGATGGAAATTAATAACAGACTAATAAGCATGGAAAGCAGAATTAGCCAAGCAGAAGAAAGAATCTCAGAGCTCAAAGACCAAAACACAGAACTAATCCAAACTGTCAAAAGCATAGAAAAGAAGCTCAAAAAGACAGAACAAAACCTGCAAGAGATGAATGATCACTTCAAGAGACCAAACCTAAGAGTAATTGGGCTTCCTGAGGCAGAGAGAGAAACAGAAGCCACACTGGAACAAACATTTCATGAAATCATTCAAGAAAACGTCCCTCATCTCATCAAGGATGAAAACATTCAAACACAAGAGATTCAGAGAACCCCTGCAAGACAACAAATGAGAAGACCATTCCCAGACACATAATAATTTGCCTAAACAAAGTAGCTATAAAAGAAAAAATCCTAAAGGCAGCAAGAGAAAAAGGCCAGACTACCTACCAGGAAAGACCAATTAGAATAGCAGCAGATTTATCCACAGAAACCCTTCAGGCTAGGACAGCCTGGAGCCCTATCTTCAAAGTTCTAAAAGATAAACAATTTCAACCAAGAATAACCTACCCAGCCAAACTAAGCTTCATTAGTGAGGGAGAATTCAAATCTTTTGCAGATATCCAATCCCTAAGAACCTACGCTGCCACCAGACCACCTCTACAAGAAACACTTAAGAAAGTACTGAAAACAGAAGAAAAAGAAAAAAGAACACAACATTCTTCACAAGAGTACAGGCAAAAGATTAAAAACACGCATAAGCCAACTCCAGAACCCAAAGAAAGACAACAAACAAACAGGAACAACTCTGTAAGAACCTTATGACAGGGATCAACTCTTGCATTTCAATTATCACCTAAATGTGAATGGACTAAATGCACCACTGAAAAGACATAGAATGGCGAAATGGATAAAATATCATCAGACAACTATCTATTGCCTTCAAGAGACTCACCTCACTAGAAAGGACACCCACAGACTCAAAGTAAGAGGATGGGAAACAAACTTTCAGGCGAATGGAATACAAAAGAAAGGAGGAGTAGCGATCTTAATTTCAGACAAAATACCCTTCAAGCTATTAAAAATAAAAAAAGATACAGAAGGCCACTGCATAATGATAAAAGGCTCAATCCATCAACAAGAAATATCTATCCTAAACATATATTCACCTAACATAGGTGCACCAACTTTCATAAAGCAACTTCTAGGAAAACTAAAGAAAGATATTGACTCTAACACCACCATAACTGGGGACTTCAATACCCCACTCACAACCCTAGGCAGATCATCAGGACAAAAAATCAGCAAGGAGATTCGGAACCTCAATGTGACTTTGGACCAAATGGACTTAATTAATACCTACAGAACACTCTATCCAAAGACCACAGAATATACATTCTACTCATCAACGCATGGAACGTATTCTAAGATTGACCACGTAATTAGCAAAATTAAAAGGAACAAAATTCTACCATGCACCTTCTCGGACCACAGTGGAATAAAAATAAACATTGACACCAACAAAGTCCCCCCAAAATCCACAAAGACATGGACACTAAACAGCATGATGCTAAACAACACCTGGGTCAATGATGAAATCAAAACAGAGATCAAAAGATAACTGGAAACAAATGAAAATGAAGAAACATCTTACCAAAACCTCTGGGACGCCTTGAAATCTGTAGAAAGAGGGGAATTTATATCCCTACAAACACACATGAAGAAAATGGAAGGAACAGAAATTCACAACCTAACAAGCCACCTAAAGAAGCTGGAAAAGCAAGACCACAAAAACTCTAATTTCAGCAGAAGAATCCAGATCACCAAAATAAAAGCCCAAATCCAGGACATAGAAGACAAAAAGATAATACAAAAAAATCAATGAAACAAAAAGCTGGTTCTTCGAAAGGATAAACAAGATCGATGGTCCCCTAGCTAGACTGACCAAGAAAAAACGAGAAAAAAATCAAATAAGCACAATCAGAAACATGAAAGATGAAGTCACATCTGACCCTGAAGAAATACAAAAGATCATTAGAGACTTCTACGTACACTTGTATGGAAACAAACTTGAAAACCTTAAGGAAATGGAGGACTTTCTGACATCACACAACCTACCTAGATTGGAACAAGAAGAAATTGAGACCCTAAATAGATGAATAACAATCAAGGAAATCGACTACATAATAAGAAAACTTCCTACAAAAAACAGCCCTGGTCCAGATGGCTTTCCAGCAGAATTCTACAAGACATTTAAGGAGGAGCTGATACCAATCCTACTGAAGGTATTCCAGGCAATTGAAAAAGATGAAACTCTCCCCATATCATTTTACGAAGCCAACATCACATTGATACCCAAACCAGGTAAAGATCCAACAAAGAAAGAGAACTATAGGCCAAAATCTTTGATGAACATAGATGCTAAAATTCTCAAAAAGATCCTAGCAAACCGAATTCAGCAATACATCTCAAAAATCATCCATCATGACCATGTAGGCTTCATCCCTGGGATGCAAGGCTGGTTCAACATTCGTAAAACCATAAATGTAATTAAATACATCAACAGATGTCAAAACAAAAACCACATGATTATATCATTAGATGCAGAAAAAGCTTTTGATAAAATCCAGCACCACTTCTTGATAAAAACCCTTGAACATCTAGGCATATGGGAACATACATCAAAATAGTAAAAGCCATCTATGAGAAACCCACAGCGAGCATACTCCTAAATGGACAAAAATTAGAACCATTTCCCCTGAAAACTGGAATAAGACAAGGATGCCCACTCTCACCCCTCCTTTTCAACATAGTATTGGAAGTCCTGGCTCGAGCAATCAGAGAAGAGGAGGCAATCAGGGGTATCCAAATAGGAAAAAAGGAAGTCAAGTTATCTCTCTTTGCAGATGATATGATTGTGTACCTTGAAAACCCAAGAGAATCTGTCAAAAGCCTCCTTACACTGTTAAAGGCCTTTGGCAACATCTCAGGATACAAAATAAATGTACAAAAGACAATCGCATTTCTCTACACCAATAATAAACAAACAGAAATCCAAATAAAAAACACAATTCCATTCACAATAGCCACAAAAAAAAAAAAAAGAAATACCTTGGCATCTTCCTAACTAGAGATGTGAAAGACCTTTACAATGAAAATTATAAAACACTGCTCAAAGAAATCAAAGATGACACAAACAAGTGGAAAAATATCCCATGCTCATGGATTGGAAGAATCAACATTGTGAAGATGTCCATCTAACCTAAGGCAATCTACAAATTCAATGCAATACCCATCAAATTACCAGCAACATTCTTCTCAGACCTAGAAAAGACAACACAGGAATTCATATGGAAACACAAACGGCCAAGAATAGCCAGAACAATCCTCAGCAAAAAAAACAAAGCAGGTGGTATCACATTACCAGACTTCAAACTTTACTATAAAGCTACAATCATCAAAACAGCTTGGGATTGGTATAGGAACAGGCATATAGATCAATGGAATAGAATTGAGATTCCAGAAGCAAAACCTCAATTTCTCAACCAACTCATCTTCGACAAGGCCTCCACCACCTACCCCTGGGGAGAGGAGAACCTATTCAGTAAATGGTGCTGGGAAAACTGGCTGACCACATGCAGAAGATTGAAACAGGACCCCTATCTATCCCCATGCCCAGAGGTTAACTCCAAATGGATCAGAGACCTAAATGTAAAACCTCAAACCATAAGAACCTTAGAAAATGAAGGAAATACCCTCACAGAAATCGGAACTGGCATCCAATTCCTAAACAAAACCCGAAACCCACAGGTCATAAGACAGAACATAGACAAGTTGGACGTTATTAAACTGACAAGCTTTTGCAAGGCCAAAGAAACCATCAAGAGAGCAGGAAGACAGCCTACAGACTGGGAAAAAATATTTGCCAACACCAGATCTGACAAAGGCTTAACATCCTGGATCTACAAGGAACTAAAACGTGCTGAAAAGAAAAAAAACAAACAACCCCATTATAAAATGGGCAAAAGATATGAACAGACACTTCACAAAAGAGGACATCCGAGCAGCCAACAAACACATGAAGAAATGTTCAACCTCACTAATCATCAGGGAGATGCAAATCAAAACCACACTGAGATACCACCTAACTCCAGTCAAAATGGCAATTATCAACAATCAAAACATAACAGCTGCTGGAGAGGGTGTGGTGAAAAGGGAACGCTTCTACACTGTTGGTGGGAGTGTAAACTAGTGCAACCTCTGTGGAAAGCAGTGTGGCGATTCCTAAAAGCTCTAAATATCAACCTCCCATATGACCCCACAATTCCCCTACTGGGAATATACCCTGAAGAACTCAAATCACTCTATAAAAAAGATACCTGCACACGTATGTTTATTGCAGCATTGTTCACAATAGCAAGAACCTGGAAACAACCATGCTGCCCGTCAAAAGAGGATTGGATTACAAAATGTGGTACATATACACGATGGAATACTATGCAGCCATAAAAAAGAACAAATCATGAATTTCGTGCAACCTGGATGGCACTTGAGTCTATAATACTGAGTGACCTCTCACAGAAACAAAGATCCGAGTATCACATGTTCTCACTCATATAATGGACCTTGAACATCCAAAGTAATACTATAAGAAAATGACTGACGGTACTGGGAAACTATGGGGGGGAATGGGATTAACAGTAGCAAATATCTGTCTGGGGAAGGGGAAACACCTCTTATCAACAGGGTGCCTGAATGAAACATAATTGTACACCTAACCCTTAACTGTACCCCACAAAACCATAATAAAAAATATCGATTTAATTAAAAAAAGAAATATGTTTGTAAAGATAATTTCTTTGTCTAATCTTCTATGGTCCTTAATTTTTCATCAATTTTTCTCACCATCAATTGTAAATGTTTGATCGAAGACCACATCTTAGAATACATTGCCACTCAAATTTTTGAATTCAGATTCATGCTTAGATCAGAGGGTTATCTATCCATGGGGTCTGAAAGAGGAATGAAGGTAGGCTTGTTGCCTGTCACAGGGTAGTGTTACCACGTTTAGAAGAAAAGTTATACGTGCTATTCTGGATATAAAACTGTGAATACTGAGGGTAATGGATTAAAAACAAAATATGCTCTACTCTTGTTTTGTAAAGTCGATTAGAACCTCACAATGCTGTTTTCTTCTTCACCTTTTATAAATAGGGTAATTCTATCTGCATTTGTTAAGGCTTCAGACTTACCAGATATATCTTTTTTCTTCTGCCAAGTTATTTATTTTTTTGAGTTGGAGTCTCACTCTGTTGCCCAGACTGGAGTACAGTGGCCGCTCCCGGACACCGCAGCCTTGACCTGCTGGGCTCTGGCGATCCTTCTGCCTCAGCCTTCCGAGTAACTGGTATTACAGGCACATGCTACCATGCCCGGCTGATTTTTTGATTTATTGTAGAGATGAGGTCTCGCCAAGTTGCCCAGGCAGGTCTCCAACCCGCGGTCTCAGGCAATCCACTCACCTCAACCTCCCAAAGCGCGGGATTACAGGCTGAGCCTCCAAGCCCGGCTTCTTCTGCCAAGTTTATGGCTTTATATTTTTTCATCTCAGCTTCTTCATTTTCAATTTTTGAATCTTCTATTGTCCTTCATCTGTTCAAAGATCTTGAATCTGTTAATTAGGTTCCAGTTACCTCCATGTGAACAAGAAAGTGGTAGGCAATGTAAGAACTGAATAAGAAAAGGGAAGAGGTTCATTGTTTGGCCAGCTGAATGTACCATTTTTACCTTGGGTTTTCTTGGGGCTGTGGCAAGCACAGAGATGTTTCTCTTTATCTAGGCTCTCATCAGAAGGGTTCCACTGTGGTTAAGATTCTCTGTGAAAGAAGCTAAAGTATGATCAACTTGGAAAACACAAAAATCAAGATAATTGGGAACCTTACTGATTGAAGAGCATGTCTTTTGTTACCTATTGGCCTAAGCATTTATGTTATACCCATTTTGTTCTGGTGGTGTTTTAATTCCTAACTCTCTACTCTTCTATCCAAAAAATAGTTTTATAAATTAACTTCTAAAATAGAGTTGTCATAAGGTAGTCTCTAAAATTCATACTATCTATAGCAAGTTGCAATGATTATTTTTCTCCAAAATGTTAATATTTAATTTATTATGTACCTTTTTATCATACCATTTCTTTTTATTAGGCCTTGCTCAACGGTTTGGTACCTTTACTCTGGATCATCATATCATGGCCAGTTAAATAGAAACCACCAAAGTCAATTATCTTCAGAGTTTTACAGCTTTGAGGAGCAAACACTGAATTATCTGCAGAGATGTTAGGTTAGAGATGACACTAATTCAGCCCTTGATGTAGGCAAGTTGATTTCTGGCATTAAAGTCACTGAAATAAAGTTTTGCTTTCCTCGAGCTCATCCTTCTCAATTTCAGCTTAAATATTTCAAGAATAAAAATAAAGTTGTAAATGCTATGCTGCCTTTATGACAACTTTATCCAAACCAGGGAGAAAGGAAGTGGGTACTTCTCACCAAATTAACATCAAAATGTTTTTTCCTTTGTAAACTGCAAGCCACTCAAGTTGAATATCTGTAAACTGAAAGTTTTAAGTGCAAAATGCTGCAAAATATGAAACTATTTGAGCACCAACATGATGTTCATGGCAAATGCTCATTGGAGCAATTTTGATTTTGGATTAGGGCTGCTTAAATGGTAAGTATAATGCAAATAATCTCAAATTCGCACTCCTTTCCCTGCCAATCTGAAGTCCAAAGTACTTCTGGTCCTAAGCATTTCAGATAAGGGATATTCAATCTGCAGTTGAAAAACCTGGCTAAGTTTTTGAAACCGTGGAATGAGTCTTGCAGAGTTAAAATCTGATTGAGTTCAGATTATTTCTTTTCTTCAGTTAATTATTTCCTTACCTCTAGAATAATATACCAGTCTCCAGGATGCAGAGTTGTACCTCACTTCTCTGAAATCAGGAGGTAGAGGGGGCATTTGGCTATACAGAGAAGAGAAAAAAGCAGTGTGATAGGAGCAGCATCAGAGAGAAATGATGCTGCCCTGCTGGCTTTGAAGATGGAGGAGGGGAACATGAGCTTCTAAATGCAGGGAAGGTAGCTCTAGATTCTGGAAAAAGCAAGGAAATTAATTCTCCCTCAGATCCTCTTGGGGGAGAGCATCCCTACCAACACCTTGACTTTAGCTCTGTAGGATTCACTTTGGACATCTGGCCTTCAGAACTACAGGAGAAACAAGTTCTGTTGTTTTAAGCCACCAAGTTTGTGATCTGTTTTTTCCGGCAGCAACAGAAAACGAATACGCTTCTCTTGCCCTTTCAAGCCTAGTGGAAATTGTTCCTGCTGCTGCTAAGACCTGGTTGCTTTGTGGCCCCTTATTGTTCTCCCTTAATCTTGCCCCCACCTTTGTAAGATGTCCCATCCATTACACTCGGTTGAGTCACTTTTTAAAGCATGCCATGTGCCCTGCCGGTACCCTCACTGATACTCCTCCCTCCCACTGCAAAAGCCAGGAGAATTATGGCTGGAAGTTCTCGTTTATCTTTCAGTGAGTTTCATGAGGGCAAGGACAAAGGGTTTTGTTTTGTTGTGCCAGTTTTAGTAAATGGATTAATTAGTGTGGAAACATTGTCAATCTGTATTTGAAAAAGTACCAATGGAGCAAGAAACAAAAGGATCCTCAAATGCTGTCATTTACATTTATGCAAATATACCTTATGATCTGAGCTACACATGATCTCACAAGTCTTACATAGTCTTTACATTGTCAAAGCAAGAGTCTACCTTGCCAACCAATATAAAACTGAAATAATTCAATACTAAAATAATTCATTCTTAAAATGTTTCAAATAGTATGTGTACATTTGAGTACATTTGAACACAGACTTTCTGAAATATTTTCTTCCTTGTTACTGACTTATAAGTAACTAGTCTGGGAAATTTAAGATTGTCAGATGCCATTACACACACACACACACACACACACACACACACACACACACACACACTCATGCCCAAGGTCTAATAGTTTATCTTGTGGTATTTTAGTCCCACTAAATAAATTAAAAGTCAGTTTGTGGTTTTGCACCAGTGTAACATAAATATATTAGGTGATATTAAGCTGAGATCCAGAATTAGTCTGTAAGCCGGAGAACTTCTACCTTTATGCTCTTATAACGTAACAAAATGTGTTATCCTCTGTAGGACTTATTTAATAGCTTTTTATAGATCTGAACCAAGCAATTATTTCCAAACCCAAGCTATTCTGACCTTTTTCATCATTGCTATTATCGCCATAAAAAGTATTTTGCACATCGTGCTGGGCACTGAGCAGGTATCTTAAGCACACAGTATCCCTAAACTCTAATTAAGCTTTAAACTCTGACTGTATTCTTCCTGTTCTGAACTGAAAGAAGGTTTGCAAAGAGAAGCTAAAAAGCAGGAGATAGGGCTTTGAAAGTATGTGAAACTGTATTTTATATGTTTTCGATGAAATACTTATCTTTCTTTTTACTTATAGAGTTCTTGATTGATTGATTTTCTGCAGTCCTCCACTGCTTACATGAGCAGTTGACTTCCACCCATCTACTCTTCTGGAACATATTTTATTTTCTTTATAGCACTTATTACTGAAAAATTATCTTGTTTTACATATTTATTGTTTTTGAAATCTATCTTCTCCACAAGAATGGAAACCCCATAGGGATTTGTACCTGCTATATTCTTAGATAAAAGTTTGAAAGTACTTGGCATATAGCACAGACGTGCCAAAAAAAGCTAAATGAATCATACTGAAATCAACTTTGGTACTTAGATGGTCAAACTGATTATGTCATAGGTTATTCTGGTGACAGATATTTGTAATACTGCATATATTTTTCTGAAAAAAAAATTTCTCTAAAAAAATACCTTAATATGTTGGTCCAACAAGTATATCCCAAACATATTTCATCGTCAAAGCAGATCTGGAGTCAAAGCAACGCACCGTTTATACAGAGAAGTTCCGTTGTCCAGGAGCCAGGGATAAGTGCTTGTTACCGCCAATGCTTTACTTTACACAATTTTAAAACATGCTATAACTCCCACCCCTTGTACTACCAGAGTGAGATCAAGGATTAAAAAGCTCCAAGAGTTTCCAACCTCAGTGGAAAATTGGCTGTCACATGGAACGAGATATATACTAACTGATTTTGCCGTGCAATTGGGTTCTTAATGAAAGCAGTATAAAGCAAAACTGCACCCCTCTGTATTTCATTTGTGCATCTTGTACCTGGAATAAAATGTAACTGCTGTAAATCTTTAAGTTGGGTTCAATAAAGCAATAATACTGTACTGTGAAAACTGACCATTTAGCTTAACGACTGATTTGTTACACCATTAACTTGTCCCTGGCCTTGTCTTAGGGCTCTTTGCTAACTGAGTGGTTGTTAACTACTGTAATGAACAGATTCTTCCAAGGGGAGAAACGTCTTAAACCAGAAAGTTAGTGATATTGTTGATTGACTTCACAAAGATGGCCATGGAATAATGCATGAAAGTTAAAGTTATTAATGTTTAATTGTGAAAGCATCGTAGGACCTCAAAAAATAGCTTTAGACATGAAATCAGTGAAAGAAAAGGCACGTAGAATCTTGTTAAGGTTTTGCAGTTTGCACATTACATGCCAGATTTCTGAGCTGCTACTTTAAAAAAATCTCTGTATTCAGATTACATGGTTTGGAAAATGTAGTACTATTATTAAGAATAGCAGTTATGACATTTATTTTATCTTTTTGTCCCGTGTACTCTCTGATGTAATTCCGGCTACTCAGAAGGCTGAGGCTGAAGGATCGCCGGAGCCCAGCAGGTCAAGGCTGCGGTGGCCGGGAGCGGCCACTGCACTCCAGTCTGGGCAACAGAGTGAGACTCCAACTAAAAAAAAAAACCCTAAAAACAAACAAACAAACAAAAAACAACAACAAAAAAGAATAAGCTGATGGGAAGATGCAGTGTCCTCCAAGACACCCTGGATACAGGAAAGAGAATGGATGACTTGAAGCCAGTCCTCAGAACTGGAGCAGAGCATGGATGTGCTTGCTAGTCTCAGGTAGTCCAACCTGGATGTCAACACTGAAAACAATATTTCCATGTCTTTGTGTAGTATAATTCTATCAACTTCTAGAGAAATGTAATACAAACCCTTCATTTTACAGAAGAAACTCTAATATATTCTTCTTTCAGTTTTTGTAATAAACAAAGACTTTTTCTTCTGAGAAGCAGATTCATCACAATATTCTTTTTTTTTTTTTTTTTTGAGTTGGAGTCTCACTCCTTCAGCCAGGCTGGGGTACGTGGCATGCAGGCTCATGGCCACCACAATGTCGAATTTCTGGGCTCCAGCGATCCTTCCAACTCTGCCTTTCGAGCAACTGGAACTACAGATGCGCACTACTATGTCCAGCTATTTTTTACATCACAGTATTCTTTTGCTTTGCTTTTTTTTTTCTTTTAAAGATGTAGGGTACTATTCAGGATTAGGTATACAAGTGGTCATCATACAGGTAAAGTATGGGCTTCCCTCTGGTCCTCTCTTTGCCTGGCTTGAGTTCAGGTACCCTTATTAATGTGTGCCATCCTTCCTTCCCCTGGCAGTATTTTGCTACCATCAATACCTTTTTTATAGTATTATGGTAAATGTTCAGGGTTCACTTATGGATGAGAACATGTGGTGCTCAGTTCTTTTTTTCTGTGATAGATCACTGAGTATTATAGACTCTAAATCCATACAAGTTGCTGCGAGGTCCATATGTTTGTCGTTCTTTATAGCTGCATAATATTCCATTGTGTATATGTACCACAATTTAAAAATCCAGTCCAGTTTTTGATGGCCAGCATGGTTGGTTCCATGTTTTTACTATTGTGAATAATGCTGCAATAAACATGCATGTGCAGATATCTTTTTTGTAGAATGATTTGAGTTCCTTTGGGCATATTCCCAGTAGAGGGATTGCTGGGTTGTATGGACAATTTCTAGTTCTTTTAGAAATTGCCACACTGTTTTCCATAGAGGTTGAATTAGTTTGCATTTCCATCAACCACAGTATTCTTTTTTAAAACAAATGATCTAGCAGTTTTTTAAAAAATGTGATTTGTGATATAAAGTTTATATTAATTTACTTCTTCACAAACATATTAAATGAGAAAAGTCATACAAATGTTGGTGGAAAATGCCCACCAATATTTATGTGATTCTGGGATGGAGGGTGTTTTTAAGATTCTTCCTCAGCAAAACAGAATTTTGAAATGTTCATGCAAGTTTACTCATAAAAAATTAGAAACAAACTCTTGAGTGCAAAGCTAAATAAAGTTAAAAGGCAAACTAGAAACTGGATAACAACATTTCTGTATAACAAAATAAAAGTTAAAATGCTAAATGTAAGACACACTCATAAATAATAAGGAAAATAGCCTAGATTCCCAACACTAGGGGAGTAGTGAAATAAATTATTAAACAAAATAAAAATATGTAGCTGTTAAAAATACAATTCTATATGGGACATGGAAAAATACTAATACTATTGCTAAATGGGAAAGGCAGTAGCAGTAGGTTATACAATAAGATAAATGTATTTCTATTTTTGCTAAAAGTTAAATGACTAGGGCTATATTCTAGACGGCTCCACAACAAAGTATTTATAATGACTATCTCTGGTTGGTAGTACTTTATTTTATTTTAAATTTTATTTTATTATAGAGATGTAGGGTATAAGTAAGACTTGATTACGCAAGTATGCCGCACATGCACATAGGTGAAGTCTGGACTTCTAGCTGGCCTTCACTCCCCATGGTAGTGGACCAGGAACCCTTTGTGTTGTCACGTGTCCCCACTCACCTCTCTCTCTTCCTCTCCTAGCAGTGCCCAGTAACTGCCAATCCTTCTTTGTGTTCATATGACTGATGCTCAGAGCCCACTTATGAGTAAAAATATGTGGTATTCAGCTCTTTGTTTCTGTGATAGTTCACTTAGTATTACAGTCCCGAATTCCATTCAATTTACTGCAAGGTCCATGATTTTGTTTTTCTTTATGGCTTTATAATACTCCACCATGTATAGGTACCATATTTTCTTTATCTGGTCCACTTTCGATGGGTAGTAGGATTGTTCCACTTTTTGCTATTGTGAATAGTGCAGCAATAAACATACGTGAGCAGGGTTTTTTTTTTTTTTTAAATGTAAAACAATTTATGTTTCAGGTATATTCCCAGGAAAGGAGTTGCTGGATCACATGGAAGGTCAATTTTTTGGTTCTTTTAGGAATCACCACACTGCTTTTTAAAGCAATTGGACTAGTCTGCACTCCCACCAATAGTGTAGAAGTGTCCCCTTTTCTCCAGACCTATGTCAGCATCTGTTGTTTTTTGACTCATAATGACAGCCATCCTTACCAGAGTTAGGTGGTCTCATTGTAGTTTTGATTTGCATTTCTCTGATGACTCGTGAGGCTGAGCAGTTTTTTCACCTGTTGACTGCTTTATGTATGTCATCCTTTAAGTGTCTGTTCATGTCCTTTGCCCACTTTCTAATGGGGCTGTTTGTTTCTTTCATTTTACTTTATTTGAATTCTTTGTAGATTCTGGAAATGCATAATTTGCAATCCCCCCCCCACCATTTTGTGGGTGGCCTCTTTACTCTCTTGACAGTTTCCTTGCCATGCAAAAACTTTTCAGTTTGATGGGGCCTCACTTGTCTATCTTAGCTTTTATGGCATTTGCTTTTGGGGCCTTGGTCAAGAATTTGTTGCCTACTCCAATGTGCATAAGGGTGTTTCCTGTATTTTCTTCTAGGATTCTTATAGTTTGAGATTTTTGTATTTGGATCTTTGATATATTTTGAGTTGATTTCTACATATGGTGATAGGTAGGGGTCCAGTTTCATTCTTCTGCATATGATCAGCCAGTTTCCCCAGCACCTTTTTCCACATATGGTCTCCCTTCTCCAGGAATTGTTATTAGTGACTTTGTCAAAGATGAGTTGATTGAGTGACATGTTTTTGCTTCTGGAGTCTTTGTCCTGTTCCATTGATCTAAGTGCCTATTCCTGTACCAGTACCAGGCTGTTTTGGTTACTATAGCCTTGTTACAAAGTTTAAAGTCTGGAAGTATGATATTTCCCATTTTGTTCTTTTTGCTGAGGATTGTTTTGGCTATTCATGCTCTTTTTTGTTTCCATATAAATTTCTGTATTGTCATTTTCTAGTCTGAGAAAAATGATGTTGGTAATTTGAAGGGTATTGCATTGAATCTGTAGATTGCCTTGGGTAGGATGAACATCTTGACAATATTGATTCTTCCAATCCATGAACATGGAATGTTTTTCCATTTGTTTGTGTCATCCTTGATTTCTTTGGGCAGCATTTTGTAGTTTTCATTGTAAAGGTCTTTCACTTCTCTGGTTAGGTGGATGCCAAGGTATTTCATTTTTTTGGTGGCTATTGTGAATGGGATTATGCTTTTTATTTGGTTCTTTGTCTGCCTGTTCTTGATGCATAGATATGCAACTGTCTTGCACATTGATTTTGTAGCTCAAGATTTCACTAAAGTTGTTTATCAGTGTGAGGAGGCTTTTGACAGACTGCTAGGGGTTTCAAGTATAGAATCATATTGTCCACAAAGAGGGATAGCTTAACTTCCTTTTTTTTTCTTATTTGAATACCCCCTATTTTCTTCTCTTGCTTGGTTGATTGCTCTCGCTAGAACTTCAGCACTATGTTGAACAGGAGGCGTAAGAGTGGGCATCCTTGCCTTATCTCATTGTTAGGGGGAATGCTTCCAGATTTGCCCAGTGAAAAACAGGTTGGATGTAGGGTTATCATAGATGGCTCTTACTGTTTCTTCTATGCCTAGGTACTCAAGGGTTTTTATCAAGAAAGCATGCTAGGTTCTGTCAAATGCTTTTTCTGTGTCTAATGATATAATAATGTTGTTCTTGGTTTTACATCTGTTAATGTGCTGAATTACATTTATAGTCTTGCAAATGTTGAACCAGCCCTACATCCCAGGAAACATTTGCTAGAATCTTATTGAGAATTTTTGCTTATCTATTCATCAAGGAGACTGACCTGTAATTCTCTTTCCTTGGTGGGTCTTTGCCAGGATTGAGTGTCAGTATGATGCTAACTTCATAAAAGAGTTGGGGAGAATTCCTTCACTCATGATTGCCTGGAATACTTTTAGTGAGATTGGTATCAGTGCCTCCTTGTATGTCTTGTAGAATTCGGCTGTGAAGCCATCTAGTCCAGGGCTTTTTTTTTTTTTTGGTGGGGAGATTTCTTATGACTGAGTCAATTGTACCTGTTTAGAGTTTCAATTTCTTGTTACTTCAACTTTGGAGGGTTGTGTAATATCAGAAAGTCCTTCATTTTCTTTAGGTTTTCAAGTTGTTTGCATACAATTATTCATAGTAATACTTGATAATCCTTTGAATTTCTTCAGGGTGAGTTGTGACTTTGTCTTTTATGTTTCTAATTGTGTTTGTTTTTACCTTCTCTATCTTTTTTTTTAGTCAGTCTAGTCAGGGACTCATCAATATTATTTATCCTTTTGAAGAATCACCTTTTTGTCTTGTTGAGTTTTTCTATGATAGTTTTGTCTTCTATGTCCCACAATTGTGATTTTATCTGGATTCCTCTTCTGCAGATTAGAATTGAGATTTGCCTTTCCAGCTTCTTTAGGTGCAATATTAGGTTGTTTACATGTAATCTTTCTGTTTTCTTGATGTGTGTGTGCAGTACTATGAATTTTCCTCTTAAGACTATTTTCATAGCATACCAGGGATTCTGATAAGATGTGTCTTTGTTTGTCGGTTTCCAGGAAATTTTTATTTCTGTCTTGATCCAAAAGTTGTTCAGCAGCATGTTGCTTAGAGTCCATGTCTTTTTGTGTTTTGGGGGGATTTTGTTGATGGTGATATTTATTTAAATTCCACTGTGATCTGAAAGGATACATGGTATTATTTCAATCTTTTGAAATTTGTTCATGCTTGATGATTGATTTATTTCTGAGAATGTGATCAATCTTGGAGTTTATTTCATGTGCTGAATGAGTAGAATGTGTACTCTATAGATGTTGGGTAGAGTGTTCATAGGTGTCTATTATATACATTTGATCAAGCATTGCATTAAGGTTTCAGATCTCCTTGTTGTTTTTTTGCCTCAGTGATCTATCTAGAGCTGTTACTGGCGTATTTAGGTCTCCAACTATGATTGTGTGAGAGTCAGTGTCCTTTCTTAGTTTATTTAGTAGTTGTTTTATAAAACCTGGTGCTCCTGTGTTGAATGCATATGCATGTAAGATGGATATTTCTTGGTGGTGGACTGAGTCTTTTGCATTATGCAGTGTCCTTCCATGTCCTTTTTAACTTATGATGCTTTGAAGTCTTCTTTGTCTGATACCAGAGTAACTATACCTGTTCTCTTACGTTTTCTATTTACCTGAAAGACAGTTTTACATCCCCCAACTTTGAGCCTGTGAGTATCCTTTACAGTGAGATGAGTTTCCTGGATTCAGCAGATTTTTTGATCATGCTTATTCATGCAGTTTACTATTCTATGTCTTTTCAGTGGTGCATTCAGTCAATTCATGTACAAATTGATTATTGAAATGTGAGAGTTTATCCCTGTCACAGTGATCATAGGGTGTTGCTTTGTTTCCTTTTTACTTTTGTATTTATATATGTGTGTATTTTCATTTTTGTGAGTGCTCTGTATGCTCTGTTAACTCTGTGCTTTCTTGTAGTTTTGTGATGGGTATGACTGCTTGGCCATTCCTTTTTTCCCCTTTGTTCAACACATTCTTTTTTGTTGTTGTTGTTCTTCCAATATTTATTTTCTATAACATGTGTAAACACTCTGAGTTAATTTTATTTTAATTTAATTTTTTATTTTAAAGATGTGGGGTAAAATTTAGGATTAGGTATACAAGTAGTCACTGTACAGGTAAAGTTTGGGCCTTCCTTTGATCCCCACTTTGCTTGGTTTGAGATCAGGTGTCCTTATTGATGTTGTGTACCCCGCTTGCTCCCCTGGCAGTATATTACTATTGTCAATCCCTTTCTTATTGTATTATGAGAAATGTTAAAGTTCCACTTATGAGTGAGGACAAGTGGTAGTTATTTTTTTCTGTGATGGATCACTGAATATTATAGACTCTAAATCCATCCAAGTTGATGTGAATTCCATAATTTTGTCTTTCTTTATTGTTGCGCAATATTTCATTATGCATATGTGCCACATTTTTTTATCCAGTCCAGTTTCAATGGGTTCCATGTTTTTGCTACTGTGAATAGTATTGCAATAAACATGCATGTGCATCTTTTTGCATGTGCACTCTACATCTTTTTTGTAGAGTGATTTAAGTTCCTCCTCATATTTTCCCAGAAGGGGGAAATATGATTGCTAAGTCATATGAAAGGTCACTTTCTAGTTCTTTTAGGAATTGCTACACTGTTTTCCATAGAGGTTGAACTAGTTTACATTCCCATAACAGTGCATATCCCTTTTCTCTGAAACCTTGCATGGATCTGTTGTTTTTTTGTTTTAGGAATGTTTTTTGTTTTAGGAATTGCCACACTGTTTTCCATAGAGGTTGAACTAGTTTACATTCCCATAACAGTGCATATCCCTTTTCTCTGAAACCTTGCATGGATCTGTTGTTTTTTTGTTTTGTTAATGATGGCCATTCTAATTGGAGTTAGGTGGTATCTCAATGTGACTTTGATTAGCATTTATATGGTGATAGTGAGGCTGAGCATTTTTTTATGTATCTGTTGAATGTTCATATGTCTTCCTTTTAGAAGTAACTATTCATGTCTTTTGTCCACTTTTTTAAATGGGCTGTTTGTTTTTTTCCATTCAGCATGTTTGAGTTCCTTGTAGATCCTGAATGTTAGGCTTTTGTCAGATATACAGTTGACAAATATTTTTTTCCCATTCCATGGGCTATCTCCCTGCTGTCTTGATGGTTTCCTTCGCTTTGCAAAAAGTTTTCAGTTTGATGAGGTCCCACTTGTCTATCTTATCTCTTATGGCATGGGCACTTGGGCACTTTTGATCAGGAATTGGTTGCCAGTTCTGATTTCTTTAAGGGTGTCTCCTGCATTTTCTAAGATTCTTAAAGTTTGAGATTTTACATTTAGGTCATTGATCCATTTGGAGTGATTTTTGTGTATGGTGATAGATGGGGATCCTGTTTCATTCTTCTGTGCATGGTCAACCAGTTTTCCCAGCACCCCATTTACTGAATAGTGTTCAATGCATTCTTAAGCATCTTCTGAAGGGCTGATCTGGAGGTGGCATATTCTCTTAGGGGTTGAATGTCCAGGAAGGATCTTAATTCTCTATCACTGATGAAGTTTAGCTTGGTAGTGTAGGAAATTCTTGACTGGAATCGCTTGTCTTTAGGAACATTAAAAATTAGGCCCCCTCCTGCTGGCTTGCAATGTTTATTCAGATAAGTCTAGAGACATTCTGATGGATCCTCCCCGGAAGGTAGTCTGACCATTTTCTCTAGCTGCCTTTAGGATTGTTTCTTTCATACTTACTTTGTGAAGGCATGTTACTGTGTGTCTTAGAGATGGTCTTCTCATGTAATACCTACCAGGGGTTCTCTGAATCTCATGTGCTTGAAGGGTCACCTCTCTAGTAAGATGTGGGAAATTTTCTTAGAATACCTTATGGAATACTTGTTCCATGGTATTCTCAGTTTCTACTTCAGGGGTACTAATCAGGTGTAGATTTTGCTTCTTGACCTGGTCCCACATCTCTCAGAGGCTTTTCTCCTTTTTGAGCTTTTTTTCTATGTTTTTGACAGATTGGGTTAATTCCATATTTTGATCTTTAAGTTCTGAGGTTCTTCCTTTTGCCTGGTTTATCTTGCTCCCTATCTTGTTACTATATTTTTAATTTCTAGGATGAAATTCTTCATTTCCATTATTTCAGAATGGGCTTTTCTGAAATTGGCCAACTCCACTTTTACTTCCTGTATGTCTTTGATGAGTTTTGCTTCTAGTTTGTCTTGATTTTCTCTGTTCATTTTAGTAATCAACTTTCTGATTTCTGTGACTGTCACCTGGGGCAGGTCATTCTGGAGGGTCTTTATTATTTGTGCTCTGGTAGCTGCTTTTTTCAGTACTCTCTCTTTAGGTTTCTGAGGGTTGCCCATGCTTTTTCATTGACTTTTTTCCTCATTTGTGGCAGGCCTTTCTTTCCTCTCTATTATTCCTCTTAATTTTTGTTGCTCTGAAGCTAGTCAATGACCCTCTGTTCTGGGCCCTTTCTATTGTTCAAAATAGGTCACTTAGTGAGAGAAGGAAGGGTGGTTACTTCTGCTACTTGCTCCACCCTGTGGCAGCTTTCTCTACTGTCGATTTTTGTTTCCACTGTTAATCTAGTTGGGTTAGTTTACAGCCCTTGCTGTTAGCACTCTGCAGAGAGTGGGTAAGGGCGTGCCCCCCCATCTGCAGTTTTCAGCCCAGAAGGCTTCCCACCTCCCCACCTGTGTTGCTCCCTCTGCACTCTGCTCTTGAAAAAGAGCAAGTTCTCTGCCACAGGAAAGAGGGTTATGTCCTTTAGGCACAAAGGGCTTGGAGGTGATTTTTTCTGATCTGAATGGGATGACAGTCACCAGTTGTTGGCAGCGGGTTCCAGCTGGGTTCACTCTGCAGGTGTGCTTTCCCTGCCTGGGAGACCACTGGACTCTCCTGGCAGAAGCTAAACTTGGCAACTGACCTAGTGCAGGTTTTGTTCCCCGTTCTACTTGGATTCCAGTTGCCTGCTTCTGTGCCCTGACCAGGACTCACACATGGCAGAGAAGAGGTGAACTGATCCAAAGCATCATACGATCACTTACCCACTATCATTCACAGGCAGACCTTTTGTTCCTGTGCAAGCCTGGCACATAGTAGGGGATTGGGCACCTGGGTTCCCATTTCTGCTGTCACTTTCTGGCCTCTGTGTATTCAAAGAGACCTTCCAAAAGTGTGTGGAGTGTCTTAGCCTATTGGTGACTGGGTCCCTATTCTCTACCTTGCTTGATGAGAAAGCAGTGATCTGCTGTTCCATGGTGGCCATATTGGATCCCCTCCTGATTGGTAATATTTTAGGTAAATTTAAAATGTTCTAATTTTTCTAAAATGAGCATGAATTACTTATATAAAACTAAAAAGAATTACATAAAAGCATATTAAATACATGGTGGATATATCAGAGTGTCAGGCTGTTGCTTTTTTATTTCATCTTGCATGATTACCATAGAAAATCTTTTCAAGTACCATATATATCTTTGGAAACCACATCTAAATCTTCCAGATCCCTGGGGGCATAAATTGATATTTGAAGTTTTCATGGGTAGGTTATACAATCTATGTAGAATTTGGACACCCTGGAATTTACAGATCAAAAGGGAAACAATGCAGCTGCTGCTTATGTCTGAGCACCAGAGAGGAATATAATCCAGAAATGATGTTGATCACATACCACCATTGCTCATACTGGGCGATAAAGTCTCTGGCCATAAACTCCCTGTTCTTGCTATGGCTGTGCTGACAGAATTACTTGCCAGGAGCATAGTCAGGAAATTGATGACTAGAGACAATTACATAAAAAAGGTGCTGCTATGCTGTGACAACTTTATATGTCTCTTATGTGTTACCACTGATGTTCTTGGTAGGCATTGAGTGAACTGACTGTGGCTTTTACATGGCTTTCTTTTTTTTTTCTCCCATAGAGGAAGTATGGTATTATGCATAAGTAAACTATAAGTGTGAGCTGTAAACTATAAGTGTGAACCTGTGTTCAAATTCTGGCACTGCCAATAACTAATGTGTGACCTTGGGCAAGTCACTTAACTTCCCTGTTCTTTGGCTTCTGCAACTGTTAAAATGAAATTGATATACTACAAACCTCACAATATTGAGATGATTAAAAGGGATAATATGTATAATAAACTTAAGACAGCAATTGGCTCATAATAAATACTCAATGAATGTGAGCTGCTATTATTGTCACACTGTCCATAAGCTGTTGAAAAGCTCCTAAGTTTAGAGGCTACCCTTGGACATTTTAACATTTCCATGAGTAGCCAAAAAGGCTGATTCATTCCCATCCTTGGAGTTCTAACTATGTGCTGTATCTACTTTACATTTATATTATTCTCTGCTTTCCAGGTGAAAACGCTGAGGCTAACCATGACCTGTTCTTTTTCAGTCCTTTATACTCCGTCCCTCTACACAGCCTGTTTGGCTTCTTGTTACAGCATCCCCAGAATTCACAGGCTGGAGACTTCCAGCAATCCCCCTGGCCACCTCCCCTCCATCAGACCTGATACTTTTTGAAGGATTTGAAAAAACTTTAGTGAGTAGCACATGATAAGAACTAATGGTTGTTCTGCTCTGGCCTTTTACTGAAGTTCTAATGAGTAGATTTTGGTCAATCTGTGTAGAACTTCATTTCCTCTTGATTTTGGATACTGCCTTCTGTTCAATCATTTCAGGGCAGCAGTCTTGTGGAATTCCAGTTTCTACATCCTGCTGCCACACAACATCCATGTAGACTGCTGGGCCAAACCTCTACCTATTGTGTACTTATTGCCCTTTCCTCCACCCCACGCTCTGCTTTGTCCACTTGTAGACCTTCCACTGACAAAAACCACCTGCTTACTTGAGCCTCTGCCTAATGGCTACTGGCTCCTTCCATGTGCCACTGGCCAAGACAGATTTTGTTCCTGCTGGAGAATCATTGGATCAACAGCATGCTCTCTGTATTAGCTCTGTCAGACCTATGACTCCTTCCAAATCTGTCCATTTTGCCAAAAACAAAGCTCTGTTTCTGGGCTTTGAAGTCTGTTCATGTCGGAACTCTCTTGACTCCTTGAGTGGCCATTAATGCCACTCAATAAATACATTTCTCATCCTTATCTTATGCAGACAGACGTGAACTTCATCATGGACCTGACTTATCATTGACATAGGAGCATTTTCACATCTGTCCTCATGGAGAGCCTAAAAATCTGGGACTTTATCCATATGGAAGATGCTTCTTGCTTTTGGATGGAGGAAGAGGTTTAAATGACCATTTCAAATCATGCTCAAAAAAGCAAATATGAGCACAGTTCAGTCTAAAATTATTTATAAAATTGTATTGATTTCTTAAACCTTTAATGTTTAAATATTTTTCAGCAGTTGTCAAGAGATAAAGATGCCACAGAAAGCAGAATGAACTGCATAGAAAAGGTTTTTAAGATTTCTTACTCCAACTAGAATGGGAAATTGCATTATTTTAAATTCTCTTGCCTGTCTCCTATAAAATTGAAAACATGCAAAAATAACCTCTTATTTGCATATAAAATAGCTACATAAAATTGGTCTACAGCTTATTTCATGCTGTAAACACAAGGAGAAGAGAAAATGCACATTTGTATGTACAGCTTAGGTTGAAATGTCTTATTAAACCCAAATTATGCATTTCCATTCAGGAAAAACTTTCTCCCGAATAGAAAAACTTCAACCATTTTGCTTGGCAAGCCATTCCAGAAGTGCACATGGCAGAAAGCATTTCACCATGTTATGGAAGTTGTTGGTTACATTGCAAAACAAAGCATTTGACTAAAATACCATTTCTTACCCACCTATAGAATGTGACTATACTACTGAGAAAGTGACATTATTTTGGGGGTTAGCAAATGTGAATCTGGGCAAAGACCTAAGTCAAGATCTCAGGTATGACTGCCTGTTATTTTAAAGGACAACTGAAAGGCATTTCTTGTTTACCAGAGTATATGCTGATTTTTTTTTTTAAAGTTATCTTAGTATTTGACTATAGCATCCATACTAAAAATTGCACAACTTGAAAGGGCCTAGCATGATGAATTCTATGTGGCAAACATGTAGCATCTACTCAGATTTAAAAGAAATAAAATAGAACACTACCAATATTCCAGAAGCAGCCAGCTCATCCCTTCCTTACAGAACTCCATCTGCCTAATGGCAACCGTCATCATGATTTTAAATGCCAAACATAAGTTTTGGTCAGGTTCTTCATGTTTATGTAAATACAACATTTATATATAAAATATAATGTATAGTCTTTTGTTTCTGCCTTTGGAAAAAAACCTCAATATTATATTTTTGAGATCCATCCATATTATTTTTAGCAATAGCCTTTTTCTCCCTCTATTCTACTATATGAATTTATCAGAATTTATTTTTGTATTCTATTGTTGATGATTGAATTATTTCTAATTTTTGTTGTTGCATTTCTTTTGAAAAGTATACTTATGCAAAATTTTAGTTTTTATTCACAGTGGAATTGTTGCACATAGGGTATATGCATGATCAACTCCAATAACATTGATAATTAATTGTCCAAAGTGTTTGGACTAGTTTAGACTCTGACAAACCATTCTGATTACTCATCGTGCTTGCCTTCATCTTGTTTTATCAATTTTCTTAATTTTATCTGTTGTGGTAAATACGTAATGGTATGTTATCACGTTTTACTGATGACAAATGAGGGTGAACACTTCTTGTGTTTATTGGCCCTTTACAGTTCCTCTTTTCTGATGTAACTAGTTAAGTCTTTTGCCAACTTTCTATTACATTGTCTTTGTCTTGTTGGTTTTTAAGATTTCTTACTACAATTTCTCGGATAGATTCACTGAAGTGAACTCCTTCATTTTGTGAATTGTTTTTCACTTCTTAGTTTTAATGTTGCCTAAATAGATTGCTTTCTCTATTTAATGATTAGTGTTTTTTGTACCCTGTTAAAAACTTGTTTGCCTACCTAAGGCCATTAAAATATTCCTCTGTGTTTTCTTTTAAAAACTTTGTGAAAGGAGTAGACTCAAAATGAATTTTCCTTCTATTTGGATAGATATTATAATTGACCCAGCACTATTTACTTTACTCTTATAAAGACCATGGTTTCTCTAGTTCATTGTGGTGTCACCTGTGTTACAAATGTGAATCAGTTTCTAAATTTTCTTGTTATCTTCCTTTGGTCAGTTTATCTTATTATCTTAATTACTATAGTTCCATAATAAGTGTATTATGTAAGTCTAATACATAAGTCTAATAATAAGTCTAAAACTTAGTAATTTTTTAAGATTGCCTCCACTACATTTAGTGTTTTGAATTTCCATGTACATTTTTTCACCTACATTTGCTGGTTTACTATAAGGGCTATGATAAAGAATATAGATCAACAGTGGATGAAGAGATGTATAGAACAAGACAAGGGGAAATCACGGAGCTTTCATAGGACTTTCCGGATGTGCTACCCTCCAGGCACCTCCATGTGCTCAGCAGTCCAGAAGCTCTAAAAATTATATTGTGAACTTGAAAAAAATCCTGCTGTGATTTTAATTAGGATTTCATTGTATGTATAGATCAATTTGAGGAATATTGAATTTACTATATTGAGTCTTCAATTCATAAACTTCTTATAACTCTTCATGTACTGAGGCCTTTAATTTCTTTTAATATGTTATTTTTTTAGTAAGTTTTTTTTTTTTTTTTGAGTTGGAGTCTCACTCTGTCGCCCAGACTGGAGTGCAGTGGCCACTCCTGGCCACTGCAGCCTCAACCTGCTGGGCTCCGGCGATCCTTCCACCTCAGCCTTCCAAGTAGCTGGAACTACATGCGCACGCTACCACGCCCGGCTAATTTTTTGATTTATTGTAGAGATGAGGTCTCGCCAAGGTGCCCATGCGGGTCTCGAACCCGCGGGTTCAGGCAGTCACTCACCTCAGCCTCCCAAAGGCGCCGGATTTCAGTAAGTTTTTGTAAATTTTTATCTCAAGTTCATGCAAATTTTTTTGGTTTCATTGACTACTGATGTTTTGGTTGATATTAAAATAGTATGAATCTTGGCATTTTATTTTTAAATTGTTACTTTTTAAACTTTTAACTTTATTTTTTCTTTTATATCATATATATACTTTTAAACATTTTATATTGATCTTCCATCAGTGAATATAAAGTAACCATGTTAAATTCATTTCTTAATTCTAATAGTTTTATCTGTAAATGCTCTTAGAACATCTACATATACAGTGATACCATTTACAAACAAAAACAACTTTATTTTTCCCTTACATCTTTTATTATATTTTTCTTGGCTTAATTTACCAGCTATGATCTTCTCTTGCAATGACAGATAGAATTAATATGTAATATAGTCATTCTTTGCCTTATTTCTGCTCTCAAGGGAAAGATATATCCTTTATTATAGTAAGAAGTTTTATTCTATTTTTAATTTTCTGAATTTTTTTTCATGTATAGATGTTGATTTTTAAAAATGATTTTTAGCACTTATTGTATGGTTCTATAGTTTTTATTTTTTTATCATATCAATGTGATAATTTATAACAATTTTAGAATATTAAACCAAACTTGTATTCTATAAGTATAACCAATGTAGTGGTTTTTGTTTTACTTACTTACTTTCCAAAAAATATTCCCTGAGTTTGTTTGTGAATGTTTTGTTTAGGAATTTGACATCTTGTTCATCTTACCATAAGTAGAATATTGCTTCATGCCTCTGATCACTGGATTTCAAAATAACTCTATGGCAATGGTAGATCCGTGAATCTTCGAAGAGTTTTTCTCCCATGCCCTGGAACATGTATATCCTGCCAAGGTCTACAATGGACTAAAATTGACTTCCATTTATTCTGCCTGATTGGCTTGGTGTTATCAGTATAATGGATCAATGTAAAGAGCTGAGATTTCCAAATTTTTATACTATATAATGCTATATTATTCTACTTGGTAAATTTTTAGTAGCTCATAGGCATTCTGTAGCATCTATCCGGATTCTACAAAGACTAGAGATATGATAGAGACTATCTTTTAGATATTTAAATTTGTTATCCATGGCATGCAATTTTGTTTTTGTTTACCATCTTACTGTTTTCACTGTCAAGCCCTGTCCTCCAATCTTGCCAGTTGTTATGGTACTTGCAGCTTCCACCTTCTCATGGGTAGGCACTGCCACCTTGCATTTTGACTTCAGGTTCCCTCAACCCCATTCCTATTAATGAGCTGTGCTCCATGACTACTTTCTATCATCCTTGGCCTGCCAAGAAAAGCCACTAAGGGCCTTCTTAAATAATGCTGGTGCCATTCTCATGGCACATTTCTTATGGTCTTGGTGGATTGTGTGTCCTTTGGGCACTCCTGTGGAACATAAGCCTCTGTTGAGTCTTCTGCCTTCATATATTTATTCCACAAAGCTTACTTTATTCAGCCTCTTTACTTTTTTTTTTAATCAACTTTTTTGCCATAGTAACTCTAGCATTTCAACTTAGCTCAGTGTGAGTCACTTCTGTCTCCAGATTTCTAAGAGCTACTCTTACAGATAATTTAATTCAATCTCTGGAGTCTTTACCAAGGTGTTAAAATTTGTATTCCAAGAAAGTATTCAGAGTTTAATAAATTCTTGCTTATCCTGTCTTAGTTCTAGCACCCTTGATCAAGTACGCTCAATATCAAGTTCAAAGGTATTTTCTTGGCTCCTGCCAGTACACAACAGCTATTTCTTCCAGCTTCTTTCAGAGTTTGGTCTTTTTTTAAAAAAATCTTTTCAGGCCCATCATTATTCTATGTGAGGTTATGCAGAGATGTAACTCTAATTATTAGTCTGATAATTAGGAAAAGAGTTGTTAGTAGATTTTTGGGGTCTCCTCTAGCTTTGTAGAGGAGAATTTGCCGCAGTGTTTTTTTGCATAGGAAAAGTTCTGGCTCTTAAAAGGGAAGGGCTGACTAGTTCTACAGTCTCTAAGGATTAGTGGAAGTCTAGAAAGTCAGAATTTCTGAAAACATCCACCTAGATGTCCTCACACTATGTGTCAGGTCCTCAGGTTTTTCCCAACAGTGTCCTGACCTTAACAGACTTCCCTTGCTTAAGCACTTAAACATATCTGGAGTACTTCTACTCTTCAAATAAGATTCTGAGTTTGCTTTTTAGCTGTTTCTGTTCTCTCATTCTAGGGATAACAGCTCTCTGTAAATTATCAAAATGGCCCTTTCTAGCCTCAAACATCTTTCTGTTTGTTAACTGTTAAATACCCTGAATTTCTTGTTAGCTTTCATCAGGATGTCAATGCAATTGAGTAATAAGTCATCTTCTCTGTCATCCTATGTCTTATTTCCCTGTTTCTCTCAAATGCCAAAATCATCATGCTAGCAAGGGTGTTGCTCACCACTGGGACCTTTTTCCAGATTTATTTAGCATGGGTGAATTATTTAGCAACTGGATTACTATTTTGTGCCAGAGGTTCATGCAATTTAGATTGGAATCTACCACCAGTCAAGTGGTGAATGACTTAATCCCATAACTTCATTTTATGTTGAGGTTTTATAGTATTTTCTTTGTCTGCTCTCAATACTGGTTGCCACTTTCAGTCTTCTGGGAAGCTGACTCCAAGAAAGAATTTGAAGTGCAAGAGTTTCATTAGAAAAATTTCTGTGAAAAAATACAGGGGAGAGAGAGTGGGAGTAGGGGGTGGAGAAGGAGAGGCAGAGGGAGGGAGTGGCCGTGTGCATAGGAAGGCAGAGAGCATGTAATTAATTTCTGTGCATACAAGAGTGAGTTACATGAGGTCAAGAATTTTTTTCAGTTATCTATTTTTACAGATTGAAGTACATAATATGTACTAAATTCTTGAATAACTGAATGAAGAATTATGTAGTTGTTGGATAGAACTAGGGCACAGCTTACTTAGGAAATATCTGGTAGTGATAGAAGGAACTTGCAGTGACTTCTGGACTTTCTCTCATGAGCTTCTATACAGTAAGATTTTGCTATGGTAGCTATAAAATACCTGAAAAATATAGAAAGTCTAACTTTAAAGTGAGAATACATAGTGAGGTAAGTTTTACAGATGGGGAGCCTAATTATAAAAATTATGAAAAGTCAGTAGATCATTAATTAGGGAAAACAATGGTGCATTGGGTGATGGAACAATGGTCAGTGGGAAGTGTTAGAGGGAAAAATACAATATAGTAAGATTGGAACACGATGGATGGTTGTGCAAATTTGGTCCCCTGCCTGTTTGAGTAAATAAAGTTTTATTGGAACACAGTCACACCCATTTGCATCTTCACATTGTCTGTGGTTGCTCTTATACCATAACAACAAAGTTGAGTAGTTGCAAAACTAAAAACATTTACTGTCAAACTCTTTACAAAAATTATTTATAACTTCAGAAATAATGACGTACAGTGGGTATGATGAGGACCAGCATCACCAATTTCCAGTTTTGTCTGGAAGCGGAAAGACTTGTTTGGAGATTTCTGTTAATGTAGTTTCAAAATTCTGGCAACACTGGTCCTTACCTCTTTTACTCATCTCCTAGATAGCTCTCCTCTCCATTGAATTCATTTTTTTTCTGCTTCTTCCTTTTTCTTTCTTTGTCTCCTTCTTCCACAGCATCTACTTTTCTCTTCACCTTCTTGTCTTCTTTTTCTTTTTTCCCTACCACCTTTTCCTTCTCTTTATACATTAAGACTCTTAATTACCTCAATTTTCTGACAAGTTAATTACCTGTAAACAGGGCTGCGATTACAGATCCAATATACTTAGTCATCTTTTCAAGGCTAGAATTTCCTTTACCATGTGTTCCTAAGGCAGAGCACACCTCTGCCCTCCCTTGAAGTGCAGAATCCCACAATGGATTTCACACTAAATCCACTCACATCACTCGCTTTGGCTGTATCTTGCTACACCAGTTTATGTGAGTGTCACCACCTGCAGTTTAAATAATGGACAATTTCACTGGCTCAGCAGAGCCTCTGGCTTTCATGTCATATTTCTTCCCTGCCTCCTATAAAGAAATGCCTATTTTTTCTCCTCCAGGTTATTACAAATCTAGTCACTATTACAGAAGCACAATTTTCTCGTCCCTTCAGTTTTGCTTGTACTGATTTTTAGCTCTATTTTATTTACATTGCTTTTAAAGTAATATGTGGGCATTTTCATTCATACAGGTGACTTGATAAAAGAACACTGTGCTTTTGGTACAGTAGTCCTCCCTTGTCCACAAGGAATATGTTTCCAGGCCTTTGGTGGATTCCTAAAACCACAGATAGTACCATGTTTTTTCCTGTACATATATACCTATGGTAAAATTTAGTTTGTTAATTAGGTGCAGTAGGAGATTAGTAATGACTACTATTAAAATAGAATGACTATAGCAATATATTATAATAAAAGTTATGTGAATATGATCCCTCTCTCAAAATATCATATTGTATGTACTGCAGGTAACTATAACTGTAGAAAGTGAAATTGTGGATATTAGAGGACTACTGTATTCAGAAAGCAATTTTTTGAGATCCCTACTTTTAATTAAGTAGTATTGTATTATATTTAAGTAGTACTTCTTGTAAAAGATTTTATTATTGTATGACTTGGCTTCCACCATGATTGCTAGCATTTACCATAAGCAACTAAACTAAAGAGAATTTGTAGACTGTCAACTGAGTTAACCAAAATTCAATCATACACAATTTTATATTCTCACACATCTTGGACCCACATTCTATTCAATAAATTCCTAACTATCTTATGCTTAGCAAAAATGGAAAGAAATCACACGTTTAGTATCACAATTTTTTTCTTAAATCATTTTGAACAGGTTAAGTTAGGAATAAAGAAAAAGAAACATATATAGTATAAGCAATTAAGAATTTTTGCAATCTAAAGTAATAACAATTATTTTTAGTAGTATGCTCCTGTTAAAATTGTGGGGCAGGCCACATTATAATGCTAAAGGGGATAAACTACTTAGGCAACAAGGATATGCAAATGTCTTGATTGTTCTATGGGGCACTAATTTTTCTTTCTTTTCTTTTAAAGACAATTTTTACTTTAAGGCTGTGGGGTACAATTCAGGGTTAGGTATACAAATGTTCATTATGCAGGTACCCTTGTTGATGAGGTGTGTCCCTCCCCTCCTCTGGCAGTTTTCCACTACTACCAATCTCTTTCTTATAGTATTAGGATAGTTGTTCAAGGTCTGCTTATGAGTGAGAACATATGATACTTGGTTCTTTGTTTCTGTGATAGATCACTCAGTATTATAGCCTCTAAGTCCATCCAAGTTGCTGTGAAGTTCATAATTTTGTCCTTCTTTATGGCTGTGTAATATTCCATCATGTATATGTACCACATTTTTTTTATCCAGTCCTCTTTTGAGGGGCAGCATGGTTGGTCCCATATTTTTCCTATTGTAAATAATACTGCAGTAAACATGTGTGTGCAGGTATCTTTTTCATAGAGTAATTTGAGTTCCTCTGGGTATATTCCCAACAGGGGAATTGCAGGGTCATATGGGAGGTTGATTTTTAGATCTTTTAGGAATAACCAAACTGTTTTCCACAGAGGCTGTACTAGTGTACACTCCCACCAACAGTGTAGAAGTGTTCCATTTTCGCCGCATCTTTTCCAGCATCTGTTGTTTTCTGAGTTGTTGATGAGGGCCATCTTGACTAAAGTTAGGTGGTATCTCAGAGTGGTTTTAATTTGCATTTATTTGATGACTAGTGAGGTGGAGCATTTTTTCATGTATCTGTTGACTGCTCATATGTCTTCTTTTGAGAAATGTCTATTCATATTTTGCCCACTTTGTAATGGGGCAGTTTGTTTTTTCTTTATAGCACATTTGAGTTGGGACATGAATTGTAGAGAGCTTCATGAAGAGTCTTAACTGATGGTGGCTCTGGTGAGCAATAAGGAAGTATTTGTTTAGGGTTGCTTCTATTGGAAGACTGAATTTCATAAAGATTCCAGTTTGAAAAATGATATTCCAGAATGGCCATGCAAGATTTCTTACTTTTTTCTATGACCTGGATTTGTTTTGGCTAAAGACACGAAAACAATTTTTGGAGAAGCAGACAAGAGTGCTTCAGGCACCCAGTGTAAACAAACCTTGATCCCGAGAACCCCTTGAAATCTCTTGAACTAAACAAAGGACAAGGGAACTGTTATTAATATTCATATGAGTTCTAATTTTACATTTAAATAATGATTTAATGAACATTCATGTATATAATTTTTTCCTTGGAGTGAGTTTATGAAAATAGAACTTTGAGGTCAAAGGGAATACAACAAGCTTTTGATACTTGTAAAAGCACATTAGAAAACTTGTAACAATTTGCTATCCACTGGTGTTAAATGAGTTGAGAGATCCTATTCTTCACTCCTCACTTTTCATCTAGGCTTCCAACATTTATTACTTTTCAAAAGTATTTGTCAGCCTGAAGGATGAAGATGGTAATTTGTTATATTAATTTGTGCTTCTTTGATCATAGCAATGTATTAAATTTTTCATATTTTTATTGCACATAAACATTCCCTACCTCTCTTGTGGCATTTCTTCAATTTCTTTAAATGTTTTCATTGCTTTCCTATAATTAGCTTGTGCCTTCTTTGTCCTAGCCTATGTTTAGATAGAAGAAGAACTTGTTCCAATAGGTAAGAGTAAGAGTGGATCAGATCATCAAAGATCTTTCTAACAGTTAGGATTATTCATAAGTAGAATAGGTTATTTTTTGAGGCAGTGGACTTCTTGCTGGACACATCTATTATTGGCGATCCCTCCAATTGCTAGTGGTTTGGAATAGATGATTTTGCTGTCTATTCTACCTCTGAAGCCCTAAGATCCATTTGAATTTCTGTGTAAAACATTTTACATTATGTTGTCTTGTTTGTTCTCTGGAGAAATAAAAAAATTAAGTTTTGTCCTAATAGTTGCATATATTTTGGAAACACCTGTCCTTTACAGAAGGCTAGAACAAGTAAGGTAACTTTTGGTGACTTACTTAAGCCTGGACCAGAAGATCTACCCATAAACCCTGCAAGCAGGATACTCTTCTTTTATGGGAATTCAGACAATGACACAGTATGTGCAAGGCTTTGCTTTCATATACAGACCCATTTGAAGTTATACAGTAAGGCAACACCAAGAGCAATAATCATTTTAACGTGAAATGCAATAGTTTTTTCCACCCATTTTCAACATAAACATGCATTTATAGTCTGCTTAACACTAAAGGGTAATTTTCTCCTAATGAACAGAAGAGTTGTAAAAGAGAAGTGTCATGATATAGGAAGAGCAGTGACTAACTATTTTTAATGGAATTATGCTTGCTTGGTTCTTATTACCATAATTAGTTTTTCCTGTGCTATGTGTTTTGTGGGTTTGTATTCTAGTAGAGCACTAAATCAATAGCAGCCTCACCAGGGTCTGAAAAAAAAAGTTCAAGCCAAATGAACTTTTCCATATGGATATAAAATAAACTGCCATAAATTAACATGAGTGCATTTTTTTCATGCTCATGTAGAGACTAAATTCGCCAAGAATAGATCTTTCATATTTGGGGAAGATAAAGGTATCAAAGCAACAATATGGATGTGCTGTTGTGTCATCATTTTTAAAATCTCTTTACCTACTATTCTTACTTTCTGTGAGTTAACTTGGAATCCTTGTTATAGTAGGATAGATTACATTATCAGTTGAAGTAAAAAAGCACAAGAAAATCCAATGCAAAACAATTGAAAGCATAAAGACGAGGTTTTGCCTATAGCTCTCATTATATACAGAGGACTATTGTGGACTAACTCTTAGAAAAAAATTTTTTAAAAAATATGTGGGGTGCAATTCAGGGTTAGGTATACAGATGTTCATTATGCAGGTACCTTTGCTGATGAGCTGTGCCCCCTCTTCCGTGGCAGTTTCTCACTACAGCCAATCCTTTTCTTATAGTATTATGATATTTGTGAACTATCTTTCAATTATATTTTTAAAACACTATCTTGGGACATTTTTGTCATTTGGTTGGCTTTTATATAATCATTATATTGTATCATTCATATCTCAAACAACACTTAATGTCCTATTCTGTATAAAATATGTTAGCATCAATGCATTTTTGGAATCACAGTTTGATGCTGATACCAATGGTGGCGATAAATATTAGGTTCTTACAGTGTCTTAGGGCCCTGGGCTGTTCCATCCATAGCTGTTACATTATCTCATTTAACTCTCATAACAATCCAATGTGGTAGATGCTATTACTAGAATCCGCTTTAAGGATGAGGAATCTGAGGCTCATCCTGGAAGAGGGGAAAAAAAAAACCAGGAAATTGACAAAAATAAAAAAAACCATGGAAGATTAAATTGTGTATACATTTAGGAAGTCAGTGCCTGGTAGATAAGTGGATGAAAACAAAAAATGGAGCTCTGATATCGGGATGAAGATAATGATGATGTATCACTTGGAGTGAATAGTCATGGACAGGATTGTTACGTGTATCCAGTTTCAATTTGGAATCCTTGAAGTTCTCCTTTCACTTTTCCTTACTTGTTACTCTGCCTTTCTCTCTGTCTCTATTCTTTTCTCAGGGAGATGTCCACTAGAGTTCAGAGGTTTTTGTTGCGTTTCAGTGATAATATTGAAGGTTTATTTCATGGTAATATTCCTGTTTGTGTATTATTCTTATGCTGCATACACAGACCATAAAGATTTATATATTGTGAAAGTCTGCAAGAACTTTTTCAGTCACTCCCTCTAAAGCTCCCAGAAGTGAACTCAAACTTCACAACTTGAAAGAAGTGAGAAATTTGTTCAAATAAGTCACTCAGAATTTATTAGCATACAAAAGTATCAACTTTCAGTTTCCTGAAAATGGGCGCTGAACTACACAAGCCAGCAAAATTATAATAGAAGCTGGAAGGAGAAATCTCATAGGATAATTTATGTTAAATCATGAAGTAGATATTTGTGGTTGTTCTGGACATGAGTCTAAAGTGGTGAAAGGCATGTAGACATGAAAACCCACTTCTCATCCTGATTTGATTAGTGATCAGCTGAATGATATTGAATGAGGTAATTAAGCTTGGTTTATCTGCAAAATTAAGTTGATAATGCCTTCCTCATTGCACTTCCTGAAGGTTAAAATGTTTTAATATCTGTAAAATTCTTAGTAACAAACAGCGCCTAGCAAATAGTAGGTGTGTGATAGATGGTACTCTCCACTTTTCTTCACTCCCTGTGTCTTCCCACTGGTAAAAATAAGATGTTCCCCAGACTTGAAGACTGGTAACTTCTTAGTGTCTCAAAGTATTAGTCAATTTGCAAAAGATAATCAATAACATGATAGCCACCATGAGCTGAACACATTCCATCCTTCTTAAGCAGTTCTGTGTCAGCTGGTTTTACATACATTTCATAATTGAATCTTACAATGTATTTGTAAGGTAGGTGTACTTATTCCCTATTTACAGAGGAGGAAACTGAGCATGTACAACTTGCCCCAAATCACTGAGCACACTCCCTGGGTTTCCCAGGGTCAACTTTCACATCACACAGATATTATTTCACATTATTTCACAAATTTCACAGAAATTTCACATCACAGATATTATTAAACTGTGAAACTAGTGTGCTCTTCACTCAAACATGTGCTTACATGAAAGTTTATTTTGTTAAGATGCTACTGGAAAACTTAGGTTACAAGTATGCATTTTATTTCTTACCTTATTCTTAACTTATTAGTTACAGGTTTTAATTTTTAAAAATTTGATTTTGTAATATTTGACTCTTGTATAGGAAAGTCATATGCACCATATGTGGTTATAAAGCAAGATAATACAAACACTTGTGACTCCATCTCTGATTTAAGAATGAAGACATCTCCAAGCTTATTGAAACTTTTTGTGTGTTCCTTCCAGATCCTTTCTCTTGTTTTTCCCTTGCATAAAAATAGTTTAATCATATATGTCTCTAAACAATGCTTAATGTTTTTAGATTTTTAAAAATGGTTTCATACCATATTAATTCTTCTGTCTTTGATGTTTTGACTTAATATGTTTCTCAGATCCTTTCGTTATTGATTATGTTATATTCATTTTTGTCACTCTATCATCTTCTACTACATATCTTTTTTAAAAATTCATTTATCCACTCTTCTTTAGATGGATATGGATTAAAATTTAACAAAACATTTTAGCTGCAATGCACAATGTTGAGTACCCTTTACTTCATGTTGTCCCTAACACTTTGTAGTAACAGACTTATTAATATTTTCCCAATCTAATGAGCATTAAATATTGACTTACAGTGGTGTCAGGTTCATTTTCCTAATTGCTAATGAGGGTGAGCTTCTTTCTCAATTTATTGTCAGTGCTTTCTCTTCCGTAAAATTACTTCTTCATGGTTTTTGGCCATTTCCTGTTGGTTTGTTTGACTTTACAACAATTAATTGAATTTATTTTTAATATATTTTAGATATTAATCTTCTGTTAGTTACATATACTTTAAATATCTTCTCCTAGTGTTTGAATTTGTCTTCTCACTTTCTTTATAACACTTTGTAGTGTAGTCTTCATGTTAATTTCTAATATTGTATGATTATATTTTTAATTTTGATGAGGTACAATTTATTGATTCTTTTTTTCTCTCACAGATTGTACTTTTGTTGTAAGTCTAAGAAATCTTTGTCTAGCTCTTGATTCTAAAATTTTAATAGTTTTACATTGCAGTAAGTCTGTAAGGCATTTCAAGTTAACTTTTTTGAAGCTGTGAAGTTTATGATGAGGTTTACATTTTATCTATGGATGCCTAATTGCTTCAGCATCATTTTATACCTCTGTTAAAAGTCAGTTGAGCATATCTGTGTGAGTTTATTTCTGGGCTCTTTATTCTTTTCCATTGATCTTTGTCAATCTGTCCATTGATACCATGCTCTTGATTACTGTAGCAATAGAATAAATATTAATATTGGTTAAAGTGATTTCTTATACATTATTCTTTGTTGTTAAAGCCATTTTAGTTATTTTTCGTGCCTATACCTTTCCATATAAATTTAAAATAAACTTGTCTGTGTCTACAAAAACCTCAATGGAATTTTGATAGGCATTGCATTAAACCAGCATCTTTACTATGCTGAGTCTTCCAATCCATGAGCACACTATGTCTCCATTTACTTAGGGCATTGACTTATTTCATTAGTATTTTGTAATTTTTAGCATATAGACTCTGTACATGTTGTGTTTCGCATATATTTAAGTATTTCACTTCCTTTGGTATTGTAAATGCCATTGTAATTCTAATATTGGCTATTGCATGCTTATTGTTAGGATATAGAAATATGATTGATTCTTTCTATATTAATGTGGTATCATTTTACCTTTCTTAACTCATTTTTTAGTTTTAGAATACTTTTTGTATAGTTCTGGTTTTTCTTTGCCAAAATGATGAGATTTCACCTTGATGGATTCCTTGGTGTTGGGTAAGGTGTGCACTTTGTCTAAATCTTTCCCTACATTCAAGACATTTTTAAGATTTTTCTCCAATATGAGTTTTCTTGTGTTTAATAAGGGTTATCCTCTGATTGAAGATTCTTTCACTGACAGAACAACCATACAGCTCCTCCCCAGTGTGGATTTTCTGATGTTTATGAGGTTTATGCTATTTGAAACTCTTCTCACATTCTTTGTATTTGTAGTCGCTCTCCTTTACATAGGCTATGATGTCTAAAGACATTGGAAATATGGTAGGGTTTCCCCACATTTTTCACATTTATAATTGTTTTTCTCCTTTGTGGATTCTTTTATGCTGATTTAGATGTGAACTTTGCCTGAAACATTCCTTACATTTCAAAGAGGTATACAACTTCTCATCTGTATTTGTTCTCTGATATTTAATAAGGGCAGCATGCTGATGGAAGCTTTTCCCACAAAGGCACTCTATGTAAATATTTATGCTATCTGCAAATATAGTTTTATTTCTTTCTTCCCAAGTTGTAAGCCTTTTGTTTTATTCTTTTTCCTTGTTGCAGTGGCAAACTAGAATTTCCAGCATGTTATTATTTGAGAGTGGTGAGAACAAAAATTGGGCATTTGTACTTTGTCCCCAGTGTTGTAGCAAAACATTCAGTCTTTCACCATTAAATATGATGATGGCTGTGTGTTTTTTGTAGCTGTCCTTTATCAAGTTGAGGTTAGCACCTCTCTTTTCCTAACTTGAAGAAAGTTTCTAACATGGATGGTATTGGATTTTGCCAAACGCATTTTTCATGTCAGGTGATATGACCATATAATTTGATTAGCATTTTTTGTCTTTTTTTTTTGAGTTGGAGTCTCACTCTGTCGCCCAGACTGGAGTGCAGTGGCTGCTCCCGGCCGCCGCAGCCTTGCCTGCTGGATGCTGGTGATCCTTCCGCCTCAGCCTTCCAACTACAGGTGCGCACTACCACACCCGGCTAATTTTTGATTTATTGTAGAGATGAGGTCTCACCAAGTTGCCCAGGTGGGTCTCGAACCCGTGGGCCCAGGCAATTCACTCACCTCAGCATCTTTTGTCTTAACAGATCCTTTTTTATTTTGAGGTCATAAGGATAGTCTTCTATGTTTTCCAAATGTTTTGGAGTTTTCTCTTTCACATTTATAGATTTATTCCATTGGAGATTGAGTTTGCCTATGGTATCAAAAAAATTGCAATTTAATTTTTTATAACAATTTTTGATTGTACCAGTTGTTTTATTGAAGTCTATTCTTTTGCCCATATCATCCCTCATGTGGGTAGGTCTGGCTTTGTTATGTTGCAGTGACTAATCTTTTCATTTGTGCACTAATACTATGTGGCTTTAATTACCTTAGTTCTACAATAGACCTGAGATCACACTGGACAAATCGCTGCATTGTATTCATCAGATGTATCTTTCATATAAATGTTTCCATATAAATTTTGGAATTGTCTGTGAAGTTTCATGAAAAGTCTGTCAGCTTTTGAATTGAATCTGTAAAACAATTTTTGGAGAATTGATCTTTTTGATATGTTGTTCTGATACATCATAAAAATTATGTACCCCACATTTTTAAAATAAAATATTTAAAAAAATGGCATTTTCATTAATTTAGATATTCTTGAATATCTCTCATAAAGTTAAAAGTTCCCCCATAAATGTCTTGTGCTTCTTTTATTTTATTTATTTCTCAGTACCTTTAAAGTCTTTTTTAAGACAGCTTTTGCAGTGTCTTATTGCATATTATATTTTTTGTCTGTCCCTGATATATATCATACTGTATATCTATTATCTAGCTATCTATAACTGCAATTAACTTTTATGTATTGATCTCACATAGAGCACTTGAAGTCAGGAGTTTTTTTTGTGTGTGTTGGAGTCTCGCTCTGCTGCCCAGACTGGAGTGCAGTGGCATGCTCCTGGCCACCACAGCCTCAACCTCCTGGGCTCTGGAGATCCTTCCGCCTCAGCCTTCCAAGTAACTGGAATTACAGGCGTGCGCTACCATGCCTGGCTAAGTTTTGATTTTTTCATTGTAGAGATGAGGTCTCATCGAGTTGCCCAGGTGGGTCTCAAACCTGCGGGCTCAGGCAATCCACTCACCTCAGTCTCCCAAGGCACGGGATTACAGGCTGAGCCACCAAGCCTGGCTTGGGGTCAGAAGTTCAAGACCAGCCTAGGCAACATAGAAATCCCCACTCCAACAAAAAAAATAAAAATAATGTTTTAAAAATAGCAAAATAAAATATATTTAAAGGGTCAAGACAATCTTTGGAGGCAGCAAGATGGTGGCTGAGTCAGTCAGACTCTGTGAGTCCCAGTGTGAGTGAATGAGTGTATGGAAAATTCTGTGTAGTGCTGGTGGGTGAGTGGGTGTAGGAGTGGCTGATTGAGTGAGGGCCCCAGAGCAAGTGGCCAGAACTCTCTTAGTGAAGACAGCTGTGCTGCAGGGGCTTGGCTTGGACCCTAGTGATTCCTGGGAGGCAGAAACCAAGGACCATTAAAAAAAAATCAAAACCTTTCCTGAGAAGAATATGCTTGGAGAGACTGACTAAGTAGGGGCTCTTGAGCAAGTGGCCAGGTCTTCCTGGTGAAGCAGCTGGTGATGTAGCAGCTCTGCTTGGTCTCTAGCACTTCCTGGGTCACAAAAGTCAAGTGCCTTTTTTTAACTGACAAAAGTATTCCTGGGAAGAAGCAGCGGGGAGAGACTACCAGCTCCAGGCTGTACTTCACCACTGCAGTGGGAGAGACTGCCGGCTCCAGACTCTGCCTCACCACTGCAGTGCCTGGTTGGACACTGGCAGCAAGGGCTACAAAGGAAACCCAGAAGCAGAGCCCCACTGCAGAAGACAAAAGAGGCTCCCTGAAACTATCTTGAAAGCAGGGCAGAAAACTACTCTGACTTGCTCACCATGGAGCAACAGACCCTATCTCTGTGACCAGTGAATCAACTAGTCAGGGGTTGATTGTGACCCAGAGGGAATATCCTTAAAGCACAAACCTTAAGGGGACCTGATGAGTGCTGAGTCTCAGGTACCTCATCCCCTACACTGATCCATCCATGGGAAAAAGGGTGTGGCCTGAAAAGGATGAGGAAGAATGCCAAGGAAATTATTGATGAATCTGAAGCTGACCCAACCCCCCTCTTCTCAAGCAATCCTTTGAGTGTCATACCCACACAGCTGTGACATGTCTGAGAGGGATGAACCCAGGCAGAGCCTGGACTTCAGTTTCAATAGGAGGACTCCACTCCAGGATAGGCCTGGTTGGGCCACCCTCTGCCAGTACCCGGGTAAGAGACAATCCCACTGGAGGGGATCCCCTGACCATAGGACAATGGGAGGGAAAGACTGCAGCCCCACCCAACTCTACTGCCCCTTCTCCTTCCCTGGTCCAGACACTGAGGAGAGAGTGAAAAAGGTGGAAACTCTGTAGGAGAGAGTAGAGAAGCAGATGGGAGGAACAATATAGAACCTGCCACAAGAGAGCATGTTTAAACATTTTTTAAAAAAAAATATTTTGCCTGTTTGTTAATTTTTCTAATTTTTAAATATTTTTCCTTTGTACATGAATATGTGAGGGTTTGATTTGCATTTCCCCCTTTTTTTCTTGTTCTCTTTCTTCTTTTTTGTTTATGAGTGTATGTGAATGATTGAATGTTCATCTTTCAGGTTTTTTTGGTTTGTTTTTGCTCTTTTGTTCTTCTTTTTTACTTTAATGTGTGTGTGTGTTGCCAGGCTTGATGACTCAGCCTGTAATCCCGCGATTTGGGAGACTGAGGTGAGTGAATTGCCTGAGCCCGTGGGTTCGAGATCTGCCTGAGCAACTTGGCGAGACCTCATCTCTACAAGAAATCAAAAAATTAGCTGGGTGTGGTAGTGCATGCCTGTAGTTCCAGCTACTTGGAAGGCTGAGGCGGAAGGATCGCTGGAGTCCAGTGGGTCGAGGCTGCAGTGGCTGGGAGTGGCCACTGCACTCCAGTCTGGATGACAGAATGAGACTCCACCTCAAAAAAAAAAAAAAAAAAAAAAAAAGCGTGTATGTGAATATATTTGTTAGGGTCAATTTGAATTCCTATTTTTTTCCTCTTTCTTTTTTTCCACCATTCTTTCTCTTTTTTCTCTATTTATTTTGTGCTGGGTGTGTGTGTGTGTGTGAGTGTGTGTGTGTGTGGTGTGTGTGTGTGTGTGTGTATTTGGTTTTCCTATGTTGTTGTTATTTATTTATTTTTGCTTAGCTGTTATTCTAGTTTGTTCTGTGTGTGCGTGTGTGTGTGTGTGTGTGTGTGTGTGTGTGTGTGTGTGTCTGTTCAATTGTTTTTTGCTTTGGTTTCTGCTTTCATTATTCTGTGGTTTTCTATTTTTAATTTTTAATTTTTTTTCCATTTCATTGCATTCTACTTTTCTGTTTTCTTCATTGCTGTGACTGTATCTTGGACTCAGAGGGTATACACATATATCCATTGCATTGTCATATAGAGTGGTGGCGAGGAGTAGGTCTCAGGGAACCCATACCACAATCAGTGAACACTGTGATTTGCAAGTAGTTTCTGAATCCCAGCTCCCCATCCTCTACCTTATTCGACTCTCACAACTATAAGAGACAGCAAAGCTTCCCACCTACAGTCCTCTTTCAAAATATAACAAACCCAGAGCCTAGATTAGGGAGGAATAGAGGACTAAGCAGACACCAAAAGTGAAAACTTCTCCTACTGCCACTGAATAACAGAACTAAAGAGGAAAGAAGGAACTCTGTCACAAATGAGGAAAAACCAGTGGAAGATTGCAGGCAATTTCAAGTGAAAAATCAGATCCCAGAGCCCAAACAATGGAAGTCACCAACAACTAATCCCAGAATATGACAGGGATCAGGAAATGGATGGAAAGCATGAATAAGACTCAAGAAAGACAAGATGTGACACTGAAATAATTTGTGACAGATATTTTGGTCATAAAAAGTTTCATCCAGGATATAAATAGCAAGATGACAAGCATAGAAGGCAGAATTAATCAAGCAGAAGAAAGAATCTCAAAATTTGAAGACCAGAACATGGAATTAACCCAATCTGTAAAAAACATAGAAAGAAAACTCAACAAGAAAGGGGAACAGAGAACAACCTGGAGCAAGTATTCCAGGAGATTATCCAAGAAAACTTTCCCCATCTCACCAGAGATGTGATCAGCCAAACACAAAAGATACTTGCTATAGTAGAATTATGAGTGCTTTAATAGCCAGCAATCAAGAGGGGCTAGTGTCAGAAACATCTCTCAACACCAAGTGAAGCAGGCAAAGGGTTTATAAAGGCAAAAACTGCAAGTGAGCTACATAGAATGGGGTAGGAGAATAAGGAACTAAAAAAAAAGGGAACAATATATGGGAACAAAATATGAGGATGTGGCAGTGGGGATTTTGCAAAGAACAATCTCTTGGACAATTACGTGGAACTTGTGACTAAGGAGTTTTCAAATGCTCAGAGGGAACAGCCCAGGAGGAAAAAGGATGTAGGTCTGTGATCATGAGAAAGTTACAACAGTCTCTTCCAGGGGGTGGGGGTGGGGGGCTACATCTGGGTAAGCCAGCATCTAAGATGGAGGATTTTTAACAAAATGAAGTTACCTAAGTCAAGCAAGTTATTACAGGCTATTATACGTTTTGCAGATATTTCATTCTCCCCTTTTACTTGTCCATGAGTCAATGTGTTGACTCATCAGTCATAGGTATACTATTGAACTGGAATCTTATGTACATAAGTTTTACATAACTGATTTGTTGTTTGACAAAATGAATAAACCAATTGAATATACAGAGCCCTATAAGCAAACTGAGGAGGATGAGGATAACAGGACCTTGAGAGGGTTTCTCTTGTTGCAGTTCAGTCTGCAAAGCAGAGCAAAGCAATGTTGTACTTTTTGACTTTTTTTGACTCATGAGTGGTGAATCTAGGCCAGCATTTCATCAACCTTGAGTGCCACTGGGGTTGTGAGGGTGACAATGTAGGGTCCCTTCCAGACAGGGGTTAATTCTTTTTTTCTGGAACTTTTTGACATAGACCAAGTCCTCGAGCTAAAATGGATGACAAGGCATGGATGACGGGGTTGGCAAGATAGCACTGATGGTGTGTACAGTATCCTGGACCTGTTGTAGGGACTAGCGATACTTTAACAGAGATTGATTTGTAATTTTTTTAAGAATAGGATCCTATAACCAGAGTAACGGAGGAAGGGGTTTCCAAACATGATTTTATATGGGGTAAATCCAGCCATGTATGGGGTGCACCGAGCCTAGAGAAGGGTCAGAGGCCAAAGACTTACCCCATTTCTCACTTTTTAAAAATTATTAATTTGGTCAAAGTGTTTTTAGAGTTTGGTTCATATGTTTTACTTATCCAGAGCTCTGTGGTCGGCAAGCACAATGCAGCTTCCAGTTAATATTTAGTGCTTTTTCTAACCAGTTGAACTATGGACGAGATAAAGGCAGGACCATTATCAGAGCCAATAGAGAGAGGGAATAATTTCATTTAATGAAAACCTTATAACTGTAAGTGTGGTTTCATTTGTTGTGGCAAAAGCTTCTACCCATTCAGAAAAAGTATTTACAAATGCCAGTAGATAGTTGTACCCTGCATGAGGGAGTTTTACCTCTGTAAAGTTTATTTTCCATTTTTCTTCAGGGCTTAATCCTTGTGCCCTGATGTCATCAGAAGGTTTTGGGCCCTGTTTTGTGTTGACTCAGGCATAGGCAGGACACATGTTGGCTGCCGTGACAGCTAGATTTTTTAAGTCATTAATATGATAATGATGGCTTAAAAACTCAGTCATTCTAGTACCTTCCAAATGGGTGGTGGAATACAGTTGTCTTACCAAGGTGTATGCAAGGGCTGCAGGCAAGACAACTTTAGAGTCTTTGACCATCCTGCATGCTTTTTGTCAGCTTCTGCCTGGTCTGCTTAGTTCCTCTTCTTCTGGGTGTAGGTGGGCTGTTTTGGGAGAGGAGGAACTGAAAAAGTTTTACTTAGCAAGATAGTTAAGGGTTTAATTGGAGGATCTGCTGCCTCTTGAGTCACTTGGTCCACCAGGTGATTTTTGGTTGCTTCTGGAGTGTTCAATTTTTTGGTGTCCTCTGCAATGAATGATGGCTACATTTTTTTGGGATCCATATAGCCTCTAGAAGGGCTAAGATTATTTCTTTGTTTTTTTATAGTCTTACTTACCGCAGTAAGAAGTGTTCGTTCTTTGTAGATCATGGCATGGACATGGAGAGTAGCGAAGGCATACTCGCTGTTGGTAAAGATGTTTACCTGCTTTCCTGTCCCCCAGCACAGGATGTCAGTTAAGGCAATTAACTCAGTCTTTTGAGTATGAGCTGTAGTTACTGCTGCAACAGCCTTGTGGACTTTCCCTGGTACCAGATTACTGCCATCCGTGAACCTGTCAGCATCAGCCTGGCTTAAGGGCGTGTCCTAAAGATCAGGGCGACTGGTTTGGAAGATGTCTAATACATCTTCACAGTTATGAACTGGCATCTTTGGATTATTATCGGGCAGTAGAGTGACTGGATTGAGGCTCATGACTGGAATGTGATGTTTCGCCAATCCTGGTGGGTTGGGTCTCCACCCAGACTGAAGGAAACTTCTGTAGCAACTGTAGAAGTAAGCTTGAAGATATATTCTCAGTAGGAGATTAGAAGAAGTTAAAAGGTACTCTTCAAAAAGCAGAACAGTTAAGAGCATTTGATAGGCAGTGGAAACAAACATTTTAGTTTTTTTTCAGGTGAAAACATAATGGTGGCTCTTAACTGCGAAAGCAAGTCCTGGCCCATTAAAGGGAATGGGCAGTCTGGAGCTATGAGGAATGAGGGGGTAACCTGTTTTTGTCCCAAGTCAACAGTTCGGTTAGAAGTAATTTTACAGTTAGTGATTGCTCCTGCTACCCCTTGAACAGAAATTTGCTTACTGGACATGGGTCCTAATGGTGACTTTAGAATGGAAAGCTACACCCTGGTGTCTATCAAAATTTTGAACTTGGTGGCCTCTGATAGCAGCGATTACCATGGACTTTTGGGGACCTAAGGAAAAAAGAGCTCTGGTCTTTTCAGTCTGAGTTATTTCCAGTTTCCCCAGCAGAGGGCAGAACCAAAACTGGCTTAGTGTCCTTTGACTTTGGACAGTGAGGATAATTCTTGACCCAATGTCCTAGTTCCTTAAAATAGGCATATTGGTTTTTTTTGCCAGTGGAGCACATCTGATTTTCTGACCCTTTTGGTTATTATTTGGCTTTTGATGAGGGGGCTTGGAGACTGTACCTGTACCCAGGCCTTGGAAGGCTGTTATCAGAATTTTGGCTTGTCTTCTTGCAGTTCTATCAGCTGCCTGAGCTGCCTGTTTTTGTTTTTTTAGCATTCTGGCTATTAAAAACCTTTTTGGGTTACTTTAAGTAACTGGGCAATATTCATTCCTACAAATCCCTCAAGCTTTTGCAACTTTTTTTGGATGTTTGGAGCTGCTTGAGCTGCAAATGCCAAATTGATAGCTCGAGCATTCTCAGAGGCCGAGGGTTTGAATGGTCGAGGGTTTATAGGTACAAAAAGTCTCCTGGAGGCATTCAAAGAATGCCCCCAGAGGTTCCTCAGAACCCTGGAGAATATTGGTGGTTTTAGAAAGATTGATAGGTTTCTGGGCTATCCCCTTAAACCAGCTAATAGAGTCTGGTTATAGATATTTAATGTCTTAGACCCTGCCAAAATGTTAGGGTCCCAATTTGGGTGAGAGGAGGGAAAAACCTCTTATATTTCCTTAGTTTTTTCCTGTGTGCCTGCAGTTGAGGCTAGAATAGACATTCTAGCCTCAGCTTTGATGCACTCTTGCTTCTCTGAAGTAAATAGGGTTAAAAGGAGCTGCTGGCAGTCATCCCAGGTGGGGAGATGAGTGCACATGATTGATTCTACCAGTGAGGTTAGAACTTGAGGTTTTTATGAAAATGGAAGATTTTGAATTTTTCAACTGTACAAATCAGAGGCAGAAAAAGGAATATACACCAAGAAGTGTTGCTTAGTCTGATCTGTCCCCCATGGAGGTGGCATTTCCTGGAGGGGAAGGGAAGGGGCTGGATTCATTTTGGATTGGAGGTGAGAAGCCAGAGAGGGAGAAGACAGAGGGGAGGTGGAGGAGTCTGGTTTTATTTTTTTTAAAGACAAATTACAATAGGCTGGTATCAGTCATGCTTAAGGAGTTATGTTTCAGAAAAGATAAAGTTGGCAAAGTTAGTTTTTATCTAAAATAAGTATTTTTCTAGGACACAGCCTTTACCTTTTTATTATTGTAACAGGTTTTAAGAACAAGATAAAAAATGACTTTTGACTCTTGGTCTGTCCTTTTATTTTCCATTCCTGCTCTTGGAAATATTCTTATGATCCTGGGAAATGGGGCAAAGATTAATTTTCTGTAACTGCTTCCTGCTGACGTGGGCCATAGAAATGTCCCCTACCTATCTATTTCCAAGGGCATGAATAGGAAACAGTGGGACCTTAACCAAATATTATTTGGATTTAATAAAACACTGAGTGAGAGCACAGGCAAAAATTATTAAGCAAGCAATGATGAAAAGGCTATTGTCCCAGAAACAATTCTGGAAGAGTGAAGGTAGTCCCGTATGATTAGTTAAAGCCTTTAATTTATTAATGTAAGTTGAAATATTCCCTTGTAAATTAATTATAGTTGTACTTTAACAAGGGAATGGAGTCACTTTGACAAGAAAGAAAAATTGAAAACATTAGAGAATCCTTGTATCAGAAGGAGATTTTGAAGTCTGTTAGTAATTTGGCATTGAAAAGCACTATAGCTGATTACAAACTGCTGTCCATGAAATTAATTTACCTGGACTGTAGGCAATTCAGAAGTGGGTAAGGTAATTGTGGTTCCCAAGCTTGTTTCTTTTTTCCTTCCTCTGTTGTCTAAAGGAGAAAATTCTTTATTATACAGTCCAGGGGACTGGTTTTTATCATATAGTCCAGGAGACTGACAGGTCGTGAATTCTGTGAACTCATATTAAATGACAAACAGACAAACAAAACACAATGACAGACAAGATGTGTCTGCACCAAGTGAGAAAAGTTACAGATCCCTGGAACAACCTCAGGGCAGAAAACCAGATGACTCTATTCAGCCAACATCTTGGCCTAATGAATAGTGTCCAAAGGGACTTCGTCAGACTGTGATTCCTTTAAACAGAATTGTGGCCACAAGCAGAACAGAACAGATTCTTACCTCCTAGGAGAACACAGATGGACTCAGGTTCTTTTTGAGGCAATGAGATGCCAGTGGTCATTCCAACTCTCTCCAAGAAAGATGAGAGATTAAGTGGCCCTAGAATGGCTCAGGGGGTGCTTCCCCTATAATGTCTTCACTGAGCCAGGGATAGCCAGAACAAAGCCACCTCCCGGGGTTGGCAGATGATCTTGCTGGGGCCTCCAAATGTTATAGCTGGATTGCGAGAAAACAGTCTCCAACATGCAGAGGGCCAAATTATGAGTCCTTTAATAGCCAACAGTTGAGAGGGTCTAGCACCAGAAAGATCTCTCGACCCCGAGTGAAGCAGGGAAAGGGTTTATAAAGGCAAAAACTGCAAGTGGGCTATATAGCATGGGGTAGGAGAACAAGGAACTAAAAACAAAAGGGAACAAAATATGAGGATATGGCAGTGGGGATTTTGCAAAGAACAATCTCTTGGACAATTACTCGGAACTCGTGACTAAGGAGTTTCCAAATGCTCAGGTGGAACTGCCCAGGGGGAACAAGAATGTAGGTCTATGATCATGAGAAAGTTACAATGGTCTCATGTGGGGGTGGGGGGGCTATATCTGCGTAAGCCAGCATCTAAGATGGAGGATTTTTAACAAAATGAAGTTACCTATGTCAAGCAAGTTATTACAGGCTATTAGAGGTTTTACAGATATTTCAATACAGAGAATCCCCACAAGACATCAAATGAGAAGACCAACCCCTAGACACATATGGTAATTCGCCTACACAAATAGACACACACAAAAAAATCCTAAAGACAGCAAGAGATAAAGAACTGACTACCTACAGGGAAAACCAGTCAGAATAACAGCAGACCTATCAGCAGAAACACTACAAGCAAGAAGGGACTGGAGTCCAATATTTAATCTCACATTCAAGCACCTTGATAACCACTTGTACTAGTTCTAATTCCTAATTTTTAGCAGATTATTTGGGTCTCCTATGTGTAAATCATAGCATATATAAAGAGAGTTTGGTTGATTCTTTTCTAATGTTTTGCATTTCACTTTGCACGCTTGTCCCTATTACACTGTCTTGAACCTCCCATATAATGTTAAGCATACAAGGTAATAATAGACATTCTTGTCTTGTTCTTGACTTTAACTGGATGCTTGTAAAGTTTTATTTTTAGAATGTATATCTATTTAGACATATTTTCCCAGGTTAAGAAAACTTCCTTTGACTTTTATTCTATGAATTAAAGAAAAAAAAGAATGTTAAATTTATCAAATAGTTTTTGCACATTGTAAGATGATAATGACTTGTTTCTTCTTTGATCTGGTAGATCATATTAATAGATATGCCAATGTAAACTAGCTTTTCCTTCTTGAAATTAATTTAACGTGGTGATGATACATTATCTTATCAATGTAGTACTCTTAATCGTCACTATCAATAAATTGGAATTATGATGTAAGTTGGAAATTATTTACCAACTATGATTTAAGAGAGTTTTCTTTATTCACTTCTCCAGCATAAATATTTTTATTTTAATACATAGATTCTTAAATTGCCAAAGAACTGGTCAACATAAAATACATATCATTTATGTATAAAGTCATGTAAAGAAATTTGCTGAAAAGGCTGGCTTTCTTGGATCTCCTTCTAATCATTCTCTGTAGGTAAAAGCCTATTTCAACATTCAAAATCAGGCCTGTTCATAAGAATTGAGTGTGGTTTAAAGTTGAAGGGAACCTTAGGTTTGTGATTAAGTGGACAGGCATAGGAAATAGCTGATAGGCTAAACCAATGGGTGGATATTTTAACTTAGAGCATCTTCCAAGAGACAATTTCATTCATCTGTCTTTGTCAGGCATGCAGTAGAAGACAATATGTTTTTCTGATCCTTGCACTTGATTAATTAGGACCTGACTACATATGCTTAACTCACATGGTTCTGTTTCTGTGTTTTTTCTAAAAAGTAAGGGAGGAAGAGAGGGGAGTTCTGGGCTAAAGACTCAATGACCTTTAATTTTAAAGGCTTACAGTCAAAGGCCAAGCCAGAGATGCCCTAGACTAACTAAATAAGAAACACTGGAGTTCAGACTCAATTATCAATATTTAAAAAATCTCCCCAGGTGATTCCAACATGCAGAAAATAATGTGAATCCATGCCTCCAGTCATTAGAGTCAAGTGACTATTAATATGTATCCAAGGGCATAGCAGACATTTAGTAAATACATATTCATCTAGTCTTCAGTGTCTTTGAATATGATGGAAAGGACTCTTTTGATGTTTTCCTCTTTAAAACTTTTACTATCTTGGAACTTTTCCTTTGCTAGACTAGCAATGACAAATTCATGAAGGCGGCAGGGACAGACACAGAATAAGACAGCAACAAACACACAGAGGCACACACACACAAACACTCAAATATTGCAAGTAAAAGGTGAGAATTTGTGGGGTCCATATTTTTCTGCCATACTTTGGTGGTGAATGAGCCATTAAGAACCTTTTATTCCAGGAGACGGGGCAAGATGGCAATGGCATAGGTGAACTGGTGAGATTCTCTGAATGGACCAAGACTGCATACAGCTGAATAGACAGATTGTAAAGCAGAGGGAAAAGTGAACAAAGCCAGAAGACCCTCATAAGGAAGAACAGGTCATTGCAGAAGAGAAATAAAAGCAATCCCGCCTTCCCTCAAAAACAGAATTGAAGAGGGGGAGGGAAAGGGGAGAGGGAGAAAAATCTACAGAAATGAAGAAAAATCAAAAGAAGAGTATGGGTCTCTCCCAGACGCCTGGGAGAGCAGACACTGAGAAAACTGACTTTGGAATGAAAAGCCCCCAGAATGAAGGGTCTCAAACTGCAAATGTAGATATCAAAACAATAATGGAGAGATTAAAAAGAATTGAGGAGACACAAGAAGAAACTAGGAAGGAGCTGATTTTTGAGATAACAGTAATAAAGAATACTGTGAATGAAATAAATAACAAATCGATAAGCATGGAAAGCAGAATTACCCAAGCAGAAGAAAGAATATCAGAGCTTGAGGACCAAAATATAGAAATAACCCAAACTCTTAAAAACACAGAAAATAAGCTCAAAAAGACAGAACAAAACCTCCAAGAGATGAGTGACTACCTCAAGAGGCCTAACCTAAGAATAATTGGACTCCCTGAGGCAGAAAGAGAAACAGAGACCACATTGGAACAAACTTTCCATGAGATCATTCAAGAAAACTTCCCTTATCTAATCAGTGATGCAAAAATTCAAACACAAGAGATTCAGAGAATCCCCACAAGACAACAAGTGAGAAGACCAACTCCTAGACACATAATAATTCGCCTAAATAAAGTAGGCACAAAAGAAAAAATCCTCAAGGCAGCAAGAGAAAAAGGCCAGATCACCTACCATGGAAGACCAATCAGAATAGCAGCAGATTTGTCTGCAGAAACCCTGCAGGCTAGGAGAGCTTGGAGCCCTATCTTCAAAGTCCTAAAAGATAAACAATTTCAACCAAGAATAACCTACCTGGCCAAGCTAAGCTTCATCAGTGAGGGAGAATTAAAATCTTTCCCAGATATCCAATCCCTAAGAACTTATGCTGCCACCAAACCATCTCTACATGAAACACTTAAGGAAGTACTAAACACAGACGAAAAGGAAAAAAGAACAATGTTTTTCACAAGAGTACAGGGAAAAGAATAAAATATACACGAACCAACCCCAAAACCAAAAGAAAGACAAAAAAAAAAAAAAAGAAAGAAAAAAGAAAAAACCAAGTGGAAGAACAACAACTCAATAAGAACTCCATGATAGGGATGAACTCTCACATTTCAATAATTAGTCTGAATGTGAATGGACTAAACGCACCACTGAAAAGACATAGAATGACAAAATGGATAAAATATCACCAGGCAACAATATACTGCCTTCAAGAGACCCATCTCACTAGAAAGGACATACACAGACTCAAAGTAAGAGGATGGGAAACAAATTTTCAGGCGAATGGAACACAAAAGAAAGGAGGAATCGTGATCCTAATTTCAGACAAAATACCATTTAAGCTATCAAAAATTAAAAAAGCTACAGAGGGCCACTACATAATGATAAAAGGTTCACTCCACCAACAAGAAATATCTATCCTAAACATATATGCACCCAACATAGGTGCACCAACATTCATAAAGCAACTTCTAGGAAAACGAAAGAAAGACATTGACTCTAACACCGTAATAACTGGGGACTTTAATACACCACTCACAACCCTAGACAGATCATCAGGACAAAAAATCAGCAAGGAGATCCGGAATCTCAATGAGACTCTGGACCAAATGGACTTAATTGATACCTATAGAACAATCCATCCAAAGACCACAGAATACACATTCTACTCATCACCACATGGAACATATTCTAAGATCGACCACATAATTGGACACAAATCAAGTATAAACAAATTTAAAAGGACTGAAATTCTACCATGCACCTTCTCGGACCACAGTGGAATAAAAATAAACATTGACACCAACAAAGTCCCCCCAAAACCCACAAAGACATGGACACTAAACAGCATGATGCTAAATAACTCCTGGGTCAATGATGACATCAAAACAGAGATCAAAAGATACCTGGAAACAAATGAAAATGAAGAAACATCTCACCAAAAACTCTGGGATGCCTTAAAAGCTGTAATAAGAGGGCAATTTATATCCCTACAAACACACATGAGGAAAATGGAAAGAAAAGAAATTAACAACCTAACAAGCCACCTAAAGAAGCTGGAAAAGCAAGACCACAAAAACCCTAATTTCAGCAGAAGAATCCAGATCACCAAAATAAAAGCCCAAATCCAGGACATAGAAGACAAAAAGATAATACAAAAAATCAATGAAACAAAAAGCTGGTTCTTCGAAAGAATAAACAAGATTGATGGTCCCCTAGCTAGACTGACCAAGAAAAAACGAGAAAAAAACCAAATAAGCACAATCAGAAACACAAAAGATGAAGTCATATCTGACCCTGAAGAAATACAAAAGATCATTAGAGACTGCTACGTACACTTGTATGGAAACAAACTTGAAAACCTTAAGGAAATGGAGGACGTTCTGACATCACACAACCTACCTAAGTTGGAACAAGAAGAAACTGAGACCCTACATAAACCAGTAACAATCAAGGAAATCGACTACGTAATAAGAAAACTTCCTACAAAAAAAACACCCTGGATCAGATGGCTTTCCAGCAGAATTCTACAAGATATTTAAGGAGGAGCTGATACCAATTCTACTGAAGGTATTCCAGGCAATTGAAAACGATGGAATGCTCCCCAAATCATTTTACGAAGCCAACATCACATTGGTACCCAAGCCAGGTAAAGATCCAGCAAAGAAAGAGAACTACAGGCCAATATCTTTGATGAACATAGATGCTAAAATTCTCAACAAGATCCTAGCAAACCGGATTCAGCAATACATCTCAAAAATCATCCATCATGACCAAGTAGGCTTCATTCCTGGGATGCAAGGCTGGTTCAACATTCGTAAAACCATAAATGTTATTAAATACACCAACAGGTTTCAAAACAAAAACCACATGATTATATCATTAGATGCAGAAAAAGCTTTTGATAAAACCCAGCACCCCTTCTTGATAAAAACCCTTGAAGAACTAGGCATACGGGGAACATACCTCAAAATAGTAAAAGCCATCTACGAGAAACCCACAGTGAGCATACTCCTAAATGGACAAAAATTAGAACCATTTCCCCTGAAAACTGGAACAAGACAAGGATGCCCACTCTCACCCCTCCTGTTCAACATAGTATTGGAAGTCCTGGCTCGAGCAATCAGAGAAGAGGAGGCAATCAGGGGTATCCAAATAGGAAAAAAGGAAGTCAAGTTATCTCTCTTTGCAGATGACATGATTGTATACCTTGAAAACCCAAGAGAATCTGTCAAAAGCCTCCTTACACTGATAAAGGCCTTTGGCAAAGTCTCAGGATACAAAATAAATGTACAAAAGACAATCGCATTTCTCTACACCAATAATAAACAAACAGAAACCCAAATAAAAAACACAATTCCATTCACAATAGCCACGCACAAAAAAATGAAATACCTTGGCATCTTCCTAACCAGAGTGAAAGACCTTTACAAGGAAAACTACAAAACACTGCTCAAAGAAATCAAAGTTGACACAAACAAGTGGAAAAATATCCCATGCTCATGGATCGGAAGAATCAACATTGTGAAGATGTCCATCTTACCTAAGGCAATCTACAAATTCAATGCAATACCCATCAAATTACCAGCAACATTCTTCTCAGACCTAGAAAAAACAATGCAGGAATTCATATGTAAACACAAACATCCAAGAATAGCCAGAACAATCCTCAGCAAAAAAAACAAAGCAGGTGGTATCACACTACCAGACTTCAAACTTTACTATAAAGCTACAATCATCAAAACAGCTTGGTATTGGTATAGGAACAGGCATATAGATCAATGGAATAGAATTGAGATTCCAGAAGCAAAACCTCAATTTCTCAACCAACTCATCTTTGACAAAGCCTCCACCACCTACCACTGGGGAGAGGAGAACCTATTCAGTAAATGGTGCTGGGAAAACTGGCTGACCACATGCAGAAGATTGAAACAGGACCCCTATCTATCCCCATGCACAAAGGTTAATTCCAAATGGATCAGAGACCTAAAAGTAAAACCTCAAACCATAAGAACCTTAGAAAATGAAGGAAAAACCCTCATGGAAATCAGAACTGGCATCCAATTCCTGAACAAAACCCAAAACCCACAGCTCATAAGAGAGAAAATAGACAAGTGGGACCTTATTAAACGGACAAGCTTCTGCAAAGCCAAAGAAACCATCAAGAGAGCAGGGAGACAGCCTACAGACTGGGAAAAAGTATTTGCCAACTCTAGGTCCGACAAAGGCTTAACATCCTGGATCTACAAGGAACTCAGACGTGCTGAAAAGAAAAAAACAAACAACCCCATTATAAAATGGGCAAAAGATATGAACAGACACTTCACAAAGGAAGACATCTGAGCAGCCAACAAACACATGAAGAAATGTTCAACCTCACTAGTCATCAGGGAGATGCAAATCAAAACCACACTGAGATACCACCTAACCCCAGTCAGAATGGCAATTATCAACAACTCAAAAAATAACAGCGGCTGGAGAGGGTGTGGTGAAAAGGGAACACTTCTACACTGTTGGTGAGAGTGTAAACTAGTGCAACCTCTGTTCAAAGCAGTGTGGAGATTCTTAAAAGCTCTAAATACCAACCTCCCATATGATCCCGCAATCCCCCTACTGGGAATATATCCTGAAGAACACAAATCACTCTATAAAAAAGATACCTGCACACACATGTTTATCGCAGCGTTGTTCACAATAGCAAGACCATAGAAACAGCCATGCTGCCTGTCAAAAGAGGACTGGATTAAAAATGTGGTACATATACACAATGGAATACTACGCAGCCATAAAAAAGAACAAAATCATGGATTTCGCAGCAACCTGGATGGAACTAGAGTCTATAATACTGAGTGACCTCTCACAGAAACAAAGATCCGAGTATCACATGTTCTCACTCATATAATGGACCTTAAACATCCAATGCAATACTATATGAAAATGACTGACCATACTGTGAAACTATGGTGGGGGGAGGGAGATGGGATTAACAGTAGCAAATATCTGTCTGGGAACGGGGAAACACCCCATATCAACAGGGTGCCTGAATGAAATGCAATTATATACCTAACCCTTAACTGTACCCCACAACTTCACAAAAAAAAAGAACCTTTTTCCCTACTGAATTCATAGCATGCTTTTCTTTAGATTTCAGGTTTGGTGCTCTAGGTTGATTAGCTCTGACTAGGAGAGTATTTTCACTAAAGGTAACACTCTCTTCTCACTCAGATGAGAAATGCCATCTATAACCTGCCATCAGTTGAAGTGACTGACCCTGTAGATCACATACAAGTTCTATCCACCCTGCATCCTGCACCTATCCTGAAGCAGAGGTACCTCCTGCAGGAAGCAAAGGAGGAGAAACAGCCTGTACTAACTGCTGAGCTTTGCAGGTGACAATAGCAAAGGTTTATTACAGTTTCTGAACATGTTAAAAAGTAAATCTCTATTGTAGATAGCCCTGCAAATCCAAAACTGTAGGAGGTTTAGAAAAATATGGGTTTTAGCAGCAGGTGAAACAATGATGACAGCACTCTAAGTCTAATGTTGAATTTTTCTAAGTTTCTTAAACATGACATTGACTACAGGTCAATCATATGTTCTAGTCTTTAAAGAGATGGAAAAGATATTTTGTCCCCAGGTTCTTTTCTGTTACTCTGGTTGTACTGTGGAATCACTTAGCTCATAGACTGAATAAAAAGTAATATAGACTTTTGTTATTATTACTCATCTATAAATGAAATTCAATTTCTTCAGAAGATAAAATGCGAAGTAAATAGCAAAAATATACATTTTTTGGAGTCTGTTTTTGCTAGAATTGGACAAGGAATACCAAAACAATGTCTTTGGCATCAACTTCAAGCTGTGAAAAAATTACACACAAAGGATTTTCTTAACTTTTTTCTTTGTTATTCATTATCTCTCATTCAGGCAATATTCACCCATCCCTCTTCTGGACAGGATTTGGGCTGAGACATGGAAAGAGAAATAAATGTGCAACAATCCCTGATATTAAGGAGGGAAATAAACTCAAATAACTTTGAGGTTGTAGCTACAGTGCGGCTAAGATATAGATAAAAAGTGACAAAGCAAGATATCTAAATGTTTTATTTATATGACAACATAAGTCCATATGTTTGAAATAATAGATGTGACAATCAGAACCTTTCAGTTTCCATCTGGATATTTGTTGTATTTTCAACACTGCCCAATTTTAAGAACAAAGTTATTTGGTCTTGTAGCATGATAAGATCTTTCAAGTGTATTCCTTTCCTTGCCTGTAACACATGTTGTTGAAGCTCAAATAATATACTTTTGATGGCATCACAGATTATTCATCCTTAAGTCTTATTCACTCAACACATTAGACTACACTGGTACAAATCTTCAGTGCATTTATGCTACCTAATTTGAAAACTACTGTCAAATACTTCAAGATGGAGAAAGAAACCCCAGGAGAATTAGGTGATAATATTATTCAGTGTTATCTATTGAGAGCATTTATCTAATCAAAATAAAAGATGTAACACCTGGTATGTATCTATCACTCTCCCCAGCTGGTACAGATGGATACAGCCTGCTTGAGCTATGAAATCCCTTCCATCCCTGAGTAGTTCCTGAGTGGTGGTTTGAGCCAGGCGGTGAGGGGAGAATGGGGCCAGGCCAGCTCAACTCAGCAAGATTTCACAGTTTCCTGGCAAGTCACTTTGATGTACTGTGCCTTTGAAGTCAATTCTTTCATATTGGGTACTCTTCTTCACCAGTCTCTTTATTAACCCCTGCAGTTTATCAGAGGGAGAAGAGTCATCTAATAATTACTTCTTAGAGGGAGTCAGAGAGAAATGAGACAGGGAGATAAAAACAAAGATGGGGGGGGGGGGAGGGAGAAAGAAAGAATGCTGGAATTGCACAGTAAATATTAAAACCAATTGGAATTGTACCTAGCTTGCCTATATTTGAGTTGAAAGATATATCATTAAAATAACCAGGATTTGGCTTTATAAGAGCTTTTAAAAAATACACTTACCTCTAGATTTTGGGGCTTTTCGATGTGATAAGAATACTGTTTACTTGTTTGTGTTTTAAAATGTCATTTTTCTAGCAGGGTGTGGTAGTGCATATCTGTAGTTCCAGCTACTTAGAAGGCTGAGACAGAAGGATTGCCTGAGTCCAGCAGGTTGAAGATGTGGTGGCTGAGCATTGTACAACAGTCTGGGCGACAGAGTGAGACTCCAACTCAAGGTCATTTTTCAGAGAAATCTAGAGTCTGTTTGAATCTTGTTATTTCACAAATTTTAGAAAGTCTTTTAGAAACTGTAGACATACTACTGTTAATATCCTCATTTGTAAAATGGGATTAATAGTGGCACTTCTTTCATAAGGTTAATATGAAGATAAATGAGCTAAGATTTGTAAAGTGCTTAAAAATATGCCTTGCAAAGTAAAATGTTTGTGTTTTTTGAGTAATAAAAGTGAATTAAAAATAAAATATAAAAATAAAAGAATAAAAAATAGAGTAAAACACACCAAGGTCAGTTAGATTAGTCACCATAATTGAATCCTGATCTATATTGAATTATTTCCAAAATTAAGTTGAGTACTATAGAGATGTCAGTGTGGTTTCTGTTCCTTCTTGCCATAGTTAGTTGATGCTGAAGTTTCATATTGGTGCCCTCTCTTGTGGATAACTCAGAAGAAACAAGGCCAAGTCCTTTTATGTCTATGGTGCTAACAAGGACACCTGTCCTAAGCAACTTAGGTATTAGCAAAAATGATTGTTGCGTTTTCCAGTGGCTTGACTGAGCTATGACCCAGAGTAGTCAGATGGTAACTGTTCTTTATTCCATTAAAAGTTTCCCTGGCTTGAAATGTGATGAGCAACATCATTTGGTCCATTCTTCCAGGAAGAAATTTACAATTGTTTCAGATTTCATGTATCCTTTCCTTATTTCTGTTGAGTCTCTTACCATTGCCCCTGTGCAGTCAAAAATCCATTATAGCTTTTAACTTCCCCCAAACTTAACTACTAATAGCCTACTGTCGACTAGAAGCCTTATTGATAAGAAAAGCAGTTGATCGACACATATTTTGTATGTTATATGTATTAAATACAGCATTTTAAAAATAAGATAAGCAAAATAAAATAAAACGTTATTAAGGAAAGCAAAACATTCCTCAGCATTAGAAACAAAATGGGAAGTGGCATGCTTCCAGACTTTAAACTTTATTATAAGGCTACAATAATCAAAAGAGCCTGGTACTGGGATAAGAGCAGGCATATAGACCAATGGAATGGGATAGAGATTCCAGAAACAAAACCTCAATTTCTCAGTCAACTCATCATCAACAAAGCCTCCACTAACAACCACTGGGGAGAGGAGAACTTGTTCAGTAAATGGTGCTGGGAAAACTGGCTGACCACATATAGAAAATTAAAACAAGACCCCTGCCTATCACCATACACAAAAATCAACTCTAAATGGATCAAAGACCTAAATGTAAAACCTCAAACTATAAGAACCTTAGAAAATGCAGGAGACACCCTTATGGAAATTGGAACTGGCAACCAATTCCTGATCAAAATCCCAAATGCCTATGCCATAAGAGAAAAGATAGACAAGTGGGGCATCATCAGACTGAAAAGCTTCTGCATAGCCAAGAAACCATCAAGAGAGTGGGGAGACAGCACACAGACTGGGAAAAAATATTGCCAACTGCATACCTGACAAAGGCTTAATGTCTAGGATCTGCAAGGTGCTCAAGCATGCCAAAAAGAAAAAAAAGCATCCCTACTAAAAAGTGGACAAAAGATATTAATAGACACTTCTCAAAAGAAGACATATGAGCAGCCAACAGATACATGAAAAAATCCTCAGCCTCACTGGTCATCAAAGAAATGCAAATTAAAACTATATTGAGATATCACCTAACTCCAGTCAGATCATCAATAACTCAAAAACAACACCAACAACAACAACAACAACAACAACAACAAACAATAAAAACAGATGCTGGAGAGGATGCAAGTAAAAAGGAACATTTCTACCCTGTTGGTGGGAGCATAATCTAGTGAAACCTCTGTGGAAAACAGTGTGGCAATTCCTAAAAGATCTAAAAATCAACCTCCCATATGACCCAGCAATACCCCTTCTGGAATTATACCTGGAGGAACTCAAATCATTCTACAAAAAAGATACCTGTACCCACATGTTTACTGTAGCACTATTCACAATAGCAAAAACATGGAACCAACCGTGCTGGTCAGTGAAAGTAGACTGGATTAAAAAATGTGGTACCTAGACACGATGGAGTATTACACAGCCATAAAGAAGGACAAAATTATGAACTTCGCAGCAACTTGGATGGATTTAGAGTCTGTAATACTCAGTGATCTATCGCAGAAACAAAGAACTGGGTACCACATGTTCTCACTCATAAGCAGACCCTGGAACAATTATCATAATACTAGAAGAAAGGGATTGGCAGTAGTGGGACTGCCAGGGGAAGGAGTGGGGAGGGGTATACTTCATCAACGAAGATACCTGATCTCAAACTAGGTGAAGTGGGGACCAAAGTGAGGTTCAAACTTTACCTGTACAATGACCATTTGTATACCTAACCCTGAATTGCACCCCACATCTTTAAAATAAAAATTAAAAGAAAAGAAAAGAAAAGAAAATTGTATTTACTCTTCATTAAGTGGGAGGGAGTCATTATAAAGGTCTTCATCTTCATCACTGTCTTCACATTGAGTACGATGAGGAGGAGAAGGATGAGGAGTGGTTGGTTTTGCTGTGTCAGAGGTGGTAGGGGCAGAAGAAAAAAGTCACGTGTAAGTGGACCATTGCAGTTCAAACCCATGTTGTTTAAGGATCAAATGTATTTCAGAAGCAGTGTCAGAATAAAGTACTTGCCTCCTTTGATGGATATACGAGGGGAAACTGCCCCCAACCAGAATTTATTTATAAAAACATATGTATTTATTCTTATATGTTTAAACTTTAGTTCCCTTCAAAATACTCTCCATTTGATGCAATATACCTATTGAGACAATTTTTTTACTGCTAAAGATAGTTTTTGAACTTGTCAATTTTGATCGCTCTTAGTGCTTCTGCTGTTTTTTGTTTCACCTCTTCCACATTGGCAAAATGTTTCCTTTTGAAGAATTTTTTCATCTGGGGAAACAACAACAAATAAAGTCACTCAGGGTGAGATCAGGTGAATAGGAAGGGTGAGGCATGGGGCTCATACCATTTTTAGTCAAAAACTGCTGAACACTCAGCACAGTGTGAACAGGTGCACTTGTAAATTACCTATCATGAAACGGACAAACTTGTGATAGAATCCCCCCCCAAAATTCACTAAAACTGAACAGAGTCACTCACAACAATGCCAGCTGGTATATTGATAATGGTGGGTTTCTAGAAAACTTAGCTGCAAAAGCCTTTGCTACAGGAGGCTTGCCCTCCAAAAAATAATCTTTTTTTGGAAAGGTGCCCCCTCGTATGTATATTAATAATCACCCTTTCAGCAAAACCTGACAGAATGCCACAGTGACAGATTTTTTGTTGCTAGTTTGTGTGATAGGCTCAGAATATTGAGGTTAGAAGTTTCCTCAGGGCTGGGGTTATTGATCACATAATTGTCATAGGTTATTGCCTCACATTTCAGTTTATGTCACGTATTCAGATTTTAGGGATTGGTATGCTAACCATTTGCTGTGGTAGATGAATATGGGCTGAGAGATTGACTTAGGGTTTGCAAAATAATTTCAGTTTCCTGGTTACCAAATCAACCAATTATTAAAGTTTTCAGACAAGGTGTCTGCAGACTGAATTAGGGTTTCAATACAGAGGAATTTGTACTAAATCTGTATATTCAACATCCTTAGAATATGTCCAGTCTATCCAAAAAAAAAAAAAGTAGCCGTGGCCATCTTCTTAGACTGTTATTTAGAAGCAAAGACACTATTACTCTTTACTTTGCAATATTGAATGCTTGGAACAACAGTTAAATGTAATTTAGGAGTTTAGATGCTTGCTATGTGTCTATCTGTGGATGGGTTAATATTATTGGAATTAAATCTCGTTACACCTTTATGATCTAGCTGATATTTCAACATCTTCTAATTGGAAATTCCCATAAGATGACATTCTGGTTTTCAGAGTGGCTGATTTCCTACTCATCAGACTGTCTTCCATGAGCAATAATAAGAGTAACTGAAACAACCACTGCAGTGTATGCAGTGATGACTATGTGTCAGATAGTGTACTGAGTGCATTAGTGATGTATTCTCTTACTTAACCCTCATATCAACCCCCTGAGGTAGTTATTGCTATCTTCATTTTAGTGATAAAGAAATCATAACTCAGATGACTTTTTAAACCACATAGATAGTATTATGAGACAGAGATGAGATTTGAATTGAGGACTTCATCAAGATGAAGCCCACACTTTTAAAAATAGTTTCAAGATATGTTTTATTTAAATAAATTTATCAGAATAGTATTATTTCCACATATAATCGATATAAAATTGTTTATCAGAAACTTTACGTAGTTTTTCATTGCTAATGCCATTATTTTTTGGAGATTCTTTATTTGGAGATTGTGTGGTTGATGGAAACACGAATGGGTTTTCTGTTGACAAGAGCGGGCTGTGACTTTTTAAGTGTCAGCTTTGATAAACTGAACTGTGTTTCCCACAGTTGATCTCATGCATGTATTTGGTTAGGGTTGTTGAAAAGTATGATTTTGTGCATGATGTAAGGAGTGAAGGTGGCCAGCATCCACCTGCGGTTCACATTGCGGCTGCATCTGTGCTCATGGCATAGGGTGAGGCTGCTACACCTGCCCTTGGCCTCCCTGCAGAAGGATCTGACTCTCCAACTCTCCTTAAGAAGCAAGAGCACCTGGCACGTCAGGCTCCCTTTCTATTTGGTAGCAACACAAGGAACAGTCAAATCTATCTGGGCATTTCACTGTTCACACTGGAATTTAGGTGATAAACCAGAGTTTTCTGGTGTATAGTATCCTCCTCAGGTCTCTGATGGTCCGTATTTGGGACAGTGACTGACTCTGAGGTGGAGAACTGCATGCATAGAGGACCTGGAAAAGCAGAAAAGGTAACAACAAACCAAAGGAGACCCTGACCTGCACTGTGGTTGCAATTGAGGCCTCAACATCTACACAGGGAGCTCTGGAGATGGGAGGATCTTCACATCATCTTAAATTGAGATTGGGATCTTGGCTTAGGCAGTCATCAAACCAAACCCCTCTGAGAAAGGGCATACATGTGAGTAAAGTAGTATCCTACACTGGGCAACTCTTCCCAGTGAGGGCACAGCTCTGAGTTGCCAGGAGTTTTCAGCTGTGCTGGACATGTCACACTGAAGATGGATCTGGGTGGATCACATAGTGTCCACTCCAATGAATTTTCTCTAGGGGAATCTGGACCCTTAGGAGCTGAACTGAGTGGGGCAGTTCTGGGACCTGATTCAGGCCTCAGCCTCCCAAAGCGTGGGATTACAGGTTGAGCCACCGAGCCTGGCTCTCATCTTTTCAAGAAGAACAAGAGGCCACTGATTATGGATGTGTCATAATGAGCAAGCCTTTTTCATTATGGACATGAGGAATGAAGGAAAGTTGAGAAATAAGACTGTTCATGAATAGACTATTCATAACTATGTAGCTGGAGCAGAGTCAAAGATTACTCAGAGCAGGTAGGTATTAGGAAAAAAATGAGAATGATAATAGTAATGAAACTATATAAATAAGGACTTTTTATGTACCTGTGAGGAAATAACAATAGTAATAGCAATTATTTTAAGTGAATAATTTCTATGTTTTTGTTTTTTTTTCTGCGGGTACATAATTTTATTTAATTCTTATCACAATCCCTTGAGCTGTCTGTAACTTTGTTTCTTTTTTTCAAAGAAAGAAATGAAGGTTGAAGGTTATTAAGCATTTGATGTAATGATGCACAGCAGTGTCAGAATTCAAATCGAGGCATGCTTAATTCAAAAGTTCAGGTTTTGTTTTCAACTAAAACCTCCACAATCACATTTAGGTGAATGTATAGTCACTGTGCTTTAGGGTAATTCTTGGTGCGGTTAATATGACAACATTTTGGAGAAATAAGACCATGGGCACAGGAAACAAACCAAAAGGGAGCTCTTTTCTAAATTAAAAAAATTAACATATTTTATGTATATTATTTTTATTCTTTCCTCATGAAAAATTTTCCTCAAGAAATAAAATTTTTGGAAAAATACTATTAACTTAATGACAGGCAAATGATGAAAATATTTTCTTTAGAAAATTTTTTTCCCCAGGATGAATAGGACTTGTCTGGACATAGAAAAAATTCAATATGAAAGAGGAATACAGTGAAAAGTGGAACTTAAGATTTAAAATAATGGAGGAAATTATTGCTAGCAGAGATTACTGTGCCTTCAAATACTTTAGATGTATTTCCTAGAAACAAAAATATTATTTTACATAACCACAATATAATTATAAATTCACAAATCTAAAACTGGAACATTATAAATCTCTAATGCTCAGACTGCCACTGAAATTTCTTTTCTTTTACTTTTGAAACCTTGACATTTTAAAGTTTACAGACCACTTATTTTGTAGAATACCACTCACTTTAGCATTCTTAGACATTTAATTATAATCAGATTTCAATTATGTACCTTGGCAGCAATATCATAGAGGTGATACTGTAATCTACATACCCATCAGTTGGTGCACAATTTTGTTCATTTTGATCATCTGATTGTGGCGGTGTCTTCTACCTTCCAGACCTCTCCTTTAAGAAGTTACATCCCACTACCATTGTAATTAATAAGCATTTTATGAAGAAGCATTTTGAAACTATGCTAAAAAAGTAAAAAAAAGAAACCATATTAATAAACTTTCACTTTTCCCCCATTTATTTGTTTCTATCTCTATATAGTCATGGCTTCCTAATTATTTAATGGCTTATGATCTACCATCATCATTTATTTTGATGTTAAAATATTCCCAGATTTTCCAGTGGCTTCTGTGTCATGTTGACATGTCCCCATCATTCTTTGAACACTTCCTTGTTTTCTGGACATGATGTTCCAGATTCATCTTTCCCTGCCCCAGTCCAGTTATCAGCCATTCTTCATAGATTCCTGGTTTCTTTTAGCGGAGAATAGTATTAAGAAGTCAAGATCTGGGTGCTAGGTGTGCTCATTACTACTAAGGTAACAGTGTTCTCTGGCCCACTCAGTAGACACACACACACACACACACACACACACACACACACACACACACGCACACACACACACTCTGTTTTATTTTTTGCGATGTCATTATCGACCTCTTGAGCTAGCTAATTAGCTATGGAAAACCATAAACTCACTTGACACTACCCATTTAAATCCAACTCTTCAGGTTTGTTCAAGTTTTGTATTTGTAACTTTTCTGTTATACTAAAAAAAACCCTTGTCTACTATTATCTTTAATGTGATCACTTCCCTGTATATAACAAATTTTCAATGGCTATGCCACCATTCCCTTGCCCATAGGCCCTCTCTTTTCACCTAGGCTTTGACTCCTTGTACCACCGTGTCTCTCACTCTGCTTGGCTCTGCCTTCTCATGCCTGGTCACACTCCACACTATGTGGTTGCCTTCCTTGCATCACCTGGGCTTTGTCACTGTATGCTGGGCAGGCCCCCTGGCAGGTACCCTCCTTACCCTGTTCCATGTCCCATTCCCCACCCTGGGCTTTCCTTCTTAAGATCTCCCTTTCCTCTCCCAGCTTGTGCTCTGAGAGCTCTACTAGGCCTCCCAGCAGCATGGATTATCTCCCCACCCTTTTTGGTTTCTGAGTCCCCATTCCTATCCCTCAGTAAATATCCCTTAGTAAATCCCTCCTTGCTTGGACTCTGTTACTCCATGTAACCAACCCCTTCCCCTGTGTAGATGCCAACCTTGCCCTTCCCCTTGAATGCCTTTAGGATTGAATTGCTCGGGAGGGCAAAGGAAGGCAGTAGAGAGGAAGGGAATGAAAGGAGGAAGTCAAGGAAGCCAAACAATGAATACTCTCGAATGAACATCACTAAAAATGTAGACTGTTTTCTACTTACATTTTGCCCTTCTGAGGGGTTTACTAGAATAGTTTAGTAGGGACATTTTTACTCAGGTGCCTTTGTTACTTATAATTCCAAGGATCACAAATGAACTTCTATTGTAATAAATATACAGATAGTCAATTCAACTGTGGAGTGTCTATTAAAAGACTCAGATTGTAATCAAACAATTAGTTTTCTTATGTATATAATTGTGTTGCCAAAGAGTTTAAAATTTAGAGACTCTTTAATGAGTATCATACCTTTAAGCTGGAGTTTTAACTGGAATCCAGCTACATTCTAGACAAAACACTGTCAACTATATGGTCTTAATTTTTGGCTGCCCTTCTTTGAAAGGAGACTTCAGTGTCTTGCAAAAAATTTATCTACCAGCTACAAATGAATGTACTCATTAATTTTAAACACAAACATTAGGTTCTATTCCTCACATATCAGTTTTGGAGGAGTCACTTGTAAGAAAGACAAAGATTGTCTAGGATCAAAACCAGCCTTGAAATCTCAGTACTTTTCACTTAAATAAGCATCTCCTTGGTCTTTTATTTACACATTTTCTTTTACATATTTGATGATAACTAAGAAATCCAACATAGAAACACTTATTTAATTTTCTTCAGAAAAAAATGAAAAAACATTTCCAGATATAGAACAGATGCAGATGACATGCATTGAAAATAGTATGAAAACTGTCATTTCAGCCTGCACAATCACATTTTTTTCACCTGCTTAGGGAATTGTATATCTCTGGCTTGTTGAACACATTCTTGACTGCAAAATTGAAGACTACCAGATCAAAAATGCTGCTTTAAGCATGTTATTTCTTAGCTTATATTTTACACTTGGAAGAAAAACATTAAACTATATACTAAAGTATAATGAAATGATGTTAAAGAATGGAGCTGATTTGAAGGAGACATAAGTTGCAGAAATACCTTTGTAGATCAATCAAGATTAATTTATATAACATTCTTTAATGTCTAGATTTACTGAACTTGGGCAATTTAAGTCAAGTTGAAATACTTGGTCTCTTAGACCACAGATTCTATAATCCTAAGAATATTTCTATATTTAAAAGTACCTAGATTAAAATATTACAGCTTATACTATTTAATTCTTATAATGTTGAGAAAAAAAATCTGCTAAAAGACAATTTCCTTTTGTCTCTAGACTTGCAGTTTATTTATTATTATATTAAATGAACTAGTTTTGTGAAATTGAAAAAATATGTTTTATATTAATTTATAAAGACAAGCAATTCTAAATTTTTAAAACCTAAAAGTACCAATGAACAAAAACTGTTTTAAATAAAGCAATCTCTACCTGACCTTTATCAAGTGCCTTATATGTGTTATCTCATTGAATCATCACCTTCATCCTAAGGGATAGAAATTTGTATTATCTTCAACTCTCAGATGAAGAAACTGAGACCTGCAGAGACTGAAGAGCTTACCCAAGGTCACACAGTTGGTAAATAATGGAGTAGGGATTTGAACTCAGCAGTCTGATTGTACGGCCTACACTCCTAATCTTTATGTGGCAGAAGATGAGTGAGGAACCAAAATAAATCTTCAAAGTTGTGTTACTCTGCTTATGCCGAATTGATTCTGTTCTCTAAGAGTAAGATCATAGAAAAAAAAAGTGGAATTTTTGCAAATTCACTGCTCTCTTGAGTTCTATAAAGCGATTGGGGAGAATATAGCTGAGATCATGGCAATAAGGGAAAATTTGAAGGCGAACCCATTCTTGGAGGTTCCTGCTTCTACTCTGACTCCAGAGCAGCCTGACCTTCCAATCAGCCATTTCTATGTGGTGCAGACTTACAGGTAAGGGCACAGATTCTGGAGCTAGCACTCGTAAATCCTAATCTCAGCTGGATCGCTTATCACTAGATTGTGAAAAAGTGAACACTTCTCTAAGCCCCATTTGTTTTAATTTGTGAAAAAAAGATACATAATAAAACAATGCCTTATAATGTTTATTTGGAATTAAATGAGTCAATAGTGGCACATAATATTGTCTCTCCTCCAAGTCCTGTTCACATTGCTCTGTTGCTGACTACTGACTGTCTGAAGCCCTTATCTCACCAGCACTCTATGGTGAGGTCTCATTGCAAAATTCATCTATCCTCTTGTTTCTACATAAAATTCATGTTTTGTCTGTGAAGATTAATCTCAGTTTGAATTTAGGAATAAAGTAATAAAATGAAGCTCCTGAACTTGTTAGCATCTTAAAAGAAAATGTTATCCAAATAAATCTAGTTTAGAGATTATAAAGCTCTGTGACAATGTGCATGGGATTTCAGACAGGATACTAGAGATATTTGGTAAGCTTACTCAAAGCAAAATGTATTAGTCATAGTCTGTACTGCTAGGAAGTGGGCTGGTTTCCTTTTCTGCCCCCATCTCACCCAAAAGCCCTCTTGAATGCTTGAACACTTACTACTTGCTCTGATATGAGAACAAGAGGATCTGAAAATTGGCTGACCTGATAGTTTTGAAAGGTTCCTGAGCCCACTTTAGAGGTACCCCAAGGAATTAATTCATGAATGTATTTTTGGATTCAAGGGGTATATGCAGGTTTGTTACATAGGTATATTGCATAATGGTGAAGTTTTGACTTCTATTGAGCCTGTCACTTGCGTGGCGGACATAGTACCCAATGGATAGTTTTTCAACACTTTCCCCCCTCCATTTTTCTCCCCTTAAGGAGTGCCTAATGTCTGTTGTTCCCCTCCTTATGCCCATGTGTATCCAGTGTTTTATTCCCACTTAGAAGTGAGAATATGAAGTATTCAATTATCTGTTTCTGTGATAATTTGCTTAGGATGATGGTCTCTAGCTGCATCCATGTTGCTGCAAAGGACAGGATTTTGCTCTTTTTATGGTTGCATAGTATTCTATGGTGTATATGTACCATATTTTCTTTATCTAGTCCACCACTGATGGGTACCTAGGTTGGTTCCATGCTTTTGCTATTGTGGATAGTGCTGTGATAAACATATGTGTCAGTGTCTTTTTGACAGAGTGATTTATGCTCCCTTGAGTATATACTCAGGAGTGGGATTGCTGGGTCCAATGGTAAGCTTATTTGTAGTTTTTTGAGAAATCTACAAACTACTTTCCATGGCGTTGAATTAGCTTACATTCCCCATCAACGATGTAGGAACATTCCCTTTTCTCTGCAACCTTGCCAATATCTGTTGTCTTTTGACTTTTTAATAATAGCTATTTTGACTGGTGTGAGACAGCATCTCACTGTGGTTTTGAATTGCATTTCTCTGATGATTATTGATGTTGAACATTGTTTAATTTGTTTGTTGGCTATTTGTATGTCTTTTTTGAGAAGTTTCTGTTCATGCCCTTTGCACACTTTTTAATGGGGTTATTTGTTTTTTTCCTAATTGAGTTCTTTATAGATCTGGATATTAGTCCTTTGTCAGGTGCATAGTATGTAAATATTTTCTCTCATTGTGTAAGTTGTCTCTATTGATAGTCTTCCTTCCCTCTCTTCTTCCTTCTATTCCTTTCCTTTCCTTTTCCTCCCTTCCTTCCTCCCTCCCTCCCTCTCTTCTTTCCTTCCTTCCTTCCTTCCTTCCTTCCTTCCTTCCTTCCGTCCTTCCTTCCTTCCTTCTTTCCATCCTTTCTTCCTTCCTTCCCCTTCCTTCCTCCCTTCACTGTGCTGAAGCTCTATGATTTGATTAGGTCCCACTTGTCAATTTTGTTTTTTTTGCTGCATTGACTTTCGAGATCTTGGTCATGAATTCATTGTCTAGGCTGATGTCCAGAAGAGTGCTTCCTAGGCTTCCTTTCAAGATTTGTATAGTCTGAAGGCTTAAATCCACCTTACTTATTTTTGTATATGGTGAGAAGGAGTCTAGCTCCTGTCTTCTGCATACGGTTAGCCAGTTTGTCCAGCACTATTTGTTATATAGGGTGTCCTTTCTCAAGTGTTTGTTTTAGTTGACTTTGTCAAAGATTAAATGGTTGTAAGACAGCAATTTTATTTCTGTGCTGTCAATTCTGTTCCATTGGTCTTTGTGTCTATTTTTGTGCAAGTACTATACTGTTTTGGTTACTGTAGCTTTATACTTTATAGTAAAGTTTTAAGTCTGGTAATGTGATGCCTCTGACTTTGTTCTTTTTGCTTAGGATTGCTTTAGCTATTCAGGCACTTTTTTGCTTCCATATGAATTTAAATATTGTTATTTCTAGATCTGTGGAAAATGTTGTTAATAGGAATTGCGTTGAAACTATAGATTGCTTTAGGCAGTATGAGCGTTTTAACAATATTGATTCCTCCAGTCCATGAGCATGGAATGTTTTTCCATTTGTTTATGTCATCTTTGATTTCTTTCAGCAGCAGTGTTTTGTAGTTCTTGTTGTGGAGATCTTTCACCTATTTGGTTCAAGGTTTTCTTTTTTTACAGCTTTTGTAAATGGTATTGTATTCTTGATTTGCTTTCAGTTTGAATGTAGCTGGTGTATAGAAATGCAACTGGGCTCAGCTTGGACTCCAGCAATTCCCAGGATGCAGAAACCGAGCACCATTAAAAAAAATCAACAAAACCCTTCCTCAGAAGAAAATGCTGGGAGAGACTGACTAAGTGGATGTTTGTGAACAAGTGGCTAGGGCCCTCCCGGTGCAGCAGCTGGTGCTGCAGCTTCTCTACCTGGTCCCTGGTGCATCCCAGGTCAAAAGAGCCAAGCATAATTTTTTTTTTAATAGAGAAAAGTTTTTCTGCAGGGAAGTGGTGGGAAAAGGCTACCGGCTCCAGGCTTTGCCTCACTATTGCAGCCGGAGAGACTGCTGGCACCCAGCTTTGCCTCACCACTTCAGCACCTGGCCAGACACTGGCAGCAGGGTCTGTGGTGGGACCCCAGAGGCAGAATCCCACTGGAGAGAACAAGAGAGGCACCACACCACCATCTTGAAAGTGGGGCAGAAAAGTCCTCTGATTTGCTCACCATGAAACAACAGACCCGGTATCTGTGACTAGCGGATCAACTACTCAGGGACTGATTATGACCCAGAGGGACTATTCTGAAAGCACAAACTTTGGAAGGACCTGATGAGTGTTGAGTTCCAGGCACAATAACCCCTACCCTGATCCAGCCATGGGACAAAGGGTGTGGCCAGAAGGATGAGGAAGAACTCCAAAGAGATCAGTGGTGGGTCTGGGGCTGACCTGGATACTCTCCTCCCCAGCAATCCTCTGAACATCAGATCCACACAACTGAGCCACCACTGAGAGGGACAAACCCAGGCAGAGCTTGGACATCAGTCACAATAGAAGAACTCCATTCTAAGACAGGTCAGGCTGGGGCACCACCTGCAAGTACATACCTAGGGAAGAGACAGTCCCACACCTCCCCACCTGAGGGAATTTCCCTGATCATATGAGAGTGGGAGGGGAGGACTTCAGCTCCACCCACCCTCACTGCCCTCCTCCTTCTCTGCTCTGGACACTGGGGAGAGAGTGAAAGAAGTGGAAGCTCTGTAGGAGAGAGCAGATGAGAGGAATAATTATAGAACCTGCTACAAGAGGGCCAGGTTTTTTTTTTCTTTTTTTTTTAATTTAAAAAAATTTTTTTGCCTGTTTGTTTTTCAGTTCATCTATTTTAAAAATATTTTTCTTTGTGCATGAATGTGTATGTGAGGGTTTGCTCTGCATCCCCCCATTTTTTTCTTCTTTCCTTTCCTTTTTCTTTCTTCTTTTGTTTTTTGTTTTCTGTTTGTGTGAGTTTGTGAATGATTGAGCGTTCATCTTTCAGTTTTTTTTTGTTGTTGGTTTGTTTTTGTGCCTTTGTTCTCTTTATTTTATTTTTTTCAGTTTAAGGTGTGTATCAATATATGTGTGAGGGTTCAATCTGAATTCCTTTGTTTTTTTCCTGGTCTTTTCTTTTTAGTTTTCCTGGGTTTTTTTGTTGTTATTTGTTTTGTTTCACTTTGTTGTTATTCCAGTTTATTTGGGGTGTGTGTGTATGTCTGTGTGTGTTCAATTGTTTTTTTGCTTTGGTTTCTGCTTTCATTGTTCTGTGTTTTTTTTTTCTTTTTTAAATTCTTGTCCATATTATTTCATTCTGTTCTTCTCTGTGCTCCTCACTGCTGTCACTGCATGTTGGACTCAGGGGGTACACACACGTACCCATTGCATTGTCATATAGAGTGGTGGTGAGGAGTGGGTCTCAGGGAACCATACCACAATCAGCAAACATTGTAATTTGTAAGCAGTTTCTGAATCCTAGCTCCTCATTCCCTACCTTATTCAACTTTCAAAACTACAAGAGACAGCAAAGCTTCCCACCTACAGTCCTGTTTCAATATAGAACAAACCAGAACCTGCATCAAGGAAGAATAGAAGGCTGAGCAAATATCAGAAGGGAAAGCCTCTCCCACTGATACTGAATAATGGAACTAAAGAGAAAAGCATGGAATCTGTTCACAAATGAGGAAAACCAACAGAAGTCACAGGTAATTTCACATGTAACAAAGAGAAAGCTCCTGAAAAATCAGACCTTGGAGCACAAATAATGGAAGTCACCAACAACTGGCCCTAGTATACAATAGGGATTAGGGAATGGATAGAAAGAGTGAATAAGACTCAAGAAAGAAAAGATGCAGCACTGAAACAACTTGTAACAGAGATTTTGGCAATAATAGATTTCATCCAGGAAATAAATAACAAGATGGCAAGCATGGAAAGCAGAATTAATTTCGCCGAAGAAAGAATCTCAGTACTTAAAGACCAGAATATGAAATTAACCTAATCTGTAAAAAACATAGAAAGAAAACTCAGCAAGAAAGAACAAAGTCCACAAGAGATGTGTGATTATATAAAGAGGCCAAACCCATGCCTGATTGGTATCCCAGAAGAAGAAAGGGAAATGGAGAACAACATGGAGCAAGTATTCCAAGAGATAATCCCCCAAAATTTTCCTCCTCTCTCCAGAGATGTGACCAGCCAAACACAAGAGATACAGAGAACCCCCACAAGACATCAAGTGAGAAGACTAACCCCTAGATACATAATAATTCACCTACACAAAGTAGGTGCATGAAAAAATCCTAAAGGCAGCAAAATAGAAATGTCTGACTACCTACCAGAGAAAACCAATCAGAATAGCAGTAGACCTATTGGCAGAAACACTACAAGCAAGAAAAGACTGGAGTCCAATATTCAAAGTCCTCAAAGATAAGCAATTTCAACCAAGAATTTCCTCCCCATTCAAACTCAACTTCATCAGTGATGGAGATTAAAATCCTTCCCAGACATCCGATCCCTAAGAGATCATGCATTTTCCAGACCAGCTCTACAGGAGACACTTAAAATGTATTAAACACAGAAGAAAGAAAGAAAAAAAAAAAAGAATGACCACACGCTTCCCAAGAGAACAGCAGAGCACAGAATCAAGAGAGAATGAAGCACAACAACAAACTTGAAAACACACACATGCATCAACCCAAAGCCAAAAAGAAAGCAAGCAAACAGAAGAAAACTTTATAAGAACCTCATGACAGGGATAAAAAAATCACATTTCAATAATCAGCGTGAATGTGAATGGTCTAAATGCAACTTTATCTTTTAAGTGGGACATTAAGGCCATTAACGTTCAGGGTTACTACAGATATTTGAGGGTTTGCTCTTGTCATAGTGTTGTTAAGGGGTTGCTTAATAGTCTCTCTCAGCTTTGCGGATGATTTATATCATCTGTAAGCTGTATGCTTACTTGGGCTTTTTTGTTGGGTGGTGGTGTTGTTTTGTTTTCTTGTTGAGAACTCTCTTAAGCATCTCTTGTAGGGTTAGTCTAGAGGGGACAGAGTTCTTTAGCACTTCTTGTCTAGGAGAAACTTTATTTTACCTTTATTTGTGGAGCTTAATTTGGCAGGGTAAGAAATTTTTGACTTGCATTTTTTTCGTTAAGAATATTATAAATGACCCCCAATCTTTTCTGGTTTATAAAGTTTCTGCTGAGAGGTCTGCTATTATTTTAAGAGATGTCTCTTTGTAAGTGTTCTGCTCTTCTCTAGCCTCCTGTAAGATTTTTTTCTTTCATGCTGTCCTTGGATAATCTAATGACAATGTGCCTTAGGGATGGTTATCATATATAGTATCTTACAGGAGTTCTCTGAATCTCTTGTATCTGCATACCCACCTCTCTAGCAAGATGAGGGAAGTTTTCATGGATTATATCTGCCACTACTTTCCCCAGAATGCTTTCATTTCCTCCTCTCTCAGGAATGTTGATCAGATGTAGATTTTGTCTCTTTACATAACCCCATAGTTCTTGAAGCCTTGGCTCTTTTAAAAATATTCTATCTATTTTTATCTAACTGGTTGACTTCTAGGGGTTGATTCCAAGTCCTGAAAGTTTTTCCTTTGCTTGGTCAAGTCTCTTGTAAAGGCTTGTGGCTGTATTTTGAAATTTCTGTAATAAGTTCTTCATGTAGTTCCTTCTTAGAATGGCCACATCAGCTTTCAATTCTTGTGCTGTTTTCATGGAGTTCACTTTCTCTTGAATCTCACTGAGTTTCTTTCCCATCCATATTCTGAATGCTACATCTGTCATATAGACAATTTGCTCTGTATACGATCCATTCTTGGTAGTTGGCACAACCATGTGTGTTTCTTGTGTTGCCAGAGTTCTCACACTGATTTCTTCCCATCTGAGGGGCTGTTTTCTCTCTCTCTCTCTCTTTTCTCTCTGTGTGTGTGTCTCAAATTAGTTTTCTATTATTGGGATGAAGTTTAAAAATTTTTTTTCTACTTTTTTATCCTTTATATACGGCTGTGGTGTATGTTATGTAAGGTCAATTGGGTTTTGTCCTGAGTACTTTCAAAAGGCTAATGATCTGGATGGGTTCTCTGGTTGCAGTTAGATTTTTGCTGTGGCTGTCTTGGGGGCTACTAGTTGTAGAGGTACTTTTTTGTGAGATGTTGTAGATCAGGCTGTAGACCTGTAGTTGGTGCTTAAAAGTGAGGTCTGGTAACAGGCTGCCCCTCAGTTGGACTTTCCAAAGACTACAAGGCCTCAACTCACAGCAATTAAGTGGATGTGGTGTCACCATTACTCCTCTGGGCTTAAGCAGGTGGTCTCCCTCAAGGAAAAGCAGTTGAGATGGGAGAGGGTACAGGGAAGCCAACAGCATGCTGCTCCCAGTGATTTTGGCTGTGGGATCTGCCTTATAGGAGAAGCGGACCAATGCTACAGGGGACCTGCTTAGCAGCTCTGGTGGTCAGCTTGCCTGAGGGTGGTGAGACTCTGCATCTTATTCAGATGGTTATGGGGACCCTGCATACTCCATGGGCTGGAGCAGGCAGTCTGTGTCTGGGGTCAAACAGCCTATAAGGGATAAATTTTGGAGCCCCTGACCACTCATTGCTTGCACTTATTTCAGTTGCAGAGTCTGTGTAAGGAAGGTGCACTCAGACACCAGAGGTTCTGTTCAATGATGCAACTGGTGCCAAACTGCACAGTGGTGGGAGGGTCAGTGATCTAAGGGGATCCATGTGGGTTTGGGGCAATGCCTCTGACCACTTGCCACTCAGGACTCTATGCTGGCCTGGGACTCTGGGGAGTTCACAGAGGCTCTCCCTTGACTCAGATCACATGAGTCCATGCAGTGATGTGGGCTCCTGGGGATTTTTCACTCACTCACTCACTCACTCACTCACTCACTCACCCCTTCACCATGATGGGGGACTCTGTGTTTCTACACTGGGTTGACTGTCTGGTCATATGGCCTGGTTGTCTTGTTTCACTTGTCTGCCCCTTGTGGGAAATGCCACTTCTATGCTAAGTCCAGGAATGTGTTCCTCCTTGTCCTGCTTTGAGTGTAGAGACTCACTCTCTATTTTTATTCCTCTTCATGAGAGAGGCACATACCAGCTGCTTCTAGTTGGCCCACTACCAGGGAATTTTAAAACTTGTTAGGATGCCCAGGTGACTCAACAGTTAAAATCAAGTGCTGTGCTGGTTGATTTATGTAGACCTAATAAAATGAAAAGAGCCAGTTAAGAAATGGAGAAATACTTTTGAAAGTAGATTGTACAGGATTACTGTCTTGAGGTAAGAGGGGATAACGGTAAGAGTCCTTAAAATGAAGATTCACTTAGTTCAAGTCATAAAACGAACACATGATGAAATAGATTACAGTCACATGAGTGTTGTGCTAGGACTTTTCTATTAGTCACAATATGAAATATATGATATTCTCTCCTCCTGATAGCTCAACTCTCAAGGACCACTCACAGATACACATATTTACAGTGGCTTGCTGATTGACCATTGACATTGCTAACAGGTAGAGGCTAGAAGGAAAGAGAGGACCCATCAGTTTCTTCCCACACATTATCCTTCAGAAAGAATTAGCAGAACTGAAGCAGAAACATTCCTTGCCATTTTTGTTTGTTTGTACTCTGCAAAGCTTGCTTCTTTATATTGGTTCTCTGTGGTTCTATAAGATGTAATTTAAAGGATAATTTTATTGGTATCCAGGCTCAAGAAAATTGCTTCTAAATGCTCTGTGATCCTTAGTACTGCTCTGCCTTTCTCATAAATTCAGCGCAAGCCTCCTATCAATAGATTTGACTGGGAAGAAGCAGCTCACCTCCAGACCAGGGCTGTCAAAGCTGTGACTTCAACCACCAGGATGACGTAGCTGATTAAGTGCTTGAGTAGCGGAGGATGAGCAGGCTTGGAAACCTAAATCTATTGCAGAGAATGTGCCCTGTATGAGCATGACTGCAGCAGAATAGAAGAAAGAAATGCAAATGCCAAGAAGTGTGAGGCCATGTCCTTTTAAAAATCATTTTAAGTCTCTACAATTTTCTTTTAATGAACAATGAGAGTGACTATCAAACCATAGCTTCAGTGGGAAAAATAAATCAGCATTCAGAAGCAATAATGAAGAAGATTCTGGGTACCAGATAGGGCTAAATGAACTACTTTAGACCTATGTGATATTAATTGCCTTGAGAAAATAGAGGTGCCAATTTCTGATGAGCATTGCCTATTGGGAAAGACTGTTGAGAGAATGATCTTTGATTTTCATCTATAGAATTTTTCTTATTTTAAATTCTCAGTAAGAGGAGAGTTATTTTACATGTAGTTTCAGATTTTGCTTCCCTTATTCCTGGTTTGGTCTCTGCCTTATGTGATCAGGGATTTTATTGTTTAGGATGAGGTGTGTTAGCTTGTAGAATTATCTGTCTAATACTCCCATCAATATTCCCTGCTTGGTATTCCTGGCCTTCCTCATTGTGTTCTGTGTATTGTTATCTGATTCTGTTTATGCTACCATCATCTGCACCTCATGATTATATTTGTGACCTTGGTTATATTACTCATTCTCTCTGTCTCAGTAGCCTCCTTTGATAAAGAAGAATGACAGTTGCTTCAAAGCTCTTTAGAGAAAAAAAAAGCATGTCCTTAGTTGTTTGTGAAATATTTATCAGAGTCTTAGGAACTGCAGAACTGAGAAGGTAACAAAGATATATAGCATTAGAAATTCTACATTTTTGTTATTATCTTTTAAAAATTAGGCAATTAACCCAAGTGTAACACCATGATAAGCAGTCACTATATATTTGAACATGTTACGGTGCTAGATTCTATACACTGTAAATAAGACAAGGTTCCTTTCCATGAGAACAAATGAGAATGATATGCCAGAATATTTGAGACATCTAAAAGGAAAAGCTTGATAAAATATAATAATCATGCCCTAATTGCTCCAATTCCAGAAAAATTAAAATGTTTTTGAATAAACTGTATAGTCAAACCCCAGGATTCACCCAGTAATTTCAACTAATACTGAAACAAATACAACCAATACATATTTTACCCAGTATTTGTGTTTCAGGCTCTGTGCTGACCACCAGGTTTACAAGAAGTTGAAGACCCTTTCATTGCTGAAATTATAGTACATGGGGAAGACAGACTTTGTCTTACAGGGAAAGGATAGTCATTAAATGTTTTAATGAAGGGAATGCTTTGTATATTCTCGTTTTTTAGAAACATTATTCTGAGTTTCCTGTGAAACATTTTGTGGGTGTAGATCAGAGCACAATTGGAGACAAAAGACACACAAGAGTTTGTGAGCTATGACACTATCAAATGTCTACAACACGCAAAATTCTCTGTTAAGCACTGAAAATTTGAGAATAATGTATATGACATGGTCCTTGCCTCTATCAACCTAAATAAAAAACGGAGAGAGGCTTTCTAAAAGAAAATGATATTTATTCAGGATTAGGGCATTGAAACAGGGTAAGTGTGCCATAATAAGCTATGTGTTTATTCATAGAGGTAAAGGAAAATAAAAGATTTGAAAGGAAGATTGAGGATTACATAATTGTTTTGAGATAATTATCCTTGGTATCAAGAATCAATAATAAATGCAGCACTAGTCTGAATTTGGATAGACAAATGCTGGCAGATATCCTCTCAGAAGTGTGCTTTTTTTTCAGCTTTATGTAGTGATGGACGTTGTGCAAGTTGTAGTTTTGCGGTTTTATTTGTAATGGTTCTTATTATCAGTCACTTATTTATGAGGACCCTTCCTTCATGGCCTTCCCTGGTTCTGCTTGTCAAGTATTTTATTTATTTATTACTTATTCATTCATTGGTTCATTTTAACACGAGACTCCATTTTGATTTTGACAACTTTCATACTTCCATAGTGCTTAGTGACACATAGTGCTTCAGGACACATAGCACAAAATCATAGGAAAGTAAATAACAATACTGGCTTTGTTTTCCTTAAAGAAATTTTTGGGTTTTTTTAGTTTTCATATCTGGAACAGAGTTGTTGCTCAGTAAATATTTGAAAGCATGAATGAATTTAAATACTGTGTGATAAATAAATGATACATAATTTTAAAGGAATGAGAATTTCCCATAAGCAAATCAATACCACAGAATGTGATGACTTCAGGTACCAGGTTAAGACTCTAAAGACTCTTTCGCATTAGACAGAACATCTTATCTAAAATGGATTTGTAGATAAAATTGTTGCTTTCTAAATGGGTACAAAGAGATAATGATATTCTACAGAGAAAACCATGAGCAAAGGCATGGAAGTTAAGATAATATTTACAGTTCTACAACTTTATGTCTATTAGTCTGGCTGGAATATAAACTGGAAGGGATTAGGGCTAAAAGAGAAGAGGAATGATGTAGACAGAGACCACATATTGAAGAACTTCACGTGCCATGCAAAGTAATTTAAATCATACCCTGTAGTCCATTGAGGGATTTTGAGAAGGAAATGATCAGATGTGTTTGTAATTCACTTTAGCAGTAATGTGAAGGCTGCATTGGAGGACTTGAGGCAATACCAAAAAGATTAGTTAAACCATTAACAGGAAACTTCAATTTAAGTGGAGTTAAGAGGATTGTTCTGCTTCCAAAATTCACCCAAAGCAACAGAAAAGAGAGTGTAGACTCCAAGACTGACAGAAAAACAATAAACAAACAAAACCCCACACAAACGCTGTTTGAGAAGGCCTGTGTAACTCTGAACCACCATCTATAAGGGGGAGTAACAATTTTGAGAAGACACCAGAAAGGGTCCTCTTGACTGAGTATTACAGACATTAGAGCTGAGTAAGTGAAAGACTCTGAAACAAGGTTATAAACTATAGCAGTATAGAAATATACCATGTTAGGGTAGGGAAGGAAGAGAGAGTGCTTGGGAAGTAGTGTAAGTATGCCAACTGGGGCAGATGGTTCTCAAGAAAAAGATGGATTCTGAACTTGGATTGTCATTTTACCTCCTTTAGGGCAGAATGAATAAGTGGCCAAGGAATTTAAGAGTCACACTAAAGGAGTTATCTCTAAATGTAAGTAACATGAGTGGTGGGTAAAAACTGTTCTTCTGACAAATACAGATAAAAAAACCTCATTACATCACAAAACTAGAAATTTAATATCATCAGGAAAAAAGAAAATAACTTAAAAATTGAGATATGTCAACATATAATAAAATTTACTTTTTAAAAGTGTGCAATTCAGTGGTTTTTAGCATATTCAAAGAGTTGTGCAATCATCACTATTACCTAATTTCAGACATTTTCATCAACTCTAAAAGAAACTCCATATACAGTAGCAATCACTATTCTTCTCCCTTCTCCAACTCTCAGCAACATGAACCAACTTTATGTCTCTATAGATTTGTCTATTCTGGATTATTTTATACAAATGGAATTATATAATAAGTGACTTGTTGCGTTTGGCTTCTTTCGCTTAGCATGTTTTTAAGGTCCATTGGTGCATGTATCAGAAATCCATTCCTCTTTATGGCCAAATACTCTATTACATGGGTATGTCACTTTTGTTTGTTTATCCATTCATCAGTCAATGAACATTTGGATTGTTTCCACTTTCTGGCTATTATGAAAAATGCTTCTATGAACACTAATGTACAATCTTTTGTGTGGACATATGTTTTCAATTCTCTTTGGTACATACGTAGGATTAAAAATGCTGGTTTCTACAGCAACTCTATGTTTAATTTTTGAGGATCTGTCACTGTTTTTGAAGGGGCGGCATCATTTTAAAGTCACATCATGAGTGAATGATGATAATTACAATTTTACCACATCCTCACAAGCACTTGTTATTCATTTTCTTGACTATGCCATCTAGATGGGTGCAAAGTGGTACCTCATTGTGGTTTTGATTTACATTTCCCTAATGACTTAAAATGTTGAATGTTTTTTCATCATCTTAGTGGCACTGTATGTCTTCTTAGGATATATGTTTGTTCAAATCATTTGCCCATTGTTGACTTGGGTTATTTGTCTTTCATTGTTGAGTTGAAAGAGTTCTTTGTATATTCTGGATATTTGTCTTTTATTGGATACATCATTTGGAAATATTTTTGATTCTCCTGGTAACATCCTTTGATGCACAAACGTTTTTAGATTAAATGAACTCTAATTTGTCTATTTTTCTTTATTGTTGTGCTTTTGATGTCACAGCTAGAAAACCCTTGACTAATCTAAGGTCACATTGATTTATGTCTATGGTTTCTTCTTAGATTTTTCTGATTTTGACCCTTGAATTTAAGTATTTGCTTCATTTTGAGTTAATTTTTGTGTGTGGTGAGTAGGGGGTCCTGCTTATTTTTCTTGTATGTGAAAATTCAGTCATTCCTCATCATTTGTTGAGAAAGCTATTCTTTCCTCATTAAAGTGTCTTGACACCCGTATGAAAAATCAAATGAACATAAAAGTAAAGGTTTATTTATGTATTTTCTGTCGTATTCTGTGTATCTATTTTTCTATCCTTTTACCATTGTTGCATTGTCTTGATTACTGGAGATTGTAGTAAGTTTTAAAATCAGAAAGTGTTAAGACTTCCAATTCTGTTTTTTTTCAAGATTGTTTTGGATACTGTAAATCTCTTGAATTTCAATACAAATTTTAGAGTTGGCTTATAAATTCTGCAGAGATGTCAGCTAAGATTTTTTTTTTTTTTGAGTTGGAGTCTCACTCTGTCGCCCAGACTGGAGTGCAGTGGCTGCTCCTGGCCACTGCAACCTCTACCTGCTGGGCTCCGGTGATCCTTCCGTCTCAGCCTTCCGAGTAGCTGGAACTACAGGGGTGCGCTACCACACCTGGCTAGTTTTTGATTTATTGTAGAGATGAGGTCTCGCCAAGTTGCCCAGGCAGGTCTCGAACCCATAGGCTCAGGCAATCCTCTCACCTCAGCCTCCCAAAGGCATGGGATTACAGGGCGAGCCACCAAGCCCGGCTGTCAGCTAAGATTTTAATGGGGATTCTGTTGAATCTGTATATCAACTTGGGGAGTTTTGCCATCTTAAGAATGTTGTCTTTATATTGAACATAGAATATCTTTATATTTATTTAGATCTTTAATTTCTTTCAATAATATTTTTTATTTATTTTGTTTATTTTTAACTTTTTTTGTTTTAAAGATGTGGGGTACAATTCAGGGTTAGGTATACAAATGTTCATTATGCAGGTACTCTTGTTGATGAGGTGTACCTCCCTTCCCCAGGAAGATATTTTGTATTTTTAAGAGTTCAAGTTTTGTACTTCTTTTATTAAATTTATTGCTACATATTTTGTTCTGTTTGATTTTATTATAAATGTAACTTATCTTAATATTTCATTTAGATTGTTCATTGCTAGTGAATAGAAATGCAATTAGCATTTGTATATTGATTTTTAAAAAAATCTTGCAACCATTATCAGGTCTTATAGGCTTTGTGTGTATGTGTGTGTGTGTGTGTGTGTGTGTGTGTGTGTGTGTGTGTGTGTGTGTGTATACTTTCCTTGGGATTTTGTATATATATAAAGTCAGGTCATTTGCAAATAGAGTTTTACTTCTTTTCCATTCTAGATGCTGTATATATTTTTTTCTTTGTCCAATTGCCCTAGATACAAACTCCAGTGCAATGTTAGATAGAAGTGGCAAAAGCAGATACACTGTTCATTCTTGATCTTAGTGGGAAAGTATCAGTTATTTTTTTGTAGATTCCTTTTATTGGCATTGCATTGATTGATTCTTGGATGTTAAATCAACATTGTATTTCTGGGATAAACCTCAGGTAATTGTCATGATGTACAATTTTTATATGTATTTCTGAGTTTGACTCGCTAGTATTTTATTGAGAATTTTGAGTCTATTCATAAGGTACATTGGTTTGTAGTATTCTTTCCTTGTTATATTATCTTGCTAGTAATAGCTTTGTTCAGACTTTTCATTTCTTCATAATTCAGTCATGGTACGTTGTGTGATTCTAGAAATGCATCTATTTCATCTACACTGCCCAATATAGTAGAGTACAATTATTCATAGTATTGTTATAATACTTTTTATTTGTATAAAATTGGTTGTAATGTTCCTCTATCATTTCTGATTTTAGTTATTTGAGTTTCCTCTTTTCTTGATTGGTCCAACTAAAGGTTCATTAGTTTTGCCAATCTTTCAAACCCCTCCCTCATTTTTATCTTAGGTCAGGAACGTATTATATACTGGTAGGGATTGGGTCTCAGGTGACCCATTTTTCCAGAGAGTGAATATTGTACCCAATAGGTAATTTCTGAACCCCTAACCCCTTTTTTCTCCTCTCCTCCATATTGATGTCCCAGGGTCTATTATTTGTCTCATGTGGTCATTTCGCTTCCACATTTAAGTGATAACATGTGGTGGTTAGTTTTCTGTTTCTCGGTCAGTTCACTCAGGATGATTATTTCTAGCTCCATCCATGTTGCTGTAAAGGACATGATTTCATACATTTTTTTTATGGCTGCATGGTATTCCATGGTGTATCACATTTTAAAAATCCAGTTTATGAGCACTTAGGTTGGTTCCCTGATTTTGCTACTGTGACTAGTGTTGCAATGGCCATATGAATACAGGTATCTTTTTAAAATATTGGCTTATTTCCTTTGGGTATATCCTTAGTACTGGGATTGCTGGGTCGAGTGGCAATTCAACTTTCATTTCTTTGAGATCTCTTCATACTGTTTTCCATAGAGTTTGAACTAGTTTACAATCCCACTAAAAGTTAATGAGCATTTCCTTTTCTCTGCAATTGTGCAAACATCTGTTGCTCTTTGACTTTCTAATGATAGCCATTTTGACTGGTGTGAGGTGATATCTCATGGCTTTAATTTGCATTTCTCTGATGATTAGTGACATGTAGCATTTTTTCACATTTGTTGGCCACCTGTGTATCTTCTTTTGAGGAATGTGTATTCCTGTCCTTTGCCCACTTTTTGATGTTATTTTTTTTTCATGTTGAGTTGTTTCAGTTCCTTGTAGATTCTGGATATCAGCCCTTTCTTTCCTACCTTTACTTCTAGGATTTTTATAGTCTCAGATCTTATATCTAAGTCTTTAATCCACCTTGAGTTAATTTTTGTACATGGTGAGTGATAGCAGACCAGTTTTATTCTTCTGAATATGACCAATCTATTTTCCCAGCACCGTTTATTAAATAGAGTATCTTTCCCTCAGTGTGTGTTTTTGTTGCCTTTGTCAAAGACCAGTTGTAGGTATGTGGTTTTATTTCTGGGTGCTCTATTGTATTCCGTTGATCTATCTGTCTATTCTTGTTTGAGTACCATGGCGTTTTAGTTGCTATATCCTTATAGTATAATTTGAAATCAGGCATTGTGAGGCCTTCACAATTGTTCTTTTTGTTTAGAAATGCTTTTGCTATTTGGGCTTTTTTTGGGTTCCATACGAATTTTAAGATTAAAAAAACAATTTTTGATTTCTTATAGTGCCTTATTCTTTTTCTATTTAAAAATTTCATTTATTTCCATTCTAATCTTTACTTTTTGCTTCTTTCTTCCTCCTTTGGGGTTTATCTGCTTTTCTTTTTCCAGTGTCTTAAGATGGAAGCTTAGGTTATTGATTTGAGATCTTCTCTTTTTTTATATAGACATTTATAGTTATAACATTTCCCCAAAGCTTTGATATTTTTCCTCATGCTACAAATTATTGAATGTTGTGTTTCTGTTTTAATCCATCTCAAAGCTTTTTGTAAGTTTCTTGTTCTTTTTCTTTGACCCATTAGTCATTTTGAAATATGTTGTTTAATTTCCACATATTTGTGAATTTCTCAATTATCCTTTTATTATTGATATCGAATTTGATTCCATTGTTGTCAGGGAAGACATTTTGCATGGTTTTAATATTTTTACACTTATTAAGATTTGTTTTGAGACCTAACATATGGTCTATCCCCCACTAAATATTCTAGATGCAGTTGGGAAAAAGATATATTTTATTGTTCGATGCGGTGTTCTATATACATTTATTGGGTCTAGCTGGTTATAATGTGTTCAAGTCTTCTAAGATCTTGTTGCTCTACTGTTAGCTGTTCTATTAATTAGTAAAAGTAGAGTATTGTAGTTTATTATTATTGTTGAACTGTCTATTTTTTCCTTTTATTCTGTCAGTTTTTGCTTCATATATTTTGGAGCTCTGTTGTTAGGTGCATATATGTTTATACTTATCCTGATAGGTTGGTCCTTTTATCATTACAAAATGTCCATCTTTATCTATGATAATATTTTTGTATGATAGACACTCCAGCATTTGATGATTGTTATTTCCATGATATAGTTTTCCCATCTTCTTACTTTCAATCTGTTGGTACATTTGAATGTAAACTATATTTTGTAGCTAGCATATAACTGGATCATATATTTAAATTCATAATTACTTTTTAAACTTTATCTTTTGAGTTTTTTCTTCAGTGGTTGCCTGGGGGTTACAGTTAGCATCTTATAACAATCACATTCTGATTACTCCCAGCTTCATTTCTACAGTAAACAAAACTTTTGTTCTATTTAGCACTGCTACCTTCTTTATCTTTTGTGCTATTATTGTCATACAAATTACATTTTATTCTTTATACAGGTTTATAATTTTTGTTCTTTGTAATTTGTTGTTAAATCAGATAGGATAAAAAAGTCTTAGAGATAAAAACTATTTTTTCTTATCATTTATATTTACTTATCTAATTACCTTTACCAGTGGTGTTTATTACTTCAAGTTATTGTCTAGTGTCCTTTCATTTCCATTTGAAGAAACCCCCTTAGTATTCTTTGTCAGGCAGGTCTGTTTAGGATTAATTTTCTCAGTTTTGTTTACCTGACAATATCTTTTTAATTTTTCTTTTATTTTGGAAGACAGTTTTGCTGATTAGAGATTTTTGGTAAACAATACTTTTATTTCATCACTTCAGATATGTCATCTCAGTGCCTTCTGGCTTTCATAACCAGAAGATAAATCAGGTGTTAATATTATTAAGGATAACTTGTATGTAATAAACTCCTGCTCTATTACTACTTTCTTTTGTTTAATCAATATTTTTTATTATGATATTTTGGGGTACAGTTAAGGGTTAGGTATACAAATATGCTTCGTTCAGGCACCCTTGTTGATAAGAGGTGTCTCCCCATCCCCAGACAGATATTTACCACCATTAATCCCATCTCTCTTCCCCTCCCCCCCACAGTTTCTTACCACTGTCAGTCATTTTCTTATAGTATTACGTTGGATGTTCAAGGTCCACTATATGAGTGAGAACATGTGATACTCAGATCTTTGTTTCTGTGAGAGATCATTCAGTAGTACAGATCTAGTTCCATCCAGGTTGCTGCAAAATTCATGATTTTGTTCTTTTTTATGGCTGCATAGTATTCCATCGTGTTTATGTACCACATTTTTTTAATCCGGTTCTCTTTTGATGGACACCATGGTTGCTTCCAGGTTCTTGCTATTGTGAACAATGCTGCGATAAACATACATGTGCAGGTATCTTTTTTTAATAGAGTGATTTGAGTTCTTCAGGGTATATTCCCAGTAGGGGGATTGAGGGGTCATATGGGAGGTCAATATTTAGAGCTTTTAGGAATCGCCATACTGTTTTCCACAGAGGTTGCACTAGGTTGCACTCCCACCAGCAGTGTAGAAGTGTTCCCTTTTCACCACACCCTCTCCAGCAACTCTTATTTTTTGAGTTGTTGATAATTGCCATTCTGACTGGAGTTAGGTGGTATCTTAGTGTGGTTTTGATTTGCATCTCCCTGAGGATTAGTGACGTTGAACATTTTTCATGTGTCTGCTGGCTGCTCGGATGTCTTCCTTTGAGAATTGTCTGTTCATATCTTTTGCCCATTTTATAATGGGCTTGTTTGTTTTTTCTTTTAAGCACGTTTGAGTTCCTTGCAGATCCAAGATGTTAAGCCTTTGTCAGATCTGGAGTTGGCAAATACTTTTTCCTAGTCTGTAGGCTGTCTCCCTGCTCTCTTGATGGTTTCTTTGGCTTTGCAGAAGCTTGTCAGTTTAACGAGGTCCCACTTGTCTATCTTATCTCTTGTGGCCTGTGGGTTTCAGGTTTTGTTCAGGAATTGGATGCCAGTTCCAATTTCCATGAGGGTGTGTCCTTCATTTTCTAAGGTTCTTATGGTTTGAGGTTTTACATTTAGGTCTCTGATCCTTTTGGAGTTAATTTTTGTGTATGGAGATAGATAGGGGTCCTGTTTCAATCTTCTGCATGTGGTCAGCCAGTTTTCCCAGCACCATACTGAATAGGTTCTCTTCTCCCCAGTGGTAGATGGTGGAGGCTTTGTTGAAGATGAATTGGTTGAGAAATTGAGGTTTTGCTTCTGGAATCTCAATTTTATTCCATTGGTCTATATGCCTGTCCTTGTACCAATACCAAGGTGTTTTGATTATTGTAGCTTTATAGTAAAGTTTGAAGTCTGGTAATGTGATACTGCCTGCTTTGTTGTTTTTGCTGAGGATTGTTCTGGCTATTCTTGGCCGTTTGTGTTTCCATGTGAATTCCTGTGTTGTTTTTTCTAGGTCTGAGAAGAATGTTCCTGGTAATTTGATGGCTATTCCATTAAATCTGTAGATTGCCTTAGGTAAGATGGACATCTTCACAATGTTGATTCTTCTAATCCATGAGCATGGGATATTTTTCCACTTGTTTGTGTCATCTTTGATTTCTTTGAGCAGTGTTTTATAGTTTTCATTGTAAAGGTCTTTCACATTTCTGGTTAGGAAGATGCCAAGGTATTTCATTTTTTTGGCTATTGTGAATGGAATTGTGCTTTTGATTTGGGTTTCTGTTTGTTTATTATTGGTGTAAAGAAATGCGATTGTCTTTTGCACATTTATTTTGTATCCTGAGACTTTTCCAAAGTCCTTTATCAGTGTAAGGAGGTTTTTGACAGATTCTCTTGGGTTTTCAAGGTACAATATCATGTAATCTGCAAAGAGAGATTGTTTGACTTCCTCTTTTTCTATTTGGATTCCTCTGATTGCCTTCTCTTCTCTGATTGCTCTAGCCAGGACTTCCAATACTGTATTGAACAGAGGGGTGAGAGTGGGCATCCCTGTTTTGTTCCAGTTTTCAGGGGAAATGGTTCCAGTTTTTGTCTGTTTAGGAGTATGCTGGCTATGGGTTTCTCGTAGATGGCTTTTATTATTTTGAGGTATGTTCCCCGTATGCCTAGATATTCGAAGGTTTTTATCAAGGAGGGGTGCTGGATTATATCAAAAGTTTTTTCTGCATCTAATGATATAATCATGTTTGTTTTGGCATCTGTTGATGTATTTAATTACATTTATGGTTTTGCGAATGTTGAACCAGACTTGCATCCCAGAGATGAAGCCTACATGGTCATGATGGATGATTTTTGAGATGCGTTGTTGAATCTGGTTCTCTAGGATCTTGTTGAGAATTTTAGCATCTATGTTCATCAAAGATATTGGCCTGTAGTTCTCTTTCTTTGTTGGGTCTTTACCTGGCTTGGGTATCAATGTGATGTTAGCTTCATAAAATGATTTGGGGAGAGTTCTATCTTTCTCAATCGCCTGGAATACCTTCAGTAGGATTGGTATAAGTTCCTCCTTAAATGTCTTATAGGATTCTGCTGGAAAACCATTTGGTCCAGGGCTTTTTTTTTTTTTTTTTTTGAGTTGGAGTCTCACTCTGTCACCCAGACTGGAGTGCAGTGGCTGCTCCCGGCCACTGCAACCTCGACCTGCTGGGCTCCAGCGATCCTTCCGCCTCAGCCTTCCAAGTAGCTGGAACTACAGACGTGCGCTACCACACCCGGCTAATTTTTTATTTATATAGAGATGAGGTCTCGCCAAGTTGCCCAGGTGGGTCTCAACCCGCGGGCTCAGGCAGTCCACTCACCTCAGCCTCCCAAAGCACAGTCCTTGATTGTTATTGGTCTATTTAGGATCTCAATTTCTTCTTGTTACAACCTGGGCAGGTTGTGTAATGTCAGAAAGTCCTCCATTTCCTTAAGGTTTTCAAGTTTGTTTCCATACAAGTGTGCATAGTAGTCTCTAATGATCTTTTGTATTTCTTCAGGGTCAGATGTGACTTCATCTTTTGTGTTTCTGATTGTGTTTATTTGAGCTTTTTCACTCTTTTTCTTGGTCAGTCTAGCTAGGGGACCATCGATCTTGTTTATCCTTTCAAAGAACAAGCTTTTTGTTTCATTGATTTTTTGTGTTATCTTTTTGTCTTCTATGTCCTGGATTTGGGCTTTTATTTTGGTGATCTGGATTCTTCGCTGAAATTAGGGGTTTTGTGATCTTGCTTTTCCAGCTTTTTTAGGTGGCTTCTTAGGCTGTTAATTTGTAATCCTTCCATTTTCTTCATGTGCGTTTGTAGGGATATAAATTTCCCTCTTACTACAATTTTCATGGCATCCCAGAGATTTTGGTAAGATGTTTCTTCATTTTCATTTGTTTCCAGGTATCTTTTAATCTCTAATTTGATTTCTTCATTGGCCCAGGAGTTGTTTAGCATCATGCTGTTTAGTGTCCATGTCTTTGTTGGTTTTGGGGAGACCGTGTTGGTGTTAATGTTTATTTTTATTCCACTGTGGTCCGAGAAGGGGCATGGTAAAATTTCAGTCCTTTTAAATTTGCTTATGCTTGATTTATGGCCAAGTATGTGGTCAATCTTGGATTACGCTCCATGTGGTGATGAGTAGAATGTGTATTCTGTGGTCTTTGGATGGAGGGTTCTGTAAGTATCAGTTAAGTCCATTTGATCAAGTGTCACCTTGAGGTTTTGGATCTCATTGCTGATTTCTTGCCCTGATGATCTGTTTAGGGTTGTGAGTGGGGTATTAAAGTCCCCAGCTATGATGGTATTGGAGTCGATATCTTTTTTTAATTTACATAGGAGGAGCTGCTTTATGAAAGTTGGTGCTCCTATGTTTGGTGTATATATGTTTAGGATGGATATTTCTTGTTGATGGATTGAACCTTTTATCATTATGTAGTGGCCTTCTGTATCTTTTTTAATTTTTGATAACTTAAAGGTTATTTTGTCTGAGATTAAGATCGTGACTCCTCCTTTCTTTTGTGTTCCATTCACCTGAAAATTTGTTTCCCATCCTCTTACTTTGAGTCTGTGTGTGTCCTTTCTAGTGAGGTGAGTCTCTTGAAGGCAATAGATTGTTGCCTGGTGATATTTTATCTATTTTGCCATTCTGTGTCTTTTCAGTGGTGTATTTAATCCATTCACATTCAAACTAATTATTGAGATGTGAGAGTTGATCCCTATCATAATGTTCTTACAGAGTTGTTGTTCTTCCTATTTGTGTGTTTCTTTCTTTTGGTTTTAGAGTTGGATCATGTGTGTTTTTAATCTTTTGCCTGTACTCTTATGAAGAACATTGTTTTTCTTTTTACTTTTCTTCTGTGTTCAATACTTTTTTAAGTGTTTCTTGTATAGGTGGTCTTGTGGCAGCGTAGGTTCTTAGGGATTGGATATCTGGGAAAGATTTCAATTCCCCCTCACTGATGAAGCTTGGCTTGGCTGGGTAGATTATTCTTGGTTGAAATTGTTTATCTTTTAGAACTTTGAAGATAGGCCTCCAAGCTCTCCTAGCCTGGAGGGTTTCTGTAGATAAACCTGCTGCTATTCTAATTGGTCTTCCCTGGTACATAGTCTGTCTTTTTTCTCTTGCAGCCTTTAGGAGTTTTTTCTTTTATATCTACTTTGTTTAGGTGAATTATTATATGCCTGGGAGTTGGTCTTCCCATTTGTTGTCTTGCAGGGGTTCTCTGAATCTCTTGTGTTTGAATGTTTTCATCCTTGATGAGATGAGGGAAGTTTTCTTGAATGATTTCATGAAATGTTTGTTCCAGTGTGGCCTCTGTTTCTCTCTCTTCCTCAGGAAGGCCAATTAATCGTAGGTTCTGTCTCTTGAAGTGATCATTCATCTCTTGAAGGTTTTGTTCTGTCTTTTTGAGCTTCTTTTCTATGCTTTTGACAGTTTGGGTTAGTTCTGTGCTTTGGTCTTCGAGCTCTGAGATTCTTTCTTCTGCTTTGCTAATTCTGCTTTCCGTGCTTATTAGTTTGTTATTTATTTCCATCACAGTATTCTTTACTGCTGTTATTTCTGACATCAGTTCCTTCCTGTTTTCCTCTTGTCTCTCCTCATTTTTAAAAATTCTCTCTATTAATGACTTGATGTCTGAGTTTGTTGCCTGTGACCAGTCATTCTGGGGGGATCTTCATTGTTTGTGTTTCCGAATCTGTTTTCTCAGTGTCTGATCTCCCAGGGGTCTGTGTGAGACCTATATTCTTCTTTTGGTTTTTCTTCATTTGTGTGGTTTTTTTTCCCCTTCCCTACTTTTTCCTTCCCTCCACGTCACTGTCTTCTTTAATTCTGTTATTCAGGGGTAGAGGGATTGTTTTTACTTCTGTTTGTTCAATCTCCTATTCTTTATGTATGCCCTCTTACTTTGTTCAATTCTGGAGTTGCTCTGTAGGTTGGGTGTGGTCCTTTTTGCAGTTTTGAGATTTACTTAAGGTGGGAGCTATGATTTAAAATCTATCTGCAGATGTTATTCACCAACAGGTGTATGGATAATCTGATACCCACTTCCCACTGCCTTGCAATCTGTCCATGCATTGGGGCTGTAGGTTTACTCTCTGAAATAAAATGTGGTTAGCAGAGGGAAGAGAATGGAGCAGACAGTGGGGGGATGAGGGGTATATAGAGAGAGAGAGAATGGAGCAGACAGTGGGGGGATGAGGGGGTAGAGAGAGAGAGAGGAGTAAGGGGGGAAACAGACGAGTGTACCAACAAATGGAGAGAGAGACCTAAACTGAAACAGATAAAAACAATAGACCACAGCTACAGACTAACCAACTCCCATACAAAAAAAAAAAAATAAAACATACAATGATGCTAACATACAAGCTAACCAACCACCTTATTGATGTGCTGTTCCTCTATACAAAGATATAGTTTACAGAGAGGAGAAAAGAGAAGAAAATGAAGAGGAAAAGAAAAAAAGAATCAAAACATTAGGAATAGAATCAAGTCATTAAACTAAGAGAACCAATCAAGCACAGTCTGAGAGTTTTCGTTTAAGTCCAATGTCCTTTCAGCTCTGATTTCTAGCTGTCTTCTTTAGCTGGTAAATTAGTTCACAGTTAGGATCAGTTGCCCCTGGCCTGCTGTGAAGGACAGTTCAGATCACCATCAGTTCACCACTCAAATCTGACCTGTTTCTGTTTTTCAAGCTTTTTCCCATTTCGGTGTTGTTACCTTGAATCGCCAGCAGGTGGTGCTATCTCAGCTGCTCGCCCCAGAGGGGGTGGAGATGGACAGGAGTCCGGTAGAGGCGGAGATGGGAGCTTGCCTCAGGGCCAAAGGAGGAGACCCACAGCTGGCAGGATGTCACGGTGGCAACAGAGGTGCCAGAAATCCCAGCAGATCTTGCCTGCTGGGGTTTCAAGGCTGAAGTTGTGGATCGCCTCAGGCACAGGTGGCGTGATGCACTATGGCCACCATGGAGGCCACAGTGGAGCCAGCAGCTGCTGTGTCTGGGGCTGCAGTGGCTGTCCAGATGCTGTGATGCCCCAGCGGTGGCGACGGCCCAGCTCTGTGTGAAGAGCAGGCTGCCGACATTGGGATCTGCAGCCCCCAGGGAGGGAGCCAGAGACTCTCTGCATACTACTTTCAAAATTGTCTTTTGTCTTTAGCTCTTGACAGTTTGATAATGTTTTTAGGAGTGGATCTCTAAATTTATTCTATTTGGAGTTTATTGAGCTTCTTGAATGTGTAGATTCATGTTCTTCATTGAATTTGGAAAATTTTTAACAAATATTTTTTCATTATTCTTTCTGCTTCTTTCTTTTTTGTTCTTCTGGAATTCTTATTATGCATATTTTGTATACTTGATGATGTGTCAAAGATCTCTGAGGATCTGTTAATTTTTTTATTCTTATTTCTTTCTGTTATAAAAACTAGACAACCTCAGTTTAAGCCTGCCAATTCATCTTTTTATTGGTTCAAATCTTCTGTTCTCTTCTAGTGAATTTATTATGATTTCTACCCCAGAATTTCTATTTGGTTATTTTAAAAAATGATATCCATCTCTTTATTAGTATTCTATATTTTACTCTTATATTATTCACATACTTTAAAAAATATTTTTAGATGTTATTTTCCCTGAACATATTTAAAATAACTGATTTAAATGTCTTTGTTTAGTAAGTCAGTCACCTGTAAATTCTCAAGGGGCAGTTTCTATTGATGCTTCTTTTTCAATGTATAGGTCATAATTTTTTGATTCTTTACATGTCTAATAACTTTTGTTGAATGCTGGACACTTAAAATAATATAATTTGGCAACTTTGAAAAGCACATTTTTCCTCTCTTCCAAAGTTTATTGTTGTTGTGTTGCTATGTCTTTATTTTGTGACTTTCTTGAGCTAATTCTGTAGTTTGCTAATGATTGGACTGAGAATTCCTTAAATTCTTTGAACCAATAAGACACTCAGCCTTGGAATAGAATTCTGTGTGTGTTTTAAAACATGCCTCCAATGCTCAGTCAGACAGTGTGTAAACCTCTGCATTTGTCTTCACATTTCTTGCATTTGCAATATCTGAAGATCAGCTTAAAACCTTTTCAAGTTTTTCTGAGCATGTACAATGTTAGCCATGAATTCAGCTCTAAGCATACCCAAGACCTTCTCAATTTTCAGCTTTCTAAAGATGTTCACAGCTCATATATTTCATGCCCTAGCTTTTTCTTTTACATTTTTTTGGCCAGGCTCTTATTTACTCCAACTGGTATGACTGCTTCAAGTAGCTTTGATGTTAAACAACTCTGCTGAAGTTTTAGACAAAGGTTTCATGGAAAAGACTATTGGCACTGACTAAAAACTGAATCATATCAAATAACAACAAACCCTGAGAATGGGGTTTACAATGAATTGCAAGATATGAAACAAACAAACAAAACAATTTTCTGAAAATGGTTTTCTTCATCAGTTTTGTGCTGCTATATAGAATATGATAGACTGGGTAATTTCTAATGAACAGAATCTAATTGACTGACAGGTCTTGAGGTTGGAAAGTCCAGGATTGAAGGACTAGCAGATAGCAAGGGCCTTTTTGCTGTGTCATTCCATGACAAAAGGACAAAGGGGTGAATTTGCCTTTTATAAGAAATACAGGCCGGGCTCGGTGGCTCAGCCTGTAATCCCACACTTTGGAAGGCCGAGGTGAGTGAATTGCCTGAGTCGGCGTGTTCAAGATCCGCCTGGGCAACTTGGTGAGACCTCATCTCTACGATAAATCAAAAAAAAAAAAAAAAAAAGAAAGAAAGAAAGAAAGATACAATTTAACAATAATGTCAGTAATCTATTTATGAGGGCAGATTCCTCATGGCCTAATCACTTCTTTTAAAAAAAATTTTATTTTCCTAATATGGAGTACAATTCAGGGTTAGGTATGCAAATGTTCAATATGCAGGTACACTTGTTGATAAGGTGTGCCCCTCCCTCCCCTGGCAGTTTCCCTCAACTGCCAATCCCACCCCTCCCCCCTGGCAATTTCCCACTACCTTCAATCCTCTTCTTGTAGTATTATAATTGCTCAAGGTCTGCTTATGAATGAGAACATATGGTACTCTGTCCTTTTTTTCTGTGATAGATCACTAAGAATGTTAGACTAAATCTATCCAAGTTTCTGTGAAGTCCATGTGTTTGTCCTTCTTTATGGTTGCTTAGTATTCCATTGTATATATGTACCACCTTTTTAAAAATCCAGTCCATCTTCAATGGGCAACATAGTGGGTTCCATGTTTTTGCTATTGTGAATAGAGCTGCAACAAACATGAGTGTGCAGGTATCTTTTTTGTAGAATGATTTGTGTTCTTCTGGGTATATTCCCATTAGGGGGATTGCTCAGTCATATGGAAGGTCAATTTCTAATTCTTTCAGAAATTGCCACACTGTCTTCCAAAGAGGTTGCACTAGTTTACGTTCCCACCAGCAGTGTAGAAGCATTCCTTTTTCTCTGCATCTTCGCCAGCATTTGTTGTTGCTTGTTTTGTTAATGATGGCCATTTTTACTGGGGTTAAGTGGTGTCTCAATGTGGTTTTGATTGCATTTCTCTGATGATTAGCGAGGCTGAGCACTTTTTCATGTGTCTGTTGCCTGCCTATATATCTTCTTTTGAGAAGTGTCTATTCATTTTTTTTTTTTTTTTGAGTTGGAGTCTCACTCTGTCACCCAGACTGGAGTGCAGTGGCCGCTCCTGGCCACCGCAGCCTCGACCTGCCAGGCTCCGGTGATCCTTCCGCCTCAGCCTTCCAAGTAGCCGGAATTACAGGTGCGCTACCATGCCTGGCTAATTTTTTGATTTTATTGTAGAGATGAAGTCTTGCCTGCCCAGGCGGGGCTCGAACCCGCGGGCTCAGGCAATTCACTCACCTCAGCCTCCCAAAGGCGCAAGATTACAGGCTGAGCCACTGAGCCCGGCTTATTCATATATTTTACCCACTTTTTAATGGGTCTGTTTGTTTTTTTCTTTTAGTGCATTGGAGTTCCTTGTAGATCCTAGACTTTAGGGCTTTGTCAGATACACAGTTGGCAAATATTTTTTCCCATTCATGGGTTGTCTCTCTTGATGGTTTCTTTTGCTTTGTGGATGCTTGTCAGTTTGATGAGGTCCCACTTGTCTATCTTATTTCTTATGGTGTGAGCACTTAGGGTTTTAATCAGGATTTGGTTGCCAGTTCCAATATCCATAAGGGTTTCTCCTGTGTTTTCTAATATTCTTATAGTTTGAGATTTTATGTTTAGGTCTTTGATCCATTTAGAGTTAATTTTTGTGTATAGTGGTGGTGGGGTTTCTGTTTCAATCTTCATGTAATCAGTCAGTTTTCCCAGCACCATTTACTGAATAGGTTCTCCTCTCCCCAGTGGTTGTTGTCAGAGGCTTTGTCAAAGATGAGTTGGTTGAGAAAGTGAGACATTTCTTCTGGAATCTCTATCCTGTTCCATTGGTCTATGTGCCTGCTCTTGTACCAATACCTGTTTTGATTACTGTAGCCTTATAGTAAAGTTTGAAGTCTAGAAGTGTGATACCTCCTGCTTTTTTTCTTTTGCTAAGGATTGTTTTGGCTATTCGTGGTCATTTATGTTTCCAGATGAATTTCTGTATTTAATGAATGTTTCCAGGTCTGAGGAGAATGATGTTGGTAATTTAATGGGTACTGTGTTGAATCTCTAAATTGCCTTTGACAGGATGACCATCTTAACAATGTTGATTCTTCCTATCCACGAGCATGGAATATTTTTCCATTTATTTGTGTTTTCTTGGATGTCTTTGAGCAGTATTTTGTAGTTCTCTTTGTAAAGGTCTTTCGTGTCTCTGGTTAGGAAGATGCTGAGGTATTTAATTTTTTTGTGTGGCTATTGTGAATGGGATTGTGCTTTTAATTAGGGTCTCTGCCAGCTTGCTGTTGGTGTATAGAAATGCAACTATCTTTTGCACATTTATTTTGTACCCTGAGACTTTGCCAAAGTCCTTTATCAGTGCAAGCAAGTTTTTGACAGATTCTTTTGTATGTTCAAGGTGTAGTATCATATCATCAGCAAAGAGGGATAATTTGACTTCCTCTTTTCCTATTTGGATACCGCTGATTTCCTTCTCTTGTCTAATTGCCCTAGCTAGGACTTCCAACATAATGTTGAACAAGAGGGGTGAGAGTGGGCAGGCTTGTCTTGCTCCAGTTTTCAGGGGAGATGTTTCCAGTTTCTGTTCATTTAGATGTTAGCTGTGGATTGATCATAGATGGCACTTACTATCTTGAGGTATGCTCCTTCTACATCTAGGTGTTTGAAGGTTTTTTTTTTTTATCAAGAAGGGTTGCTGAATTTGGTCAAAAGCTTTTCTGCATCTACTGAGATAATCATGTGGTTCTTGTTTTTACAACTGTTAATGTATTTAATTACATTTATCTAATCACTTCTTAAAGGTCCCACTTGTTAAAACTGTTGCAATAGGGATTGAGTTTCCAAGGTAGGCTTTTCAGAAGACACATTCAAGCTATAGCGTTCTGCCCCAGGCTGCAACATTTACTGTAAGAAGATCACTGAAAGCTCTCAAAGAAAATCTCAGAAGAAATAAAAACTTATAAAAATATAGTGTTTGTGATGAGGAAATTTATATGAAAAGACTTTTTATAGAGAAGATAAAAGTGTGGGGAGATCTAGCCTGAGGTACAGCAAAATCAAGCAAATTAAACTATTAGGCATTTTTTAAATCAAGGAACAAAAAAAGTTGTTGAAGAAAGAAAATCTAGTTTTAGTTTGTTACTTGGCTCAATATTAAATGACAGCTTGCATCCTCATAATAACATAAACACTGAAATAAAAATAACAAAAATTGTGGTAATACTGTGTAACAAGATGGAATATAGAGAATGATGTAAATTCCCATAATAGCAATTTACTAAATACTGCTTGAAACTGATGAAGTGATAGCAGAGCATGTTATAAAAAATTTTCCAGTTAAATTCCAGAAGTAAAGTTCTAACATGGTTGCCTGTAGAAGATGAAGGGGGCAGGAGACCTGTGTGTGTGTGTGTAAAAAGTCTTGTAACGCTGTTTACTTTCATTTACAATCACTTTCAGCAGTTGTATGAAGTATTTTGAGTGTGAAACTTTATGTTAAGGGGATGGAGCTGAAGCAGAGTAAGTCAGTATGCTCCTGTTTTTCATGGAAATAGTAGACTAGTTTTTCAAGAAATTTGACTGGAAAGGTAGAGAGAAAAAGCAAAAGGGTGAGGGCAGATGTTAAATTAATGATTGGATTAATTCATTGGCCCAATATATATTTTTGAAAAATTTTAGATTGTGTATAGACTGAGGAAAAATAGATGGCAAGAAAATGTTGGAGACTAAGGCTGGAGGACTTTGGAAAGCTATTTCTTTGTTTGAGGCTAGGAGGAGGGCTATAAGGATGAGATGAAGATATATAGATAAATTTCTGTGAAGATAGGTGAGAAGCTGAGAATTTTTTTTCCAGCACAATTTCTACACGGAGAATAAAACAGGGCCATTCACTATGAACTGAGTTGATAGGTTTTTGAGGAAAAAGATAAGGATTTGAAATAGCTCCTTGGGAGATTGAAAATTAGTACTGATATGTAGAAAGCGAACAAATGGTGCTGAAAGTCCAAATGATATTTACTATGAATTCATTATCAATTAATTTGCATTCTTGAGTTTATTATAAGGTAATCAGAGCAGAATAGTTGTGCTTAGTGGTTTGGGTATAAGAGTGAAGAGGAATTACCAGTTTGGATGAGGGTTGAGGAGGTTGGGATTGATTGCATAAAAGAACCCTGCCAAAAATTCTAGAAAAAAAAAGAGTACGCTGAGAGTAACTATGCTTGACTAGGGAAGGAGGTGAGGTCAGGAGAATGAGGGGCTCAAGAGTATGATAGTATCCATTAATTGAAGAAAAGTTTTAGTGAGATAAAGTGGATTTTGAAAATTACAAAAAAAGTTGAGATACAAATTTTCAGTCATCCAAATAACTTGCCTTGCCTAGTCTCTTGAGGTTTTTTAAATAGGAAATTTGGTTTTTATTTTTATAATTTTATTATCTGTGAAGACAGATATTTGTATATTTAAATGGAAATGATGTATTAATGTTGAATAGTAAGACAAATGGCCTTTGCTGCTTCAAAGTTGAAGAATATCTTAAGAAAATGTGGTTTCAAGAGATTTTTAAAAGATGGCAAAGAAATAGTTTTTGAAAAGATAGGATTAAGAGGGCATTCTAATTATTTTATAGAAGAAACTGAATGGGAATTGGATGAAGAGAGCCATGGGTTTTAATTCTTAACATCCATGGGTGTCTTTCCCAGGAAAATGAGATCTGGTTGGCCTATGTCTTTCATCTCCCCTTAGGTTCCATGTCACCTCCCCAAATAATGTCTGTGTTGCTTGGAAGCTGGAGCTCGTGACCCTTCTTGAATAACAGCTAATCAGTTTCCTTTCCCTCTGCCTTTTCTGGTGCAGCTTCCTCAGTTGTTAATTTAGTTGCCTCTATTCTCCAAACCAGGAGCAGGAAAGTGAAGTGGGAAGGAAGCAGAAAGAGCATGCCATAAAGAGAAAAACATAAGTGAGGAAAAGAGAAAAATTTTAAATTACAAAATAGTTCAAAATGGGGCAAAGGGATTTGAACAAAAATGAAGCTTATTAAGAAAATGCAGTTTGTGAAAGGAATTAAAGTGATGTCAGAGGTGAAGGAAAAAGTGAGGTAAAACATGAAAAGAAAGAATAAAAATGTCAGATAATGTCTTAGATATTTTACAGTTGCATTTTTGCTGTTTTGTTATGAGAACTAGTTAAGGTAGGGCCTTTACTAGACTATTTGTTCTTACCTCTTTTTCTACTGTGAACATATGCAGGAATGAACTGACATGCGAGACTCACTCTCATAGATGTACCCAGGTTTTATGAGCAATTTGTAGTACACTACTTTTAATTTCATTCCTTTTTTCTTTCAGTTAAGAATGTGTATATTATAAGTAAATAGGTAAAAGTGATTGTGTTAAAGAAATAACCACTTTTAATTTATTTTTATTTTTATGTTTTTATTTTAAAGATGTGGGGTACAATTCAGGGTTAGGTATACAAATGTTCATTATGCAGGTACCCACTTTTATTTTTAAAATTATGAAATCTTTCTCATCTAACTGTTTTATAAATTATTTTTCAGAACTCTCACAACAACTAAAACATCAAGGTAGAGAACAACTATGATAAGTTATTTGTAAAATTTTGTATGTTGATTTGCTATATAATACAGAATAGTTTCTACATGCAAATGAGCAGCTGGGGGAAGGTGAGGTGGTAATCAATTCAGCAAGTAACTTTTAAGAATCTCTAATGTGTAGGAGTATTGGCCATAAGCTCTCTGGGAAGAGTGTCCTTGCTGATCTTTTCCCCACCTTCTCTTCCTTTCTTTCCTTCTGATATCTCAATTTCTATCTGATATATACATATTCTAAAAATAAACGTCTGAATTATGATGCTTTGGTGATATAAGAAAGCAAATGATGTAGAATCTTTAAGTATCTATCATTTCAAACAAAGAAGAAAACATATATAATTAAAATTGTGATGGTTGTAATTTCTTCATATGTGTTATTCGTTTTTTCCCTGTGCTATATTTTTATTGTTTTCATCCTGTGCCATCCACAAAGATAACTTCCAAGTTTTGGAAAACGCAGAATCAGAAATGTTTGAAGACTGAAGCAAAAACAGTTTAAAAGATGCTAACTAAGTTTAAAATCGATAAAACAAGAAATGCCATGGGTACTGCATAAATGGGAGCATGTAGCAAGCTTTAACATGTGAATTGTTTTAGATCAGTTGAAGATATGAGAAGGAATTGAAGAAGGGCAAAATAAAAAATTTTTGGAGAAGTGTTATGTGGGTTGTAAACTGGATAGCAATTGCAAATGAAGGGATACAATGCAATTCCTTTGTATAATTAGAATTGTACTTTAAGTATTATGGTTGTTGGACTTTTCTTTGTGATTTATATGGAGAGTGAGCCACATGAGGGCCAAGCTTTTAGACAGGCTACCCTATTATTTAAGATGGAAAACAATTCATTTTAATGGCAGTAACAATGTGTTCTGGGAGCCAGGGTAAAATCCTAGAACATTGAGGAAAGCATCAAAAAGATGATGATATTTTAGTGACTCTTTGAAGGTTGTGAAAAGTCCTTCTTATAGGAGGAAACAAGACATTCCATGATAAAGATAATGTCTGAGGAAATACCAAGTTATTGTATGAAACACAAAATCTGTGTTTTAGAGCATAAGTTTTATGACCCTGTGTGGTAGAAAATGAAGTTTAAAGGATTTTTTAATAACTACTGCTATTTATTGAATGCTTAGTAAATGCCAGACATTGTACATTATCTTAATTGCTGCAACCAAGTTGTAACTTCATTAATCATCATAGTCAAGGATGAATAAAACAAGAAGAGAACTGAGGATAGAATCCTAGTGATTACTGATACTTAAAGCCTAGGCAGAGAAATAGAAAACTAAAATATAAATGGTCAGGAGTAGCAGAGAACCAACACGATAAATATTTATTAAAGGTAAGTGTGGGAAGTAGTACCAGATTTCAATAGTTGAGACTGCGAACAGAAAGTGCTAACCTTTAGGAGGTCAATGTTTGCATTTTGGGAAAGCACTTTTAGTCGACTATTGGAAATAGAAATGATAGCACAGGTGGTGGTTTCAGTGAATGTATGATGGGGAGGTAGAACCAGCAGAGAAACAGCTGCTCTTAAGAATTAATGGCCCCTAAAGGAAGGAAATGGGAAACTGACTCAAGTTGTCAACAAGAGCTGAAACTCTTATAGATGAGAGGAGGAACAATTCAGACAGCAGGACTGATCTATGAGAGATAAAAGATCACTGATACAGATAAATTGGTGTAAGCAGATGGGCTCTGAGAGCCAAGTCAAAGAGTTGGGCTTGGTAGGGAGGGAGACTACAACAAGGCAGGTAGGTCTTAAATGTTGTGATTCTAAAATGATTTTTCTTTTTACTGTTTTTCATGATATCTGTCTAAATCACCAAATCTAATAACTGGATGATTGTAATAATTCCAATGCAGCCCTGTAGGGTCCTGAGTTTTTTCCCAGTGTTCGCCAGAATCAATAGTTCCAGTAGTTGTGGCTTTGCTGACTATAGGAAATGGGCAGAGTAATGAAAAATGTGACTTTTGTATCAGCTCAACTTTATTTACGTCTAGGCCCAGTTTGGACAAAACAGGGCATAAGGTGAAATAGGCAATTCAGGCCTCATGTGTGTCTTAGCCCTTAACTCCTCACCCACTCTCTGAGCAAATTTCTGCAGTGGATCCCATAATTATAACACCAATCACATCCAATAAGACATTTAATCACTCAACCATTCCATAGTGTTCCTGGAATGCGAGATTGCTCAGAAGCACAGAATTCTGTCCAAGCACATTCACTGTATAGTCAGTGATAGCTACATACAATTTATGTTGGACTCCATTTTCAGCATGCTGCACTTAATTTTTTTTTTTGGTAGGGGATAGTTTTTTCCTTACTTAATGGAAATCTACTCTTCAGGTGAGAAAAAGGATCCACTAATTTTTAAAACATAGGAACAGATGCTCTGTTAGGGCTGGCTTCATGAATTGGAAACTACATATAAATTACACAGTGTTAGTTGAGTACCTTGCCAAGTAGAAAAATGTCTTCTCTCACTTATCTGTTGTTGTCTAGTACCTCAAACACTGAAATTAAAAAAAAATGATTTAGTGATGGTGATGGTGAGGGAGTCCTAATTAGTCCTTTAAACATAGCATTTCTCAAAATATTCCACTTAATTTAATCAGATCCTCGAAAACTCCAAGTATTTAGGAAAGAAAAATTCCCCTTCTTTCCCTATTTCATGGATGAATAAACTGAGGTTTAGAGGTTAAGCAATAAGCCTGTCTCAGGAGATGGCTAAGATAAAAGGAGAAGCCAGGTCTTTACAGTTCTTAGTGCCATCTTATTCAACCCCTCACTTAATAGAGAATTGAATTTGCCTAAGAGACAGACAGCATGGTCTTAGGAGCATACACTTATAGCTAGGTTTGAAGTCTTTTTGTTCTGTCTCAAGTTGAGAGTTCCACTTGTTGAGAACTTACTATGTGCCAGTTCGGATGCTATTTAGTTTTTACAAATGCTCTTATCTAGCATACACAGTGCTGCAGGGTTGGTAGTATTATTCACATTTTAACAAATATGAAACTGTTACACAAGTGATTAATTTACTGAAGAAGGCCAACTGGTAAGTGATAGAGTCAGGATTTGAACCCTATTCTGCCTGGTTTACTCCATGCTGCTTTGCTGGAGTTTGTAGCTAACATGCCGTGGGAGGCATGTGACTGTGGGAAATTCATTTCAGTTTCAGTTTCTTTATCTTCTGAATAGATATTTTAGTACATATCTTGTAGGATGTTTTGACAATAAAATTAGAGCACAAAGGAGGTATCTACTATAATATCTTTAGTATCCACTACAGTATCTTTAGCTGCTTCAACAGCCGTCTTGGGTCTGTTTGTCACTCTGTTACTCAGTTGGTTACTGTGACAGTTGGAACTACACTCTAGGTTTTCTGATTTCCAGTTCCTCCTCATGTTGCCATGTGATGCTGAGAGAGAGCCTTGTGCAGCAGACAAAGAAACACAAAGAGAGGAGGAAGAGCAAACAGGACTGAGTAAACGTGGGAGTTGGCAGTGACAGTCACAAATGTGATGATGGACACATGGCTAATCAAGAAGGGACCCTTGGGGCGGATTCAGTCATGTGTGCAGAGGAATGGCTGTGAAGCAGAAATGTCCCCAGTGGGAAGGGAGGCATTGATGGATGTGAAAGCAAGCAGAGCCATCTTTGGGCTTAATTTACCATTTATTTGACTTGAGGTAAACTAAAAGAAAAGATCTATTTTAAATGGATTTCAAATTATGAAATTAAAGAAGCTGCAAATTGCAGGTATAGAAATTACAGATGATCTGACCATATCCAACTACAGAAAGAATCAAATAAATATAATTAAAACATAATTGCAGTTTAAGATGGATCTAGTGGTTGTGAGAAAGGACCAGGCTGCTTTGAATGAGTTCACTCATCCATTTCCTGTTCATTAAGTACAACTCAGCCTTGGCCAAGTGGGAGACACCGTGATAGCAGTGGCCTTAAAGCTGAATAAAGAATAGCCCTTTCCTCAAGGAGTTCAGTTTCTGGGAATGAAACACATGGGCACAAGTAACTATGATATGGCATGAAAAGTCCTATTAAAGAGCCTTGTACAGAACATTATTAGAGAACAGAATAAGATCATTTAATATAGCACTGAAGAGCAGTTTAGGAAATGCTTCACTAACAAATTAAAATCATCATTTTCTTGAAGGACGAGTAACGTTATTCTGATGGAAAAGTGGGTGAGGTTCCTTCCAGAAAAAAGAAATACATACAAAGACACAAAAACATCCTGTGCTCAAGGACATGCTGGGTGTTGTGACCTTGGTGTTGCGCAAGTGGAGAAGAAGTAGTAGAAGGTAACACTGACAGCAGAGTAGATATTTCTGCTAGGAGTTTGGAATTACACACATGGTGCATGGGGAGCTATGGGAGGATTTGAAATATTGTGAAATATCTTTTTGGGGCAGAGTGGCAGAAGCAGGTGGATTCAAGTCCCCGTATTCGTCCAGGCAATAAAGGAAGACCTGAGAGAAGGAAGCAAAATGGAGAAAGAAGGTCAGAGGATAACATCTTCAACTTTGATTCTGTTTCTTTTTTTTAAGTTCTCATACATCTTGCTAATTTAAAGTACCTAAATAAAAGTTCCTATGTACTGTAACTTGTTATTTTTAAGTATGTACCCAAATGAAAGAACCTCACTTGGTTTAATCCCATTATTCAGATCATTGGGAAGCAGCTTCCTTCACTGGTTGACTTATTTGTCTGGTCTTCCTTTGCTTCCCTCCGCTGGGCAAAATCCAGACTATGCCAGAATCAGACCTCATAGGTTGGTGAAAAATTGATTAATAATTGTGGCAAATGTGATCTCACTTGGAAGAGTAGAGTCATCACTGGGATGCAGCAGTCCTGACAACTCTATTTAGAGGTCAACTCAGCTCAGAGGTTCTGAAGTTCATTCTGTCCTGCATTAAGAGGCAATAGCTCCAACAGCCTCCTGGATTAAAGGTGGTTAAGCACAGGGAGGTATAAGAGCTGGGAACAGCTAATAATGTATGTTTAATATACAAATGTTTAACATTTAACTATTTTCTTTTTGTTTTGTAACATTGAGATACATTTTATTTGCAATAAAATGCCTTATTTAGTTTAGCTGATTGTTCAAAATTCATAATATTAAGTAAATCACCTTAAAAGAAAAACACTGATATTACCACAGATACCCTGATATAAATATAAAAATACTAGGGTAGTCACTTTGCTCTGGTATTATAATTGCTAAATGAAACAGGTTCCCTATTTGAATGCGGATCCCCTGTACTTTATGGAGAATGGTAAATATTCAAGAAAAGTAGGGTAGAATCAACTTCCAAAAAAGTAGGCAAAATAAATGTAAAAAACTATGAATTGAAGATTTCTAGCCACATTTTAGAATGAATTATCTTACAGGAAAATTGCCAGTTCAAGAAAGAAAACAATAATCACTAGGATCTTGGAGGGGCACACTAAGAAAATTCAAACAAAACTAATTTCTTTTCCCTTTGGATGATATTATGTGAGTCTATAGATCAAGAGAATGCTATAGATATAGTTATTTTTCATTTCAGCAGGATGACATTTGAAATTTGTTCATATGGCTAAAAAGGGAATGATAGTAACATTAGGTGATATTTAAACCTGGCTGACGCATCTGATACTTAGAGCAATGTTTGCTGTAAATTTCCAAGGAACAAACAGCATACATTTTGTGGCTCATGTTCACTGATGTAACCACTCAAGTCTACCATTGCAGAATGAAAACAGCCATAGATATACATAAATGATTGAGTGTAGCTGGGTTCTAATAAAACTTTCCTTACAAAAATGAATGGCAAATTTTGTCTGCAGGCTGCAGTTTACCAACCTCTCCATGATTTGTTAAATGATATATTGAGATGAACCTGGATGAAGGTTTTTAATGGCATAGTGTAGGACCCCATCTGTGTTTTGTTCAAAAACGTCATAAAAAATGTTGATGAGGTAGAAGACAAGTTAATCATGTTTGTGAGTAACTTTTTAAAAAGACAAGCAGAGTTCAGAATACTGTAGAAGAATTAGTAATGATCAAAAATAAGAAAGGTGAAATTTAGTAGGGAGCTAAATAACAACTTGTACATTCAAGTTAAAAAATAACTCTAGAGATATGGGAAAAAATTTGCCTGACAAAATTCATGTGAAAAAAAAACTCTGTGCAACTGATTAAACTGTTTGCAGTTATCCAGTTTCTGAAGTGGTTACCAAGAATGCTGAGGATACCTTAGACTGCATTAATAGTTTCCAAGGTAAAGACAGTTGTGATCACATTGGGTTTGGTATGAACTCAGAGCCCTGATGGGCTATATCCAGCTTTAGGTGGTCATGTCTTATTTAGAATTTTGCCATGGAAACAAAGACAAATATGCATTAGTTTGGAGAAAAATATAAAAATCCAAGGTGTTTATTCCTAGAACTGTTGTATTTTATAAACGTGTATTCAGCGGAGAAGATATTTAATTTTTAAAAATTGTAAACAATTGCTGCCTTTTTCAGAAGAGATGGGAATGGGGTATATTATTTCTTTGTTCTAGAAGGAAACATTTTGATAATCATTTTTAGTCACATATGACACCATTTTTTCAGAAGATTTTAATTAGTGAGTTAATTCAAATGAAAATATTTTAGACAGAGATTTCAAGGGTGTAGGTTAGCAACGTACTCTTGGATATATCAGAGGAACTCTGCCTTTAAAGAATTATATAATCTTCTCCCAATCCAAACCCAAACCTGAAGTTTTACTGCCCTATGTGTTTTCTTTGGGAGACATATATGTGTGTGCATGTGTGTGTGTGTCTTTGTGTGTTTTATCCTAAGTAAGACTTTGTCAGAGGTTGGAAGACCAGTCTAGAGTAGAAAGACTATGCTGATTTGGAAGATAGGCTGTGACTTGAACGTGAACTGGGCTTACTTAAACACTATCTGGCCTGTGTCCATGTTTTTTCCTCATGGTAAATCATCCAAGAACACATAACCCTGGACTATTGTGATGTTCTTGTCCTGGTTATACAGGATCAGATCACTTTCCCCTGAATGGAATGAACGGTCCCTCTATCAATAATCTTGAGGCAAAAAAAAGGCAAGCCGTGGACTGGAAGAAGGAAAGATTTTCTCTTCTTAGGAGGCTAAAGGGAATTTTGGGTAGAACTATTCTGGGTGAAGATTTCTTGTTCATTTGTGGGGGTCGACTGGGCCTGTGAATGCTTTGCAGGTAATTGCCAGGGATTTAAGTTGAGGTTGATCTTGTGGGTACTAAGGCCTGTCCATTTTTACTGGAAGCTGTTAACCCTTTGTGTTGCTGTCTGTTATCCTCAGTCCTTCCGTAATATCTTGCTGAAATTATAACTTGAGTTCAGGTCTTTGGGAATTAAAAAAGATAATGTGAAAAGTGGCAGTAACATGTATAGGTTAGTAATGAGTTGGCAAGAGGTAAGCTACAAAAAGGAGAGAAATGATCTGAAGTGAAACAATTGTCTGAAATGACATACATTAAAGACGGTAGAACTGTGAAACATGAAGTACTTCCCCAAAAGTCCCAGAAATATTAGGGAAGAATTTTCTTAAAAAGTTGTACTTCATGTGATCTTAAGTTACTGGAACTTGGTTTCTTTTTATTTTATTTTATTTATTTGTTATTCTTTTAAAGCAGGATTTATTGAGAGGACAGGAAAGCTCCCACAGTGGGAGGGGACCGAGGGGGTTGCCTTTATTTTATTTTAAAGATGTGGAGTAATTCAGGATTAGGTATACAAATGGACACCATACAGGTAAAGTTTGGGCCTCCCTTTGGTCCCCACTTTGCCTGGTTTGAGATCAGGTACCCTTATTGATGTTGTGTCCCCACCCCCACCCTGGCAATATCCTGCTACTGTCAATCCTTTTTTTATAGTATTATGGTAAATGTTTGGGGTCTGCTTATGAGTGAGAGCCTCTGATACTTTGTTATTTTTTTCTATGATAGATCACTGAGTATTATAGACTCTAAATCCATTCAAGTTGTTACGAAGTCCATAATTTTGTCCTTCTTTATGGCTGCATAATATTCCATCATTTATATGTACTGCATTTTTTTTATACGTGTAATTTCGATGGGCAGCATGTTTGGTTCCATGTATTTGCAAGTGTGAATAGTGCTGCAATAAACACATGTGCGCAGGTATCTTTTTTGCAGAATGATTTGAGTTCCTCCGGGTATATTCCCAGTAGGGGGATTGCTGGATCATATGGAAGGTCAATGTCTATTCTTTTAGAGATCACCACACTGTTTTCCATACAGGTTGAACTAGTTTGCATTCCCACCAGCAGTGTAGAAAGGTTTCTTTTTCTCTACATCCCATCAGCATCTCTTGATGTTTTTTATTTATTTATTTATTTATTAATGTTGACCATTCTTACTGGGGTTAGGTGGTATCTCAATGTGGTATTGATTTGCATTTCTCTGATGATTAGTGATGCTGAGCATTTTTTCATGTGTCTGTTGGCTGCCCATATATCTTCTTTTGAGAAGTGTCTATTCATGTATTTTGCCCACTTTTCAATGGGGCTGTTTTTTCCCCCCTTTTGACATGTTTGAGTTTCCTGTATATCCTGGATGTTAGGCCTTTGTCAGACATGCAGTTGGCAAATATTTTTTCCCATTTTGTGGGCTGTCTCCCTGCTCTCTTGATTGTTTCTTTTGCTTTGTAGAAACTTTTTAGTTTAATGAGATCCCACTTGTTTATCTTATATCTTATGACATGGACATCTGAGGTTTTGATCAGGAATTGATTGACTACTCCAAGATTGTAGGGATGACCTGAAATGCAAAGCCGTTCCTCTGTGGAGGAGGCATGGCTGAATAGGGAATAACACAACCAAGCCATGTTCGCTTGAGGCAGTTTGGTCATGCGGCAAAAAGCTTTGTGGAAAGATGAGACTCTTCACATGGTGAATACCTCTCTATTTCTTTTTTCTTTTCTTTTCTTTTTTTTTAAAGTGAGAAAGCAAGATTTATTGAGAGGATGGAAAAGCTCCCACAGTGGGAGGACCTGAAGGGATTGCCCCTTGCCTTTCTATTTCAATAGGATGGAAGTAAATGCTGAAGAACTTATCCCTACTACTAGTGAGAATGTAAAATGGCACAACCACTTTGGAAAATGTTAGTTAATTTGCAAAATAGTTAAACATATGATGACCTGTCATTCTACTTCTGGGTAGTTACACCAGAAAACTGAAAGTCTACACCCAATAAAGACTTGGACAAGAAGTTCATAGCTGCTTGATTTGTTCCCACTCCCAAACTGGGAACACCCTAAATGTTTACCAACAAGTAAATGGATAAACAAATCATGGTATATCTTTAAAATAGAATACTACTCAGCAATAAAAGTAGGGCTATACTTACCAACATGGATAAACTTCAAAAAAAAAAAAAGATTTTCTGGCATGGGGTGTGGGGTGTGGCGGGGTAGAAAGAAGGGATTATAAAACAACAAGAGGAAACTTTTGTGGATTGTGAATATTCTCATTATCTTGTTCATTATGGTAGTTTCACAAATGTATACATATATAAAAACTTTTATCAAATTATACACTTCATACATTTACAGTTTATTGTGTATAAATTAAAGCTCAATAAAACTATTAGAAAATAATAGGACTGTTATGCTTTTAGGCTGTAAGATATAGTGACTGGTTATAATTCAAATGAAAGCAAGTAATTCAATTTTCTGCAATGTTTTAGAATAATTCTCATTCATAAGACTACTTGTAAAATGAAATTTATGTTCATTGAAATGTTTTTTTTTTTTACAAATAGTCTCATCTTTCATTTTTTAAAAAGTAGACTCTCATGCTATGAGAACTGTTGCAATTTCAGTTTTATTGCTTACTTGGCTGAAGAGACTAAATAGCTCTAGGAAGCAAGTATTTCTCTTTGTTTGGTTTGGTTTGGTTTTTAATTCCCATGCTAGCCCCATTCCTACAGTGCCTAGAACAATGGGACTATGATGATGATGGGAGTTTAATACATGCCTTGACTTAAATGTATAATCAAAAGGCCTAAGCGATGTACTCTTAGTTGCTGATGGAAAGAACTCTTCCATGGGCATAAAATAATTTTAAAATATAAAGTAGAAGACATTCAAAGTAGTAAAATACATACGTATTTTTAACCTTCAGATAAATAACTATTTTTTTGTGAATAAATTTAATTTAAAATTTCTCCATGTATAAAAGCAAAATTTTGCTCTCCTTGGTAAGTATGATTTTTAAAATGCAGGCATTCATTAATTTTACCTTACCACAATGGGTGATAAACAGTACAGGTTTTGTTGCTAGCAAGACACAGTGATGATGGGCAAATGTTTAATCGCTGTTATTGTTATTTTCTGCATCTGTCATATGATAATAGCAGTACATTCTTCATATAGTTGTAAAAGACCGTGAAATAATGCATGTAAACTACTGTAATAGATGCCATGATATGACCCCAGATTCCCTTTCCTGGCTGACACCCTGATTTTCCCAGTTGCTTAAAATGTTGGCTATTGAGGGTTCACAGCTGAGGCCCTCTTCAGGAATTGTTCTGGACCAAAGGGAGCTGTCTAACCCAAGGATACACAACCTTTCCTGGGGCAGCCTGGATCCAATGACTGGTACTTGCAGGGGAATCAGGCCTGGCTCTTTCCACAGTTGGGACAACTGTGAACCGGCATTCTAGCTCCAGAATTCTCTTTAGCATTGGCTCAAGGTCTGGTGCAATTGCACTGCACTTAAACTTCTCCTCTGCACAATACCATTGTCCTTACTCCAATAAGTTTCCTGTATGCAAATCCAAGAGTTTATGGTTCTGGTTTCCAGGAAACCCTACTGCTACAGTTTGAATGATAGTGTTTCCTCTAAAATTCATGTTGAAATTTAATTCCTAATACAACAGTATTAAAAAGTATAGCCTATGTCAGAGATTAAGTCATGAAGGTTCTGTTCTTATAAATAGGAGTTAGAACCTTTATAAAATGGCTTAAGATTGAAAGGCACCCTTCTTGCCCTTTGCCATCTGTCATGTGAAGAGATAGAGTGTGTCCCCTCTAGGAGACATAGCAACAAGGCATCATCTTGGAAGTAGAGATTGTAACTCTGGTACCAGGCACTTTGGACTTCCCACCCTTCAGAACTGTGAGAAAGAAATTTCTATTATGTATGCATTAACTATTCTGTGGTATTTTTGTTATAGCAGCACAGCTGGACTACATACCATAGTTGGCCCCAGAAGTTAGTCTAGAAAGCAGATGCTTTAATCCTGTCAGGAATTTGATTGGGATTGCTTTGAATCAATAGAATGAATTAGAATAGATTGATATAGCTACTTATTGAATTTTCCAATCCATTAGTATGATATGTGCTTGCCCTTATTTTTAAAAATTTTCTACACAAAATTCTGTGTGTGTAGAGAACTAGAGAAATTTAATTACACGTTTATTCCTTAGTACTTTATGTTTTGACAGTTTTTGATATATTTGATATTATAAATTGTTATTAAACTGTTTTGCACTATATTAACATTTCACATTGCTAAATTTATTTCTTAATTCTAATAATTTTTCTATAGTTTTAAAAACTTTTCTGTCACCATCTTGACTGGTAATAATATTTATATTTCTTACTTTCAAATCCTTATGATTTTTATCTTTTTTCTTGCATTATTTCACTGACAAGAACTAGCTGGGCTCAGTGGCTCAGCCTGTAATCCCGCGACTTGGGAGGCCGAGGTGAGTGAACTGCCTGAGCCCGCGGGTTCTAGACCCACCTGGGCAACTTGGCAAGACCTCATGTCTACAATAAACAAAAAAAAATTAGCCGGGCGTGGTGGAGTGCGCCTGTAGTTCCAGCTACTTGGAAGGCTGAGGCGGAAGGATCACCGGAGTCCAGCAGGTCAAGGCTGTGGTGGCCAGGAGAGTGCCACTGCACTCCAGTCTGGGTGACAGAGTGAGACACCAACTCAAAAAAAAAAGAAAAGAAATTCTATACAATGAGAAAATAATGTTAATAGACATAAAATTGTCTTATTCCTGACTGTGGGGGGACAACCAATATTTACCATTAAATGTGTTTTCTCTGGGTTTTTAATAAATATATTTTATATTTAGAAAGATTATTTATGTGACTAGTTTGTGAAGAGTTTTTGACATGAGATGGGTTGGCCCTTTATCACATGCTTTTTTTGTATCTATTAAGATGGTCATATAACTTTTTCTGTTTATTCTGTTAATGTAATACATATAATTGAATTTGTGAAGAGCTATTTTTAAAAATGTCTATTACAAGTTAGTGGCAAAACCTTCTGGCACTAATATTTTCCTTGTGAAAAAAATGTTTTAATTATACATTAAATTTTTTTATTATTTTTAAAAAATGTATTATAAAGATGTGGGGTACAATTAAGGTTTAGGTATATAAACACTGATCATGCAGGTACCCTTGTTGATGAGGGATGTCCCTCCCTCCTCTAGCAGTTTCCCTCAATTGCCAGTCCCACCCTCCTCCCCTGAAAGTTTTCCCCTACTGCCAAAACTTTCTTATAGCATTATAATTGTTCAAGGCCACCTTATGAGTGAGAACACATGGAACTCAGTTCTTTGTTTCTTTGATAAATCATTGAGTATGATTGACTCCAAATCCACCCAAGTTGCTGCAAAGTCCATATATTTGTCCTTCTTTATGGCTGCATAATATTCCATTGTGTATATTTACCACATTTTTTTTAACCAGTCCAGCTTCAATGGGCAACACGGTTGGTTCCATGTTTTTACTATTGTGAATAGAGCTGCAACAAACATATGTGTGCAGGGATCTTTTTCATAGAATAATTTGATTTCCTCTGGGTATATTCCCAATAGGGGAATTGCTGGGTCATATGGAAGGTCAATTTCTAGTTCTTTCAGGAACTGTCAAACTGTCTTCCAAAGAAGTTGTACTAGTCTGCATTACCACTAGCAGTGTAGAAGCATTCCTTTTTCTCCACATCCTTGCCAGCATCTGTTGTTGTTTTGTTAATGATGGCCATTCTTACAGGGGTTAGGTGATGTCTCAATGTGGTTTTGATTTGCATTTCTCTGATAATGAGTGAGGCTGAGCACTTTTTCATGTGTCTATTGGCTGCCTATAATTCTTCTTTTGAGAAGTGTCTATTCATGCCTTTGCCCACTTTTTAATGGGGCTGGTTTTTTTTTCCTTTTGGCGCGTTTGAGTTCCTTGTTGATCCTAGGTGCTAAGCCTTTGTCAGATATACAGTTGGCAAATATTTTTTCCCATTCTGTGGGCTGTCTCCCTGCTCTCTTGATGGTTTCTTTTGCTTTGCAGAAGCTCATCAGTTTGAAGAAGTCCCACTTGTCTATTTTATTTCTTATGGTATGGGCACTTAGGGTTCTGATCAGGAATTGGTTGCCAGTTCCAATTTCCGTAAGGGTGTCTCCTGCATTTTCTAAGATTCATATAGTTTGAGGTATTACATTTAGGTCTTTGATACATTTAGAGTTAATTTTTGTGTGAGGTGATAGGTGGGGGTCCTGCTTCAATCTTCTGTATGTGATCAGCCAGTTTTCCCAGCACCATTTACTGAATAGGTTCTCCTCTCCCCAGTGGTTGTTGTCGGAGGCTTTGTCAAAGATGAGTTGGTTGAGGAATTGAGGCTTTGTTTTCGGAATCTCTATCCTGTTCCATTGGTCTATGTGCCTGTTCTTGTACCAATACCAGGCAGTTTTGATTACTGTAGCCTTATAGTAAAGTTTGAAGTCTGGAAGTGTGATCCCTCCTGCTTTGTTTCTTTTGGTAAGGATTGTTTTGGCTATTCGTGGTCATTTATGTTTCCATATGAATTTCTGCATTATCATTTCCAGGTCGGAGAAGAATGCTGTTGGTAACTTAATGGGTATTTTGTTGAATCTGTAGATTGCCTTTGGTAGGCTGGACATCATAACAATGTTGATTCTTCCTATCCATGAGCATGGAATATTTTTCCATTTGTTTCCGTCTTCTTGGATTTCTTTGAGCAGTGTTTTGAAGTTCTCATTGTAAATGTCTTTCACTTTTCTGGTTAGGAAGATGCTGATGTATTTGTGTTTGTGTGTGTGTGTGTGTGTGTGTGTGTGTGTGTGTGTGTGTGTGTCTATTGTGAATGGGATTGTGCTTTTAATTAATTTTTAAAACAGATAATCATTCACATTTTCTCTTATCCTTGCTTTAGTATTTCTTGTGTTTTTGAATAGATTTGATCATTTGAACTCAATGTTCAAGTTTATTATCTTAAAGTTGTTTATCATCCATATCTTTTTTAATGTCCTTAGCGCAACAACTAATAGCAAATTTTTTACTTAATTTGCATTTTCTCTTTCTTTTATCTCCTCTCCTCTGTTATGCCCTTTCTTTCTCCTTTCCTTTCCTCTCTACTTCTGTCCCCCCCTTCTCTCCTTTCCTTCCTCCCTTCCTTACTTTTTTCTTCTTTCATTCCTCTTCCCATTACTTCTTCTTCTCTCTTACTCTCTCCTTCTCAATAAGTCTTGGTAAAGTTTATTAATTGTATTAATCTTTTCAAAGAAATACATTTTAAAAATGTATCCTTATAGTACATTTGATCTTTATTTCATTAAATCCTTCTCCTTATTAATTCCTCTCTACTTTCCTCTTATTTAAAATACTATTCTTTTCTAGAATCTAGAGATGAGTACTTTGATAATTAATTTTAAGCACTTTCTTCCTTTTCAATATATTCATTTAAGGCTATAAATTTTTCTCTAAATACAGGATTAGCTGCATGCCATAACTTTTGTTATATCATAGCTTCACATTTTTTTTTCAGTTCAAAGCAGTTAATAATTTTCCTTGTGATTTCTTCTGCTACCCATGGGTTAATTAGAAGTTTATTGCTTATTTTCTAACTATCTGTGGACATTCTAATGATATATATATTTAAAAATACTGATTTCTAACTGAATTCTACTGTGATACAATGACCACTTGTGTACCTAATCCTGAATTGTACCCCACATCTTTAAAATTTTAAAAAAAGAAAACATTCTCTGTATGAATTCAGTCCTATAAAATTTGTTTAAAATTGCCTATGTCTCAGTGCAGGGTCAGTTATGGCAAATGTTCTGCTTGTATTTGAAAAAATGTGTATTTCTCAGTTGTTGAATGTAATTTTGTGTATATATGCCAATTAAATCCAATTTATTAATCATGATGTCATATCTTATTTATTGCTTCTAATTTTTGGCTGCTTTCTTTTTTCAGTTATTGAGAGATATATGTTGAACTTCTCCAACTATGATTTTGGATTTGTCTATTTTTCCTTTAATCAGTTATGGATTTACATATGTTGAGATTGTGTTACTAGACACTAACACATTGAAAATTATTATATTTTCCCATTGAATGGACACATTGATATGAAATATACCACTGCTTCTCCTATTATATTAAAGTCTATTTTGTTTAATATCAATATAGCAAAACCAGCTTTCTTTGGTTAGTGTTTGCATGGCATATATTTTATCATCATTTTATTTCCAAGTTTCTTTATTGTTATACTTAAGTGTCTCTAATAAGCAATATAGATTTGGATTCTGTTATTTTGCTCAATCTAAAAATATTTATCTTTTAACTACAGTATTTAGTTCATTTTAATTTATATAGTTACTGGGTTTAAAACCTTTCCTTCCTTTCTTTCTTCCTTCCTTCCCTTTCTTTCCTTGTCAAATAGTTATTCCAACAGCTTTAGGTAGTACAAATGGTGTTTGGTGGCATGGACGTATTGTATAGTGGCAAAGAATCTGGGATTTAGATGTACCCCTCCCCGACCTGTGTACATTGTACATAATAGGTGATTTTTCATCCTTTCTCCCCTGTCACCCTCCCCTTTCTGAGTCTCCAATGTCCATTATACCATTCTATATGGCTTTGCAAATCCTTAGTTTAGCTCCCACTTATAAGTGAGACCATGCAGTGTTTGTTTGGTTTTTTATTCTTGTGCTAGTTTACTTAGGATGAGGTTCTCCAATTCCATCCATGTTGCTGCAAAAAACATTTTTTTTTTAATGGTTGAATAGTATTCCATGATGTATATATACCACATTTTCATTATTCACTGATCAGTTGATGGTAGTTTAGGCTGATTCCACATCTTTGCAATTGTGAATAGTGCTTTGATAAACATACGAGTGCAGATTTCTTTCTTTTTGTCTCTTTCTGTACCTTTGAGTAGATACCAAGTAGTGGGATTGATGGCTCAAATAGTATAGATCTACTTTTAGTTCTTCAAGAAATCTCCATACCACTTTTCATAGAGGTAGTACTAATTTAAATTCCCACCAACCACATATAAGTGTTCCCTTTCCACTGCATCCACGCCAACATCTATAGTTTTATAATTTTTAAATAATGGCCATTCTGCCCTGGTGTAAGGTGACTTTAATTTGTATTTCCCTGATTATTAGAGATGCTGAGCATTTTTTTCATATATTTGCTGGTCATTTGTATATCTTCTTCTGAGAGATGTCTGTTCATGTCACTTGCCCAATTTTTAATGGGTTTATTTGATTTTTTCTTGCTGATTTGTTGGAGTTCTTTGTAGATTCTGGATATTGGTCCTGTGTCAGATGTATAGTTTGCAAATATCTTCTCCCATTCTGTCGGGTGCCTATTACTCTGTTTTTTTTTGTTTGTTTGTTTTTGCATTTGCTTTTGCATTTGGGGTTTGCCTAGGCCAATGTCCAGAAGAATTTTTTTTTTTTAAGTTTTCTATGGTTTCAGGTCAGATATTTAAGTTTTTAATCTATCTTGACTGAATTTTTGTATATGGTGAGAGATAGGGATTAAGTTTCACTTTTTTGCTTGTAGCTATGCAATTTTTCCCAGCACCATTTATTGAATAGGGTGTTTTTTCCCAGTGTATTTTTTTTTTCTGCTTTGTCAAAGATCAGTGGGCTGTAGGTATTTGGGTTTATTTCTGCATTCTCTATTCTGTTCCACTCATCCATATTTCTGCTTTTGTACCAGTACCATGTTGTTTTGGATACTATATCCTTGTAGTATAATTTGAAGTCAGGTAACTGTGATGCCTTCAGCTTTGTTCTTTTTGCTTAGGATTGCTTTGTCTCTTTGGCTATTTTTCTGTTCTACATGAGTTTTAGGATCATTTGTTCTAATTCTATGAAAAATGACATTGGAATTTTGATAGGAATTGAACTTAATCTGTAGAATACTTTGGGTTAATATGGTCATTTTAACAATGATACTTTTTCCAATCAATGAGCATGGGATGGTCAACCACCTAATTTCATGTGATATTTTGTTACATGTTAAGAATATATAATATAATGATGAAATCAAAATATTTAGAGTGTTTATTGCCTTGAACATTTATCATTTCTATGTGTTGGGAGCATTTCAAGTTCTTATTTTAAAATATACAGTGTCTTGTTGTTAACCATAGTCACTGTACACTGCCATGGATCATTAGAACTTATTTGTACCCAATAACCAACCTCTCTTTATTACCCCCTTTAAAACACACATCCTGCCTAACCTCTGGTATCTATCAGTCTACTCTCTACTTCCATGTGATTCACTATTTTAACTCCCACATATGCGTAAGACCATGAAATATTTGTCTTTCTGTGCCTGGCTTTTTTCACTTAACCTAATGACTTCCAGTTCCATCCTTGTTACTACAAGTGACATAATTTCCTTATTTTTTTGTCAAATACATATAGTATGTATTTTTATAGTGTTTATATGCCCATTTAAAAATCCTTTGATCAGCACTTATGTTGATTCCATATCTTTGTTATTGTGAATAATGTTGCAATAAATATGAGGGAAGGTATCCCTTTGATATATTAATTTATTTTCCAGTGGAGAGATACTCAGTAATGAGATTGCTGAATTGAAATGTAATTTTATTTTTAGTTTCTTGAGAAATCTTCATACTGTTTTCCATAGTGACTGTGCTAACTTACATTACCTGTTCTTTGCACCCTTGTCAGCATCTGTTATTTTTTGTCTTTGTAATAAAGGCCATACTAATTGGGGTAAGATGATATCTAATTGTGGTTTTGATTTGCAGTTCCCTAATGATTGGTGATGTTGAGCATTTTTTCATGTACCTGTAAGCCATTTGTATGTCTTCTTTTGAGAAATGTCTACTCATTACCCTTGTCCAGATTTTAATGAGATGATAATGATGATTATTATTACTATAATATTTATGGTTGAATTATTTGAGTTTCCTTTGCTTATTTATGTTACTTATGTTTGCTGTGCAGAACATTTTTAGTTTAATATAGTTATATTTTTCCTATTTTTAATTTTTTTTTGCTTTTGCCTGTGCTTCTGAAGTCTTAGCTATAAAATGTTTGCCTAGACCAATGTTTAGTGTTCTCCCTCAATAGTTTTATAGTTTTAGGTCTTATGTTTAAGTCTATAGTTCTTCTTGAGTTGATTTTTGTATAGAGTGAGAGATAGGGGATGAGCTTCATTTTTCTGTATATGGATACCTGTTTTTCATCATTTGTGGATTAGGATATCCTTTCTCCAATGTGTATTCTTAGTTTTGTGAAAAATCAGTTAGCTTTAAGTATATGGATTTATTTATGGATTGTTTTATTACGTTCCATTGGTTTATATGTCTGCTTTATACCAATGCTGTTTCAGTTACTATGACCTTGTAATATTTTTTGAGTCAAGTAATGTGATTCCTCCAGTTTTATTGTTTTTGATGAAGATTATTTGGCTAGTTGGGCTTTTTATTTCATTCATGTGAATTTTAAGATATTTTTTATTTCTCTGAGAAATGACATTGATATTTTGATATGGATTAGATTACATTTAATCTATAGATTGCTTTGTGTTTTATGGTTACTTTGATAACATCATTTCTTCTGATCTATGAGCATGAATGTCTTTCAATTTGTTTGTGTCTTCTTCCATTTATTTCATCAGTCTTTGTAGTTTTACTTGTAAAGGTCTTTATCTTCTTGGTTAAATTTGGTCCTAAGTTTCTTTTTTGAGTTGGAGTCTCACTCCATGCTCAAGACCACCCCAGCGTCAACCTGCTGGACTCAGGCGATACTTCCACCTCATCCTTCCAAGTAGCTGGAACTATAGGCATGCACTACCATACCCAGTAAATTTTTTGATTTATTGTAGAGACGAGGTATCACCATGTTGCCCAGGCTGGTCTTGAACCTGTGGGCTCAGGCAATCCTCTCACCTCGGCCTCCGAAGTCTTGGGATTACAGGCTTGAACCACCATGCCTAGCCAGTATTTTAGTTTTTGTAGACAGTGTTAGTGGGAATGTTTTCTTTATTTCTTTCTCAGCTAATTCATTTTTGTGCATAGAAATGCTATTGATTTTTGTATGTTGATTTTCTGTTCTGCAAGTTTACTGAATTTAGTTATCAGATATAAGAGTTTTTGGTGAAGGTTTTAGGTGTTTTTTAGATATAGAGTTATGTCGTGTGTAAGGAGGGACAATTTTACTTCCTCTTTTTCAATTTGAATGCCTTTTATTTCTTTCTCTTGCCCTATTGCTTTGTCTAGAACCTCCAGTACTATGGTGAATAGTGAGCATTCTTGTATTGTCTTAAAGAAAAGGCTTTCCAGTTTGTCCCACTTAGTGTGATGCCAGTAATGGCTTTGTCATATATAGCCTTTATTATATTGAGGTATGTGTCTTCTATGTTTAGTTTGTTGAGAGTTTGTATCATGAAGGAATGTTGAGTTTTATCAAATGTCTTTTCTGTATCTATTGAGACAATTAAATAGTTTTTGTCCTTCATTCTGTTGATATGCTGTATTATGATTATTGATTTGCATATGTATGTTGAACTATCCTTACATCCCTAGGATAAATCTTATTTGATCATAGTCTTTCTTAATGTGCATTGGATATTGTTTGCTAGTATTTGGGGACATTTTTGTGTCTATGTTTAACAGAGATATTCATCTACAGTTTTCTTTTTCTGTTAAGTTTATCTCTGGTTTTGGTTCAAAGGTAATGTTGGCCTTGTAAAATGAGTTAGTCATTTTGGGAGGAATAGTTTGAGGAAAATTGTTATCTGTACTTTATGAGTTTGATAAGATTACACATTGAGTCTATCTGGACCTGGGTTTTCCTTTTTTGAAAGATTTTTTTTTATTACTGATTTAATCTTGTTGCATGTTATTGGTCTGTTCGGATTTTATTTTTCTTCCTGATTTAGTCTTGATAGGTTGTATATGTCCAAGAATTTATTTATTTCCTCTGTTTTCCAGTTTTTTAGTGTATAGTTCTTTATAATAGTTTCTGATGATCTTTTACATTTATGTGTATCTATTGTAATGCCTCTTTTTGGCTTCTGATTTTGCTTACTTGAGTTGTTTTTCTTTTGGGGGCGTAGTCTAGCTAGTAGTTTATCAATTTTATTTATATTTTCAAAAACCTAACTTTTGGTGTTGTTTATTCTTTGTACTTTTTTAGTCTCTATTTCATTGAGTTTAGCTCTGATTTTTATTATTTCTTTCCTTCTACTAATTTTGACTTTAATTTCTTCTTGCATTCTGGTTCCTTGGTGTGCATCATTAGATCTTTTAAGAGGGAAGTTTATAGCAAAAAATGCTTGCATCAAAAAAAGTAGAAAGGTTGCAAATAAGCTTCCCTCTTAGCACTGTTTTGCTGTATTCTATAGGTTTTGGTATGTTGTGTTTCCATTTTCATTTGTTTCAAGAAACTTTTTGATTTCTATCTTAAGTTTTTCATTGACACAATGGTCTTTCAGGAGCATATTGTTTAGTTGCCATGTATCTGAATTGAATTGATTCTCAAGTTATTCTTGGTTTTGATTTCTACTTTTCCTCATTGTTTATGAAGATGCTTGATATGATCTAGTTTTTAAAAAAATTGTTGAGACTTGTTATGTGGTATAACATGATCTATTCTGGAGAATGTTCCACATGTGGGTAAGAAGAATATGTATTCTTCAATTATTGGATGAGATGTTTTGTATATATCTGTTAGGTTGATTTGGTCTTAAGTCAAGTTTAAAAACAATGTTTCTTTGTTGATTTCTGTCTAGATTTTCTGCCTAATGCTGAAAGTGGGATATTGAAATCTCCCACTATTATTGCATTGGAGTCTCTCTTTCTCCCATTGGATCTAGTAATGTTTGATTTATGTATCCATATGCTCCAGTGTTGAGTGAATATATATACTTAGAATTGTTTTTTCTTCTTGCTACATTGATCTTTTATCATTATGTAATGACCTTGCTCGTTTCTTTTTATTGTTTTTGATTTAAAGTCTGTTTTATCTGATGTAAGTATAGGTAGTTTTGCTCACTTTTACTTCCCATTTATGTGAAGTAAAAAAAAAAACTTTTTTACATCTCTTTATTTTCAGTCTATATTGTCTTTACAGGTGAAGTGAGTTTTTTGCAGGTAGCATATAGTTGGATTATGAGTTTTTATTTCTTCATTCAGTCCATCTATATCTTTTAAATGAAAAATGTAATCTCTTTGTATTCAAGATTATTATTGACATGTGAGGATTTATTCCTGCCAATTAATTGTTTTTTTTTCTATTTGATCCATATATTTCTGATTTCTTTTGTATTTTTTTCCTATTATTCCAATTTCCACACTATATTAGCTTGGGTGTACATTCATTTACTATGTAATTAGTTATTGTCCTAGAGATTAAAATTTACATATTTGAATTATTATGTATGTAATAATTAGTTACTTTTACTTCTAAAAACTACTTTTGTGTTATTGTTATCAGTTATTTTAAACTACATGTATTGTTAAACCCCATGAGAAATTATTATTGTTGTTTCAAAGTCAACACTCATTTAGATATATCAATATTGTTATTTTTTCCAGAGATTTTTATTCTTTGTTTTTATTTTCATGTTTCTAACTGCTATCATTTTCTTTCACTGAATAATTTCCTTTAGAATTTATTTTAAAACTATCTGCTGGCATTCATTTTTTAGTGTATCTATACTTAGTCTTCTTTATTTAAGGCTATTTTGGTGAATATAGAATTCTAGGTTGGTAGTTATTTTCTTTCAGCACTTTAAAAACTTCCTTTCATTATCTCCAGGCTGTCATCATTTCTATTGAAAAGTTAGCTTGTGGAGGGGAGAGACTATCACCCCAGGCTCTCCCTCACCATTGGATCAGGAGAGACTGCCTGCTCCAGGCTTTGTCTCACCACTCCCGTACCTGGTAGGGCACTGGCACCAGGGGCTGCAGTAGGAGTCCAGAGGCAAAGTCCCATGGAAGAGGACAAGAGACGCACCCCACCACCATCTTGAAGGTGGGTCAGGAAAGTGCTCTGACTTGCTCACCATGGAGCAACAGACCCAATCTCTGTGACTGGTGGATCAATTACTCAGGGATTGATCATGACCCAGAGGTAATATCCTGAAAGCACAAACTTCAGAGGGACCTGACGAGTGCTGAGTTCCAGGCGCCCCACCCCCTACCCTGATCCAACCTTGGGATAAAAGGTGTGGCCAGAAAAGGAGAGGAAGGACTCCAAAGATCAGTGGTGAATCCAGGGCTGACTCAAAAGCCCTCCTCCCCAGCAATCCCCTGAACATCAGACTTGCATAGCTGGGCCACAACTGAGAGGTACAAACCCAGCCAGAGCTCGGATGGCAGGCGCAATAGGATAAGCCTTGCTGGGGCACCCCCTGAGAATACATACCTGGGAAAGAGACAATCCTGCATCTCCCCACCGGAGGAGATCTCCCTGACCATTGAGAGTGGGAGGGGAGGGCTGCAGCCCCACCCACCTCCACTGCCCATCTTCCTTCCTTGCTCCAGACACCAAGGAAAGAGTGAAAGAGTTGGCTCTGCAGTAGAGACCTGATTAGAGGAACAATCTAGAGCCTTCCACAAGAGGGCAGGTTTTTTTTCTTTTTCAAAAATTTTTAATATTTTTTAAAGTTTAAAAAATTCTTTGTTAGTTCATCTAGTTTTAAAAATATTTTTTCCATTCCGGGCTCAGTGGCTCAGCCTGTAATCTCGCGCCTTTGGTAGGCTGAGGTGAGTGGATTGCCTGAGCTCGCAGGTTCAAGACCCGCCTTGGCAGCGAGACCTCATCTCTACAATAAATCAAAAAATCAGTTGGGCGTGGTAGTGCATGCCTGTAATTCCGGCTACTTGGAAGGCTGAGGTGGAAGGATCGCCGGAGCCCAGCAGGTTGAGGCTGCGGTGTCCGGGAGCAGCCACTGCACTCCAGTCTGGGCGACAGAGTGAGACTCCAACTCAAAAAAAGAAAAAAATAAATAAATAAAATAAAAATTTTTTTCCTTTGTGCATGTATGTGTATGTGAAGGTTTGATCTACATCCCCTCCAATTTTTTTCTTTTTCTATTTCTTCTTTTATTTGTCCTTTTCTGTTTATGTGTGTATATGAATGATTAAGTGTTCACCTTTCAATTTTGTTGTTGTTGGTTTGTTTTTGCTTTTTTGTTCTGAGTTTTATTTAAATTTTCATTTGTTATAGTTTAAGGTGTGTGTCAATATATGTGTGAGAGTTGGATCTGAATTCCTTTTATTTATTTATTTATTATTTTAAGTCTTTCTGTTTTTCTTCTCTATTTACTTTGTGCTAGGCATGTGTATGTGTTTAGTTTTCTTGGTTTCTTGTTGTTGTCATTTGTTTTGTTACACTTTGTTGTTATTCCAGTTTGTTTTGGTGTGTGTGTGTGTGTGTGTGTGTGTGTGTACTCAATCGTTTTTTGCATTGGTTTCTGTTTTGCATCATCATATAGAGTGGTGGTGGGTGAGGAGTGGCTCTCAGGGAACACATACCACAATAAGTGAACATTGTAATTTGCAAACAGTTTTTGAATCCTAGTGCCCCATCTTCTACTTTATTCGATTTTAAACACTACAAGAGACAGTAAAGTATCCCATCCACTGTCCTATTTCAAAATAGAACAAATTCAGAGCCTGGATCAGGGAAGAATAGAGGACTGAGCAAACATCAGAAGGGAAAGCCTCTCCCACTGACACTGAATAACAGAACTAAAGAGAAAAACACGAGATCTGACACAAATGAGGAAAAAAACAAAGGGAGACCATAGGCATTTTCAAGTGTACTAAAGACAAAACTCCTGAAAAACCAGATCTTAGTGCCCAAACAATGGAAGTCACCAATGACCGGCCTCAGAATAGGGAATGGATGGAAAGGGTGAATAAACTCAAGAAAGACAAGATGCAACACCGAAAGAACTGATAGGAGAGATTTTGGCAATACAAGATGTCATCCAGGAAATAGATAGCAAGATGACAAGCATGGAAAGCAGAATTAATCTAGATGAAGAATGAATCTCAGAACTTGAAGACTGGAACATGGAATGAACCCGTTCTGTAAAAAACATAGAAAGAAGACTCAGAAAGGAAGAACAAAGTCTATAAGTGATTTGTGATTATATCAAGGGCCAAACCTATGCCTGATTGGTATTCCAGAAGAAGAAAGGGAAATGGAGGACAACTTGGAGCAAGATTTTCAGGAGGTAATCCAAGAATACTTTCCCTATCTTACCAGAGATGTGACCAGTCAAGCACAAGAGATACAGAGACTCCCACAAGACATCAAATGAGAAGACCAACCCCTAGACACATAGTAATTTGCCTTCACAAAGTAGGCACCAAAAAAATCCTAAAGGCAGTAAGAAAGAAGGGTCAGTCTACCTACTGGGGAAAACCATTCAGCATTGCAGCAGACCTATCAGCAGAAACACTATAAGCAAGAAAGGACTGGAGCCCTATATTCAAAGTTCACAAAGAAAATCAACTTAAACCAAGAATTTCCTATCCATCCAAGCTCAGCTTCATCATTGATGGAGAATTAAAATCCTTCCCAGACATCTAATCCCTAAGATATTATGCAGCTTCTAGACCAGTTATACAGGAGACACTTAAAAAGATATTAAGCACAGAAGAAAGAAAAAAAAGAATGACCACACACTTCTCAAGAGAACAGCAGAGCACAGAATCAACAGAGAATGCAACACAACAAAAAACTTGAAAACACACACATACATCAACCCCAAAGCCAAAAGAAAACAAGTAAACAAAGGAAAAACTTTATAAGAATCTTATGACAGGGATAAACAAACAGATTTCAATAATCAACCTGAATGTGAATGGACTAAAAGCACCACTGAAAAGACACAGAATGGCAAACTGGGTAACAAACCACGACCCAATTATTTGCTGCATCCAGGAGACTCATCTCACTACAAGGGACATACACAGACTCAAAATTAAAGGATGGAAAACAAGTTTTCAGCAAATGGATCACAAAAGAAGGCAGGAGTTGCAATCTTAATAACAGAAAAACAATCTTAAAGCTATAAAAAATTTAAAAAAAGTAAAAATACACTACATAATGATAAAAGGTTCAACCCCTCAACATATACGCACCCAACACAGGAGCACCAGGATTTATAAAGCAACTTACTAAGTAAAATAAAAAAAAGATATTGACTCTAACACTATTATAGTAAGGGACTTGAATACCTCACTAACAGTCCTAGATAAATCATTGAGGCAAAAAACCCACAAGGAGATCCAGAATCTAAACTTGACCCTCGACCAAATGGACTTGATAGATACATACAGATTCTTCCACCTAACAACCACAGAATATACATTCTACTCATCACCACATGGAGCATCATACTCCAAGATCAATCACATCCTTGGCCATAAATCAAGTATAAAAAACTCCTACAATTTTGAAATCTTGCCATGTACATTCTCAGACCTCAGTAGAATAAAAATAAATAACAACATCAACAAAATTTCCCAAAGTCCACAATGACATAGACAATAACAGCATGATGCTGAACAACTACTGTATCAACACTGAAATCAAAATAGAAATTAAAAGATTCCTGGAAACAAATGAAAATGAAGAAACATCTTACCATAATCTCTAGGATGCTCTGAAAACAGTTCTAAGATGGAATTTATATCTCTACAAGCACATATCAAGAAAATGGAAAGTTCAGAAGTTGAGAGTATAACAAATCACCCAAGGGAGCTGGAAAGAGAAGACCACCAAAACCCCAACTTTAGCAGAAGAATCCAAATCACCAAAATAAGAGCCCCCAAAATCCAGGACACAGAAGACAAAAATATCACAGAAAACATCATCAAAACAAAAAGCTGGTTCTTTGACATAATTAACAAGATTGATGGACCCCTAGCCAGAATGGCCAAGAGAAAGAGAGAAAAAGCCCAAATAAACACAATCGGAAATACAAAAGATCAAATCACAACTGACCCTGAAGAAATAGAAAAGATCTTCAGAGATTACTGTGTACACCAATATGGAAACAAACTTGATAACCTAAATGAAATGGAGAACATTCTGATATTACACAAAGTTGAAACAAGAAGACATTAAAAGACTAAATAGACCAATAATCAGGAAATTGCCTCTGTCATGTGAAAACTACCTACAAAAAAAAAAGCCCTGGACCAGGTGACTTTCCAGCAGAATTCTATAAAACTTATAAGGAGGATCTGATACCAATCTTATTGAAAGTTTTCTAGCAATTGAGAAGGATGGAATTCTCCCCAAAACATTTTATGAAGCTAACATCACACTGATACCCCAAATGGGTAAAGATCCAACAAAAAAAGGGAGCTAAAGGCCAATATTCCTTATAAACACAGATGCAAAAGTCCTCAACAAGATTCTAGCAAATCAGATCTAAATACACATCTCAAAAATCATCCACCATGACCAAGTAGGCTACATTCCCAGGATGCAGGGTTGGTTCAACATTTCCAAGACCATAAATGTAATTAAATACATCAACAAATGTAAGAACAAGAACCACATGACTATAGCATTAGATTCAGAAAAAACTTTCAACAAAATCCAGCATCACTTCTCAATAAAAACACTCAAACACCTAGGTATAGAAGGAAGATACCTGTAAATGGTAAGTGTCATTTATGATAAACTCACAGCTAACATATTGCTAAATGGACAGAAGCTGGAAACATTTCCCCTGAAAACTAGAACAAGACAAGGCTACCCACTCTCACCCCTCTTGTTCAACATTGTGTTGGAAGTCCTTGCTCAGGCAATTAGGCAAGAGAAAGAAATCAGGGGTATCCAAATAGGAAAAGAGGAAGTCAAGTTATCCCTCTTTGCTGATGATATGATCCTATACCTTGAAAATCCAAGAGAATCTCTCAAGAACCTACTTGCACAGATAAAGGACTTTGGCAAAGTCTCAGGGTATGAAATAAATGTGCAAAAACCAGAAAGCAGGCAGAGACCCAAATAAAAAGCACAATCTCATTCACAATAGCCCCCACCAAAATGAAATACCTTAGCATCTTCCTAACTAGAGAAGTGAAAGAACTTTGCAATGAGAACTAAAAAACATCACTCTAAGAAATCCAAGAAGACACAAACAAATGGAAAAATATTCCATGCTTATGGATAGGAAGAATCAACATTGTTAAAATATTCATCCTACCAAAGGCAATCTACAGATTCAATGTGATATCCATTAAGTTACCAACATCATTTTTCTCAGACCTAGAAATGACAACACAGAAATTCATATGGAAACACAAGCAACCATGAATAGCCAAAATAATCCTAAGCAAAAGAATCAAAGCAGGAGGTATCACACTTTCAGACTTCAAACTTTACTATAAGCCTACAGTAATCAAAAAGCCTGGTATTGGTACAAGAACAGGCACATAGACCAATGGAACAGGATAGAGATTCTGGAAGCAAAGCCTCAATCTCTCAACCAACTCATCTTTGATAAAGCCTCCAACAACAACCACTGAGGAGAGGAGAACCTATTCAGTAAGTGCTGGGAAAACTGGCTGATCACATGCAGAAGATTGAAACAGGACCCCTACTTATCACCTTACCCAAAAATTCTCTGAATGCATCAAAGACTTAAACGTAATACCTCAAACTATAAGAATCTTAGAAAACGCAGGAGACACCCTTATGGAAAACGGAACTGGCAACCAATTCCTGATCAGCGCCCTAAATGCCCATACCTTAAGAAATAAGATAGACAAGTGGGACCTCATCAAACTAACGAGCTTCTGCAAAGCAAAATAAACCATCAAGAAAGCAGGGAGACAGCCCACAGAATGGGAAAAAATATTTGCCAACTTTATATCTGACAAAGGCTTAGCATCTAGGATCTACAAGGATCTCAAATGTGCCGAAAGGAAAAACAAACAACCAACCCCATTAAAAAGTGGGCAAAGGCATGAATAGACACTTTCCAAAAGAAGATTTATGGGCAGCCAACAGACACAAAGTGCTCAGCCTCACTCATCATTAGAGAAACACAAATCAAAACCACATCGAGATACCACCTAAACCTAGTAAGAGTGGCCAAAATTAATAAAACAAACAAGATTAGATGCTAGAGAGGATGTGGGGGAAAAGGAATACGTCTACACTGCTGGTGGGAATGCAAACTAGTGCAACCTCTTTGGAAGACAGTGTGGTGATTTCTGAAAGATCTAGAAATTGACCTTCCATATGATACAGCAATTCCCTATTGGGATTATATCCAGAGGAACTCAAATCATTCTACAAAAAAGACCTACACATGTATGTTTGTTTCAGCTCTATTCACAACAGCAAAAATATGGAACCAACCATGTTGCCCATCAAAACTGGACTGGATAAAAAAAAGGTCGTACATATGCACAATAGAATATTATGCAGTCATAAAAAGGACAAACATATGGACTTCATATCCACTTGGATGAATTTAGAGTTGATCATACTCAGTGATCTATCATGGAAACAAAGAACAGAGTACCATATGTTTTCACTCATAAGCGGACCTTGCACAATATTATAGTGCTATAAGAAAGTGATTGGCAGTAGTGTGAAACTGTCAGGGAGGGCGGTGGGATTGGCAGTTGAGGGAAACTGCTAGGCGAGGAAGGGGCACACCTCATCAACAAGGGTACCTGCATAATCAATGTTTGTATACCTAACTCTGAATTGTATCCCACATCTTTATAATAAAAAAAGAATTAAAAAAGAAAAGAAAAGAAAATTTAGCTTTTGGCCTTATTGCTACTCCTATAGAAAAAAAGTTTCATTTTTAAAACCTGCTGGGTCCATGATTCTTCACACCTTTATCTCTTTAAATATTGCTTAGATCATGTTTTTCTCTCCTTATGTTAGACATTTTTAAGTTGTTTATTATGTTCCCTGCATACTTTTGTTTCTATTTAGCATTCTTTTTCTCTTTGTGTTTTCATGTTCATATTTTACATTCCTATTTCTTTAAATTCTAATATTCCTTTTGATTTGTCTTATCTTTAAATTCTAATATTCCTTTTGATTTGTCTTCACTCATTTCTCTAGTGAAGTTTTGTATATTTTAAGCCATTTCCTGAACATACAAATCAGAGCATTTTAATATCCCCTTATGATAATTTTTGTATCTATAGCTGTTAGTATTATCTAACTTTTCTTTTTTTTCCTTTGTGTTATTTGAGCCTATTTTCAGGCATGCTTGGTAATTTTGGACTGCATGCTTGATATTGCATAAGTAAACTAAAAAGTTCTTAATAATATCTTGATATTATTATCTTTTTCCTGAGTTTTTTTTTCTAGAAAGCAGTTAGAGTAAAGGCTAATAATCTTCATCCAAGTAGTGATAAGATGAGCTAAGGCTGATTTCCAGATATGTCTCTTTCTGGTTTGCTCTTACTGCTAGTCTTACCTGCCCATCGGAGGTCTTACCTGAAAGCCTGACGATTATTATATATTATGCCCTTTTACTTTATGGCTTCTAAATCTATAATTTGACTTCCAAGATCTGTGAGAATATAAAATTCTGCTTAGATTTTATAGATCTTAGCAGCAGCTTTATGTTGACATTTTCTACTTTTTACTGTATTCAACCAATAATTAATAAACAAAAGCCAATCAGAATTTTTTTTCTCCTTGATTTTGACTCCTCAATTTCTGCTAGCCTTGGAAATTCTGATTTCAAATTTTTCTGAGTTTAATTTTGAAATTTTGAATTTTAAAATTTACATTGTTAGGGTTCTACGTACCATGCTAGGAATTGGCATATATATCAACAAAAAGAATATTAAAAGTGAATGTGGGTCTTACCTAAATGCAAATACCTTCCCTCATGAAAATTAATCTCTCAAATTCAAGCTTCCTTGATTCCTCTCAGATGCCTTTGAACAGCTGTTTAGTTTGTTGTATTTGATATATTTTAAAAATGGTTTTCCATGGTAGAAAATTTGGTTTCACGCTAGTTACTCCATTGTTGATATAACTGAAAGATCTCTACTGTTTTTAAAGATTGAAGGGCATGAGAATCATTTGAAGGTCATAAAAAATATCTTTATGGGTCCCATATTTGAAGATTCTGGTTTATATTTCCATACTTAACAAAGAACCAAAAATTTTTGTCGTAACTGGTTCTGTAATCAGATTTTACATCTTTTATAGTCTATAGATCAAAACATATTATCCACCTAATCTTTTGTGATAAAATAAGCTAACCTTTTATGGACAATAATGTTAAACAGTAAGAAAAAAGCTGGAATTATCACAAAACTTGTGAATTCCTTTTTCAGTGGGATAAGAGGATATAAAAAATAAGGAATAGAAACTTATCAGGAAAAGAAAATGAGGGGAGATTCTATTTTCTGGGGGTGCAAAACTGCCTAGGTTTGAAATTAATATATAACACGTTAGTTATAAATTCGGTAGGAGTATTTGGTAGCTGCATAGAGGATCTGTATTCAGGCTGTTGAGATTCAGTCTACATAAGGCAGCCTTAAATGAAATGGTCACTGAATTGATTCACCTTCTATCAAGACACATTTTCAGATGAATTATTTTGATGTATAGATCTTGTAACTTCTTTCCTTATTGTGATTTATAGGATGTTTGGTTTGATTTTGTTTTAAAGTTATTGCAGCTGTATCTCTGCTAGACTGTTCCTGTCAATAACTAATATCTTTAAGTCTCTATTTACACCTCTGTTCAATGGAAAGGAAAATGCCTATTGTACAACTCTATTTAATTCTTTGAGGATCAATTAAGACTATTCTTATGATGTTGCTTTATAATAATAAATCAATACATTTCTAGTGGTTATTTAAAGACATAGACATAATGCAGATGATAACATAGAGGAAAGCTCAAGAGTCGCCAGAAGTCAATGATTGTTAAATATAACTGGGGTAATATTTATATTAAAAAAATTAGTGGAACAATGAAATGAGGGTTGGGCCAGATTATGGAGAACTTGATTGTCAGGCTAAGTTTGGACTTTCTTCAGTTGACAATGCGAGTTATTGCCTTAAGAAAATAGAGTTAGCATAAAAAGAAAAAAATATGGCTTTAGGTGTAAAATATTCTGGAATGGAACAATGAAAAATTAAGTGTTTACTGAAATAATCCGCATGGGAAGAAAGGAGACTTTGAACTGGCAAAAAGGAAATGAAAATGAGGAAATATTTGAGAGAGGCGTGTTAAGGACAGAATCAGTCCCAGGTGTAAAAAGTGGACCAATAGAAACATTTGTTATATCTTTACTTTTCCTAAGTTTTGATGACAGAGAGAATTAATAGAAATAGGGGACACAGGTTTGGCCCCAAATCTCAAACTTAATCTGGTTCAATAATTGCTTTTTTACTATACAGTTCCAAAAGAGATTTTTTTGTGTCTCTAGGCAGTTTTTTTCCCTCAATTGCCACTACATATGTGCATTCATTGTGTAAAAATTATAACTGTTAATATTTACTAGCATTTCTTTGTCTCATATTTATAAGCCAACATTCCAACTTCCATGTATTCACTTTTAAATAAAACACATGTACAGAATTTTTCTGACACTACATTGAATTACATGTGTAAGGGCTAAATCTGGAAAAGTTTAACAGATAAAAATCCAGTTATGCACAAGGGATTAACACAGGCAACTCCCATTAATGTTAATCATCTAACTCCTTGGCTATTAAAGTTTCACCACATTCAGAGGAAGAGGTTACATATGAAGAGGAAGAAGACAGGCAAGTAAATCATTTCCATACAGTGCATTGCATGAATCATTAAACATTTTATAAAAGACATTTGTAAAATAAAGATTTTTTTTTTTACTAGCATAAATACTAAAGAGCAGTACTTCCTTCTCAAGTTTCTCAAATTTTTTTTTGGCTCCCATCTGTGCTCAGTTTTCAGAACTTATGCTCTTGGTTATGTCTTCTGTGGAGTTCAATGCCTTATCATCTGGGATTTTATTAAACTGCTTTTTGTGTTTTAGAAATAATAATAGCCACTACTTTTTAAATGTCCATTTTATGTTAGTTGCTTTAGACCAGAGGTTATCAAAGTGTAGTCCTCTAGACCCTCAGGAGCAGCATCGCCTGAGAACTTGCTGGAAATGCAAGTTCTTGGCCTCCACTCCAGAACTATTGAATCATAAAGTCCAAGGATGGGGTCCAACAATCAGTCTTTAACAAGTGATTCTTATAAACCCTGAAGTCTGAGAACCACTGTTTTAGACTTATCTCCAATCACAATATACCTGCCTGTTAGGAATTTCCCTCTTTTTTGATTTTAAAGCTAAAGTTTAAAGATGTAAATTTTCCCAAAGTTCGACAGGTCTACAATCTCAAAGGCAGAGCTATAACATACTTCATTACTTCACACTAACTCTTTGAAAGGTGCGTTCACTGAAGACTCAATGCAGGCTTGTGTCACAGAAAAACAAAGCCTTCTTCTTGACTTCTGATGTTATGTTATGAGGCTGTGAGGAAAATATTTTGCCCCATTTTGCCTATTTTTAAAAATTCATACAATGGGTTTCAAAATAATTTATTACTAACTGTATGTGTGGGTGTGTGTATCCATATGATCAGCCAAACAATATGCTTCCACTCAGGGCCATGAGACAAAACACTAAGTTATGCTAGGTGACTAAAAAGATAAATGACTAGAGAATATATTTCCAAGGTAAGTTATACAAATGATAATATAATATGCTTTGATAAACTGGTTTGACTTCTCTTTACAATTTCTGACATGTAACATTAAGCATTTGAATTGAAACATTTGGCCCTAGTAATGGTCATGGACAGACTGAATTCTCAGCCCCTAATTCCCAGACTGCTCCTCTTACCTTTCCTAGGAATTATATTTACCTCTCTTTATACAAGATTATAACAGCATGATTAGTCCCAACTAAATCCTGTGGATATCACGAATCCTATACTTCTTCAAGGAAATTGGCTCTTCTAAGATTAGTTTTCATTCATTTTACAAATATTTTTTGAAAACCTGCTGTGTTCTCTTTACAGTGGAAGTAATTTAGGTGATAACTAGAAGATAGTGCACATTCTCTGCTTTACGGACCTTATCTGTTGGTGAAAGTGTCACATACACACAGCAAATGATAAAACAAAGAAACAAAGTAAGAAATTTTGTGGAAGAGGATCTTGCTATTAGAGTTGCTATGACTTCAGGGACCAGAGTGAGATATTTTGGTTAGAGTGATCTTGGAAGAATTCATCCTGAAAGATGAAAGTCTAGGGAAGACTCAGAGAAAAGGAGAGGAGAGGAAAGAGGAAGACACATTAAGCTTAGGCAGGGCTTCCTACCACTCTTCTCGCCACTCCATCTCCTCCCCTAGTTCTTCTCTGAATCTACTCTCCATGAAACTTTGAAATGTCACTGTGTATCTGTGCGGCCCAGTAATACAGGCTTAGCGCTATATTTTCTATTCTGTTCTCAGTCTACTAAGACTGGGAACTGTATTCAGAGATAAAGAAAAGAGTTTCACATTTCTCTGCAAGCACTGTTGACTTGTGTAAAGTATTAACCTGACTTCATAGGAAAGGAATGATGCGGGTGAAGAAAATGCTAATTGGTGTGGAAGGAGTGGAGAGGCAGGATTGTAAACTGATGTAGAGCATTCCAACCTTCAGAAAACTGCAGCTGGGAGACTTTCTGGGTGCTGGGCTCATCTAAATGCAGTGGCAGCCTGTGTTCCCAACATGGGTGAACTGAAGACCCTGGAGCTTATGCCAAGAGCTCCTTCTGAAAGCAATTATCAGGATTCACCATATGATTTCAATTCTTCATGGACTATAAAAAAGACACTTCACAATTTTTTGAAAAGAGATATGAGCAGGAATGTTGGTAGTTTATGCATTATTTAGAGGCTGCCATCCTGCCTTGTTCTTACAAAGGAGGATGACAGCATTGTCACGGTGGTTTGAATGTATGCACTGGTGGAAATAGAAACGTTAGATTTTGTTGCTTCTCTGAATGACCTGTAATCTGGTGACCTATAATTAGTTTGCTGAGGATACTAAACCCTCATTTTTTTTCACCTATCACTGAAGATAGGTGTCCGGTATCTTGTTATACTAAAGATCATATCACACATATATTTGAGAAATATAGTATAATAATAACAAAATTATTAACTCATAGAATATGAAAGCTCATATTCTATCCACAGTAATGCATATGAAAGCTAAAAGGACATTGCAAGGATGCAGCTAATTGTAGGATTGACTCACTTTTACTTCTAATCCTTCCACATAGAGCTATTTTGCATTGTTTTGAAACACTTTCAGTGAAGTACTTAAAAATTTGGATGAGGCTGTTTCACCAAGATACATTGGTAAAAATGTTTGGCAGTAGCACCATCTTATATTTTAATCGTTTCTTTGCTTTCTTTCCTTGGACTATTCACAGATCTTTTTTATTTGTTCACAAGAGAAAGTTTAGGCTTGAAACCTTTTGAGTCAACTCTGCCCATCTATGCTTATCAGTTGCTAAGTTCTTTCACTTCCACTTGTGTATATCTCTGGAAACTGCTCCCACTTTAGTCAGGATTCTACAGAGAAACAGAACCAATGAAAGACACACACACACACACACACACACACACACACACACACACACACACACACAAGCATGAAGAAATTTATTATGTGAGTTGGCTCACATGACTATAGAGGCCAAGAATTACAATACACCATCTGTCAGCTTTAGAACCAGGAAGACCTGTGATTTGATTTAGTCTGAAGCTGAAGGCCTGAGGACCCAAAGGTGATGAGGATGATTCCTAGTGTAAGTCCTGGAGTCTAAAGATCCCAAACTCAGGAGCTCTGATGTCTGAAGGTAGAAGAAGATGGATACCTCAGCTCAAGAAAACAGAAAATTTGCTCTTTCCCTGCCTTTTTGTATTTTTCAGATCCTCGGTGAATTGACTGATACCTACCAACATTAGTGAGGGTGATCTTCCTCACTCAATTTACCAACTCAAATTGTAATATCTTCTAAAAACACCCACACAGACAGATCCAGAAAGAATGTTTTGCCAGCCATCTGGGCAACCCTTAACCCAGTCAAGTTATCACATAAAATACATCATCACACACCTCAATTCCCTCCTCTTACTCCCTAATGCAGCCCCTTCTTACCTCAGATGCTGAATATTCCTGTTGGTTCTCTTCTTTATCCAAAACAATGCATAGGTTTTGCATTGCCAGAATAATCTCTGAATACATCTTAGGTCACGTCACTGAAAACTCAAAACTACACTACTCTGATTTGCTCCCCAAATAAAGTATAAACTCCTCTGTGAAATATTTAGGCTTATCCTTCAAAGTTTGACCACTTCCTGATGTACACACTATGTTCCAAGTAGCCTGAACTATAAGTGTTTCTCTCACATAGATTTAAGGGGTACAAATGCAGGTGTTTTTTACATGAATATATTGAGTAGTGGTGAGGTTTGGACTTTTAATGTAGCCATCACCTGAATAGTGCATATTATACTCATTAAGTAATTTCTCATTCTTCACTCTCCTTCCACCATCCCACACTTCTAAGTTCCCAGTGTCTATTATTCCACACTCTGTGCCCTGTGAACATGTTATTTAGTTCCCACTTATAAGTGAGGATATGAAATGTTGACTTTCTATTCCTGGGTTATTTTACTTAAGATAATGGCCTCCAGTTTCAACCATGTTGCTGCAAAAGACATAATTTTACTATTATTTTTATGTCTTGAGTAGTAGCCCATGGTGTGTATATATACTAAAATATACTAATTTAAAAAAATCCAATTATCTGTCGATGGACACAGGCTGATTCTGTATCTTTGCTATTATAAATTGTGCTGAAATAAACATATGAATACAGGTATCTTTTTTATAGAATGATTTATTTTCTTGTGAGTAGCTAACAAGTAGTGGGATTGCTGGATTGAATGTTCTATTTTTAGTTTCTTGAGACATCTCTATATTGTTTTAAATAGAGGTTGTACTAATTTACATTCCCAACAATAGTCTGTAAGCATTCCCTTTTCTCTACATCCTCACCAACACCTGCTATTTTCTTATGGCTTAATAAATAGTCATTTTGACTAATGCAAGATGGTATCTCATTGTGGTTTTTTTATTTCTCTGGTGATTGTTAGCATTGTTTCATGCTTATTGGCCATTTGTATGCCTTCCTTTGAAAACTATCTGTTCATGTCTGTTGCCCATCTTTTAATGGATTTATTTACATTTTTCTTGTTGAGTTTGAGTTCCTTAAAGATTCTGGATATTAGTTCTTAGTCGGATGCATAGTTTGCAAATATTTTCTCCCATTTTGCATGTTGACATTTCACTCTGTTGATTATTTCTTTTGCTGCGAAGGTTTCTGCATTGTCTCATTGTCTATTTTGGTTTTGTTGCATTCACTTTTGAGTTCTTAGTCATTAATTCTTTGCCACACTAATGTTCAGAATAGTTTTTTCTAGGGTTTCTTCTAGTCTTTTTATAGTTTCATGTCTAATAATTAAGTCTTTAATCCATCATGAGTTAATTTTTGTATATTCATTCTTCTTCTGCATATAGCAATTCAATTTTCCCAACTCTTATTTATTAAATGAGTTTTCTTTTCTCCAGAGTATGTTTTTATTGGCTTTGTCAAAGATCAGTTGGTTATAGCTATGTGGCTTAATTTCTGGGTTCTATCTTCTTTTTCATTGATTTGTGTGCCCATTTTAATGCCAGAACCATGCTGTTTTAGTTACTATACCCTAGTAGTACAGTTTGAAGCCAGATAATGTGATGCCTTAAGCTCAATAGCTCTTTCTTATTCACATGCCACACTCATATTTTAGTAATTTAAAATTTTCAAATTAAATTTAATAGCTCCCTACAATTAGGAGACATTTGTTTCCTTAATTACTAGGTTTCAAATTAGAAGCATTCCTTAACATTTATAGCATGTACAACAAGGCTATCTCTGCAATGAAAGCTGTCCTATTGCTTATGATCAGGTATTCTTTCCTTTGAACCTCCATGTATTAGTTATGTTTTGCATAGCAAAATATTCTAAATTTAATGACTCAAAATAGCACGCATATATCATCTTAACATTTCTGTAGGCCAGGGCTTTCAGTAACAGCCTAACTGGGTCCTCTGCTTAGGGTTTTAAAAGTCTGTGATCAAGTTATTAGCTAGGTTGGGCTGTGTTCTCATCTGAAGGCTTAACTGAGAAGGAAGCTGCTTCCAAGATTTCTCAAGTTGCTGGAAGAATTTATTTCCATGGAGTTGCATGATTCATAGCAACTCATTTCTTCAAAGCCAGCAGTAAAGTAGGAGGAACTTCAATTAAATGGGAATTATGGTTTTATGTAATTAATCCCCTCTGCCACTTTCCATTGATTAGAAGCAGTTGCAAATCTTGCCCACACTCAAGAAGAAATTGCACAAGGGCATCAACACCTTGAGAATAATGAGTGTCCCCTTAGAAACTTTCTGCCATACTCTTTGTTACATTTTCTTCTACTATGTCTCTCTTATCTTTTGATAAGCTGATTTTCTCTTTATTAGATATTTTGCTACATAGGTTTAATGATAGCCTATCTATACTTTATTATGCCTGCTGTTTGATGCAATGTGAGTAAAATAACTCATTAGTTGAATTGATCTCTGGATTCTGTATTTCTCTGTAGACATACTGCCTAATTAGGAACAAATCAGCATCTAACATTATGCTGTTGTCACTCATTAAATATTTTAGATCTTGAAACTATTAAGCACTTGCATTTGTAGTTTGAATATAATTCTGTCCTCAAGATGATATAAGTATTATATTTTGTGATATATGAAAATATTATAAGTAAAGTAAAATATAAGTATTATATTTTGTGTTATATGAAAGATGCCTTGATACCCTTTGTTTTCCAGAAATTTCATGTACTTGATATTAGGGCACTCTGTTTTTCTTAATTCTATTTTCTTAGTTTTTCATGAAACATTAGCAGCTATGGAAAGCTTCAACATCTTTATAAGGGGAACTAGAAAAGAGGTATATTTGGGGACAAGGAAGAGTGGTTGGCCATGGTCACAAGGTAGGAGAGAGTCTGTGAAGAAAGAGTAAGAAAGTAAGAGAATCAGCCATTAGCGAAAGGATTTCCCAAAAGGTTTCCATAGGACTGTTATTCTTTGACATGTTAAAGATGTTATAATTAATAAAAATTCTATTGTCCAAGGAATTTAAGTGATGTTAAACAGATTTCCTCTAAAGTGCACCCTTCAGAGTTCTTAATATGCATTATATGCATCCAAAAAGAGGACTTAACAGGCAGCTTCTCTGAATTTTTTTCTTGGAGATTAGTGTGTGTGTGTGTAAAAGAATTAGAGAATTTCCTGGTTGGTTAAAAAAAAAACAAAACAATTTAAGTTGAAAGGAAAAATGCAAAAATTACATTTAATTCATATGTTAACTCTTGCATTGTCTGAGAAGACAAGATCATAGCTGTGTGGGTGTGGTGAAGGGAGGGACAGCTGAGTGCAAAAAGAAGGAATAGAGACACTTTAATACATCCATGTTTGCATTAAATGAATTTAGATAACTTGAACATACCTTCTCCACTAGTTAGCAAATCTATGAGGGAAAGATCTATGGTCAATGTAGCAACTTGATAAAGTGTCCACTAAATCTTTTGAACAAGGAGTAAATATCAAAATATTCACTTTTAAGACCAGAATTGGTTTTACATTTAGGTCTTTGATCCATTTAGAGTTGATTTTTTTGTGCATGGTGATGGGTAAGGATTTTGTTTTAATCTTCTGCATGTGGTCAGCCAGTTTTCCCACCACCATTTACTGAATAAGTTACCCTTTCCCCTGTGGTTTTTAGTGAAGGCTTTATCAAAGATGAGTCAGTTGAGAAATTGAGGTTTTGCTTCCAGAGTCTCTATCCTGTTCCAATGGTCTTGATGCCTGTTCTTGTACCAATATTAGGCTGTTTCGATTATTGTAGTCTTATTATAAATTTTAAAGTCTGGAAGTGTGATACCTCCACTTTATTTCTTTTGCTGAGAATTGTTTTGGCTATTTGTGATTATTTATGTTTCCATATGGATTTCCATATTGTCACTTTGAGGTCTGAGAAGAATGATGCTGGTAATTTAATATATTGTGTTAAATCTGTAGATTCTCTTGGGTAGGATAGATAGCCTAACAATGTTGATTCAAACTATAAGAACCTTAGAAAATTCAGGAGACAACCTTATGGAAATTAGAACTGGCAACCATTTCCTAATCAAACCGCCAAGTACCCATGCCATAATATAGACAAATGGGACCTCAACAAACTGACAAACTTTCACAAAGCCAAAGAAACCACCAACAGAATGGGGAGACAGCCCACAGACTGGGAAAAAATTATCTTCCAACTCTATATCTGGCAAAGGCCTAACATCTAAGATCTACAAGGAACTCAAATGTTCCAAAAAGAAAAAAACAGGTGGTCTCATTACAAAGTGGGCAAAAGATATGAATAGACAGTTCTCAAAAAAAGACCCATGAGCAGCCAACAGATACATGAAAAAATTCTCAGCCTCACTAACCATCAAAGAAATGCAAATTAAAGCCACACTGAGATACGGCCTAACTCCAGTCAGGATGGCCATCATCAATAATGCAACAAACAAACAAACAAAACAGCAGATGCTGGAGAGGATGCAGGTAATAGGGAACACTCTACTCTGTTGGTAGGACTGTAAATTAGTACAGTCTCTGTGGGAAACAGTGTGGTGATTCCAAAATGTCCTAAAAATCGACCATCCATATGACTCCAGCAATCCCCATTCTGGGAATATACTTGGAGGAACTCAAATCACTCTATGAAAAAGATACCTGCACACATATGTTTATTGCAGTACCATTCACAATAGCAAAAACATGCAACCAACCATGCTGTCCATTAAAACTGGACTGGATAAAAATAATGTGGTACATATACATGATGGAATATTATGCAGCCATAAAGAAGCACACAATTATGAACTTTGCAGCAACTTGGATAGTTTTAAGTGTCTATAGTACTGAGTAATCTATAACAGAAACAAAGAACTGAATACCACATGTTCTCACTCATAAGTGGACCCTGAACAATTACAATTATCATAATACTATAAGAAAGTGATTGGTAGTAGTAGAAACTGCCGGGGGAGGGGCGGGGCAAGTGTACACACTTCATCAGTAAGGGTACTGGATCTCAAACCAGGTGGAGACCAAATTGAGGCCCAACCTTTACCTTACAATGACCATTTGTAAACCTAACCCTGAATTGTACCCCACATCTTTAAAATAAAAATGAAAAAAAACAAACAAAAAAAATACGAGTGGAATAAATAATATCCACATGACCTCATATGGAATTAGAAGCTAAATATGCTACCAGAAGTTTTAAACTAAATATAATTTTTCTATATCTTTTCTTCCTAATGAATAATCTCCATCAAACTGTTTACTGAAAAGGACATTGGCCTTTCCTGTAATAGTCTAAGGTTTATTTCACTAGATTCAAAGACTGAAGGTTTATAAACTTGAAATTTATTTATTTATTTATATTTTAGATATGGGGGTACAGATGCATATTTGCTACATGGACGCAGTGGTGGGAGACTGGGCTTGGGTGGCCTTCCCCAGATAGTGAACGCTGTGCCCCGTAGTTAGTTTCTTAACTCTAACTTCCCCCTATTTATTGATGTTCCCATTGTTTATTATTTCCATCTGTGTGACCATTTAGTTCCCACATATGAGTGAGAACATGTCGTGTTTGGTTTTCTGTTTCTGAGTCAGTTTACTTAGGATGATGATCTCCAGCTCCATCCTTGTTGCAAAGGGCATTATTTCATTCTTTGTGATGGCTGTGTATCATTCCATGGGGCATATATACCATATTTTTATTATCCACTGATCAGTTGATGGGCATTCAAGTCAATTCTGCAACTTGGCAGTTGTGAATTAGGCTGTGATGAACATGTGGGTGCTGTTGTCCTTGTGATATAATGGTCTCTGTTTCTTAGGGTAGATACCTGTTAGTGAGATTACTGGACCAAATGGTAGATCTACTTTTAGCTTTTTGAGTGTTCCTTATACTGTTTACCATAGAGGTTGTACTAATTTATACTCTCACGAACAGTGTATAAGTGTTCCCTTTTCACATATGCACCAGTATCTATTATTTTTTTATTTTTCAGTAATGTCTATTCTGATTGGTATAAGGCGGTATCACATTGTAGTTTTAATTTGCATTTCCCTGATTATGAGTGATGTTGAGCATTTTTTTGGAGTATTTTTTCATTTTTTGGGACCATTTGTATATCTTCTTTTGAAAGATGTCTATTCATGTCATTTGCCTACTATTTAATGAGGCTATTTGCTTTTTTTTGATGATTTGTTTGAGTTCTTTGTAGAGTCTGGATATTAGTCCTTTGTCAGATGTATAGCTTGCAAATATCTTCTTCCATTCTGTAGGTTGTGTGTTTGCTTTGTTGATTATTTCTTTGACTGTGTAGAAGCTTTTTTGTTTAATTAAATCTCACTTGTTTTTGTGTTTGTTGTATTTGCTTTTGGGGTTTTAGTCATAAATTCTTTGCCTAGGCCAATAGCAAGAATACTTTTTCTAATGTTTTCTTCTAGGGTTTTTATGCTTTCAGGTCTGATGTTTGTCTTTAATCCATCTTGAGTTAATTGCTTTGGCTATTTTGGTTCTTTTTTTGGTTCCATATGAATTTTTAAAAATCTAATTCTCTGAAAAATGATGTTTGATAGGGATTGTACTGAGTCTGTAGATTACTTTGACAAAGTACTGGTCATTTTAATCATGTTGATTCTTCCAATCCATGAGCATGGGATGTTTCTCCATTTATTTGTGTCCTCTGAAATTTCTTTCATCAGTGTTTTGTAATTCTCCCTGTATAGATCTTTTGCCTTCTTGGTTAAATATATTGCTAGGCATTTTAGCTTTTTGGCTGCTATTATAAAGGAAACTGAGGTATTAATTTGATTCTTAGTTTTGTTGATATTGTTGGATAGTAGTATTACTGACTGGTGTGTGTTGATTTTTTATCATGAAACTGTATCAAATTCATTTATCAGGTCCAGGAGTCTTTTGGAGGAATCTTTTAAGGTTCTCTATGTATAAGATCATATTGTGAGCATACAGAGATAGTTTAATTTCTTCTGTTCCAATTTGGATACACTTTATTTCTTTTTTCTTGCCTGAATTACTCTGACTAGGACTTCCAATACTATGTTGAATAGGATTGGTGAAAGTGGGCGTTCTTGTCTTGTTCCAGTTCTGACACTGGCTACGGGTTTGTCATGTATAGTTTTTATTATTTTGAGGAATGTTCCCTCCATGCCTATTTTGCTGAGAGTTTTTATCATGAAGCAATTCTGTATTTTATCAAATGCTTTTTCTGAATCTATTGAAATGATCTATGATTTTTGTTTTAAATTCTACTTATGTAGTGGATCATGTTAATTGACTTGCTATGTTGAACCACTCTTGCGTTCCTGGGTTAAATCCCACTTGATTGTGGTGTGTTTTTTTGTGTGTGTGTGTGTGTGTGTGTGTGTGTGTTTTAATGTGCTGTTGAATTTGGTTTGCTAATACTTTGTTGAGGATTTTTATGGCTGTGTTCATAAGGGATATTGGTCTGCAGTTTTCTTTTGTGTGTGTGTCTTTTCCTGACTTTGGTATCAGAATAATACTGGTCTTGCAGAATGAGTTAGGGAGGATTTCCTCCTCTTTAATCTTGTGGAATAGCTTCAGTAAAATTGGTACCAGTTCTTCTTTGAAGGTATGGTAGAATTCAGCTGTGAGTCCATCAGGTCTTGGACGTTTTTTGTTTGGGAGACTTTAATTAGTTTTAATTGCACTACTCATTATTGGTTTGCTCAGGGCTTCTATTTCTTCCTGATTCAAGGTTGGGAGTTGTATGTTTCCAAGAATGTATCCATTTCCTCTAGATTGTCTAGTTTGTCCGCATGGACGTGTTTATAATAGTCTTGGATGATCTTTTGAATTTCCTTCGTATTAGTTATAATCTCTCATTTTTCATTTCTGATTGAGTTAATTTGAGTCTTCTATCTTCATTTCTTAATTATTCTAGCTAGTTGTCTATCAATTTTATTTGTCTTTTCAAAGTACCCATTTTTTGTTTCATTGATCTTTTTATTGCTTTTTTAATTTCAATTTCATTTAGTTCTGATCTGATTTTTATTACTTTTTTTTTCTTCTGCTAACTTTTGGTTTGCTTTGTTCATGTTTTTCTAGTTCCTTTATGTGTGATGTTATATTGTCAATGTGTGATTTTTCAGTCTTCTTATTGTAGGCCTACAAAGCTGTGAACACAGCTTTGGCTATGTCCCAGAAGTTTTGATAACTTGCTTCATTGTTGATATTCATTTTAAGAAATTTAAAAATGTCTATCTTTGTTTCATTGTTGACTCAAAGATCATTCAGGAGAAAATCATTTAACCACCTTATCTTTGTTTGGTTTCATGAGTTCGTCTTGGAGTTCATTGCTACTTTTATTCCACTGTGGTCTGAGATAATGCTTGATATGATTTAGATTTATTTGAATTTATTGAGACTTGATTTGTGGCCTATCATTTGGCCTATCTTGGAAAATGTTTCATGTGCAGATAAGAAAAATACGTATTCTGTAGTTTTAGGATGGAATGTTCTGTAGATGTCTGTTAGTTGCATATCCTCTAGAGACCTGTTAAACTTCAATGTTTCTTTGTTGACTTTCTTCCTTAATGATCTGTCTATTGTTGTCAGTGGAGTGTTGAAGTCTTCCACTATTATTGTATTGCTCTCTGTCTCTGTTTTTAGGTCTAGTGGAATTTGTCTTATAAAGCTGGGGTCTCTGGTGTTAGGCACATATATATTTAAAGTTGTTATGTCTTCTTGTTGGATTGATCCCTTTATCATTGTATAGTAGCCATCTTTGTCTTTCTTTTTTTTACTGTTGTTAATTTAAAGTCTACTTTAACTGATAAGATAATGGCTATTCCTGCTAATTTTTGGTTTTCATTCGCATGAAATGTTCGTCCTCATTCCTTTAACTTGAGTGTATAGGAGACTTTGTGAGTTAAGTAGGCCTCTTGAAGGCAGTAGTATTTGGGTTTTGTTTTTTTTTAAATCCATTCTGCTAGTCTATATCTTTTTAGTGGAGCACTGTGATCATTTATGTTCAGAGTTAATAATGATATACAAGGTGCTATTCTATTCGTTATACTGGTTGTTAACTGGTTCCTGTATTTATTTTCTCTATTGTGGTAGTATTCCATAAAGCCTGTGAGTTTTATGAGTTCCAGCATTTTTCTACTGGTGTATTTTGACCTTTGTTTCAGTATTTAATACCCTTTTGAATATTTCTTAAAGAGTTGGTCTAGTGATGACAAATTCTTTTAGTGTTTTATTGTCTGTGAAGGACTTCATTTCTCCTTCATTTATGAAATTTATTTTTGTGGGATTCAGAATCCTTGGCTGACAGTCATTCTGTCTTTGAAAATTTGTCTCACTTCTCTTAGAATCTTTTCCTTCACATTAACATTGCATAGCTGTATGATTATGTGCATTGGGATGACCTTTCTGCAATGAATCTTCTTGGGGTTCGTTGGGCTTCCTTTATCTGGATGTTTAGATCTCTGGCAATGCCAGGGAAGTTTTTCTCCATTATTCCCTCAAATAGGTTTTCTAAACCTGTTGCTTTCTCTTTGTCCTCAGGAACACCTATGATTCTTAAGTTTGGATGTTTTACATAATCCTATATTTCTTAGAGACTTTGTTCTACTCTCTTGATTCTTTTTCTTTATTGTCATCTGATTGGGTTGATTCGAAAGTCCTGTCTTTGAGTTCTAAGATCCTTTCATCTGCTTGTTCTACTCTACTGTTAAAATTTTCTACTGCACAATATACTTCTCTAAGTTTGTTTCTTTCATTTCCATAATTTCAACTTTGTTTTTGTTTGTTAGGTGTCTATATAATTGGAAAATTTTTCATTCATGTCCTGAAGTTTTTTTTAAAAATCTTTATGCTGGGTTTCAACTTTCTCCTGAAGTCATTGACAAATTTTATTATCAACCTTTTGAATTTTATGTGTGGAATTTCAACAATTTTATTATGGTTAGGGTTTGTTGCAGAAGAGTTGGTGTGGTCTTTTGAAGGTGTTGGAGAACTCTGTTTTTTTTCCATATTGTCAGAATTATTTTTCTGGTTCTTTCTTATTTGGATAGACAATTTCTTTTTATATGTGGTTGGCTAAGGACCAATGTGGGTATTTTAGGGTTCCCTTGATTGTATAAGCCTTGATGTAATGAGTTTCTAAATTGCTAGATGTGGCATCCCTGTGCTACATACCGACACTGGCTCACAGTGTCCTGAATGGCTGGGGTGACTTGGAAAGTGTTGTCAATTAGCACTTGGTATCTGGCTTTCCCAAAAACTGAGGTATTGTTTCTGATGTGGTGGGCTGTAGTGTTAACCTCCCCCCAGAAGGTGGCACTTATGGGAGAAAGCTGTCTATGATGGTGGCTGTAGGATTTCTCCTTGGTGAGTGTTGCTCCAAGGAAATGCCCAGCCAGCCTAGATTGAGCGTGTGGTTCTGGGGATTCCTCCATATTTTCTTTCTGTTTTGAGTCTTCTGGGTATTGCAAGGGAAAGGAGATGAAGCACCCCACAAGTGTGTACTCTTAGTGCCCCAGTGGGGATTAGAAGGGATTTCCAGGGCACTGGGGCAATGCTGTTGTGCAGAGCAGGCACAGAAGAGTTCACAAGGGGAATGAGAGGTTGCTATGGCAGTGCATCCCACCTGGCTCCCGTTTGGCCTCAGGCAATCTGTGATCTTAAAGTCAGGGTACAGTTGGCCTCAGGGCCTCAGGTGTTCTCAGGCAACCCACCCAGCCAGGGACTGTTTGCCGCTGCAGAGTTTGCCTTTGGGGCCTGTTCCCTCCCAAGATAGTTGGAAAACAGCCACTCCACCCTGCAGGGGTTGAATTCCTGGAAAATAGCAACTGGCATTGCTCAAGGCTCCCCCCCCCCACCACTTTACAGCAGAGCATGACTCCTGGGAAGGTGGGAAGGCAGTTTCCCATGAGGGGCTGGGTCACACGAGGCTCAGGGAGCCTGCAAGTTCATGGCAGAAGCACAGAACTCCTGAATTCCCATCACTCACCTTCCCCACTGTGTCTGGAAGCTGTGGTTGACTGTGCAGTGCAGTAGAGAGTCCAGTCAGTTCCAGCTCAGATCGGTGGATTTTCTTCTTCTTCTTTGATCTAAGTGCTTATTATCCCTTCTTTGAAGACTCATAAGGCATGCTGCTGGGCCCTTTCCTCACTGGATCTTGGAAAACTCTATCTATCTTAGTTTATTCTGTAGGAAAAACTCACTCTAGTTGCCTCATGTTGACCATCTTAATCAGAATCCTTGAGACTGACTTTTTAACAACTCCAAACAACTACAACTTTTAGAATATCTACTCTAGAGAATTGTGTTTGTTCTCTTAGAGGCATAAGCTGTGTTGGCCACAGGAGAATGAATCTACTCAATAATCACTTTTGAAAACTGACCTGCTGAATATAATTTTACTAATCTAATTATAACTAACCAGTGATAGGTATGATCTGAAAATTCCTTTAAGGTTTGAATGTTATTTAAAAGCATTCCTCAAAATATTAAATCTATATAAGTAAATATTAATGTGTTTTTAAAGGAACAACTTCAAAAAACGAAGCAAGACTAATCAACATTAATTCTCAAGCATGGCATTGAAGTTTTAAATTTAAATAAAGGAGATATGGTGATTTTCTTAGCAGAAATAGTAAAATAAATCAGGACTGTTTGGTTTAGAGGGAAGGTAGAAAAAGGGGTAATATATTTAGTTTTAGAAATTCAAAATTTTGGGAAAAAATATTTGCCAATTGTATATCTGACAAAAGGTCTAACATTCTGTATCTACAAGGAACTCAAAAGTGTTGAAAGAAAAAAATGCACTATTAAAAAGTGGACAAAAGACATGAATAGACACTTCTCAAAAGAAGATATATGGGCAGCCAACAGACACATGAAAAAGTGCTCAGCCTCACTCATCATCAGAGAAATGCAAATCAAAACCACACTGAGATACCACCTCACCTCAGTAAGAATGGCCATCATTAATAAAACAAACAATAGCAGATGCTGGAGAGGTTGCAGAGAAAAAGGAATGCTTCTACACTGCTTGTGGGAATGCAAACTAGTTCAGCTTGTATGGAAAAAGTGTGGTTTCTAAAAGAACTAGACATGACCCAGCAATCCTCCTATTGGGAATATAACCAGAGGAATTCATATCATTCTACAAAAAAGATACCTGAACACACATGTTTATTGCAGCATTATTCACAATAGCAAAAACATGAAACCAACTGTGCTGCCCATTGAAACTGGACTGGATTAAAAACATGTGGTACATATACATGATAGAATATTATGTAGCCATAAAGAAGGACAAACATATGGACTTTGCAACAACTTGGATGGATTTAGAGTCTATCATACTCAGTGATCTATCACAGAAGCAAAGCACAGAGTACCACATGTTCTCACTCATAAGCGGACCCTGAACATTCACCTTAACACTATTAGCAAGGGATTGGCAGTAGTGGGATACTACTGGGGTGGGGGACTGTGGGGGGACACAACATCAATAAGGGTACCTGATCTCAAACCAGCAAAATGGGGATGAAAGAGAGGCCCAAACTTTACCTGTACAATGACCACTTGTATACCTAATCCTGAATGTACCCCACATCTTTAAACTAAATTTTTAAAAATGCTAAATTTGAGAATAAATGGCTTGAAAGTGATAATATTCTGATATCACATCCCTGGAAATCAAAACCCTCAGAAAAATTCTGACAGAAAGAGAGGAACGTGTCAATCCTGCATACCGATAACTAAGGGATAAAGGTCAGAGAGAATCTGTGGAGATTTCCTTAAAATAAATATTTAAGTAAAATGAAGTAAAGCTGGTAAATTTTTTTAAATATATAGAGAGGTTTGTATTTGTCGTAGTTCTCCAGAGACACAGAACATCAATAGAAAATACATATAAAATAAGGAAATGACTCAAGTGATTATGGAGTCTGAGAAGTTTCATGATCTGTTTTATGCAAGCTGAAGACCAAGGAAGCCAGTGGTATAGGTCAAAGACCTGAAAGTCAAAGATCCAATGGTGTAGATTCTACATCTAGTCTTAAGACCTGAGGACCAGGAGTGCTGAGGACAGTAGAAAATTATGCACTCAGGCAGAGGGGAGAAGGAAGCCAAACTTTCTCTTTTTGTTCTATTCAGAACTTCAGTGGATTGTATATTGCCCATCTAACTGGGGAGGTTCCTTTGCTTTACTTAAGTCATAATTCAAATACTAGTCTCTTCTAGAAATATCCTTACATCCAAACCCAGAAATAATGTTTAATCAGATATCTAGGCATCCCAGACAAACTGGCATATGATAATAACTAAAATGTTTTCTTAGAAAAATCTTGTGAGTGGACAATCTGGAAGGAAGTCTGTTTTAAAAACTAATATTAAAATAACTTTAAAAAACAAATGAATTTCCCAAGTATGTATAATGTCAGTTTAAAAATACATCTCTTATTATGTAGTGACTTATAAGAAATTCTTGGAAAACCTGAATCGAAACTCACAAAGGCTCACATGCCCTGCATTCAAAATCTGTATTCATACACACTTGCTTTGGCAAATGAATGAAGAAATATTTGGAGGTGGGTATAGTTAGCCGGTAGCGTTGACTTAATTTTACAGTTTTGTAACATTAAGATATATTCATAAAAGTGAAAGACACACAATACTTTATTTTGTGGGTTATATTTAGTTTTAACTGATCATATCTGACTCAATAACTAATGATATATGAGACTATCCTATATACCAAATTTAACAAAAATTAAGTTTATAAATTTTTCTCTCTTTTCCTCATCTACTTTTCTTCTTTTGTTCGCTCTTATTTTTTTCAGTTATTTATTTGCCAGTGCTGAATTCGATGCCAGTATTAATTAAATCTCAATTTCGACTAATTTATACCAAGACATATGACAGCAAAAGGTAAATAGGGCAAGACTGACTTTGAGCTCAAGGCCAGTATAACTTCAAGTAGGGTTGGATAATTTCAGTGAAAATGAGGAGGAGGGTGGAGAGTACTATTAAGTATCCATTCTCTGGAGTAAAACTATTGGCTGAATCTCAACTCTGAAACTAACTAGCTGTGGTATCTTAGGCAATTAGTTAATATTTCTAATCTCCAGTTTCTTTATACTACAATGAGGATAATGTATTTTCTAGTTAGAGTTATTGTGAGAATCACTGAAAGTTTATCTAAAGTGCCTGTAGTATAAAACAGAATCTTTAAAATTAAAAAAACTTTAATTTACTACTGAGAACCAGGAGTGCTGAGGACAGTAGAAGATTGATGTCTATCTTATGAACTCAGGCAGTGGGGAGAAGGAATCCAAACTTCCTCTGTCTTTTCGTTCTATTCAGGCCTTCAATAGATTGTATATTGTCCAGCCAATTGAGGAGAACCCTTTGCTTTACTTAACCCACAATTCACATACTAATCTCTTCACAATTCAAATACCAATCTCTTATTCAGAATCTTTAAGATTCTTTAAGAATCTTTAAGATTCTGAGTAAGAAAATTGGTGAAGATTTCATGAAGGAGATGTGTACATGTTAGAATATTAGGCAGTCATAAAGAAAAACAAAATTATGGACTGTAGCAACTTGGATGAATTTAGTCTATAATACTCAGTGATTTATCAAAGCAAAGAACTGAGTACCACATGTTCTCACTCATAAGCGGATTCTGAACATTTATCATAATACTATAATAAAGGGATTGGCAGTAGTGGGACACTGCCGGGGATGGGGAGGGGTGGGGGGTGCAGATAACATCAATAAGGGTACCCAAACTTTACGTATGATGACCACTTATATACCTAACCCTAAATTGTATCCCACATCTTCAAAATAAAAGTAATAAAATAAAATAAAGAAAATTAAGCAGAGCTTTAGAAGATAAGTAAATTTTAATAGCTTGTGGGGTATTCCAGATGCAAGCAAAAAGTAATCGAAAGAAGGGAAACTTGCAAGTGTGCTATATATTAAAACAAAAATATGGAAAAGATCAGATAACCTTGGCAGCTTATCCATCAAAACTGGATTTTTTCATATATATTAGTTGGGCACAAAACTGAATTTTAATTTAACTGTATAACTTTAGCAAAATTATATAGCCTCTCCAGGCTTCTTTTGTTAGCTTTAAATGAGGATAATAAATTGTGAGGATAACTTTTGTTAGTGCTCAGTATAGAGTAGCTATTATTTTGTTAAACATTGGATGGCATTCTAATAGCTGAAAACAATGACATATGGAGAAAGAAAAACATTTCAAAATAATAGTATGAATAACGACAAGGATGTGAAAAAACACAACTGTTAGTAGTTGAAAAAATTGCTTGTTTATCTGAGATATAAAAGTTATGAAGATGTTGGAAAATAATGCTAACAAGGTAGGTTTTAACACAAGCTGTATTCTCTCATCTTAATGATTTAAATCAGATAGATAATGGGATAGCAAATTAACAAGTTTAAACTATGTTCATTAGATTGGCACTTCTATCTCACTTCTTTATAATCTTTCTCATAACCTGTTGCCAAATCTAGAGTTTGGCAGAAAGGATGAGTGAGAGCCAATGGTTGCCTGAGAAATTTATGGTGAACTTGACAGAGTACAGGAAATGGAAATCAGATATGACTGAAGGTGGTGGCCTGAGTGAATAGCTCCATTAACAATGGCACAGACTGAAGGACAAAGAGTAGTGGATTTGGGCAGATGGTGACAAGAAGAACTTGTGAAGTTGGAAACTTTGACTTTGGAATAAAAGTGGAAGATTTAGTAGATCATTCCCTATAGAAAGATGACATTTCTGGTTTCGATGTTTTACAAAAGCTTAAAACTGAAGTTGGAGACATAGAAATCATCAGTTTAGATATGCTGGTTGAAGCCAGTATGGAGAAAATCAACAGGAAAGATGTATAAAGAGAAAGGAAATGGTAGCATAAACTTTCTTGCTGAATAGAATTATACCAAAACAGCCTAGATTTATGGCACTAAATTAATACCTTTTTTGGTTTTCTTCTTTCTGTTGAGTGCTTATTGTTCTTAAATCTCAGAAGTGCTGTATTTTCCTTTTAGGTTTCCATCTTAAGCTCATTAGGTCCCTTTACTGGCCCTATGATCTTCCATTACATCTTTTTATCTAGCTATCCAGCCCACGAGTTCTTTTTAAATAATAGATAATTAAGATACAAAGATGAATAGAACATAGTCCCTGTTCCCATGGGATTCAGCTTCATGGTGAAGAAAGACATAAAAATTAATAATTAAAATGTGACAAACAGGATGATAAATGTATGTGTGGGTTATTGGGGTAAGGAACAAATCACAATCTGTAAGGGAGAGAAGAATGAGAAACGTTTTTGTAGGACATGAGAACTAATAAAGGTAATAAAGAAGAAACAAAAGTTATTTAGAAAGTGACAAGGGAAGATTAAGTACATGGTAAAGGATTTCCTAGAAAGAGATCAGCATGAAGAAAAGTAGAAAATAGAGAAGCATAATGTCATCTCATATGTGATTAATATCTAAACTCCCTAATTGTCCCAGAAATGTTTTTAAGGATATTTTTTCCCTTCAAACAAGGATCCACTTTAATTTTATATATTACATTTATTTTTTAGGCTGTTTAGTCATTTTTAATTGTGGGCAGACTTTTTACCTGTTTGTTGTTGCTCTTGTTTCAATGGCATTAATTTCTTTTGGGGTAATTCAAGACTTGTAGAATTTTCTGAACTTTTCTGATGGTTTCTTCATGATGTCCTTTAATGTGTTCCTCTATGCCTATATTAATTGCTAATAAATGGAAAGATAGGTGGTTAGGTCATAAAAAATTTGATGGGATTCAGGTAAAACATTATGACACTTCATAATGCAAATTATATTGCAACACATCAGGAAAGATATAATATGTAGAATTCTGTCACTCAGTTAAGTGGCTGACCACTACATAATTTCATTATAAAGTAGATATTTCCCTTTGCAATCATCAAACAATCTGTGGAGTGACATATGTTAGGAGACAATTCTTCATAGGTCTTTTCTGTTTCTGCACACACTACAAGAAGATAATTGATTGTTCTCATTCTGGGTGATCTTTTCAAAATATACTTGTATAGCAAACTGCCTTTCATGATTGAGATATTATCTTCTTCTTGAACATAAAGCAAATTTATTTATTTTTGTCCAGCATACTAAAGATAATGTCTCCTTTCCAGGGCAAAAGTTGAGTAAGTTTGCTAGCAGCTTCCTTAAAAGATTTGAAATTCTAGTGCTTCTTTTTTTTTCTTTTTTTTTATCCACTCCACTTTTGATGGGCAGCATGGTTGAGTCCATGTTTTTGCTATTGTGAATAATGCTGCAATGAACTTGCACGTGCAGGTATCTCTTGTGTAGAATGACTTGAGTTCCTCTGGGTATATTCCTAGAAGGGGGATTGCTGGGTTATATGGAAGGTCAATTTTTAGATCTTTTAGGAATTACCACACTGTTTTACACAGAGGTTGGACTAGTTTACACTTCCATCAATAGTATAGAAGTGTTCCCTTTTACTTACATCCTCTCCAGAATCTATTGTTTTTTTGGTTATTGATGTTGGCCACTCTAATTGGAGTTAGGTGGTGTCTCTGTGTGGTTTTAATTTGCATTTCTTTGATGATTAGTCAGACTGGGCATTTTTTCCGTGTATCTGTTGGCTGCTTGTATGTTTTCTTTTGGGAAGTGTCTATTCATGCCGTTTGCCAACTTTTTAATGGGGCTGTTTGTTTTATTTCCTTTTGGCACGTTTGAGTTCTTTGTAGATCCTGGAGGCAGGCCTTTGTCAGATATACAGTTGGCAAATATTTTTTCCCATTCTATGGGCTGTCTCCCCACTCTATGGTTTCTTTTGCTTTGCAGAAGCTTTTCAGTTTGTTGAGGTACCACTTGACTCTTATCTCTTATGGCATGAACTTTTGGGATTTTGGTCAGGAATTGGTTGCCTATTCCAATTTCTGTAAGAGTGTGTCCTATGATTTCTAAGATTCTTATAGTTTGAGATTTTCCATTTGTCTTTGATCCATTTTGAGTTGATTTTTGTGTATGGTGATAGGATGGGGTACTGTTTCAATCTCCTCCATGTGGTCAGTCAGTTTTCTCAGCACCATTTACTAAATTGGTTCTTTTCTCTCTAGTGGTGGTTGGTGGAGGCTTTGTCGAAGATGAGTTGGTTGAGGAATTGAGGTTTTGCTTCTGAAATCTATCTTGTTCCAGTGGTCTATATGCCTGTTCTTGTACCAATTCCAGGCTGTTTTGATTATTGAAGACTTATAGTAAAGTTTAAATTCTGGAAGTCTGATACGTCCCGCTTTGTTTCTTTTGTAAAGGATTATTTTGACGATTTGTGATCTTTTATGTTTCCATATGAATTTCTGTATTGTAGTTTCCAGGTCTGAGAATAATGATGGTAATTTAATGGGTATTGCATTGAATCTGTAGATTGCCTTTGGTAGGACGGACATCTTAAAATGTTGATTCTTCAAATTCATGAGCATGGAATAGTTTCCCATTTGTTTGTGTCTTCTTTGATTTATTTGAGCAGTGTTTTGTGGTTTTCTTTGTAAAGGTCTTTCACCTCTCTGGTTAGGATGAGCCAAGACATGTTTTTTGTGTGTGTGGCTATTGTGAATGGGATTGTGCTTTTTATTTGGTTCTCTGCCTATTTGTTGTTGGTGTATAATAATGAACTGTCTTTTGCACGTTTATTTGCTACCCTGAGACTTTACCAAAGTCCTTTATCAGTGCAAGGAGATTTTTGACAGATTCTCTTGGGTTTTCAACGTATAGGATCATATTGTCAGCAAAGAGGGATAACTTAACTTTCTGTTTTCCTATTTGGACATCACTGATTTCCTTTTTTTTGTGTGTCTGATTTCTCTAGCTAGGACTACCAACACTATGTTGAACAGGCGGGTAAGAGTAGGCAGCCTTGTGTTTTTCCAGTTTTCAGAAGAAATGCTTCCAATTTCTGCGTGTTTAGTAATATGTTGGCTGTGGGTTTACCGGAGTAAGTAACTGCTTCTGGCCTGTTACTATGATTAATGGAAATAATGCAAATGTGGTGGATCTAAAGTTGACAGTCATGATCCAGATATTACTGATATGGTAACTTTTATTTTGATTGACTTAGCCTTTTTGAGGTTTGATAAAAGGAAAAATAAAAAGCCAGGAGGCCCCTCTCATTATTTGAAAACTCAGCCACTTTGTTCTATCTGGTTATTTGTGACCTCCATTTCCAAGAGCAATTAATCTGAGTCTTTGTTTTCAATAGTGGGAAAATTACATGGAAAAAAGGAATTCAGACAAGGTAGTACATTAGATAATGTTAAAAAATATTATCTACCACCCACATGAAGCTATATCTTGAATAACAAAAGTATTCAGTACATTTAAGCAATTCCTATATTTTACTCACTCTAACAACTGAAATTTGTCCACTAAAAAGTTTAAGGATTTCTTCAAACAGTGTTTTCTCTTAGGGATAAAATTAAACAATGTGGGTAAGCCAATTTGGATTTCAAATTGTAAACAAATTTGAAAAATACTAACTGCGAGTTTCTCCCAGGATGACACCATTAAAAATCATGTGTCCTTATTACTAAAAAAAGAGAAAGATTTTAAATTCTGAGTTTGTGGTTCCTATCCCAAGAATCAAACCAAGATTCAAATCTGTTGCATATAGCATTCATCTGGTTTACTTTGTGTTCCATGGGGAAGAGGGAGCACCAATGCAAATAGTAAGTTAATGTTGGCAGTTATGCAGAATAAATTGTCATTTCACTTTGACCTAGAAGTTTCATGTCTTCTCCAGTACCCATGAAACTGGCTGGCTAATATCCTATAAGCAACATAACATTTCAAACACTTGACAGTTCTTGCATGCACTTATATTCTGCTCAAATTTTTCACCTATGATGAAATTTTAACTTTATTGCCTCTGCATTTTTAGTTGACATTCATTCTTCTCTAAAGAGGAGCCCCTAGTTATCTTTTCTCTTTTATTATATCATTACAGGTTCATGGATTTTTATTTATTCAAAATAAATAAAAAATGTTTTGTAAAAAAACTCTGGTTCCTTTTAATGATAATTGTTATCCAGAAACTATGATCTAAGGTCTAGGTATTTCTAGGCTTCATTTTTGGAAAAAAAAATTGAAAAAATATTTTTAAATGATGAATTTGTTTTGATATTTCAATTTTAAATTTAACGTGATAAAATTTCTCTCCTAAAAATCTTTTATGTTTGCATTTTTTTCTCTTACAGTGTCAATCTTGATAAACTCCTTTTTATTTATTTATTTATTTTCTCAAAAGACTGTGGCATAGTACTGACTTTTAAAAAAATTTTATTTTAAAGATGTGGGGTACAATTCAGGGTTAGGTATACAAACATTGATTATGCAGGTACCCTTGTTGTGTTGATGAGGTATGCCCCTCCCTCCTCTAGCAGTTTCCTTCAACTGGCAATCCCATCCCCCTCCCCTGGCAGTCTCCCACATCCCTTTCTTATAGTATCATGATAACTGTTCAAAGTCCAATTATGAGTGAGAACATATGGTACTCTGTTCTTTGTTTCTGTGATATATCACTGAGTATGATCGACTCTAAATTCATCCAAGAAGCTGAGAAGGCCATATGTTTGTCCTTCTTTATGGCTGCATGATATTCCATTGTGTACCGCATTTTTAAAATCCAGTCCAGCTTTGATGGTTGGTTCCATGTTTTTGCTATTGTGAATAGAGCTGCAACAAACATGCGTGCGCAGGTGTTTTTTTGGAGAATAATTTGAGTTCCTCTGGGTATATTCCCAATAGGGAGATTGCTGGGTCACATGGAAGGTCAATTTCTAGTTCTTTCAGAAATTGCCACACTGTCTTCCAAAGAGGTTGTACTAGTTTGCATTCCCACCAGCAGTATAGAAGCGTTCCTTTTTCACCACATCCTTGCCAGCACCTGTTGTTGTTTGGACAAACTTCTCTTAACTAGTTAATTTTAAGTTTTCTTTCATGATTCTTTATGTCTCAGGATACCTAGTTCTAGAGAACTTGACAGCTCCACAGGCTGATCATTTTAGCCCAGTAAAAAAGCAGATCTTAACCTCTAACAGAAGCTATACTTTATTATTATTAGAACAGAGTTGGCATGTTCAGAAAAGCCTTATTTAATTAATTTTGTTGTGAATCAAGGTTCCTAAGCCTAATGGTACTGAATCTATCTATTGCCTTTTCATTCCTAGAATAGCAAAACAAGTTCCTGATTGGTTTGCCCACTTTCAGTCTTGTTCCTCTACAGACAATCTATTTTTAACAGCTATTGAAATGTTCTATTTCCCCAGATCTCTATAGGGTTGATTTTTAGGTTGTACAATTATTTTATTTACTGTCAATAAAGGAAAAGTTCAGCCATGTAAACTATGATCCAAATTTTTAAGCACTTAAAATTTCCATATTTATTAAAATATCTTTTAGATTTTGTTAAAAATAGATTTTTATCATATATCATTATAGATACATTAGATTAAAGAAACAAATAAGGTTTCTGGTCTGATGTAAAGAGCTGGGAAGTTGTCAATCTTGTTCTCACAAGAAAAAAGCTAAACAAACTTAAAATCAACAGCTTTTAAAATCCATCAGAGAATCATAATCACAGGACAAACTGCCATTCTAAAATCCGGAAAGACAGATGGATACAGAGAACAAGCTTACTGGAAGTAGCAGATGCATCTGAAGCCTTAAACTTAAAGAGTTAGAGGGAATTAAATAATTGCTGGATACTCAGAGATAAAACTTCCAGAAGTCTTGGGAGAGGTTTCTCACATTTTCATGAGTTTTATTTTCAGGAGCTCCTTTGAACTCTCAGAGTCCAGGTCAGAGAAAATTCCCTCATGCTTCTGATATGTGGGAGGGGAAAAGTAACCATTTTGAAATATACCCAGAATGTTCTGTTCTTATTAACAAAGGCCTGTCCTCTGGGAAAACTTTTTTACCAGTGCCAGAGGGAAATAATCCATGAGGGAAAAGAAATACTAACTCCAGGCCCCTTTAGCCTTCTTGTCTCACTTAAGGAGGGAAAAATGCTAGGGATCATTTGTGAAGGTCACAGCCCAGGGGCACAGGTTCAAAGACTGGGGTCTAGTAACGGGACTGTAGAATAATTTCCTTCCCCCACCCCTATTCTGCCACCATATTAATAGGGATCCTGCATAATAACGGGATTACAGCTGAGAACACCTGCAAGGTGCAAACTTTATTTAAGGAGTAGCTAAAGAAACCCATTGACAATAAGGGCAGGAAAAACAAGGACACTAAACAAAATGTTAGCCTCTGGTACCTATAGTTATAGTAAGCAGTAAACACTGCCTAATTCCCATCCAGACAAACATAAAACCTCATTCTTTTTTTTTGAGTTGGAGTCTCACTCAGTCGCCCAGACTGGAGTGCAGTGGCCGCTCCCGGCCACCGCAGCCTCGGCCTGCTGAGCTCCAGCGATCCTTCCGCCTCAGCCTTCCGAGTAGCCGGGATTACAGGCATGCGCCACCACGCCCAGCTGATTTTTTTGATTTATTGTAGAGATGAGGTCTTGCTGCCCAGGCGGGTCTCGAACCCGCTGGCTCAGGCAATTCACTCACCTCAGCCTCCCAAAGGCGCGGGATTACAGGCTGAGCCACTGAGCCCGGTTTAAAACCTCATTCTAAAATGTCATCTACCTCAGTTCCTTCAATTTGATATATCAGGTCAGGCTGCTAACAAAAAACTTGCTAAAAGGCAAAAAACACAATCTGAAGAGACAAGCCAGACAACATAACCGAATTTAAATATGGCAGATATTTTAGAATTATACTGAAAGTTAAAAATAACTATGATTAATATGACAAGTGATTTAATGGAAACTGTAAACAATATACAAGAACAGATGAGTAACATAAACTGAGAAACTCTAAGAAATAATTTTTTAAAATTCTAGCCACAAACAGCACTATAACAGAAATGAAAAAAAAATGCCTTTAATGACTTGTGAGTAGACTGGACATGCCTATGGGGAAAAAATTCAGTATCATTGAAAATATGCTGGGTCCAGCACGATGGCTCAAGCCTATAATCCTAGCACTTTGGGAAGCTGAGATGAGAGGATTCCCTGAGCCCATGGGTTTGAGACAAGCCTGGGCAACCCAGCCGAAGCTCATCTCTACAATAAATCAAAAAATTAAACAGGTGTGGCGTCGCGTGCCTGTAGTTCCAGCTACCTGGAAGGCTGAGGTGGAAGAATCACCTGAGCCCAGCAGGTCGAGGCTGTGGTGGCTGTGAGCATGCCACTGTACTCCAGCTTGGGCGACAAAGTGAGATTCCAACTCCAAAGAAAAAAAAAAAGAGAAAAAAGACAAAAGAAAATGTTGACAAAAATTTCCAAAACTGAAATACGAAGAAAAAAAAATAAGGAAAAAAATGGGACAGAATATTAAAGAAGTTTGAGATAAATACAAAAGGTATAACATACATATAATAGCAATACCAAAAGAGAAGAAAGAGGGTAAAATAAATATCTGAAGGAACAATGGCTCAGCATTTCACAAACTATGATAGGCACCCAGCCATATATCTATTAAGTTCAAGCTCGTGAAGCTGAAATCATGAATACCAAACACCACGAATTAAAAAAATAATTAAACTTATGCATATTATATTCAAACTAAAGAAAATCAAATGTTGAGAAAATCTTGGCAGAAACCAAGGGGGGGGGAATACCCATCTTTAGTATAAAGGTAAAAAGAGTAAGAATTGTGTCAAACTTTTCTTCAAAAACCATTTGAGCAAGAGTGTGAAGTGAAATATTTAAAGTGTCAAAAGTGGCCAGGCTCGGTGGCTCAGCCTGTAATCCCAGCACTTTGGGAGGCCGAGACGAGTGGATTGCCTGAGCCCGCAAGTTCAAGACCAGCTTGGGCAACTTGGCGAGACCTCATCTCTAAAATAAGTACAAAATTAGCCGGGTGTGGTAGCATGCACCTGCAGTTCCGCCTACTTGGAAGGTTGAAGTGGAAAGATGGCTGGAGCCCAACAGGTCGATGCTGGGGTGGCCATGAGCATGCCACTGCACTCCAGTCTGGGCCACGAAATGAGACTCCAAGTCAAAAAAAAAAGTATCCAAAGAAAAAAAGACAACCTAGAATTCTGTGTTCAGCAAAAATTATTCTTCAAAGGTGAAAATGAAATAAATATTTTCTCAAACAAACAAAAAATTGAGGGAATTTTCCTTAACAGACCTGCCTTGCAGGGCATATTAGTTTTTCAGAAAGAAGGAAACTGATCTTGATCAGAAACTTATCTGCATAAAGAGAAAATTAGCATTATAGAAAAATATAAATTAAGGTGAAAAAGCATATTTTATCTGTGTTTTTCTTTATTGATTGAACAGATAAAACTTTGTTCAAAATAATAATAGCAGCAATATATTGTGAGATTATATTTATGGATAAGTGAAATGAATGACACCGATCTTTTTAGGGATAGGAGGGAATTGGGAATATTCTGTTATAAAGTTCATTTACTATACTGAAGGAATATAGTGGCATTTGAAAATTGATTTAGATTGTGAAAAGTACTCTTTAATCTATGTAATATCGATAATCTCTTGCTTTATAAAAGCAAAATAAAGTTTTACTAAGAATTATTCATTTTCAAAGCCAACTTTCCTAATCACTTTTCAATTCAGTCTCTGATATACACAGTATGGTTTTCTGAGTCACTACAAACATAGTGATACAATGTTTCTTAAAGGAAGTCATAGAACTACAAACCAATGATGTTGGCACTTAACCAGACTTGGCAATTATTACAAGCAGTCTAATCTCTTTTTGATTTTTACATTAGGAATTCTGGAATGCTGCTAAATTTGTCTGAAGCACCACCTTCTGCCTCCTTCCCATAACCATTTGGTGGTGTACTTGTAGCATCCAGAATTTTCCTTTAAGTTGCTGATATCTATTCTATAAATTGTAATCCATGAACAATTAATGCTTGTATATACAAAGGCAATAGTGACTGCTAGACAAATAAGAATTACATACCAGTAGCTATAAGATACATCCTGTTTTTAGAACTATTGAAATTTGAAAAAAGCATGCATGTTAGTATTGATGAAACACAGTAAATTAATTTGTATCACTCCTGTGCTTAAAACTCCTGAGTAGATTGTGTGGTGGGTATTGTGATTTCTCACTCAGGTTCTCAAAAGGAGGGCTTTGTTGCGTAGGTCCATGGAGGGCTCAGAAGACAGCCTTCAGCTATTGGCCTAACTAGTGAAGAGTTAATAATTGTGAAGAGTCCCCCTGGGCCAAGGTTGAAAGAAGTTTGGCACCAGTAATGACTCCACACCCGGCCAGGACCAAGAGATTTATTAAAGCGGCTGTTACAGAGGGGATCTGTAATGGGAAAAAAGAAAAAGAGAGAGAGAAAGAGAGAGTAAGAGAGAGAAAGGAAGTGGGAGAGAGGCGGGGAGAGAGCTGCAGAGAGGGAGAGAGCGACAAAGAGAGACCGAGAGAGAGAGTTGCGGGGAGAGGGCTGTATTTATCAGCCTGACAGGGCCGGAAGGGGCCGTGCTATGTTCCTATTGGAGGAGCTGCATGGGAGCAGGGTGGGGCCAACGCTGTGTTATAGTCCTATTGGACGCATAACAAAGCTGGCTACGGATTGGAGGCTTGCAGGTTTCAAATTCACACGGGAAGGTTTGAAATTCACACGCATGGGGAATTGTGCTCACAGAAGCCAGGACCTAGGGCCTTTGTTGCCTGGTGTGTGGCGCCATTTTGGGAGCCGCCCCTCTGGTCGCTTCCTGCACCTTTCATTCCTACTTTTTCTGTTTTTTATGGGGAGGGGCGTCATTACTCTTTCTGGCTACTTTCTGCTGATCGGGGGTGTTGTGGGGGTAAGGTGGTGGAAGGGTGCAGAACCAGCCAGAGCAGGGCCCAAAGGTAGGCGCTGAAGGTGTAGATTTCCACAGGTGAGAGTTCCATGAAGGTTCCTTGTAAGTGTAGAACAGTGACTTGTTCTGACCAGTCTTCTAATGAGCATGGGGATGGTAGTAACCAGCTGTCCTGGAACAGGCTGTGGAGGTAGACAGAAAACCTGGAAGAGAGCATATCTAAAAGAAAGTTAAGTGCTGATATACTTTTATAACAATTGATGTGCTAGTGAGTGAAGTCCAGGTTATTTTGTCACTCATCCTATGTTGGATAGTAATCCTTGTGCCTGGAAGGAGATTTTAAAGTTTGCTAGCAATTTGGCAATGTTGTTAGTGAAATTAATTTACCTGGCCTTTAGGCAATTTAGAAGGGAGTGGGGTAGGTGTGGTTTTTGGAGCTTGCTGCTTATCTCACCCTAGAGACTGAATTAAGAACTTGAAGAGTTTAAGTAGCAAAGTTTTCTAAAGCATATTATAACACAAAATCACAGTAGTTATTGTAAAAGTTACTTATTTAGCCAAAATGATAGTCCAACGATTTGGAAAAGAAAAAACTTCGCTCTTTTGTAACAAAGACAGTGGGGGGGAGGGGCTAATTAAACCTTTTTTGTAGCTTCGAGTGTTTACAGAATTTCTTTTACTTCTTTTCACAAACTTTCACCTACCATGTTCGACATACTTATACCATTTTCGACATGCTCATACCATTTTTTGACATGCTTAAACCTTCTATTTTTGTTCTATACTTTCTTTAACCAACCATTCTATTATAGAACAAAAATCTACCATACAATATTCTTTCCTATACAATTATTTATCTTTTCTTTATCCTTTCTTACTAAAAACATACCTTACACCAACAACTTTCTTTACATTTTTCCTAACCTTAGAGTTTTAACCAAAGCAATGTTTATATGCAGTGGAAGGGCTTAGATAGGATCCAATGTGAAATTATTAGGGAAATTTAAAGCTATACAAAAGGCACCCAAAAGCACAGTGGTGATGGCTCAGGGTAAAGAATAATACGAGTTTTAACTTTTGTCATAATGTCCCCTTTTAACAATGGAGCTGGACACGTTGGTGTAATAAGGAGAGAGTTTTGAAATATTTTATTTCCCAGAACACATGAAAGTAATGGTGTAGTGAGGGGCCTGGGTATAATACCCTATACCCCCACAACCAAAAGGGGTGAAGGAAAGAGTGGACCAGGAAATTTAAGTAGAGCTAAGCATGTAGCCCCATATTAATAACACATGATATAACCCTGCCAGCTACTGATATTTCCACCCTAGGCTCGGTTGGTTTAATAGTTTGTTCCAAAGACATTGGGGCTACCAAGTTAGGGGTGAGTCAATCTGACTGGAGCAAGCCCAAGAGATTCCCCTTTGAGATCATATAAGATGCCTGATGTTCCTTAATTGCAGCAAGCCTCTAGGCCATGTGCTCTCCTCCGGCTAGGCGAATGAGGCAATCATGAGCCCAATGTCCATGCTGTTTGCATTTGGGACAGGGTTTTGCTGGTGGGCAGGGCTTGACAGTCTTTGGCCATATGCCCATTTTGACGGCATCAGAAACAAACCTGGGAAGGGGGCTGTGTGCCCCTTCTGCTATTGACCATCTGGGGTGGAAGATTATCAGTGGTGGCTTTTTCTGCTAAAGTGGTAGATAAAAGCTGAAGTGCTTCCTGCTTATATTGGTGGCCCTGTATTCTTTCCTCCTCTTGGTTGTTAAAGATTTTAGAGGCCGTGTCTAATAGCTCTAATTGAGGGGTTTGTGAACCCTTTTTTAATTTTTGGAGTTTGCACCTAATACCTGGTGCTGACTGGGAGATAAAATATATAGCCAAAAGAGCTTGTCTCTTTATAGAGTTTAAATCAATATTAGTAAACTGCTAGGATAACCAGTGTGGCCTTGGTTCGGGTTACCAGAGGGCTACACTGGGGAACGATTGGAAGGGGAGGATATAGGGATTGAGCTGCCGGAGTAGAGGAGGGTGGGGGCGGGGGAGCCTGAGGCTGTTGAGGCTGCCTGTAAGGGGGGGGCTCGTCTGCAGGGTCGAAATCTGAGATGGAGGAGGGGGTAGCGGAACTGGGACTTACAGTGTCTGCAGTGGGGGGAGGGGAGTTTTGGAGAGGAGGCTGAAGTGTGCGTAAAACAAGGGGAGAAGGAGAAGTTGTAGAAGAGGCGGCAGATGCTAGCATGAGTGGAGGGTAGAGATTAGAGGGATTGCAATTGAGGCAGAGGCGGGGATGTTCACAGAGGAGAGAAAAGGACTGAACATAGGGGATCTCTCCACACCATTTTGAACACTCACAGAAATTATATAAGTCCCGAATAATATCAGGATTGAGGACCCCTGAGGGGACCACTGATTTTGATTGTCTAAGGGATATGTAGGCCAGTCCTGTGTGCAGAGGCGAATTAGGCATTTGGGTTTAATATCAGGGGACAGAGAAAGGATAGTGAGATTGTTTAAGAGGTATTTAAGAGGGAAATCGGCCGGCAGGGATGACGAGCCTCCCATGGTGAGATAGGTAGACTAAACAGGGCATCCCCCGAAGAGTCGGCTGTCTGAGAAGTGTGGCTGTGGCAAAGCCTGTCATCACAGGGGTTTGGCACAACCAGGGTCCTCCTGGAGAACTGAGGGGGTCAAGGCACCTTGCGCAAGAATTTTTGAACCAGACAGAAAGCACTTGACTGGGTGGCGGGTGGGAGCGTGTTCGAGATTCCTGCCGGTCGAATAGGGCTTACAGTGGGGCAACAAACATGGAGCCTCCGAGGCTCCCTGTTACCCGACAGATATGGGAGTCCTTCAGAATCCGCTATGGGCCAGCAGACATGGGACCCCTGGGGTCCACTGCAGCCTGACAGCTGTGGGATTCCTTGGGGGGGGGAGAGAGAGAATTTTACAGAGGCTGCTGTGGGTTGGCAGACTTGGGACCCCTGGGGCCCGCTGAAGCCCAGCAGCCATGGGAGTTTTAAGGGTTCAGAGAGATGAAAGAGAAGAGGAAGCCTTTAGGGTCTGCTGTGGCCATGAAGGCCGAGGCGGGGTGCGTTCCCTCTCGCCCTGGGGCCGGAGGGGCTGCCAGACAATCAATGGCCAGTTCTCCCCAGGGATCCCGGGAAAGTTTCAGGCTTCCATGTCTGGGGAACTCACCTATCCAATGGTTGCTGGTGGATGCAGTTCACATGTTCAAAACGGTGGCAAAGGTCCAGGAGGGCTGGAGTGGCCACTGGCACCGGGTCGGGGATCCCGCCTATGGGAATACACCTGCACAAAGGCAAGGGAGCATCCGATCCGAGTCACGGCACCAATGAAAGAAGTTCGGCGCCAGTAATGACTCCACACCCAGCCAGGACCAAGAGATTTATTAAAGCGGCTGTTACAGAGGGGATCTGTAATGGGAAAAAAGAAAAAGAGAGAGAGAAAGAGAGAGTAAGAGAGAGAGAGGAAGTGGAAGAGAGGCGGGGAGAGAGCTGCAGAGAGGGAGAGAGCGACAGAGAGAGAGAGAAAGAGAGACCTAGAGAGAGAGAGAGAGAGAGAGAGAGAGAGAGAGAGAGAGAGAGTGTTGCGGGCAGAGGGCTGCATTTATTAACCTGACAGGGGCTAGAAGGGGCCGTGCTATGTTCCTATTGGAGGAGCTGCATGGGAGCAGGGTGGGGCCAATGCTGTGTTATAGTCCTATTGGACGCATAACAAAGCTGGCTACAGATTGGAGGCTTGCAGGTTTGAAATTCATGCGGGAAGGTTCGAAATTCGTGTGTACAGGGAATTGTGCTCACAGAAACCGGGACCTAGGGCCTTTGTTGTCTGGTGTGTCGGCACCATTTTGGGAGCTGCCCCTGTGGTCGCTTCATGCGCCCTTCTAAGGTCATTCCTTTTTCAGAGTGACCCACATTCAGTGACTGATAGAGAGAGGAGAATAAAGATCTGGCCATATTTGCTCACTGCAGGGTCACTCTTATGGGTCATGTTATCTCCAAAGCTCCCTATGGGGTTGGCTGAAGCTGTTGGATCTTGTGATAGCTCAACTTCTTGCTTAACCCAATTCTTAGCCTTCCTTTCCCCCTTCCCACAGGTATTGATCCCAAGAACATTCCCTAATAATCCTTGTATACTGAACTTTATCTTAAAATACTTTTCCTGGAAAACTCAACATACAAAAGCTTTCCATGACACTTAGAAAAAAATAAAAACTCTTTCTTTGGAACTTGCAATTTTCCTTATATGTCTTCCTTCTCTTTTGCCTTATCTCCTGTCACTTCCTTCCTCCCTGGGCTCTAGCCATACTCACTGCTATGGACTGATTGTGAACTTCTCAAAATTTACACATGGCAGTTCTAACCCTCAATGTGATGGCATGTGGAGATAGGGCCTTTAAGAGGTTATTCAATTTAGAAGAGGTCATGAAGATGGGGCACTTGTGATGGCATTATAAATGCCCTCATAAGAATAGAAACCAGAGTGCTTACTTCCTTTCTCTCTGTACTATGCAAGTATAACAGCAAGAAGGCTGCCACTTGCAAACCAGGAAGAGAGCCCTCACTGGGAAACCGGCATGACTATCTTTGATCTTGAACTTTCCAGGTTCCAGAACTGTGAGGAATAAGTTCTTATTGTTTAGCCATTCCATTTGATTATTATTAGTATTATTATTATTAATTTTTGTGGTAGCTCAAGCTGACTAACACACCTCCTTCCTACTTTTTATTTTATTTATTCATATTTTTAATTTTTATTATAAAGATGTGGGGTACAATTCAGGGTTAGGTATATAAACATCAATCATGCAGGTACCCTTATTGATGAGGTATGCCCCTCCCTCCCCTAGCAGTTTGCCTCAACTGCCAATCCCACAACCCCTCCCCTGACAGTTTCCCACTACTGCCAATTGTTTTTATGTAGCATTATAATTGTCCAAGGTCCTCTTATGAGTGAGAACATATGGAACTCAGTTCTTTGTTTCTGTGATAAATCACTGAGTATGATTGACTCCAAATTCATCCAGGTTGCTGCAAAGTCCATATGTTTGTCCTTCTTTTTGGGTGCATAATATTCCATTGTGTATATGTACCACCTTTTTTTTATCCAGTCCAGCTTTGATGGACAACATGGTTGGTTTCATGTTTTTGCTATTTTAAATAGAGCTGCAACAAACATATGTGTGCAGGTATCTTTTTTGTAGAATAATTTGAGTTCCTCTAGGTATATTCCCAATAGGGGAGTTGCTGGGTCATATGGAAGGTCAATTTCTAGTTCGTTCAGAAATCGCCACACTGTTTTCCAAAGAGGCTGTATTAGTTGGCATTCACACCAGCAGTGTAGAAGTGCTCCTTTTTCTCCACATCCTCGCCGCATCTATTATTGTTTATTTTATTAATGATGGCCATTCTTACAGGGGTTAGGTGGTGTTTCATTGTGGTTTTGATTTGCATTTCTCTGATAATGAGTGAGGCTGAGCACTTTTTCATGTGTCTGATGGCTGCCCATATGTCTTCTTTTGAGAAATGTCTACTCATGTCTTTTGCCCACTTTTTAAAGGGGCTGTTTGTTTTTTTCCCTTTGGTGCATTTGAGTTCCTTGTATACATTCTACTTTTTAAAATGCCAGGTTCATTCTCTCTCCCTCCCACTGCACCTTGTTATGTGTTATTCCTTCTCCTCAAAACAATTTTCCTGTGGTTATTTTCACAGTTGTTTCTGACTCGGTTGGTCTTCTCTTAAATTATCCTTCTTTAGCAAGATCTCTGACCATTGAATTCAAATTAACACCATTCTTTTATTTTCTTCATAACATTTACAGCACTTTTATGAAACCACTCAAATGATTATATTTGAGTATTTATTAGTTTGTCGCTTATTGGTCTGTTTTGCCCATCTATGTATGCTATAATATCAGTTCCATGAAGACATGTCATAGCAGCTCAGTAAATATTTTTTGAATGACTGAATAAAATTATCATGATTTTAGACAGATAAATAAGTGCTACCACCACTCAGTTCTAGGAGATCAGAGAAGACTGTTGCTTTAAGCCATGATTCTCTTGGATCCAAACTGGCTTGGAAAAGGGTATGTATAAGACCTAATCTAATCAGCTATTTTATCTCTCTCTGTCACTCTTGTGAAGTGATTGCCTGATTAAAGTTTGAACACCATTAGATGCTCTAATAGTCATTGTGAATTTCTCAGGGCAGGCTGAAAATTAACACAGTATTTGAGGTGGCATGTGTCACCCAAACTGGGTTGTTTATTCAAAGGGCCCTCCCGTAGAATGAAGTCTGGTCTGTCTTTCAGAATGATTTGGAACCAGATTGGCTTCTGAATGCCTTGCACAGTCCTGACTCTCTCCTTCTGGTGGTTACCCTTTTGGAATGCAACCAGTTTCAACACTCTACTAAAAGTTTAGTGAAAAATGCCGTGGGCATTTCTTTATCTTTGTCTTCTGTTCTTGCTAAACTGACTGAGTTCAATAGCAGCTTCTGGAAAGCATTCTCATAATCTCCAAAGTGTTTAAGAAGCATTACTCACATTATCACAGAAACATATCTTGCTCAAGAAATGTGTTTACTGTTCTTTTTAGAACCACAGATGCAGTCTAGGTAAATAATACAAAACAGTTACTTTCTTGCCAAGAGAAAATGCTGTTTTTGTATTTATCGATTTAAAAAGCAAATGAAATCATTCATGTTGAAGAAAGATATATGATACATAAAGATCTTAGACTTTCTCACTTATTGTTAATCTCTCTACTTATTCGTAATGTTGTTTTCAAGTTTATCTGTTTTGGTTTAACTCTGTCTTCTTTTAAGTCATTCCGGCCATAAAAAATAAAAATATATTACCTTAAGTCTTCTGTGGTTAGCAAACATGGCTTGTGTTAATTTACCATCTAGCAGCATGCTGAAAAAAAGGGGGAGTCTTTGTAAATCTTTGAATGAACAATTTAAAGTCTCAGCAATTAGAGATTATCCATTCCTTTATAAAATTTTTAACTTATTTGAAATATCAAATTATGAGTGATTATCTTTTGATGAGAGAGAATTTGAATGAGTGAACAACAGCAGCAAAGAGCAGGTTTCTTCCTGCTTTCTTCCCTCCATTCCATGATGTGAGAGCCACACCATTTACAGTTAGGTGGTCGTTTTCAGAGTAGCAATATGTTGGCAGTGTGATGATTCCTTCTTATTGTACCTCAATTTAATGTGTATCAAGTGGTTAGAACAATTTGACATTCACGTTATTGATGTAAATCTATAAAGTAGTTAATATGAGCCAAGTGCCTGGCTCATGGTATGTACTCCAGACGTGAATATTGAATGAATATGTTCTTGCTTCTTTAATTTTGTTTCCAATATTGAAATTGCATGTAAATTCCACAGAGAACCACTGCTCATACTCCTGAGATTGGGGTGGGGAGAGGCATTTGCCACTTACATCTTCACAGTATATTTGCTAAAGAGCTTTGATCAAAGTTGAAGCAACTGGCAAAGGTAGAAACCCTAGATACTGCTATTGGATTCATCTTGGATATAAAAAGAGAGGAAAATAGTTTAATGTGGGAGTTCCACTGATTCTCACAGGAGTTTTTCTCTTCTGTGCATAGGCCCAGAGTCTGAAGACCCAGGTGTTAAAGTTGGTTTGAAATGAGTGTGCAGATTTCTGAGCCCCAGGCATTTCTTGTTCTGCTCTGCAGTTTCATAGAGAAACTCCAAGAATGAGTCAGCAGGAGGTTCTAAGGATGATAGAAGCTGCATTTGGGACTCAGCTGTCTGAGAGTGGGGAGCAAGATAAACTGCTGGCCCACTGATGTGGTGTTGAATCTGTGTGGCATATGTTATCTGACATCACAGTCCTGGAACGCTGCTAATGGCTGCCAGAAAAATATAAAATCTAATGGGAAAGTCACCCACTGAACCAGAATGAATCAGCTGTTCATTCCTCCTCTGTTGGAATTTATTTTAAAAATTAAAATTAAGCCTGAATTCATGTAATTTAGAAACTTGAAGCAAGAAGTAGGAAAGCTCTTAAAGGGTCATTAATCTGTCCCTCTTGCATATTTAGTTACAAAGATTTCATTAAAAAATTTTTGAGCATAGATGAATTTTTAACTTTGTTTTTCTTTTTCTGTGAGGGGTATCTATTGTTCTCATCTAAGTAGTTTCATTGACACTCATTAATTCCTGTTATATTCTGTGAATTAGGTAAGTGGAAAATATTTTTCTCTCATTTGCACAACAAAAATTATGTGATTAACCCCTCTATGAATTTCCAAATCTTCCCTCTGGGCATAAAATTCTGACTATCCATAAGCTGTACACCCCACTCCTCTCTCTTCCTCTCCCCCCACTAAATCATGGACTTCATTTTTTATGAAAGATGAGTTTTGGCATGGGGTCATGCTTAACATATTTTCATGATTATTACTGGCACAGAGCATGGTGATTAGATGTGTGCATTCTGAAATTTACCTCTTATGAAATCTGGAATAATGTAAATGACCTATAATCATAAGACTGATATGTAGATTAAGTATGATTTATTAAAAACATCAAAGCTCCTTGCACACACTAAGTGTTCCATATAAATGTTAATCAGAAATGCTGATACTAACTGTCCAGAGCTGGCAGTGCTTTTTAAAGATGTTCATTGGCTTTTAAAATTTTAAGTATTTAAAAAATTGTAGTGTCTTAGTTCAAGCTGCTGTAATCCAATACCATAGACTGAGTGGCTTAAATAACAGAAATATATTTCTCACAGTGCTAGAGAAGTTCAAGATCAAGTATCCTAGTTTCCTGGTTTGCAGACAGCCATACTCATGTATCCTCACATAGTGGAGAGCAGCTAGATCGGGTTTTTGTCTTATAAGGGCATTAATTACATTCATGACAACTCTACCTTCATTACCTATTTATCCCCAAGACCCGCCTTCAAGTACCATCACACCAGAGGTCTGGATTTCAATACATGAGTTTTGAAGGGAAACATTTGGTTCATAATATATGAAAGGAAGAAACATCCTTGAATGACTATAATACATAGGAAACCCATCACAGCAGACTATGCAGATTCTCTTTTCTTTATATTACATAACTTGCCTATTCTCTTTCACCTGATGACTTGCTTCTTCCAAAGGAATCAAGTGCATGCGGACTTGAGAATACAGGACAATGAAATATGTAATTACCAATGTTCTGTTGCTACTTTGAGCAGAGACCTCTGAAAATGCTAACAGAGTAATAGAGAGAGTACCATTTGGAGAATCAGATGATTTGATCCTCATCCCAGCTCTGCTGTGAGTCTCTGAGTCAAATACTTATTGGGCTAAAATTTCGAGTTCTTCATGTTGTAACTGCCTAATGAGATAATATATATGAAAATGCTTTGCAAATTGGAAGGAATTAGGCAAGTCTGAGATATTAAAACTGCCAAGAAACTGTCCAGATCTTCCTAATCATTTTAAAACTGAAAGCATCACTGTGGTGGAGACCTATAAGTGGATTCTTCCCAGAAAAGATAGTTGAAAGGAGGCAGTTGTTTAAGAGAATCTTCCACATGTGATGACATTATTCACTACTCTCATTTGAAATTCTCAGAAATGACAAGTTATTACTGTCTTGACACATTAAGCAATTTTAATCCCTTTTCACTTTATGAGATCCCTAGTTCAGTGACCTTTTTAACTAGAAAACTATCGTGTTACTGGGAAGAGTGAAAAATCTATTCCATAGACTCAAACAACATTGTAATTGTAGCTAACTCGGATTGCAAAAGTACAGGAGACATTTTAGTTTAAGTTGCCCAATATCTTGCATTAAAAGATAGAAAGATGCTTTAAAATAAGGTCCTAGATAGTATATCAATATTGAAAAAACAACTTGATGCTTACTAAAGAGTGTGTAACAGGGTTAGAATACACAGATGACAACATTAGGATTAATTAATGACATTCAGTTATTTGACTGCAAAACACATCATGGTGCTTTTTGGAGATACAAATGTCATTATCTTGTACATGTTAGAAATGATGTTCATCTAGGTGCAGTTTTCATTTAATAAACATTCTGATCATGTTGTACATACCAGGCACTGAGCAAGACCCAGGAATACAGACATAAACACATAGTACCTTCCCTCTGTATTGGTGGCTTTAACCAAGGTAATTCTTGGAGTATTTTTTTTTTAAACTGTACACACTTTTAAGTTTCAGGTTCAGTAACCCTGCAGTGGGACCTGGGCAAGTAGATTAAGAAACACATCATCAATAACAAAAACTACTTCCCTGAGGTTTTGATGTGTCACTCTGGTTAATAATCACTATGCACCACCAGTAATAGGTGGTGACAGACACAGCATGGTAAAAATAATTTCTGAGATGTGACAAGATATCAGGGAATCCCAAATAGGAACATTTTATCTGTCCTCAAAGGAAGCTGGGTAGGGAAGGATTTCTGGGGAATGTGACTTCTAACTTTTCCAAATATTTTGTTATTTTTCTAATCATAAACAATACAGAGCCGGGCTCGGTGGCTCAGCCTGTAATCCCGCGTCTTTGGGAGGCTGAGGTGAGTGGATTGCCTGAGCCCGCGGGTTCGAGACCCGCCTGGGCAGCGAGACATCATCTCTACAATAAATCAAAAAATCAGCCGGGCGTGGTAGCGCATGCCTGTAATTCCGGCTACTTGGAAGGCTGAGGCGGAAGGATCGCTGGAGCCCAGCAGGTCGAGGCTGCGGTGGCCGGGAGTGAACACTGCACTCCAGTCTGGGCGACAGAGTGAGACTCCACCTCAAAACAAAACAAAACAAAACAAAACAAAAAAAACAATACAGGAAGCCAATGAAGAACACAGGAAACAAAATCCATCCATTATCTATGATTTTGATATTCTTCAATTTTGCTATAATATGTATAGAGTGGATTTTCTTTTCCTATTTCATTTTGAATCTATAGATCTTTGAATATAAGGTCTTTAATCACTCTGCAATTTAAAGAAATATATCATAATTTCCTTCAAATATTTCTCCCATCTTTTTCTCTGTTGTTTCTGGGAATTCTATCACATATATTGTTATCTAATTCTATTCATCATTTTCCTTAATTTTCATTTTTTTATTCCTTAGATTTTATTGCTTCTGCAATTTATTAGTCTATTCTATTTTTCAATGAATATATTTTCAATATTCATATTTCTATTTGGTTTTTATTTTTCAATTTGGTTTCCTGTTTCATATTACCACTAACCTATTTCTTTGAGAATTTTATTCCTTGTTGTTTTTGTTGTTGTTATTTGAAAGATTTGGGGTATAATTCAGGATTAGGCATACAAGTGGTCATCGTACAGGTAAAGTTTGGGCCTCCCTTTGGTCTCCACTTTGCCTGGTTTGAGATCAGGTAACCTTACTGATGTTTTGTGCCCCTTCCCACCCCTGGCAGTTTCCTGCTACTGCCAAACCTTTTCTTACAGTATTATGATAAATGTTCAGGGTCCACTTATGAGTGAGAACATGTGGTACTCAGTTCTTTGTTTCTGTGATAGATCACTAAGTATTACAGACTCTAAATCCATCCAAATTGCTGTGAAGTCCATAATTTTATCCTTCTTTATGGCTGTGTATATTTATCCTTCTTTATGGCTGTGTATATTCCATCATGTATATGTATAAAGCTCTTCTTTATAGTGAATGCACTTGGTGTTAGTTATGTATTGCTACATAACAAATTCATGACAAATTACCTAAAACTTGGTGGGTTTAAGAAACAGTGATTACTTTTTTTGCCTTTCATGGTTTCCATGGGTCAGGAATTGAGACACTGTATAGGGGAGACGACTTGTTTCTACTCTGCTGTGTCAGGGGCCCCAGCTAGAAGACTTGAAAGTTGGGGACTAAAATCATGCGAATTGCATTCACTCACATATTTGGTGGCTGGCGCAGTCATTACCTAGGGGCCTGGCTGGGGCTATTTACAAGAAAATCTACATGTGACTTCTCTATGTGGCTTGAGTTTCCTCACTGAACATAGTTGGGTTCCAAGGAGAAAGAGAGGGTGAGAGAGAGAAGGAATGAACTAGCACAGTAGTATTATTTAATTTAATTTAATCTAATTATTTTTAGCAATGGGGTCTTGCTATGTTTTCTCAGGCTTTTTATGAACTCCTGTCTTCAAGATTCCCCTACCTCAGCCTTCCAAGCGGCTGGGATTACAGATGCATACCTGTATTCTTTTATTGACCTAGCCTAAGAAGTCATTTTGCATCACTTTTGTCCTACACCATTGTTTGAAGTAGGCATGAATTTCTGCACAAATTCAAAAGAAGAAAAGCATAGGGCACATATCTTGGTGGAAAGAATGTAAATTTGATTGTAAGACAAGCATGTGGGAATGCATAAATACACCAGGTGTGACCATCATTGTAAAATACAATTTGTTACATACTCCTTGTTGTCTATCTAAATTTGCCTGTGAATGCGGCTTCTCCTGGGACTATAACTAGGGTGTCTACAATATGCAAGAAGCTGTGGTAGACTTGAGTGCTAGCTTGTACACAGTTTGGTACAAGCTAAGGGAAGAAACAGAGATGAACTCTTCTTTCCTATCCAGGTGAAATTTCCGGTATAGGAAAGAAGGAAGAAGATTATTTCTTTGTTTTCCTGTAAGGGGTTCTCATAGATTAGTTCTTTGGATCCAAGCTCTCTCCTTTTCATTCCTATTTGATTTGTAACTAATTTTTTTTTCTTGAGAAAAGCCAGCATCTCAGCATAGGTTTGTATCTGTCAGGAACCAACAAGGTTCCCCATTATCCTTATTTTCCAAATATTCTGTAATTATAGCTTTCCACCCCGCCCCCGAGTTATTTAGAACAGTGTGGTTTTGTTTCCTAAAATTTTTATTTGGTTGGGTTTCAAAATGTATACATCAAAGGCTTTTTCTACTTTTACTGCACCAGGCTCAAAATGGCCTCTACTATTCTGCTTTTTGAAATTTTAAGTTATTTTTATTGCTTAATTATACAGCCAATTTTCATTACCATTCAAAAGAATCTTGAATAGAATATATTCTTTTCTTTGGAAGACTATGTTTTTTTGCTTGGATTGCTTTGAGAATTTCCTTCTTATCCTTGGAATTAAGAAAACATTGAAGTCATTTCTAGATGATAACCTCTTTTTTGTTACTATACATATTACACAACAAACCATTTTAATTTGCAAGTTCAAGTTTTTGCCTTAGGATTTTTTCCTGTATTATATCTATAATTATTCCTGGTTTCATGTTTTCTTTAAAAAAGCATTTTTTAGGCCAAACACCCCCTCAATATCTGGCCCCTTCTCCAATCTTGAAGAGGTAGATCGACCCTTTTTCTCTGATTTACTTTCTAAATAAACATGTTCTGACTTACTCTTTTTTAAAAAAAGTCTTTTTCTATTTTTCATCACAAGATTATTAAACTGAAATGTGGTTAGATCTTTAATCTTATCTCAAATTGTTTTATTGATGTGAAATAGCCAATTATTATTTTATTTTCTTCCAAAATTTATTACCAGTGTTTCAATACTAGTGATTCAAAGGGACGTATTTTCTAATAGTACAATTCCCTTGTATATTTAGATAGTTTTCATACTAATTGTGCACTTATCTACTTTTCTCTTCTTTTTAACATCTTTAATGTTGTTTTAATTACAGCAACATTATATTTTAATGCTAGTTCAGAACAAATTTCCTCACTTTTTTCCTTTTTTTTACATTTTTCTGATTCTCACGTATATATTTTCCAGATGAACGTTAAAAATTCATTAAAATAATTTGATATTTATTATTTGTTGTATAATAATGTCTTGGGGAAAAGTTCTTTATCTTCATTTTCCGATATGATGGTCACTAGCCACATGTGGCTTGGGTACTCAAAATATAGCTAGTGCAACTGAGGAATTAAATTTTTAAATTAATTTAATTTTAATTAATTTAAATTTAAATAGTCATGTGTAGTTGAGCAATGATGCCCACAGGTGGCTGAAACAGATAAAGGAATAGATCATAAATAATCCCAGAAAGAGATTTTTTATTTGTTCATCTTTTCTTTTCTCATATTTGTTGATGTCAAAGTACTCTGGTAGATTTTTTTTTTTTTTAAACATAGTCTTCAGCTTTGCTTCATGCCCAGAACCATGGCATGACTGCACTGAGCTTTCTTCCTGGTGCTACTAACCACTGTATCAGGGAAGAAACCCATCATACAGTTAAATCTTTTTCTTTCATATATCTTGGATTAAGATCTGGCACGGCAGATCTTAAATGATCTATAATAGCAGAAACAGAGTGGTTCTCATCATTTTCACTATTTGCTCTCATCTTCTCAAACTGTGAGACATTAATAAGGTTCTATTACAATATCTTCTTTTACTTACTTTCTATGTCAATTCACTACTCTCTTGATATAAGTAGTAAACTATTCGTTTTCTTAGTTTCTTTATTTTGATTCAGAATTTCTGTCGTTCCAGTTCAGGAATCCATAGCCCCCTATACCTTGGTGGCCATCTCTCAATGGATACGATAGCCATCTAAATATCTACCATGCCAATGCCGTATTCTTTCTTCTAGTTATCTATGTAATCCTATTTTGTATCATATGTCCTTGGCCCCATTGCCATAGCTGTTTAAACCAGAGGCGTCTGAGAACTGATTCATATATTCATAGACTGAGTATCAGTCTTTGTGGTGGCATGAAAAAAATGAGTAGAACAAGTAAATTTTTTCCATGTTTGAACTAAGAAAATCTAATAAGTGATCCAGATGGTCTTGCAGTTGTTGGTTGAAAGTTCATAAGGAAGAATCAAAGCCAAATCTGTGTTGAGGAAGTGCTTTATAGACTAAGTAATGAGGGAATAGAAATTAAAACTAAGAGAGGAAGCCAGTTGGTAGCTAAGGTACACACTGTTGGAGTGTAGTGGGAAAATATTCTGGCACGAAAAACAGTGTTGGGAAAGGTATAACTTGACAGTTACTAAAACAGTTTGGTGTTTTGTGAATATGAATTATGAGGCAAATACAAGAAATGAGAGCTTCTGACCCCATGCACTGAAATATTGATTTGTGTTTTGTTCTTGCTGAACTTCAGATATGCAAATGAGAGGCATTATTCCTCCCTTTCCCATCTAGTTAGATCATTCCTTATCATTTCTTCATTCATTTGTTCCTTTCTTCCTCTAGCAACGAAGTCATTCTCCATCAATTTTTCCTTCTTGTAACTTCTTCATCACTCCTTTCATTAGCTACCTCATGCAGTTGTTTTATTTGTTTATTTAAAAGATATGGGGTATAATTCAGAATTAGGTACGTAAGTGGTTATCATACAGGTAAAGTTTGCACCTCCCTTTGGTCCCCACTTCGCCTAGTTTGTGATCAGTTACTCTTGTTGATGCTGTGTGCCCTTCTCCTTCCCCCTCCCCTGGTAGTTTCCTGCTACTGCCTATTCCTTTCTTATAGTATTTTGATAAGTGTTCAGGGTCCACTTATGAGTGAGAACATATGGTATTCAGTTCTTTGTTTCTATGATAGATCATTGAATATTATAAACTGTAAATCCATACAAGTTGCTGAGATATCCATAACTTCGTCCTTCTTTATGGCTGTATAATATTCTATCATGTATATGTACCACAGGTTTTTTGTGTTTTTTTTTTAATCCAGTCCAGTTTTGATGGACAGCACAGTTGGTTCCATGTTTTTGCTATTGTGAATAGTGCTGCAATAAACATGCATGTACAGGTATCTTTTTAAAAAATAAATAGAAACCACATCCTATTCCTTACTTTAAAAACAAAAACACTCCTTTCTCTTTATTCTACCTCTTAATCTCACAGCTCTTAGTCCTCAAAAACACAATGAAAAAAATAATCTAGACTTATTTTCTCACCTCTCAATCACCCATTAGCATCCTGCAATCAAATTTCTGATCCTATGACTTAAAGCACTTGACAACTGTATTATAGTTTATTTTATTCCCTGCTAGACATTGAGTACCTTAGAGGCAGAAAGAACCATCTTTAGCATACATAGTATCAGGCACAAAATGTGTACTCAAGAACACAAATTCAGTCAACAAACATTGCATAATAAGTTCTTTTCCATTCTTCGCTTAAGTTTACATAAGATGAATTTATATTTCCTTGGTTTTGAGAGTAACAGAAATCCAATATATCTTTTTCTAGAAGTTATTTTATTATGTCTATATTTTACTTACCTAATATCTATATTTTGCTGAGAACCAGTACTATTGTTTGTCCATCTGTCTGCCTGTGTCTCTCTGTCTGTATCTACTTATCTACCTATCATATATCTATCATCTAATTATTCATCTATGTATATTTAAATTCTGATTATTTATTAATTTTATATAAATTGAATCAATAATTTTACACTCTGATGGTTCTCAATCCAAGACTATTTTTATTATAGATGCAGATAAATGACACTTTTTCATTAAGATAATGTCTCTTGTTAATATAGGAAAAAGCTTATCACCATCATCACATGCGCAAAGGAGGTTGAATAGAACATAGTTGCCACTTGTCATACCTGCACAAAATGTTTATGTTACATTATCCTATCTCTAAAAAGAAGATACTGCTAATTACTTGACATAATCTTGTATCAGTATGCTGTACATGGTACCAGTAGCACAGAAAATAATGAAGGAATCTCACACTTGTAGAAACTTTTCTAACTGGAATAGACAACACATATATAAGCACATCACCAGAAATATGTGTGCACAGGTATCTTTGGATTGTGCCCACTGCCAAGGAATTGCTGAAGCTATTATGGAATATTGAGTAAGATGCAGTTTATCTGGAAAGTCTCTGTGGGAGTAGTCACTTTTCATGTCATGAACTTTCATCTTTAGTCAGGAGAAAGAGGAACTACTTTGAAGATAGGGTAAAAACTTTGAGGTAGAAACAAGTTGACAATGAATGTGAGCAGGTTGATAAACAGTTTTGATGCTGCCAATTAATAGATGTAAGAACCATTTCTTAACTGAGAGGTGGGAAGTTGTTGCTATTTTGGGAAGTTGTTATTTAATAAAATAACTGAGTCTTGGAATGCAATGATGTATATGAGACTAAAAAGACAGATAAGTAAATGTAAATATATGACATAATGTATGACCATTAGGAATAATATAGTTGTTGATGAGGTTTTATGCTTGTGATCTCATCAAGGTGCTCGTGAAGACATTTGACTGACTCCAACCAAAACTTTGTATCTGAAAACAAAAAGGATAGGTAGAACATCCAAACAGAAGTGTCATTTAGAAAATAGAATATATTATTTTATAAGACAGAATGAGAGAGGGAGAGATAGATATTAGAATTTCAGGAATTACTTTAAGTGTGATAGTAAACAAAATGGGTAATTCAGTTATTTCAGATAAAAAGAATGGAAGAGGAAAAAAATGAACATCTTGCAGCAATACTGCCGGGACTAGGCTTTCTCATTCCTGGAAAGTTAGTGAAAGATCCCACAATAAATGGTTTCTTGATGTTTGTGAAACTTTGTTTGAGAGATCACACATCTCCAACACTTTAGGGTAGGTCTTTGGTGCCTTATTTTTACTATTTGGTGAAGTCATATTTCCCTGAATGCTCTTGATGCTTACGGTCATGTGACAATGTCTGTGTGTTGAGGGGTTATATATTTATTTTAGTCTTCACAGGCTGACTTTGTCTGAACCTGTCCTTCTGCAGACAGTCTTCCAGGTATTCTAAGGAGACTGACTGTTGGGTTTCCTGAGGCTACAATCACTGCAGCTATCACAACACTAGAGGACACCCTATGCGAAGCTTGTAGCGAATCTACAGGTGGTCTACTAAGGCTTTCCACTCAGATGAATCTGGGGAAGATGCAAGTAGAGTACTGTAGTTGTATGTGAACGCTGACTGGGGACTCTAGTCCAGAAGACTGTCTTGATGGCCCAGATTGCCTCCTAGAAGATCATTGCACAGGCGATGAGTCACCAACTGCAGCGACAGGGACTGGCGCTGAGACTGGGCTCCCTCAGATCTGTTGTGGAATTGAGTGTGGAAAGCTTGTCTCGTAGGTTCAGACAGGCACATGTCTCCTAGCAGTAAATGACTGCCCTAGAAGTGTGAGTACAAAGATAGACGAGGCTCTAGAGCACTTGGTGAATTACACAGAAGTGGAATATAGGGCCTCATTCTCAAAGTGTGATTCCTGGACCAGTATGTGCATCACCGCTGAGGAACTTGTTAGAAATGCAAGTTGGCCAGGCCCAGTGGCTCAACCTGTAATTCCAGCACTTTGGAAGGCTGAAGCAAGTGGATTGCCTGAGTCCATGGGTTCGAGACCCGCCCAGGCAACTTGGCGAGACCTCGTCTCTACAATAAATAAAAATTAGCTGGGCGCGGTATTGCGCGCCTGTAGTTCTGGCTACTTGGAAGGTTGAGGCAAGAGGATCGCCTAAGCCCAGCAGGTTGAAGCTGCAGTGGCCGGGAGTGTGCCACTACACTTCAGTCTGGGCTACAGAGTGAGATTCCAACTGAGAAAAAAAAAAGAAAGAAAAGAAAAAGAAAAAGAAATGCAAGTTATCTGATCTCTCCCCATACTTACTGAATCAAAAGCACTAGATGTGGGGCTCAACAATCTGTTTTAACAAGGCCTCCAGGTGATGGTGACACATGCAAAGTTTGAGCAATACTGATTTAGCATATAGCATGCGCTCACTACTGTGTCAACATATTACTAATGATGAAAGAGAGACCCTAGAGACAGGAAGATCGATAACAGAATATTAATGTAAGAGACCCTGGAAAGAGAATGCATTCATGAAATGTGATTGAGAAGAAGTTGTAAGAAGGAATATGAGAGAATGTTTTTGTTAAGAAATTCCTTCTTTCAAACTTAAGAGTGGAAAAAACATTAAATTATATCAACTATGGGCTTTTAATCTATGTTGTTATAATGTAATAGAAAACAATTAATGAATAGTTTTAATAAGAAGATATATAAAAACCTTTCCTCCCTCTCTCCCTATAGTAAACATTTTGTCAGCAACTTGGGGCAGAAGCTTCTTTGTTTTGTTTTTAGAGATTCCATTGTAAATCATAAGAGAGTAGGGCTTTCTGTCCCTAATACATCTGTTGCTTCTTTCTTAAGACTTTTCTAAGATTAGAAGATGACAATAGTTTGTGTGTTGATCTTTTGCAAAGGCCATATGTAAAAATGGAACACATTTGAGTCTGGAGATTTAATTGGACATCAGTCAGGACTTTTTTCCCCTTAAAACATTAAAAGATCAACAGTCGGTGAACATTAAGGCCAATATATTCAGGAATAATTATGCCTGACATTCTATTTGAGAATCTGAGAGAATAAATCAGAGCATATAGCAATGGGTTAAAAAGTATGTTCATATATTTTTGTGCCATCTAAGATAAAATCAAGTTTGAGAAGAAAACAATTCTTTGCGGGTTGAAAAACACTGAGAAGTACGCAATTTCAACACTAATTTTTAAAGTAAAATTTGTTGAAAAATAATATAGAAATGAAAAAGAGCAGAAAAAACTAAGTATAGATCTTGATGAATTAGGACAAAGCAGATACACTCAAGTAACCACAATCCAGAACAAAAAGTAACACAGAAACAACACACAGAAGTTCTTGTTATGGCTTTCTCCCAGAATTGTCATCTGTCCTGATTTCTAACATTGTACATTGATCTTACTTACTCCTAAAAATGTATATTAATTTGGCATATAGTGTATATTTTTTTCTACCTTCTGTTATGCATCATTATGTTTGTGTAATTCATTCATATTGTTGAATATCATAGTTCATATAGTTCATGGCTGTGTGACATTATTTTTATACTTTAAAAATAAAATCACATTAATAAAAATTGGGAAAATTGATACTTAAAAACCTCTGTTAATATCCAAATATATATATGATAATCATTTTAATAGACATAACCTCAGGTTGATTTTCCCAAAGTTGACACCTGAGATCAGGATGTGGGCATGGGTAATTGATTTGGGAGATGATCCCAGGAAATACCAATAGGAGAGAGTGGAAAAGAGACAAGGAAGGGTATATCAGGTGACTAATGAGCTAATTACTGCTTTTTGGCAAGTAGGACTCAATTCCACTAATGACCTCTGGGAGTTGGCGTAGAAGTCACCCAGAATTTTACCATGCAAGGGACAAGGAATCTGAGACATTTATGCACTAACTTCCACATTATATTAGTTGGAGACTGCTCCCCAAGGTATAAATTCCCTGGCCTCTACAGCTTATTTGGCACATAAGCAGAATACTGCCCCAACTGTTGTAGAATACTCAGGTAGAGAGTGGCAGATTCTTTCACTGCCTGGGGTCTCTGCAACAGAAAGTAAAGCACAAAAATGAATTACTACTTGGCTGGTAGCTGAATCCAAACTTACAATGAAGGAACATAAATGTTTGAATAATCATCTTTATATCTTGGGAAACAGCCTATTTTTCTTCATCTTTATTTTTGATTCAGAGGGTACACATGCATGTTTGTTAAATGGACACATTGTATACTGGTGGGGATTGGGTCTCAGGTGGCCCTTTGCCTAGACAGTGAACATTGTATCCCATAGGCAATTTTTGAACCATAGCCCTCCTCCCCACCTCTCCCTTTATTGGTGTCCCCAGTGTCTATTATTTCCATCTTTGTGACTATTTAGCTCTCACATTTAGCTTTCTGTTTCTGAGTCAGTTCACTTAGGATGATAATCTCCGGTGCCATCCATGTTGCTGTAAAGGACATGATTTCATTCTTTTTTATGACTGTGTATTCTCTCCCTTGTGATATTGTGATTAATGTTCAGGTCCCATTTAAAAGTGAGAACATATGGCATTTGGTTCTTTGTTTCTGTGATAGATTGCTAAGAATGAGTGTCTCTAATTCCATCCAATTTGCCGAGAAGCCCATGCTTTTGTCCTTCTTTATGGCTGCATAATATTCCATCATGCATATGTACCACATTTTCTTTATCCAGTCTACTTTTGATGGGCAATAGGGTTGGTTCCATGTTTTTGCTATTGTGAATAGTGCAGCAATAAACATGTGTGTGTACAGGTGTCTTTTTTACAGGACAATTTGTCTTCCAGGTATATTCCCAGAAGGGGGATTGCTGGATCATATGGAAGGTCAATTTCTAGTTCTTTTGTCAGTCTATCTATTCTTGTACCAGTACCATGATGCTTTAGTCACTATAGACTTATAGTTTAATTTGAAATCAGGCAGTGTGATTCCTCTGCAATTGTTCTTTTTGCTTAGTATTGTTTTGGTTATTCAGACTCTTTTATGGCTCTATATAAACTTCAATTTTTTTTCTTTCTGTGAAGAACACAGTTGGTATTTTGATTGGGATTGCAGTGAATCTTCAGGTTGTTTTGGGCAGTATTGTCATTTTAACAATATTGAGTTTTCAAAACCATAAACATAGGATGTTTTTCCATGTGTTTGTGTCATCTACAATTTCTTTCATCAGTGTTTTGTAGTTCTCCTTGTAGATATCTCTCACTTCCTTAGAGGTATGTTCCTAGGTATTTTATTTTCTTGTGTGGCTAGTGTAAATGGGATTGAGCTCTTGGTTTGGTTCTCGGCTTGAGCATTGTTGGTATATAGGAATGCTAGCAATTTTTATACATCGATATTATATCCTGAGACTTAACTGAAGGTATTTATCAGGTTTAGAAGCTTCTTGGAAGAGTCTTTAGGATTTTCTAGGTAGAAAACTATAACATTAAGCAAACAGGGATAATTTGACTTCCTCCTTGCCAATTATTTCTTTCGCTTGCCTGATTGTTCTTTCTAGGACTTCCAGTATGCTGTTTAATAAGAATGATGAGAGTGTACATCCCTGTCTTGTTCCTGTTTGGGTGGCAGAGGGGATGTTTTCAACTTTTCCTGGTTAAGTATGTTGTTGGCAGTTGTTCTGTCATCTATATAATTTTGAGATATGGTTTATCAATGCCCAGTTTGTTGAGGGTTTTTAGTCACAAAGAAATGTTGGATTTTGTTGAATGCCTTTTCTGCATCTATTGAGATGATAATATGGTTTTTATTTTTCCTTCTGTTTATGTGATATATCTTGTTTCTTGATTTGTGTATATTAAACCACCTTTACATCCCAGGAATAAAAGCTGCTTGGTTGTGATAGATAATTTTTTTGATATGCTGTTGAATTTGGTTTGCTAATATTTTGTCAAGAATTTTTGTACCTATATTCATGGAAATAGGCTTGCAGTTTTCTTTTTTTGTTGTGTCCTTGCTGGATTTTGGTATTAGTGTGATAGTGGTTTCATAGAATGTGTTAGGGAGGAGACCCCTTTTTCAATTTTCTGTAATAGTGTCAGTGGATTTGTGCCAGCTCTTTTTTGTACATCTGATAAAATGCAACTGTGAATTTACCTGGCCCTGGGATTTTTTTTTTTAGATGTTGTTGTTGGGAGATTTTTTTATTACTGACTCAATTTTGTGGCTTATTCAGGTTCTGTGGTCTATTCAGGTTATCTATATCTTCCTGTTCAGTCTTGGGAGGTTGTATGTTTCCAGGAATTTATCTATTTGTTTCTTGGCTTTCCAGTTTGTTGCCATGGATGTATTCATAGTAGTCCCTGATGATCCTTTTCATTTATGTGACATTGGTTGCTATGTCATCTCTGTCATTTCTGATTTAATTTATTGACGCTTTCTCTCTTTTTTTCTTGGTTAGTCTAGCTAACAGTCTGTTGATTTTGCTTATTCTTTCAAAACACCAACATTTTAATTATTGTTCCTTTTTATTTGCCTCAATTTCACTTAGTTCTGATCTGATTTTTATTATTTCTTTGCTTTTGCTAGCTTTAGGTTTAGGTTGTTCTTGTTTTTCTAGTTCCTTGAGGTACAAACTTAAGCTGTTAATTTTTGATCTTTTTGATGTGGGCATTTGCTGTTATAAACTTTCCTCTCAGCATTGCTTTTGCTGTGTTTCAGAGGTTTGAGTATGCTGTGTCACTAATTTTGTTTCAATGCATTTTTAATTTCTGCTTTAATTTCATTATTTACCTAAGGATCATTCAAGAGTGAGTTTTTCAAGAGTGAGTTCCCATGCAGTGATGTAGTTTTGGGAGCTCCTCTTAGTGCTGATTCCTAATTTTATTCCACTGTGGTCTTAGAAGAGGGCTAGTATAATTTTGATGTTTTTAAATTTATTGAGACTTGTTTTATGGCCAAGCATATGGTCTATTTTGAAGAATGTTCCATGTGGAGATGAGAATAATGTATGTTCTACAGTTGTTGGGTGGAAAGTTCTATAGATGTCTGTTAGGTCCATTTGGTCTATATTCCCATTTAAGTCCAGTGTTTCTTTATTAATTGTCTTCCTAGATGATCTATCTAGTGATGGCAGTGGGGTGTTGACAACCCCAACTATTATGATATTGTCATCAATGTGTTTTTGCAGGTCAACTAGCATTTACTTCTTGAATTTGGGTGCTCTGGTATTTGGTGTATATGCTTAAGCTGGTTAAATCTTGTAGCATTTCACCATTTATCATTATATAATGTCCTTTATGTATTTTTTAAAACTGTTTTTGATTTAAAATCTGAGTTACCTGATATAAGGATGGCTACTCCTGCTTGTTATTGTTGTCCAGTTGCTTGATATGTCTTTTTTTTTAACCCTTTTACTATGACTATATTTGGCCAATAAGAGTGTCTATTGCAGGCAGCATTTTTTTTTAATTTGGGTTTTTAAAAATTTATTTTTCATTCATTGCCATTGATTCTTTTAAGTGCAGTGTTTAGCTCTGATGTTCAAGGTTAATATTGATATGTAAGGTTTTGCTCCTGGCATAGTGTTGTAAGCTAGCTTACTTGGGGATTAGAAAGTGTACTTGCTTTATTGGCACTGTGAGCTTTGAACTTATATGATCTTTTGTAATAGTGAAGTCATTGTTTCATTTCCAATTTTAGAATTCCTTTGAGCACCTCTTGTAGAGCCAGTTTAGTGGCAGCAAATTACCTTAGCGCTTGTTTGTCTAGGAAGGTCTTTATTTCTCCTTCACTTATGAAGATTACTTTTACTAAATATAAGATTCTTGGATGGTTTTTTTTTCTTTAAAGAGGTTGAAAATAGGTCCCATTCCTTCTGGTTTGCAGGGGTTCTACCGAGAAGTCTTCTGTGAGTCTAGTTTTTTTTCCTTTATAAGTGATTTGGCACTTCTTTCTTGCTGATCTTAGGATACTTTATTTTATGTTGACTTTGGAGAATCTGACAATGATATGCCTTAGTGAAGTTCTTCTTGTAATATATCTTTCAGGAGTTTCTTTTTCCGACTTTTTGTTTCTGATTATCTAGGTTTCTTTCAAGACCAGGAAAATTTTCTTGAATTATTTCCTTGAATATATGTTCCATACTTTTAATTTTAGCCTCTTCTCCTTCTGGAATACCCATAATTTGTAGGTTTGGTTGCTTTGCATAGTCCCATATTTCTCACAGGTTTTGTTCCTTATTCTTGATTTTTGTTTGTATGTTTCTGTCTGAGTGGTTTAGCTAAAAAATCCTGCCTTCCATTTCTGAGATTCTGTCTTCTGCTTATTCTAGCCTACTGTTGTAGCTTTATACTGCATTTTGTATCTTCTCCATTGAATTTTTTTTGGTTCTGTTTAATTTTTTTAAGTTGTCAATCTCTTCTTTCAGCTCCTGAATTTTTCTGCTACTTTCTTTGTGTTGTTATCAGCTTTTTCTTGCATCTTGTTGAGCTGCTCTATGATCAGTATTTTGAATATGTTATCTGACATTTTAGAAATTTCATTGTAGTTAGTTTCAGTTTTGAGCAGTTGGTGAGCCCCCTTGGAAGTTTAAGAATCTATTTTTTCATACTTCCAGAGTTGTTTCTCTGGCTTTTTCTCGTCTGGATTAGCCATGGCATCTAATCTGTATGAGTTTCTTTGATCTAGATGGCCTGTATATGTAGGCTTTCCCAGGTAATAGTTCTAATAGTGATATAGTGGGATTGTGGGCTGGCTCCCTGTAGTGGGAGGTTGTGGGGGGGAGGGTCTCAGGAGGGAGGCTTAACTTGCTCCTTGGTATATGCTGGTGTGAACAGATTATCTGTTGTGATGTGTCATTCAACCTCCTGGCCAGCAGTGGTGCCTACAGGTAAGAGCTGGCTACTGTGGATGTGGATAGATATTTGATTGATCCTTATTTACTGGAAAAACTGCTCTGTTGTCCCAGCAGTGAGTTTGCCTGCAGAGTGTACTGTAGTCTGTGTTCTCAGTTTACCTCCAAGGGGAGAACCAAAATGGGCAGGGCCAAACTGGGCAGATTCACTGATGTCAAGCACCTACAGATTCACTGATGTCAAGCACAGGCACTTATTCCATGGCTGGGTCTGGTGAGTGGCCTCATGAGTGCCCAGATGTGTGCATTTTCAAGGGGGCTAGGGGAACTCTACTGCCTCAAGTGCTCTGCTCAGGAAGGGGAGAACAGCCTGACTTCCTAATCTAGAAGAGTGGAAGCTCCAGGTACTTGGGGATATATCTGGGCATTGAGCAGAGAAGGAGACATAGTACCAAGTACTCTACCCCAGCTTGGAAAGAGGCTTAGACTCCTACTCCAGTTTATTGGGTGCTTTAGGGCATGGAGCACAGGAGGCGTTGTTGCACACAGATAACTTCCCAGTAAGGGTAGAGCAGTTAAAGCTACTAATCTGAGTGTGTAGATCTGGAGGAAGCTTGATCTTTGTTACTTGATTTTTGTTACTAGGGGGAGTACACTTCCCCGCAGACTTGGGACAGGCAGTGACACATGCAGCTCAATTCTATGTCCTGGAGCTGACCTTGGCTTCATGCCTTACTACCTAGGAGAAACTACAGGGTCAGGTACTCTCTTGCTGTGCAAGAGAAATGTACAGGAATGAGGACCCTCCTGTTGATCTCCAATCACTTAAACTACTTTCCCAATTGTGTAGGAGTTGAGGGGGCTCTCCTTTTTCTCAGTATTACTGGGGCACACCTACCCAGCTAGTCTGGGAGTGAGAATGGGATTCTTAACAAAGGTGCTTGCTGAAAAGTTCCAGGTTGCAAAACTGACATAGGCTACAATATTCACTGTTCCTGAGAAATCACAAATTCCAGAGTATGGGAGTGGGGGCCCCTGCTAGGCTCCTGTTGTTTAGCCTGTCATTCTGGATATTCCTTAGTATTGTGGGGTTCCCTTGCTGCAGCTGCCCTGAGGAGTGGGGCAGAGTGGGGTGCCCAGGCAGTGACACACAGAGACCAAATCTGGGTCGAAGATCTGACTCTGGCAGCCTGTCTCTCTGGGAAGGAAATTTGGCATTGGAGGGCCCCTGCTGCTGCTGACCATGGGCTGGGATAAGCCCATGTCCAATTTCAAACCCTGGGGTGATCTCCACACTCCTGCTTTGTTCCAGTGAGTGAGTAGCTTTGTCTCTGGGCAGAAACCAAAGTGCCTGCAGAGGCCACTGCGGCTGCAACAATGAACCCCAATGAAAGATGTCTTCCTCATCAACCCGGATTTGGGAGAACATCTATGGCATTACTGAGTATCTTTTCTTCTCAGTATTTCTTGACTTCCTCCTGAGACAACTCAAGGGCCCAGGAGAAATGGAATGTTCTCCTACAGACTGATTTATATATATCCCTGATTAGAAGGTGTGTCTCAGAAGGGAGTTTTCACTCCCATACTGGGTTCAGGGTTGGCACTCACTTTTTTCTGCAGAGTACTATCTCACAGAATATTTTTTGTCTGCTTTCTTCTTCCTGAGATCTGGGATATCCTTTGCCATTCTGATGAATATCCATTTTCCTTCTTGAATTGGGGTTTGCTGTGTTGGTTCTTCTACACTGTTTCACAATGTTCCAGTGGGTGAGGCATGCTTGAAAGCCTCTAATTTGGCATCTCTCTCAGCTCTGTGGAATATGCTATTTCTGATAAGCACATACACACTTTCTTGGATTCTAGACTGGGTCTTTGTCTTCTTGATTTCATGGCTAAGTGTTAACCGTTAACACCAAGGGGGTGGGACTATTTAATAATGACTGTAATGCTATATTGCGAGTTCCCAGTTTATTTTGATAAGTAGCCATTTACACTTGGCGTCTTAAAAAGCACTTGGTTAAAAATAAATCAAGACAGTTTTGTTAAAAATGGAATTGTGAAGGCCATAATATTCCATCAATTTGAATTTTTTAAACTTGATATTTTGCAAAGAATGGGATTAAAAATGACCTTTAATTTTTGATGACAGACTCTTGCTGTGTTTGCATGAGCTTTAAATTTAGAAGAAACAACTCACTTGTGTTATTTGGAAAACCTAGAGGATACCCTTGTAGTTTGCAAATGTAAGGTGTATTAAGATGTATAAAATTTTTTATATACTTCAATTTTCTTTTCACTATCTGGAAAGCTTTGGAAACTATGCCCATGAATACTGCATATTCTTGATTAGCCATAAAGGATATTATTCAGAATTAGGTTTTAAACTATTGCCCCTACTTTACATATTCTCCTAGCTCCCACTTTAGTCATAAGTACTACTCAGAGATTAAAATAGTTCTAAAGAAACTAGGTAGCTTCTTAATCGGGCTACCTAACTTCTTTAGCTCATTTAAAAAATTATAGACTTTCTTTTAAGGTAGTCTATTGTATTTTCAGACAGGTATAGCCATGATAAAGTTGTCTTCTGTTCAACAGAAATTTATCTTCTTGTAGTTCTCAGTCTCCTCCTTTGCACAGGGATAACTTAGAACAATTCTGTTACTTCCTTTCTGAACAACAGACACAACCACAACCACATGACTCCTCCCACCTCACCTTTCTCATTTAAATGATTTTTTTAAAGACTGATCCTTGAATTGTTCCTAAGGATATGGTGTTGGGTCTTTTTTCTTGCTTTTTTGGTTTTATTTTTTATTTTTTTTGGTTAAATTTATGTTGATGACATTTCGGTAATATATATTATCTAGAACTGAAACAAATATTCTAGGTGTGTTTTTGTATGAAATATGGTATAGCTCTTGATTCTCATAGTTTTATAAGTTGTTTATCTTGATAAGTTGAACCAATAAATATTTGACTGGAGACAAATTGAAATAAAGAGTTTTAAATTTTATATATATATAGTGGGAATTAGAAGAGGTTTTGTGGGAATTATAAAATCAGGTACAACTTTTAGAAAAGTAACTGTGGTAGCAGTAAAGATATGTAGTATAAAGGGAAAATAACAATTTTGGACTGAATTTATTCTATGTTCATATCATTTGTAGATTTGATCAATAGGCAATCAATATCTACATCTGTGACATATGATAATATGTATGCTGAACAGGAACAAGATGAAGATTCAGTCTTGCATGATCAACCAAGCTCCCCCCTCCAAGTCACTTTAAGCCTTCTTAAGTATCATTCTGACACTGACATCTCACCTAATGCATTTTTATCTTGTACACAGGACTGCTAATCAAAGCAATCACTGATTGCACATCATAAATAATAAAAGTGGTACAAACACTCTTCTAAGTGCTCTATTTTTTTTTTTTTTTTAGTTGGAGTCTCACTCTGTCACCCAGACTGGAGTGCAGTGGCCACTCCCAGCCACCGCAGCCTTGACCTGCTGGGCTCCGGCGATCCTTCCACCTCAGCCTTCCGAGTAGCCAGAATTACAGGCATGCGCCACCATGCCCGGCTGATTTTTTTATTTATTGTGGAGATAAGGTCTCGCTGCCCAGGCGGGTCTCGAACCCACGGGCTCAGGCAATCCACTCACTTCAGCCTCCCAAAGGCGCGGGATTACAGGCTGAGCCACCGAGCCCAGCCTTTAAGTGCTCTATTAATGTTGACTTATTTAATCTGTTCTCAGTTCTTTGAGGTATTAGTATTTTTATATCTTTTTTTAAATGAGGAACGTCGGGACAGAGATCTTAATTGTCCAATGTCCCACAACCAGTAAGTGGCCAAACGGCACTCTTGCTTAGAGGTCTGACTTCAGTGTGTCTGCTCTGAATCTTTTCACTATGCTACTTCAGTAGAGCTAGGACAATGTAGAATAAAGCCACTTAATGCGACCTTATGGAAAGTAACCCACTTCATGACTCATTGTCATATATGTTTCTATCACTCTGAGTAATTTCAAGTCATGGGAATAAGGATTGAAAAATGGGAGTAGCAAGTCTGGAATAGCAACCTGAAGAGGTTGCTGCCATTTTGAGAGTAAATACATTTCAATTAAGTAATGTATTAAAGCTAAAAAAAATTCCTCTTTCACAAAAATCATATTAAACATGAAATTTAATTTGTTTTTCTTTTTTTCAGCAACTCACCCAGTTGTCTGTTTTGCACAGTATATTATTAATAGTTAAAACTATTTCTAAAAACCAAATTTACATTGTATTTAATGTAATAACCAGTTCATAGCAAGAGTTTTAAATGTGAAAATATCTGTATTCTGCTTGATGACCAATTTTACTTCTTGTCCAGTTATAGTCAATTCTCATTATTTTTGGTAGATATGTTCTATAAAGCTACCACCAACACTAAATTAGTGAACACTGAATGCTTGCTCAAGGGGAAGTATAGGGTTAGGTTCCTGTTAGTCTCTGGGTACAACATTTTTGTCAAGTAATTAACATGAAACTTTGTTTTATGTGTGTTTCTGTCAAAAGACATCTTATTTAATGCATAAATGCATATTATTGATTCATTAATGTTGAACTCACAGCCAGGAGCACTATAACACACTCTTGAATGAAGCTTTTCTAACACAGGTATTTTCTCCATGAGGCACATTATAACTTTCATGAGCTTCAGAACACTAGACAACACCTCAGCACTAGACCTGAGGGCCATCTTAAATATAAAACTCACTTTAAAATACACAAAAAGTAAAATACCTAGCAGTAAACAGACCATGAAAAGGATAATTGTTTTACAGCATGAGAGTTGAAAAAAGAAAGCAGAGGTTTGCTTTGTTTGACTTCAGCTGAAAATATGTTCATTGGGTAGCTCAGATTTTTGTCTGTTTTTACACGCCCACAAATGATTTTGAAAGGGCAACGAGTATTGATTTTAGGGTTAGAAATCAATTTAGCAAGGAGACAAATTCCCAATTACAGAATCTGTGAATCATGAGGACCGACTGTATACATTCGTTTTTGTATTTGATTAAAATCCAAGAATTGCTAATTTTGTGAGGTTATCAGTTGAGAGTAGACTTTAGGATAACTTTGAAAACTGAAAGGATTCAGAAATCTCTAGTATTTTTTCTCAAGAAGCTTATTTCTCTGACATCACAATGTTTTTATATCATCTTCTGAAGATGTGATTCAGGATTATTGTTCTAATGGTTAAGAATTCTCTTGCTGAGAAAGTTTAATGTTATTAACTGGGTTTGAAGTTTACAATTTTCCTTTTCTTTATCTCTTGGAAACAGTGAGGATTATAGATATTACTATTATATAAACCTTTATTAAAAGGTTTTAAACATCTCTCTATAAAGAGCTGCTATAAAAGCAAAATTAGACAAACTGTTGAAGACCAAAGACAAATCGTAAGAGTAGGCAAGAAAAAAAAAGTCATATTATCCTAAAAAGTAGCAATAACAAACTTGATGGCCAGCTTTTCAACTGAAAATATGAAAACCAAAACGCAGTCGATAGTCATCTTTAAAGAGCTGAAGGACAAAACTGTCAACCTGGAATTATATATGCTGTGAAAATGTCCTTCAAAGCTGAAGGCTAAATAAGGACTTTTTCAGGCAAAGAAAATATTAGATAATTTGTCACCAGCATATTTGCAGTATAAAAAATATTAGCAGAAGTTCTTCAGACTGAAGAAAAGTGATTCTTACAGAAATTGCAGAACAAAGTCAAGAAATAAAGCAATAAAATGCAATGGCAAGACACATGAGTAAAGGCAATACAATGTCAACTCTTTAAAACAACAATAGCAATCATGTTTGTAGGGTTTATAATATATGTTATAAGAAAGGTGTATGAAAATTAAATGCTCGTAAGTTCCTTACATTGTTGTAACGTACATAGTAGAGGTAAAATGTCATAAGTGAAGGATGTGCATTATAAGCTCTAGGGTAACCACTAAATAATACAAGAATATAAGTGAAAGGGAATAATAAACAGTACTCGATACATCAAAAGACACAATAATGGAAGAATAAAAGAAAAAGCAAATGGAAAAAGTAGAAAAGTACTAAGCATAGACCCAACAATTCCTTATCTGTATTAAATGTAAATAGACTAACTATAATATTATCAACTAGGGTAAAAAAACAAACCTCAAAACCCAAATGTATGTTCTTTATAAGAAACACTGAAAATAGATTGCCAAAAGAATAGATTGACAGTAGAGGATGGAAAAATACACCAATTCAAACACTAACCACAAAAAAGCTAATGTATCTATATTAATGTAAAATAGAATATACTTGGAGGTAAGAAGGAGATTTCATAATCCTTAATGTCAATCCCAACAGATATAAAAGTCCTAATTTGTATGTACCTAGTGACACAATTCAAAATGTAGAAAAAAAAGTTGACAAAATTAGAAGGATAATAAACACATTAGTAATTGCAGATAGAGGTTTAACATACTTCTCTCAGTTACAGATCAGAGAAGCAAACTAAGAAAAATCATTAAGGATGTGGAAGATTTCCATATCATAATTAAGAAGCTTAACTAAATTGAAATATATAGAACTTAAGACTCAACAAATTCAAAATGTACATTCCTTTCATATATCAATGGGACATTTATAAAAATAGACCCTATCCTGGACCATAAATAAGATACAACAATTTTGAAAGGACTAAAATAATATGGACTATATTCTCTGACTGTAGTGGAATAAACTAAAAATCAAAAATGTAAATATGGTTAAAAATTTCCCAAACATTTAGAAATTGATTATAGGTAAAACAAAATTATAATGAAAATTAGAAAGTAATTTGATCTGTGAGATCATGGAAATACAATATATCAAAATTCCTGATATTAAATTTTATTTCATCTTGTATTAATTTAGTTAAGCTGTGTTTTTTGAGGAGTGTTTTTATTTCATTTAAGTTGATGTATCTGTTGGCTTAAAGTTTTTTGTAGTATCCTTTTATCTTTTTAATGATTATAGAATCTATAATGATAATGTTTCCCTTATTTCTTATATTGGTGATTAATATTGCCTTTTTTTGTGATCAGCATAACTGGGCTTTTTAAAAAAAATTTTTGTTGATCTTTTCAAATAACTGCTTTTTAATTTTTTTCCATTATTTGTCTACTTCTTATTTCATTGATTTCTGCTCTTTATCATTCTTTTTTTCCTTTGGATTTACTGTCTCTTCTCTTTCTAGCTTCTTCAAGTAAACTTTTAGCCTAGGGCTTTTTACCTTTGTTATTTTCTAATATAAACATTTAAAGCTATACATTTCTTTGAGATGCACAATATATATATATTTTTTTGAGTTGGAGTCTCACTCTGTCGCCCAGACTGGAGTGCAGTGGCACACTCATGGCCACTCCAGTGCCTACCTGCTGGGCTCCAATGATCCTTCTGCCCCAGCCCTCCAAAGTAGCAGGAACTACAGGTGCGCACTACCATACCTGGTTATTTTTTGATTTATTGTAGAGATGAGATCTCACCAAGTTGCCCTGGCTGGTCTTGAACCCATGGACTCAGGCAATCCATTCACCTCAGCCTCCCAAAGTGCTGGGATTACAGGCTGAGCTAGCAAGCCTGGCCATCCACAAATTTTTACATACTGTAATTTTCATTATCATGAGCACAAAATGAAGAAAACACAATTTTCTCAATTTATACAGATAAACACTTAATAAAGGTTGATATTCATGATTTAAAAATGCATGTCAATGTAGGAATAGAAAAGTAGACCCTAAATCTGATATTTGACATTTACATAAGCCAATACTTAATGGTAAAATAACTGCTTTACCTTTGAGTTCAGGAGCAAGGCAAGGATGTCCACTATCATTAGTTCTGTTCAGCAATGTACTGGAGACCCTTGTTTTGCAACAAGGCAAAAAAGAATAATAACCTGTATAAATATTCGGAAGGTAGAACACTGTTATTATCAGCAGATGACATTATTACATATACAATGCAAAAGATATATAAACTTAAAATAGTATATGAATTATTAGAACTATTATGTAAATTTCATGGCATTGCTGGGTACAAAATTGACATATAAAAATCAATTTTATTTCCATGAACTAGTATCAATCAATTAGAAACTGAAATTCAAAATACAAAGAATCTAGTACTTAGGACTAAATCTAATGAAAGAAATGTAAGATCTGAAATTACATTTTTAAGATGAAAGATGACCTGATTAAAAGGAGTCCATGCCCCTGTTTCATGAAGACTTATTGTGGTTAAGATACCAAGTCTCTCTAAATTGACCCAATAGGTTCAAAAATATCCCATCAAAAAATTTCACTGAGTTTTTTATTTTTTGGTGTGTAATACTGACAAACTAATTCTAAAATACATAAGAATATTCAAAAACCTAAAATAGTCAAGAGTAGCCTGAAGATTAATAAAGCTGAAGAACTGACACTGGCAGATATCATGATATATATATTGTAAAACTGCAGAAATAAAGACAGTGTTATAATGGAACAAGGACAGAGAGAGCAATGCAATAAAAGGAGCCCAGAAACAGACCAACATATATATTATATATATATATATATGTTAGAAAATCCTAATGATCAGGGGTCCATGTCCCATACTTTCAGTTATTCAGCACTATGTAACTCTCACCAATATTACAGTCCACATTCACATTCAGGAGACACCTTTCTTTTTCTTCTAGGGGATGATCTGGTAGAATACAAAATAATTTATAACAAAGGAATCATTACAATTTGTGGATGGAATGTATTTATAATAACTGGTGCTGAGTCAACTGGATAATCATAAGAAGAAAAACTTAACACTAACTTCTATTTCACACCAGATGCAAAAATTAATGAGATGTACTATAGACATAAATGAAGAAGATTAAACAATGAAGCTTCTAGAATAAGACATAGAAGAATATCTTCTTGAACTTAGGGTAGGAATTATTACCTAAACTGTACATTAAAAAAACTATTTACAAGGGAAAATATTACAATCGGGCTTTATTAAATTAAACACTTTGGTTAATCAAAACACAACAGTATCTATCTACTATCTACCATCTATTTTCTATCATTTATCTGCCATCTATCTAAATCTGTCATCTTTTACAAATTAATAACACAAAAATGAGGAAAATATTTAAAGTGACTTCACAAGAGGATACTAAAAGTAAGCATTACCAAAAATTTCTCCATAAGTTGTCTGCCCGCAGCTTGGCTCGTATGCCTGCATATTGTTTGGTTCAGAGTATCACAAGGGCCCTCTAGGTCACTGTAAGTGTGAATAACTTGCTTCTGTAAGTTCCCAACTGAACACAGCCTCCTCCTGTCAGTTACCTCAGTTAAGACTCACCACAAGGCCCCAGCTAAGAAAATCCTAATGATCAGTGGTCCATGTCCCAAACTTTCAGTATTTCAGCACTACATAATTCTCACCAGCATTACAGTCCACATTTACAAGTGGGGAACACCTTTCTCTTTCTTCTTGGGTATGGGCTGGTAGAAAACAAAATTACTCATCCTAATATCTCAGTCCGTAGTACACTGGTTCAGTTTTCAGGAGCTGTGTTCAGTACAAAGAATGAGAATTTGTCTTTCATTTGTGTTTCCAAAGAGCTCAGATTAATGACTTTTCCAAAATAGGGGCAATAACTCCAATCCACAAATTGTTGTCGTTCAGCTAATGTAAAATTAAGGAAGAAATAAGAGAAGGTAGGAAAAAAGGAAGGAAGGAAGGAAGGAAAGGAGGGAGGGAGGAAGGGAGGGAGGAAGGGAGGGAGAGAGAAAAGAGGGACAAAGAATAGAAATAAAACAAAAGAATGCTCCTGCCTCAAACTATTTTAATTTTCATTCAATTCTCATTTTACAGATTAGGTAAATGTGTACATTTTTTTCCTTCAAATTCAAGAAATATTCATAGATTCAAAATGCTGCAAGATTAAACACCTGCAGCCCAGCACTCTATTTTAAACCAAGAGAAACAAAAAGCATCGGAAGCAGAGAACTTCATTTTAAACGCTAAGGGACAGCAGACCGCATTCCAACAGTATTCATAGGTGTCGCATCCACAGGGGCAATTTCCTCCAGGTGGTGTCAATCATTCTACTTTAGAAAAAGGGGGAAAAAAAAAACCCCAAACGATAAAAGCACATTGTAAGGATTGTGACCAAAGTAGAATGCCACGATTTCTCCATGGAAATCATGTATAGAAGTGGGTGACACTTGAATATTCTTGAGACCCCATGAGAATTGGAGTCACACTCCCTTCCCACACAAAACACCGCCATCCTCTCACCACCCTCTCCTCCACTTTTAACTCCTTGAATCTTAAAGATATTCTTCTGGAGCAAATCAGGAGGATTTGTGGTAATTCTGAAATAGGGGAGGCTTGTTGCTTATCTCTCAGAGAAGTGTGCTTCCTGGCTGACGTCAACCTGTGAGGGGCAACATTTGCATTTTCTTCTCTAAAGTCAGGCTGAATGTGGTATTCCTATTCACTGGTGTGATCATCACCCTGTCCCTGAGAAAGGTTGCCACTCACACTTGATTGTCCTTTTTAGAACAAATGACAGCCGATAAGGGGGAACACCCAGGAAGATGCTTGAGGACAAGGTCAGATTCCTCACTCTTTTATACTGTATTTAAAAAAAAAAAATTAAGCAAAGCCTCTATTGTCTTCACTGATATAACTGCTCTGAAGCCCTGTGGCCAGTGCTATTTACTGTCACTGAGCCTAAACTTTTTCTTGGCTGGACCCTTGATGCCAAGAAAAGACAGAAGAGACAGAAGAAGCCGGGCTCGGTGGCTCAGCCTGTAATCCCGCGCCTTTGGGAGGCTGAGGTGAGTGGATTGCCTGAGCCTGCGGGTTCGAGACCCACCTGGGCAGCGAGACCTCATCTCTACAATAAATCAAAAATCAGCCGGGCATGGTAGCATGCGCCTGTAATTCCGGCTACTCGGAAGGCTGAGGTGGAAGGATCGCCAGAGCCAGTGGGTTGAGGTTGCGGTGGCCGGGAGCGGCCACTGCACTCCAGTCTGGGCGACAGAGTGAGACTCCAACTCAAAAAAAAAAAAAAAGAAAAGAAAAGAGAAGAAATTGGTTCACTGTTCTTAAGGCTGTTGCATCCCATTCTCTCAGGGGTGGACAAGGCTGGACTTGTTCCACTTGCTCATTCCTCAAGTGATGGGCTCCTACTTCCTCTCAGGACTTCCCAGCTGCTTCTGTGCCCCTGCCTATCCCAAGCCTCATGGCCCACACTAGCTGATTCTTCTCTTGACAGGGAAGTTAGAGAAAGAAGCCACCTTCCTGTGTCTCTATCCTCCTGTGAGTGGCATGAAGAGAGGCACTCTGGAAGTGATAGTCTTCATGGTAAGGTTAGGCTCACAGGCTCAAGGAAAGAACAGTGTTTTAAGAACAATAGTTGGGAAAAGGCAGGATATGGATATTTTTGGTAAGTGTAAAGGGCTACCTTAAAATAACTATCTACCTACTTACCTACATAGAAGGGAGTGTGGACACTGGGAAAACCAGGCAAATGAACTGTTCACAGGGTTACCCAGGCAAGGAGTTCAACCTGAGAGATGGTGGTCGAGGGAATTTGGACAAACAGTATTGTGTATGCCAAGACTGGGGGAGGGCAATGAAAGCTGAACCAGGGCTGATGGATGAAAAGTGACAATTTGGGAACTTACAGGACTAGACTAGAAACAGACTGAATCAGGTGATTGTAAGAGTGACATTAAAGGAAGGAATCCCTAACTAAGGACTTGGTTGAACAAAGCTGTTATTTTCATTACTCTTCTAGAATGACCTACTTTTGTATAAAAAATGCTATATTTCTCCATGCCTCTGGTGGAGCAGTTTGTACCATAATAGAAATATCTGGTCTGAAAATAGTTGGCTATTCATTATTGTACTACGGAATGGGATGTAGGTATCATGAGCCCCATTCCCTTCCCTTCCCTTCCTTCTCCTCCCCTCCCGTTCCCCTCTCCTCCCTTTCCCTCCCCTCTGTTCTCCTCCCCTCCCCTCTGTTCCCCTCCCCTTCCCTCCCTTCCCTCCTCTTGCCTCCCTTTCCCTCCCCTCCTGTCCCCCCTCCATAAATCTTAATTTCAGGAAGAAACTTATGTTCAGGAAGCCTTACTTTGTAATGTTCTGATCCTTAAAAATAAAGCATACTTATCATAGCATTTTTTTAAAGTGATACCTCAGAATGTGTGACCTCTATATGGAACATAAAAGATAATAATAGCGTTTCCAAAATCACAGTTGTAAGAAAGAGCTCCAAGACACTGTGTAGCACCTGAAAAGGCCAGTCACAATGCTGTTGGTGTGGGCTCATGCCTAGTGTGCACAGTGTCATGTCTCTAGTGGCAGAAGGTCTCACGCTGTGTGGGGGGCAGACGGGAGTTGGGGGATCAACAGAGTAAAGAAAGGCTCTTACCAGATGGAACTCTGATTTCTGATGAAGATGACCCAATTAGCTCCAATCCCAGCATGTGCACAGATGCTATGACTTGAAATAAAGTAGCAAGCAGCCCTGTGAAGTGTTGTGTAAGGAAACACATGGGTTTTTATTAAAGAAAAATGTTGAGATCTTGAAAGGCACTTTTCTTGTGGGTTAAGATGTGGTCTCTGGAATTCTAATACCTGAGTTCACATCTCAACTCTGCTACTGTTTGACCTTGATCAGGTTATTTATCCTTGCTGTTCTTCAGTGTGTGTACAATGGTTGTGATTATTCCTATAAAACAATTAGCACAGTGACTTAGCACATAACAGACTTTCATCACATGCTAGTTATTTTTATTTATGAATGATACTAAATATGGGGACAGTTCACTCCTAGTGTTCTCTTCCAATTGTTATTAATATGCTGACACATTATTTTCTTATACATTTTTTTTAGTTGAGAAGGGTATGATTCAAGTTTTTTGGTTTTATTTTGAGGATGTTTTGGTGATATCCAATTCAAACTGTAAGAACATATATGAAATCATGTGTGTGTACTTGCGTTTATAATTATGTATATAAGTTGTGGGTGTATGTGTGAGTAGGTAGGTGAGTGTGTAATATGTGAGCATGTGCATGTGTGGGTATTCATTGATGTGTGCTAAATGAGTTTCCTGAGGCTGCTGAGACAAATTCCCTCAAACTTGGTGGCTTCAAGCAATAGAAATTTATTCTCTTACAGCTCTGGAGGTTAGAAGTCTGAAAATAGTAATCACTGCATTGAAATCAAGGTTTTAGAAGGGCAGGTCTCCATGTAGAGGTTCTAGGAGAGGATTATTTGATTCTTACCTTTTCCAGGTGCTGGTGACTGTTGGCAGTCCTTGAATTTTGGCCACATCACTCCACTATCTACCTCTATCTTCAAATGGACTCTTTTCTCTTCTTTTCCCTTCCCTTCCCTCTCCTCCCCTCCCCTTCCATTTTCTCCCCTCCTCTCCCCTCCCCGCCCTTCTCCTCTCCTCTCCTCTCCTCTCTTCTCTTTCAAATCTCTCCCAACCTCTCTCTTATAAAGACACTTGCCTTGCGATGGCATTTAGGGCCTATCTGGATAATCCAGGATAATCTCCCCAAAACAAGATCATTAGTAATGTTAGCAAAGATACTTTTGCAAAAACAGGGTAACTGGTATCAGGAATTAAGACCTGATAATTTTGGGGGGCTGCTTTCTAGTCCATTGTAGATATATATGTGTATGTGTTTATGTGCATATAGGACATAAGGGTGTCAATATATGAGTATGTACAGGTTTATGTGTGATTGGTTTATGTGTGTGGGGATGTAAGAATGTGTATATACATGTGAGTATATATATATATATTTGTGTGATGAGTGTGTGTGGGCTATGGATATGTACATATGCGTGTATACATGTATATATGAATATGATGGGTGCATAGAGAGACTATGAATATGCATATGCATGAATGTATGCAAGTATGTGCATATAGATATGAATGGGTGATGTATATGCATATATATATGTTTATATATATACAAGTGGGTTTTTTTAATAGAAATTAGGCTATCCATCTGACCTTTGCCTAAAATACTTTATTAAAGTTCTGAAATGTGAATAAGCTGGAAATCTGTTCTAATGAATCAGTACTCTCTTAACAGATGGTCAAATAAACACAATGTCTCTACCGTCCCAGAAATCATGTTAAGCACAAAATTGCTATGGTTTATGAGAAAGAGCAACCCTGTATAAATGCTAGTAAACAAGCAAACACATACCTCTCTTACCTCTGTCTGAACCTCAGAAAGAGGACCCAAGTGGGAGTTCAACTTAATGAAAAATGCATTAGAAACCATCCTGATGGCACGGAGAATCTATTACTCATTTTAATCTCAGCCATCCAGGTAAGTAGGCCCTGGTCCATGAACCATGGCTTTAAAAAAAATCAGGAAAGACTTAATAAAAGCCAGACAGTGGCCCTAAATGAGGGGTTTAAGCTTTCTTTTTTCTGCATTTAAAACCTGCCTGTGGAAATCACATTTGGGTTTTATGATAACTGTAAGACGTTACAATCTGCATAGGTGTTTGGTATAAGAAAGAAACTATAAGAAAGATAGAGCCATGGTGAGTTAGCTGCACCACGACAGCCTTTTTAAAGGCCTAATATGTACATTATATGTGTGATTGTAATATATTAAATATACCTGTTTTTGCTGGGCTTGGTGGCTTAGCCTGTAATCCCAGCACTTTGGGAGGCTGAGGCGAGTGGATTGCTGAGCCTGTGGGCTAGAGACCAGCCCAGGCAACATGGCGAGATCTCTTCTCTACAATAAATCAAAAATGAGCCAGGCATGCAGGCATGGTAGCACACCTGTAGTTCTGGCTACTTGGAAGGCTGAGGCAGAAGGATCACCGGAGCCCAGCAGATCAACGCTAGGGTGGCTTCGAGTGTGCCACTGCACTCCAGCCTAGCAACAGAGTGAGACTCCAACTCAAAAATAAACAAACAAACAAATAAGTAAACCTGTTTTAAGAATTATCTTAAATATCTGTGTATGAGGGGCACCCTTCAAAACCCAGGATTTTCTTTTGAAGGGAGGGTACCTTGTAGTACAGGGTTCCCCTGCTAGGTAAGTGTTTTAGGAAACCACTGGGCATCAGTGTATCAGTTAATGGTGTTGTGACAGACTATTTGCAGAAGAAATGTCCTGAGTTGTGGCAAACAGGTGGCTGGTTCTTCCTACATGACAACATCTCTGCCCAAACCACACTGACTGTTCAGCAGTTTTTGAGCAAAAATGTCATGATCTCCAGATCCCATTCTCTCTAATCACCCAATTTCTTCCCTAGTGAATTTTTTTGTTTCCCCAGATGAAAAAAATCCTCAGAGAAAAACATTTTGCTGATGTTGAAGAGATGAAACAAAAAGCAGCAGAATCACTAAACAGCATGAAAATTGATGAGTTCAAAAAACTGTTTTGAGCAGTGAAAAAAGTGCCTTGATAAGTGTAGTGCATCAAACGAAGAGTACTTTGAAAGTGAGAGAATACACATTTTATATGCAAATTCTGGTTTTGGGGGGTACCCCTAGAATGTTATGTAAAATAAGAGCCCATTTAATAGTGTGCAAGGTTAATGTTAGCTACCATGGAGGTAATCAAGGAACAGTATCCACCTTGATCAATTTATGATCTATTTTTGGAATATAAATGGAGACAGGGTGTAAGTGACAGAGGAGTACACATAGCTGAATTTAGCGAGAGGTCAGAGCCTAAGGTAAGGAGCTAGGACGCACTAATGAAGCAGGTGGGACATCAAGACTTTAATACACAACTGAGATGTCAATTGGTCAAACTGAGTACAAACAGGAAGGATAAGAACTAGTTGTAACATAGAAAAGACAGGGAAATGAAGGGCATATTGGAATAACATCATCTAATCTCATCTTTCTAAAGCATGGGCTACCTCTTGAGCAGAATTTCTCAACCTTGGGAATACTGATATTTTGGATCAAATAATTATTTGATATAGGGGGCTGTCCTGTGCATTGTAGGACATTTAGAAACATCCTGGGCCAAGAAGCACCCACTATCTCAATCCCTGCTCCTTCAAGTTGTGAAAAATAAAAATTTTCCAGATATTGCCAAATGTCTTCTGGGGGGCAAAAGGGCACCTAGCTGAGAATGACTGCTCTAGAAACTTTCTACTCTAGGGATCAGTAGCATGAAGATTACCTGGGAACTTATTGAAATGCGGAACCTCAGGCCCCACCACAGATCTACTGAAACAAGTTCTGTATTTTAACAAGATACCAGGAGACTCATATGCACTTTAAAATCTGAGAACTACTACTCTGAGGAACAGTAATAGAAAGGGCTGGTAATATTGGCTGGAGTTAGATCATGGGAAACCTTGAACATTTGGTTACACATTTGGTAGGCAATGAGGTTATATTGAATATTTCATTTTCATCACAGATTTATTCCAGAAATACTAGACTGGCCATTTAATACTATTCACTTAACATTCTCACTTTTTTTACTCTCTCAATGTTAATTTTAGGGGAATGGAAAATTCCAGCTAAAAATTATATGTCCCAGGTTTCCTTGTGGTTATGGGGACATAAGACTGTATTCTAAACAGAAGTTATTTCGGGGGTTTCTGGAGAAGTTCCTTGAGAAGGAGGCTCTTTGTCATTTTTCCTTAGACTTTTCTTCTTTCTTTCTAGAAATTAACATGATGATTTGAATTCCAGAAGTCACCTTTAAAGTTCAAGGAGAAGGGTTTATTCATAATTATGGTGGAGAAAAAAGTTAGAAGAAACCTGAACCAAAGAGAGAAAAACAAACTCAGTCACTATTTTTCAGAGTGCTATTACTCATAGTTACATGCAATTCCTAACTGATTAAGATTGCTATCGATATGGGAAGAAAAGAAATCATGCAGAAACTATGAGAATAGTTTGAGTGGAAGACTGAGAAATCATAAATGGAAATGAAGAGGAATTTAGAACCTGATTTTGTTTGAAAATATAATTTTTTAAATGTTTGTGCCTGGAAAAATAGTGACTTGGTTTATAAACATTTGAAAGTCAGGAAAAAGATGGGATTCTGATAACACATGAGTTTGGCATTGGACATATTAAATGTAAGGATTAATAAGGCTTCAGCTAGATGTGCATATTCATCAGGGGAGAAGCTGCCTGGTAAAATATAGGGATACTGGCAGTAGAAGAGAAGAATTAAGGACTGGCAAAAGAGAAAGAGAAAGGAGTGATCATGAACATATTGAATTTGAGAGAGAAACCTAAAGAGTAGTGGATTGTTAAAGTATTGTTGCTGAAAAAGTTGCACAGGAAAGATTTTACAATGGTGCTTAAAGGTGGAATTCAGAGGACCTGGAGCTATTTAATAAGCAAGGTTACTTGCTCAAGGAAGGTTTTCTCCTCTGCAGTGGCCCCATAACCCAGTGAGATCAAGCTTTTGTTCACTTTCAGCATCGAGGCTGAGTAACTGAAGCATGCTCTGTCTTTTACAGGCGCTTCTGAGTCTGCCATGACTTTTCAGACATCTCTTTGAACTAATGCTGTCATAGAAATTGTTGATATATGCTGCATATGATATGGCCAAGGTTACTGCCTTCAAGAAAATATTTTCTTTTTTCTCTATTCAATATCTTTTACATACAAAAAAATTCTGCAAAAGTAGATTTATTAAACAGCTGCAAATATGCGTCATATGCTAGATGTTTTCAGGAATGCAAAGATAATAAAGCTATAATAGAGCCCTGGTGGAGTTGATCCCCTGTATAGAAATAAAATAAGTGTGATAAGTGCTATACTACAGTGTATTTCAGGGTGCTCTGGTTCTGGGGGTACATCTAGAGATAGGGCTCTTTGTAGTCTAATTTGAAATTAGGTAGTGTGATGTGTCCATATTTGCTCATGATTTTTGCTCATGATTAGCTTAGCTAGTCAAGGTTTTTTTGTGGCTCCACATGAATTTTAGGATTTTTTTCTACATCTATGAGAAATGACAATAGAATTTTGATACAGATTATATTGAATCTGTTGATGCTTTGGGTAGAATGGATAGTTTAGCAACATTAATTTTTCCAATCCATGAACACGAGATATCTTTCCATTTATTTGTGTATTCTTCAATTTCTTTAATATATATTCTATAGTTTTTAGTGTACAGGTCTTTCACCTCCTTGGTTAAACTGACTCCTAAGGAATTCTTGTACCTCATAAATGAAATTATTCTCTTGATTTTTTTTTCCAGAAAGTTTATTGTTAGTTTAGACAATCACTGATTGTTGGTTGTTGATTTTGTATCCTGTAACTTTACTGAGCTCATTTATCTGTTCTAACAGTTTTTTTTTTTCAAGCATCTGTATGGTTTTCAACATATGAGATCATGTCATCTGCAAAAAAGGGCAATATAACTTCTTCCTTTCCAATTTGGATGACTTTTATTTTTTCTCTTGTCTAATTGCTGTGACTAGGACCTCCAGTGCTATTGTGAATAGGAGTAGTAAGAGTAGGCACCCTTGTCTTGCATGGATCTTAGTGGAAAAGCTTTCATCTCCTGAAGAAATATAAATGATTATCAGATATTACTTCGAACCTCTGTATGTGAGTAAGCAAGAAAATCTAGAGGAAATGGATACATTCCTGGCAACACACACTCTCCCAAGATTGAAACAGGAAGAAATTGAAACCTTAAACAGACCAATAATAAACCAAGAAATTGATTAAGTAATTCAAAACCTCCCTGCCAAGAAAAGCCCTGAGCCAGATGGTTTCTCAGTTGAATTTTACCAGATGTACCAAAAAGAGCTAATACCAATCCTATTGAAAGTATTCCAAGCAATCAATAAGGGAGGACTGCTCTATAGTTCATTCTATGTAGCCAATATCATCCTGAGACCTGAAAATGACAAAGACTCAACAAAGAAAGAAACCTACTGGCCAATTTCCCTGATGAACACAGATGCATATATTCTTAACAAGATTTTTACCAAACTGCATCCTACACCACATTACAAGAATCATTCATCATGAGCAGGTGGGCTTCATCCCAGAATGCAAGGTTGGTTCAGCATATGCAAATCAATAAATATAACCCACCACATAACAGATGAAAAACCAAGAACCAAATGATTATCCCTCAACAGATGCAGAAAAAGCATTTGATAAAATCCAACATGCCTTCTTGAAAAAAAAACACTTAAATACCTAGACATCAAAGAAACCTTTTCAAAATAATAAGAACCACCTAGAGACAAGCCTGTAGCCAACATCATATATAATGAATAGAAGCCAGAAGCATTCCTCCTAATTACTGGAACAAGACAAGGATGTCCACTCTCACCACTTCTATTTAACATAGTACTGGAAGTTCTAGCCAGAGCAATCAGACAGGAAAAAGAAATTAGAGGTGTCCAAACAGGAAAAGAAGAAGTTAAATTTTCCCTTTTTGAAGATGATATGATTCTATACCTAGAAAACTCTAGAGACTCTGACAAAAACCTCATATCACTGATAAAAGATTTTGGTAAAGTCTTAGAATACAAAATCAATGCAGGCAAACTGGTAGCATTTTAGTACATCAATAACAAGAAGGCCGAGAACCAGCCTTGATTATGGTGAATAATTCTTTAATGTATTGTTGAATTCAGTTTTCTAGTATTTTGCTGAGAATTTTTGCACCTCTGTTCATCAAGAATATTGGCCTATAGTTTTGTTTATTGTTATATCCTTGTCTGGTTTTGATATCAGGGTAATGCTGGTTTTGCAAAAAGTTTGAAAGTGTCACCTCCTCTTTGGTTTTTTGGAACAGTTTATGGAGAGTTGGTTAAAACAGCATGGTACTGGCATAAACATGGACACATTGACCAATGAGATAGAATAGAGAGCCCAGAGAAGAATTCAAGCACTTATGGTCAATTAATCTTTGACAAAGGTACAAAGAATATGTAATGAGAGTCTTTTCAATGAAAAGTGTTAGAAAAACTGGATATTCATATGCAAAAGTATGAAACCGGACCCTTACACCTAATATAAAAATCTTTTCAAAATGAATTAATGATTTAAACATAAGATTTAGAAATGTAAAAGTACTAGAAAAAAACATAAAACACTCACACAGCATTTGTCTGGGTAATAATTTTTTAGCATCAATTCCAAAAGCACTGGCAACAAAATCAAAGATAAGTAAACAGAATTATATCAAAATAAAACTGCTTCTGCCCATCAAAGGAAACAATTAACTGAGTGAAGAGACAACCTACAAATTAGGAGAAAATATTTGTCAGCCATATATTTGATAAAAGGATTAATATTCAGGGCATGTAAGTAACTGAAATAACTCTGCAGAAAGAAAATAACCTGGTTAAGAAATGCAAGGGAACTCAATCAACATTTCTTAAAAGATGACATTGAAATGGCCTACAGATTCGTGAAAAAATGCTCAACATCACTAATTATTAGGGAGGTGCACATTAAAACCACAATGAGATGGCACCTCACACATCTTAGAACAGCTATAATCAAAAAGACAGGAGAAAACAAGTGTTGAAGATATAGAGAAATGGGAACCCTTGTACACTGTTGGTGGAAATGCAAACTAGTACAACCATTATGGAAAACAGCACTGAGGTTCCTAAAAAACTAAAAATAGAATTACTATATGACCCCGCTATCCCATTTCTGGGTATTTATTCAAAAGACCTGAAATCACTATGCTGAAAAGATGTCTGCACTCCCATGTTCATAAGCAGCACCATTCATAATAGCTAAAATATGGAAAAAAAACCCTAAGTGTTCATCAAGAGATGAATAGACAAAAAAATATATATACACAATGGAAAATTCTTCAGTTTTTTTTTAAAGGAAGAACTTCCATCATTTATGACAACATGGATGGAATTGGAGAACATCATGCTAAGTGAAATAAGCAAAACATATAAAGACAAATACCTAATGTTCTCATTTATATGTAGAATCTAAAACAATTTAATATATGAAAAGCAGAAAGTAAAAAGGTGGTTACCAAAGACTGGGGTTTAGGGTAACAGGAAGATGATAGTCCAAGGGTACAAAGCCTCAGGTACATGGGAGGAATTAATTTGATTTTAAAATGTTTTCTCTTGTTTTACTTTTTTGAGATCAATACACAACATAGTGAATATAGCTACTAATTGAATACATACACTTAAATTTCCCTAAGAGAGTAAATTTCAAATGTTCTTATCACAAAATTAAGTATTTGAGATGACTAATATGTTAAATAACTTATATGACATTACACATTGTTATAAAATCATAAAACCATATGTACCTCATACTTATATGCATCTATAATTTGTCAATTAAAAAATGATAGGCTTCTTCAATTTGTCCAAAATGTTTGAGTTCTGGGGGTCATGTGTTCCCAGTTCTTTGGGGTAATACCGCCTCAGTCTTTCCTTCTCTCTTTTACCTACAATTTCATTCTTTCTTTCTCTCCTCGCTAGTCTCATCTACTTTGTCCCTTCTGAAAAAAATATCCCCATTATATCCATTGTTTCTTACTTTGTATTCATAGTTGTGTATCTGCAATGATGAATCCCAAAGCTCTGAAACCAGAATTCTTTTTTTAAAATAATTCATTTGGCAGTAAAACCTGTCCTTTACTGATATACGGTGCTGTATAGTCTCTATTCATTCTAGGATATTCATTTTGTTTTTATTAAAGGAATGTTAATATGTTTGGTTAAGGAGTGCCGCCTTATGCCTTACTATAGGAAATAGTATAGTATTTCTACTTTTAAAATTTGAAAAAATTTTAATCCCCAAATGTATCTGGTCCCAAGGGTTTGGGATGAGGAAATGTGGCCATGTACTATACTGTTCTCAAAGCTTTATGCAATGTAAAAAAGATGAGGATAGGAGGCTACAGTAACTGGGAAAGTGGAGACAGCATGATCATCATTTGCAAATGATGCCATATGCTGAATGGAAAACTCATGAAAATAAACTTAAAACTATGCAGACATAAGCAGAATAACTGAACCCAAAGTAAACATTCACATCAAAAATCCGGTCTACACTAGCTTCAGGAGTAATCTTACAATTAGAAGAATTTAAAAAGCCCCACCTAGCTCATTAAGTGACTGAGATAAAATGGAGTTCACAGACAGCTTTGGCCTGATTTTGTACTCTGAAATCAGTAGCTGGGTTCTTACCTATATTTGGGGCCAAATTTTCCACTTTGCCTTCTAGCTTCCCCCAGTCTCCCAGGGATGGCTGATCTAACTCCAAACAGCAGTTCTAACTGGGGAAGTATAGTCTACTCGGCAAACTCTAGTCCAACCTGCTTGTCAGATCCCTTCTCACAGGTTCCCCTGACCTGCTGAGCTGGATTTTTCCCTGGCTGTCTCTGCTCTTTTGCCTCTAGTACTTGTCTTCTTGTCTCTAGAATGTTGTCTCTTGTGTCATTACAGCTGCCAAATTTGGTCTTTCTCGAGATGACATTCAGACAGCTTTGTTGAAAATTTACCTACAGAGTGATCGTGCAGCATGTCATATAAACACCTCAAGATTCACAGAAACAGAATGGCACAGCTGTGCCTATATGCCCAGAGAAGCCATTGAGTTTTGGTGACATTTTAAGTCAGAACAGTGACTAATAATGCAAGTGGGATGTAAATTCTTAATCATACAAAATCATTAATTGTCTCTGTACCAGGCAGAGCTGAAGCAGTGAGATCTATTTCGTATGGCACATATTTGGGCTGCACAGATGAACAGGGTCATAGAAGCAATCTGTTCAGCGAAACCAACTTCCATATTCTAAATATTCCTTCCTTCTTCTTCGCATTCTCCTCCCTCCTTTCCTTTCTTCCTTTCTTCAATTTCTCATTCATTTATCAGTTTTTCATCTGAAAAATGGAGATAAAAACATTATCTTCCTTACAGGGTTGTTGCAAGGATTAAATGAATTTATACATATTATGTGAGTTTACACACACACACACACACACACACACACACACACACACACACACAGACACACTCTCACACACTCACACAATGTGTTTTGAGTGTCTCACCCAAAGTAAATGTTATTTATGTGTCTATATTTATTATTGACATTGACTTTATGTCAAGTTCTATTCTAGGAGCTAAGGATACAAATGTGAAAAACACAAGTCTTATCTTAAATATCTCCAATATATAGGTATTTGCAGAATATGTTGTTTTGAAGTATTGACTCTGGCATGAGGGGGTATAGATTTGAGAGCCAGATCTATCTCCTCACTCATTAACTATATCACCTTAGGCACGTTACTTACTCTCTCTAAGTCTTAGTTTTCTTTAGTGGAGATAATAATTAGTCATCCCAATTTTTTGAAGAAACAAAGGATATATGGCAAGTAAAGAACTTAACAGACTGCCCAGATAAGTAATAAATATTGAGTTCCTTTTTTTTTTTACAGATGCTACTGATTATGGGTCCTAAGATGTTCCTGGACAGGACTTTACAATAGGACCCTCATTCTTATAGATGGGATGGGAGGAGTGTGGGGTTTGTTGTGTTTCTCTGGATTTAATACCAGGGAGTCTATTAAGTTGAATATTTCTTTACTAAAATGTTGGCTTTGTCTAGAAAATTAGAGGACCATGCAGAAAAGATGGAGGTTCTAAAATATGACTGCCTGGTTTCAAACATCTTTTCATGCAATATCTTGTCTTGTGACTTGGGTATGTACTCACATCTCAGATTCTGTTCCCCCATCTGTAAAAAGGGTATAACAAATGCTCCTGACTGACTCACACTTATAGTGAAGGTCAACTAAAATAATCTAGATAAGGAATTGAGTATAATAATTACAGTTGGTGGTCTCTTAGTTGGCAGCTATTATTATTGTTGTTTTTTTACTAGTATTTGATTTTGTGTTTGGAACAAAGCTTGCATAGCTGAACTTTCATTTTCTTTTTATTCTAAAGATTGTTTATTTTAATTTTTAATACATATTTTTCTTATTTTGATAGCAATACAAGCTCATCACTGGAATAAATCTCAGATAATTCTGTTTTGTGTTTACTAATCCTCTGTCCCTGGGTTGAATGGATGAGATGGTGCAGCATGGTTGGCCCTTGCCTGGCACTTAATTATTAGTTGGCGTGAAGTCTCATAAGGAATAATCACTAAGAACCAGTTAATTGTTATCCCATCATTGGTTGTTTTCAAAGCAAGTCTAGGCTGAGATAAATAAGTTTGTGGTTTCAAGAATTTTTTTTTTTTTTTAGCTTTAGGGTGAAAGTCAGATTCAATGATGTAATAAATATCCCTAAGAATGGATCAATATTGTTTGTCCTTATGTATTTCTAGTTTGATTTCACATTGTATAAGCAATGCTGCCAATAACCGCATTTATTAAACATTAGCATTTTCTATGCATCATCACATTTATTCCAAATGGCAACTCTGCAAGGTAGGTAGTAGTTTCGCCGTTTAGCTATGAAAAAACAAAAACAAAAAAACTATCCCCAGGTTAAATAAATTGCCCAAGTTATCATAGTTAGGGTTTAAACCAAACTCAGTATGTCTTCAAGGCTGTTTAAACTACTATGCACCCAAAGTTAGAGTGTATTTAAACAAATAATTTAAACAAAGCTAGAGTGGAATTAAAAAGCTTTTAACAATAATCTGAAGGGAAAACATCACAAATATTTCTGAGAGCACAAAAGAATAGAAACCAAAAAATGCAACACTGTAGTTTAAGCATAATTTTCCCAACTTCCTAGGCTCATCCCAACGTACATATCTAGTCAGGATATTTAAAATCTAATACAGTCAGCCAGTGAGGTTCATAAAACTTTTACCTAATTTAAATTGTCAGGTGGAAGAAGTTTATGATAAACAAATAGGAAAGAGCAATCAAAAATTGCATACAAATGACTTTGGAAAATCTGAATACAAACCATTTTCTAAACGTGGGCTATTCTTATCATTGATTGTATAAGAAACACAACCTTAGACCTTCCTAGCATTGCAGTCATAATAAAGGAAAGCCCTTATGCTCAAAATGATTAAAGCATTTAACACACAAAATGAACACTGGGGAAAAAGTCTTGTCTTCATTATGCTCAGAGTTATGACACACAATGAATACAATCTCCCTTAGGTTTTACTAAACAACCAAACTCTTTAATTTGGTTTATTCATTTGAATTCACCTTGTATTTACTAAAGGAAAAAAAAACCCACAATAAATGAGAATGTGTAGTTAACAAGATACCTTAATGTATCTTAATAAAAATCCATGTGGGGATGAAACAAACATCAATTTACCCTGAAGTTACATCGGTTGGTGGCCAAACATTTTATGGAGTAAGAGCAAGTGTATTATCATTAGAAGATAATAATTAAAATTACTGCCTGTATGTGCCCTTCAGCTTTAGTTATGATCATGCAGAATCTCACTACTTTTGTTACACATAGAAAGCATTTTATAAAAAGGCAAACAATCAACCTATAAAGTAGTCTACTGTATTTGCCATGATGCTGTGCATATAAACATTCAATGAATGGTAGATGATTGGCTGAAAGGGAAATTAATATTTCTTTGTTTATAATCACATTATTCCTTAATATAGATATCTTGGCATCTACTTATTTAACATTTACATTTTCAACATTCTCAAATGGTGGCCATGATATACAGACTTGCAGCATTTTTCTGAAAAATGTATCTCAAGTTGTTTCTTTTTGATAAAAAGGATCACTATTTTAGTAAATGCTGAAAAAGCAAATTAAGGTTTTTGTAGTCCTATCATTCATGAAAATAATGTGTTCACCAGTGTTTTCATGTGTTATCAAAGGACAAAATTACAACAAATTTAGTTTTAAATCTAATTGGCTTTTATTTGAAATTTGTGAATTGGAGCAGCCTCCATTCTACAAAATAAAATGAGAGCTCCCACTGGGCAATGGCAGAACAGTGAGTTTTGTAAGGTTGAAGCAAGTAAAGAGAACAATAGAAGAAAAGCTCATTGGTTAATGTCTGGTTACTTCTGGTTACTTTATTTATTTATTTTTTGTAAGTGTAAAAGCAGCAGGAACATTATTACACTGATCCACGTAGACTACAACCTTCTGTTTTCAGGAAAAACTGGTCTGTTTGGGAATCTATCTGCTTTCTTAAAATTTTAGTTTGGTTATGTGACACTTAGATTGAGTGGCTACCTTTTGGTTTGGACTGGTCTGTTGGGGCCCCATGCAAGGGCTCATTTCAAAACAACAACTTCCCATAATTTTTGTTTAGCAGTGCGTGCGTGTGTGTGTGTATGTGTGTGTGTGTGTGTGTGTATAATAAATTATAATTAAATATATAATATATTATAATTTAAATTTTGCCAACCATATATCTTTTGTGTATTGTATTTTTTAATCTCCAGGTTGGGGGCTATGTCTGTTTTTGTTATCATTGAGATCCTAGGACCCAGCACAGTGTCTGGAACATACCGAGTACTCAATAAACATTTACTGATACATATGTTAAGATTCTACAGTGTCTTTTTGATGATACATATTATTCCATTCCATGGATATACTATGCTTTGTTAAGCTAAATTCCTTTTTTGTTTAGCCAGGAGGCTACTGATTTTTTATTATGAGTGTGAGTCATCATTTGTGTAGCAAAATCTTTTCTTAGAAGTCCACTTTGACATCTTAGAATTATTAGTACAAAAAGTAAGCAAAAATAAATCAATTTTGATTTCTACTGTCAAAAAAGTGACCAAACATATATAAATATCTTACTTTGGCACTACTGAATATATGAAAGTGATTATTTTGTACACTTTAGTAACTTGCAGGTCATTGAAGACAAGAATGGGGAAAATAACTAGGGAGTAAGACTAATTAGCCAGCATCTACTCTTTGATGAGGTTTTATTTTTCTCTAGTGTACATTTTATGAAATGGACTATATCCCTAAATTTGTAAATTGTAAAAGCTGTTGAAATGATCTGCAACTGAATGCCAACAGTCATTGGTATCTAGTGTCATTTAAGGACTACTCTTTAGTCAGTGAAAGCCCAACTCCTTTGTCTCTTAGGGTGAATAAAATTTCAGAAGATGGAGGCATTTCATTGGATTGTGAAGATTAGTAACTCATACCAAATCTCATTTTAGAAAGTAAATACAGCTGGAGCAATAATATATGTCCCAGAGGTGTCAGGTTAGAAAGGATTTAATGTCACAGGATATACTATAAATAAACAGGATCATTTTGGAGAACTACTGCACATTCATTAGTGTTAAAGAAGGAATTTGGAAATAAGATAACCATCAAGCAACAAATGTGGTGATAATACCATTTCAGAATTCTTTATTAGCAGAGAAAGAGAAAATTCATGATCAAAAAATGGAAATGAGATTTTCCAATTATCTTTTGACACTAAGAGAGGATGTAATTTACTTTCTCTTGAATATGACCCTTTAAATGTGTGAAATAAGATTGTTCCTTGAACAGTCCAAACATTTCAAAAGTCCATGAACTCCTTGAAAGTAATTCATTTGAGATTTCAAGTTGGATATAAAATGGTACTAAACAGTTTAATTTTAAGAACCATGAGAAAGACAAAACCACAAAAATTTAACAAAAAGCCTTATGATATAGTGATTTTAAACAGTGGCAAAAAAAAAAAAAAAAAAAATCTTGTGGAACTGAGGTCAACCATGACATGTGCCCAGAAACAATAAAAAAACAAAAAATATGAGTATAGAGAACATGGTCACAAACTCCTGAGAGTGATGTCCAATTGTAAGTATATACCTAGAAGGAAAATAGAGATCACTTTTCAAAATGCTCAAAGAAACAATATACTATAAGATTGTTGATACATAGATATAAACATAAAACCATTTATGTTATGGTGTATTTCCCAAGGAACAGATACAAATAATAGAAATGGAGGTAAAAGTTCCAGATTTTTGTGACTGTCTCAGTTGTCTACGTGCTAATTTTTTGTTTGTGTGTTTAAACTCAGCTATTATCAAATAGACCTATAGACATGATTCTATGACATACATTCTTCATACATGGTGGGAATTTGTATTTAAGAGTAGAATATGGGTTATGTTGCAAGTTTGTTTAGGGAACCAGAGTATTACTCTTCTACAAAATTATCTAGATGTCTTGTGTCTCTGCCCACCTCTCCCTTATTCTGATTCTAGAGAATTAGTTTGGAGAACTGGCATATTGACACATTTTTTTCTGCCATGTCTGTGAGGAAATTTCACAAGTTGTGTTTTCCAGAAAGAGCTTTGAAAAGGTATTCTATTTCTCTCAAATTAATGGCAGTTTGAAGGCCTAATAATTTCAGCTTTTATTTATTTATTCATTCATTCAGCAGATATTTACTGAGTGCCATGTTCTATGTTGTACACAGCAGATGCAATCTTACATTTGTGGAGTTCCCATTTTAGTTGGAAAGCTAAAAATAAATAAATGCATGAAAAACTAAACAAACACAAATATTTACAAATTATGATACCTGACATGAAGGACAAGGACAATAGCCTGAGATTAAGATGAAGAAACAATTCTACTATATATGGTGACAACAGTTTATTTTTTATAGGGTGATCAGGAGTCTTCCCCAAGAAAGTGAAACTTCAGGTGAGAACTGAAGTATGAACAGGAACTGATTTTCCAAAGAGTGGACAAAGAATTCCACATGCAGAATAAAAGTCTGTACAAAAAGCCATGAGTCAGGCAAGATCCTGTTGATTTTACAAACCTCAAAGAAAACCAGTGTGATTGGGATGGGGTAAAAGAAAGGTTTTGCATGAAGTTGGTGAGGTAGTTAAGGCCAGAACATGCAGGATCCTGAACCATGAGAAAGAAGTTTGAATTCTCTCTTAAGTATAATCCCTTAAAAAATTTAATCAGAAGTATAACACGAGCTTGGCTCGGTGGCTCAGCCTGTAATCCCACGCCTTTGGGAGGCTGAGGTGAGTGGATTGCCTGAGCCCGCAGGTTCGAGACCTGCCTGGGCAACTTGACGAGACCTCATCTCTACAATAAATGAGCCAGCCGTGGTAGCGCGTGCCTGTAGTTCCAGCTACTTGGAAAGCTGAGGCGGAAGGATCGCTAGAGTCCAGCTGGTCGAGGCTGCGGTGGCCGGGAGCAGCCACTGCACTCCAGTAGGGTGACAGCGTGAAACTCCAACTCAAAAAACAAAAACAAAACAAAAAAACAAAATCCAATTTATGTTTTAAGATGATTCTGGCTGCTGAATGTAGAATATAGTGAAAAAGAGGAGGAGAGGAAGCAGAAACATTGCCAAGAGTCGTAGAAGTTTGGGCTGGAAGATGATAGTGGCATTAACAGAGGAAGATGGAGAGAAATGGATTGAGATATAATTTGATTACAGGATCAAAGGTGTGAGTAATGAATTGTACTTAGGAGTGAGAGAGAATGCAGAATCAAGAACTTCTAAGAGTTTGGCTTAAGCATCAAGATCAATGGTGGAATCATTTTATTGAAATGCAAATGACTATAGGGGCAGATTGCAATCTATGGAATAGATAATAGAGCCAGATTTTCCCGAGTTCTCTAGTGATGAGTCACTTGGGGTCCTTATTAAAAATACCTGGGCCCCATTCCAGGAGCACTGAAGCAATGTGACTCAGTGAGTATCCTAGGAAGCCTTAGTTTTTGTTTTTTTGTTTTTTTAATAATTAATCAGTATTTTTTATTATCGTTTTGTGGGGTACAGTTAAGGGTTAGGTGTACAATTACATTTCATTCAGGCACCCTGCTGATAAGAGGTGTTTTCCCAGTCCCAGATAGATATTAGCTACTGTTAATCCCATCCCCCCCCATAATTTCCCAGTATCGTCAGTCATTTTCTTATAATATTACATTGGATGTTCAAGGTCCATTATATGAGTGAGAACATGTGATATTCTGATCTTTGTTTCTGTGAGAGGTCACTCAGTATTATAGACTCTAGTTCCATCCAGGTTGCAGCGAAATTCATGATTTTGTTCTTTTTTATGGCTGCGTAGTATTCCATCGTGTATATGTACCACATTTTTTTAACCCAGTCCTCTTTTGATGGGCAGCATGGTTGTTTCCAGGTTCTTGTTATTGTGAACAACGCTGCGATAAACATACGTGTGCAGGTATCTTTTTTATAGTGTGATTTGTGTTCTTCAGGGTATATTCCCAGTAGGGGGATTGCAGGGTCATATGGAAGGTCAATTTTTAGAGCTTTCAGGAATCGCCACACTGCTTTCCACAGAGGTTGCACTAGCTTACACTCCCACCAACAGTGTAGAAGTGTTCCCTTTTCACCACAGCCTCTCCAGCAGCTGTTATTTTTTGAGTTGTTGATAATTGCCATTCTGACTGGAGTTAACTCCAAATGGATCAGAGACCTAAATGTAAAACCTCAAACCATAAAAACCTTAGAAAAGGAAGGAAATACTCTCATGGAAATCGGAACTGGCATCCAATTCCTGTACAAAACCCGAAACCCACAGGACTTAAGACAGAAGATAGACAAATGGGACCTTATTAAACTGACAACCTTCTGCAAAGCCAAAGAAACCATCAAGAGAGCAGGGAGACAGCCTACAGACTGGGAAAAAGTATTTGCCAACTCTAGGTCTGACAAAGGCTTAACATCCTGGATCTACAAGGAACTGAAACGTACTGAAAAGAAGAAAACAAACAACCCCATTATAAAATGGGCAAAAGATATAAACAGACACTTCACAAAAGAAGACATTCGAGCAGCCAACAAACACATGAAGAAATGCTCAACCTCACTAATCATCAGGGAGATGCAAATCAAAACCACACTGGGAAGCCTTAGTTTTAACAATCACCATGGATGAGTTTTTAAAACTCTTTATAGAAGTTGGCAAACCTGGTACTGGAGATGAAGACTCCATGGAAGAGGGTTCCGATTTGATACAGTGCAGCACTGGAGGACAGGGAAGAGGAGTCTTGATTGCAAAGAAGAGGAGATTAGAAAGTCATTAGACTTCCATTGATTCAGTCAAAGACCCTAATCAAAGTAGCAAGCATAGTACCTGGCATAGCATAAGTACTCATTAATGTCAGTGTAGAATTATCAAACTATTGTATGCTATATTCAGATGTGCAAATAAAACATCTTTATTTTTCATAACTAGTCATCATCCTTATAAAGGTAGTAATAGAGTAATGGAGAAAAAGTATTCAGTCAAATCCCATATGCTCAATTTGATTTGTTAATTTCAATGGTTTCATTAAATAACTCTCTCTTAAAAAACAACAACAAAAACCCTTATTTTTTTAGGATTTTTCTCCTTCTCTGTCTGCATCATTCCAAGCTGGCATGTGACTGGAAAAGAGTGTCTCATAAGACTTCAGGTAGTTGGGAGGAGAATTATCCTCTTGCAATGTTCTCTGACTTGCCTGGCCTCTGCAAAGATAATCTTTTGTGCTAACATCTTTGATGGTGAACTCATTTCTTTGCTCTTTTGGTGTCAAAGCTAGGCCTTCACCCCCGCTGGCTAAGTCTCACCTTAGCTCTGAGGTCTGGCTTTGATGCTCTCAGCAGTTTGAGATTATAGGGTCATATTGCCAGAGGAACATATGAAAAGTTATCTCATAAGCTCTTTTCTGCATTGCTCAAGAGAGCATGTGGGAAGTTTTGAATCCCTTCCAGGATACTTGTGCATCAAAGGAGGCTCTGGAATCATTCCCTACCTATACTCACCATGTCACCAACATTCCTTTGCTACGGCCACTCTGGGTATGATGTCAATTTATAACTCAATCTCCCTTCAGAGTTCCATATGGAAAGTAGAGCAACAATTCCTTCTGCTTCTGTTTCACCCCTTAGCCCGTCTAATATACCTTCTCCTCCGAGACTTTGGGCCAGAGAAGGAAGGTCAAAACACACATCTCCTCACTCACATCTCCTTCTTCTAACTTTTCTCTTCTCTTCTACACTTCTCTGGGGGCCAGAAGGGGCAGACTTCCTTCCTCTGATTGCTTTCGTCCAAGTTTTCTTTTTTTATATATCTATATATTTTCTCCAGATGTGAGATCTACTTTTCTTACTTTTCCCTTCTCCAGAGCTATAGTGAAGAATGACTAGCAGGGAATGGGATTTATGGCAAAGTAACAGAAAACATATTGTTTTACAAATTTTAATACACTTAGAGCCTTGTGAATTTTGTTTACTGCTTTTGGTTATCCCTGATTTGACTTCCAATGTTATTAGTACTAAATCTCTCAAAATGCCTACTTGTTTTCCTGGATCACATGGAAGTGAAGTTCTAGGGGTAGGCTCCCCTTCTAAATCTGATGTTGGTTGAACAGAAACTCAAGAAATATAGTAGATGTATCAACTATAAGGAAAATAAAAATGAGCTGACTCTTGTGACACCGTGAGAAGGAAGAAATGGGAACCAGACAGGGAAGGAGTCATATGAGAGACTTGGGACGAAGGCAACAGGTAGCAATTATATATATCCAATGTTAGGGCTGGAAGAGACAGTAGCAAGGGACTGATGTCCTAAATTTACAGATATTTAAATCAATGCCAGTAGTACAAAGTGATCTGCATGAATTACATAGCTAATGGGAGACAGGATTGAGACTAAATCATATGTCGAGAGGGTCTACTTCCCAGTCTGGAACTGATTCACAGTACATCACCCTGAATCCGTTTCATTCACTGATTATATTAATTTAAATCATTGTATTAGTTACTATAATATTAGCTGCTATAACAGAAACATTCTGAAATATGCTAATATAAGTATCAGACATAAGTATTAGACATGTTCCTTTTGTCTGGTGTCTCTACCATCCTCCAGGGGAGAGATTCTCAAACTTTGTAGGATCACAGTGCCCATGTTATTCCAGTAATTTTTTTTCAAGGTGCTCTTAGGTGAAAACAAACATCTAGCAGGTCTGTAAGTAGTTTGGCTCCCAAATTTAATAAACAAAAATATCTTAACCACTGAGTAGCTGTTTGAAAAAAGTAAGACACATAAATTGAAAGAAAAATAATTTTATGTTTAATGCTACAATTGTACAATTATAATAGTTGGAACGTGTGTGCCCACTGAGTATTGCACAACTTCTCAAAGCTTGAGACTCTTGAGTTTCTTTAAATGGAGCAAAACCCCAAATATAGAATGCAAAACTGAGTACGGATTATTTTCAGATTTAAAAAACTATTTTACAGTTGTGTTGCCATATTTAATTAAGGAATAATTTTAGTAAGAAAGTCACTTTTACCAATTTTCTCCAGTTATAATATCACATTTTCTTCACATATTCATATTGTTTGTTAACATATTATTAATTCATACCATTAGTTAATTTTTATAGTACTCAAATCATATTTATTGAATAAAATAGTATGCAAATGACAATTATATATGAAAATTGCATAAATGAGTTTAAGAACAAGCACAACCAAGTGTAAACCCACTTGATGAATAGAAGTCAGCAGGTGTGTGATAGCCTGCAGGTGGCAATCATTCAGCTTCTTTAGACATCACTGTGTCTGACAGCATACAAGTTTAATATTCCAAGCTAGGTAAGTGGAGAACTCAGAGCTTTTAGACCTATCTAAAAGCTGATTTATACTGTTTCACAAGACCAGTGTCTTCCAAGTCCTTTATTTACAGGTAAGGATACTGAAACTTAAAGAGATAAATACTTGGCTATAGCCAGTATTAGAAATCAAACTTCTGACTCTTAGATCAATACTTTGTATGCTACACTAGACCACAGACCCAGAAATAATTTCTAATTATAATTTATTCACAAATCTTAGACTTTTGGTTACTTGAAAGTGGCATTAAAATATTAATGTCTAATGCTCATTGGAATATTTGGAAGATAATGTGTTCTGGTACTTCTTTAGTATTCAAAACTGTGAACCACCTTCCCTGACACTCCAATCCAGCTAAAATTAACTAACTCCAAGGTAATAAAGATATAGGTAACTAGTCCACATATGTAATTATGAAAACAGCTCTTACCATTTAATAGCAAGCATTTTGGCTTAGGCTACATTATCACAGTTTAATTAATGCTTGTTTTATACAAACTTTCTTAAGAGATTACAGAGGAAAAATAATCAAGCTGGTTCTTACATTTTTTAAGAAAAGAGATTATAGAAAACATTTTCTTCCTTTGTGTTAGAAGAATTGACAGGAAAGAAATTTTTTAAAAGATTTTCTTTCACCTTACGTACTAACTATAAAAATTCCAATCTGGAGCAAATGCTCCTTTATTTTCAAAGTATCAAGTTGAGGGAAGTGGGACAACATGGCAATGGAACTGGTTGGAGTGTGAAAGTCTCTGCATGGGTTAGTGTGCGTACGGACTAATCTGTATCCATTTGGGTGTGCAAGTGGTGAGTGAATGTCCAACTGAGAGGAGACACGGGATCAAGTGCCCAAGGCCCCTCTGCAGAAGCAGCTGCAATTTGACACTGCTCCGGATTTGCCACCCGCCATGTGCAGAAGGATCCGCCATTCCTGGGGAACCTCTCAGGAAAAGGAAGCAGAGATTAGCGACCTCTGGACACCTGGCAGCTGACTTATACCACCACCTGTGGCAACAGCTGGGAACTAGCAATGGGGACTGCACTGAAGATGCAGGAGGAGATCTGAAGCTGAGTTCCGCCAGAAGATAAAACACCAGTGGACTCCATTTTCTTTGTGCCAGAGCCCAGTGGAGACCTTCTCTAGCTCCCTTGATTCTGGGAAGCCTGCATCTAGTGACCAAAGGGCAATCTCCACACCCTTCTGGGATCACCATCGTTTGCCCAGGGAGGATAATCTGGGCGCACCATAATCGAGAGACAGAAGCCCCATCCTGGATACTGAATCAATTACAGACACATGCAGCTGGAGTGCGAGACCTAGCGGCAGTCACCCTTCTTCATTCAGCAGATTGTGGGGCATCTGACCCACGTGGAGAGCAGCCCCATCAGCCTATGGATTGAGAGCAGAGGGGAGGGGCTCGAGGCCAGAGCCTACTCCCTACTGTGCCAAAAGCACTGGGAGTATAACAGATTTAAAAAAGAAAACGGGAAGGGAACCTGAAGTTCTAGAAGTGGCCACAAGAGGGAGGTTTTTTCTTTTCTTTTAGCTCTGCTCTCTCCACACACAGCTTTCTGTGAGAATCTTCTGATTTGACTTGCCCCCTTTTCTCCCTCTTTTTTTGCATATAGGTATATTTCAGGGAGAGTGTATCTTTGGCTTTTGTTGTTGTCTGTTTTTTAAAACTGTTTTTCTGTTTGTATGTGTGTCTGTTTTCCTTCTTCTCCTTCTTTCTTTTCATTTCCCTTATTTCTTGCTCTGTTCTTTTCTTTTTTCTTAAATCATTTTGGTTTTAGGGGGCATGCATATGCCCCTACAACACGGACAGATTGTAATGTGGTGGGAAGTGGGTCCCAGGGGGCCCACACACCAGTCAGTGGATAGTGTGATCTGCAGATAGCTTCCAAGCCACAATTTCCTCCATTACACCTTAATCAAATCTCAGACTGCAAAAAGACTACCCCCCACACACATACACCCAGTCTGGATTCAAAATTAAACAAATCCAGAGGATTTACATAAGGAAGAATAGGGGATTGAGCAAACAGAAGTGAACGCTATCCCCCATCGCTGAGCAACAGAATTAGTGGGGGGAAAGGAAGAGGAGACCATCACAAATGAAGAAGAACCAAAGGAAGAACACAGGTACTCTCCAGACTCCTGGGAAGACAGCACCTGAGAATACAGACTTTGGAACTAAAACAATGAAGAGATCACAGAACAACTAGTCTCAAACCACAAACCTAGACATCAAAATATTAAGAGAGAATGAATAGAAATGAGGAGAGACAAGAGGAAAGAATGAAGGAGTTGATAACTGAGATGATAGCAATAAAGAATATAGTGAATGAAATAAATAAACTGATAAGCATGGAAAGTAAAATTAACCAAGCAGAAGAAAGAATCTCAGAGCTTGAGGACCAAAATATGGAACTAGACCAAACTGTTAAAAACAGAAAGGAAACTTAAAACACAGAACAGAGCCTCCAAGAGATGTGCAATTTTAGCAAGAGACCAAATGTACAACTAATCAGCATTCCTGAGGCAGATAGTAACACAGAGACCACCCTAGAAAAACATCCCATGAAATTATCCAAGAAAACTGCCCTCACCTCATCAGAAATGTGACCATTTCAACATAAGAGATTCAGAGAATCCTTGCAAGGCATCAAATGAGAAGACCAGCTCCTAGACACATAGTAATTCACTTACAAAAGTAGGTATAAAAGAAAAAACCCAAAAGGTAGCAAGAGAAATAGATCAGACTATTTACTGGGGAAGACCAATTACAAAGGTCAGACTATTTACTGGGGAAGACCAATTATAATAGCAGTAGACATATGTAAAGGATCACCACAGGCTAGAAGAGACTGGAGTTCAATCTTCAAAATTCTCAAGTATAAACAATGCCAACCAAGAATTTCCTACCCAGCTAAGCTAAGCTTCATCAGTGATGGAGAAATACAACTCTTCCCAGAAATTCAATCCCTAAGAGTTTATGCTGCCTCCACCTCAGTTGTATAAGAGATACTTAAGAAGGTATTAACCACAAAAGAAAGAAAGAAAAGATCAACCAAATTATCCTTAAGAATCCAGGAAAACAGAGATGCATCATGACTGCAAAATGGAAAACACTCACATATACCAACCCCAAAATCACAGTATACATTTTGACTTCAAAATGGAAAACACACACATACACTAACCCCAAAATCAAATGAAAGGTAAAAGACAAATAAACAAACAATAACAACAAGTAACTCTATAAGAGCCTCAACACAGGGATAAACTTTCACATCTCAGTAGCCAACCAGAGCATGAATGGAATAAAGGCAACACAGAAAAGACATAGAATGTCAAACTGGATAAAAACACAACTCTGCAATTTACTGTCTCCAGGAATCACATCTCAAAACAAAGGATGCTCACAGACTTAAAATTAGAGGATGGAAAACAAATATTCAGGCCAACAGGTCATAAAAAAAGGCAGGAGTCCCAATTTTAATAACAGACATAGCAACTTTTAAGCTATCAAAATTTTAAAAAGATGTGGAGGGAATACTACATAATGATAAAAGTTTCAATCCAGCAACAAGAAATATCCATTCTAAACATATATACACCCAGTAGGGGAACACTAGCTTTCATAAAGCAACTGCTAAGAAAACCAAAAAAGATATTGACTCTAACACTATCATAGTTGGGGACCTAAATACCCCACTAACAACCCTAGATAGACCATTGAGGCAAAAAATCAACAAGGAGATCTGGAACCTCAACTTGACGCTTCACCAAATCTTAGTAATAGATACCTAGAGAATACTCCATACAACAACCATGGAATATACATTCTATTCATCACCACACAGAATGTACTCCAAGATTGACCACAGCCTCAGCCATAAATCAAGCATAAACAAATTTCATAAGATCAAAATACTGCCTGTACCTTTTCAGACCATAGTGGAATAAAAATAAACACCAACACCAACAAAATCTGACCAAATCGACAAAGACATGAACACTAAACAACATGATGGTGAACAACTCCTGGATCAACACAGAAATCAAAACAGAAATTGCAAGATTCCTGAAAACAAATGAAAATAAAGGCACATCTTACCAAAACTTCTGGGATGATAAAAAATCAGTTCTAAGAAGGGAATTTATATCTCTACAAACACACATCAAGAGAATAGAAAGATCACAAGTTAATAGCTTAAAAGATCTCCTAACCGAGCTGGAAAGACAAGACCCCCAACACCCTAACTTCAGCAAAAGAATCCAGATCACCAAAGTAAAAGCCCAAGAATGGGACATAGAAGACAAAATTATCATAGAAAAAAATCAATGAAACAAAAAGTTGGTTCTTCGAGCAAATAAACAAGGTAAATGGACACCTAGTCGGATTGACCAAGAAAAAGAAAGGAAAGGCCCAAACAAACACAGTCAGAAATCAGAAGATCAAATCACAACTTACTTTGAAGAAATACAAAAGATTACCAGAGACTACTATGCACAACTGTATGGAAACAAACTCAAAAACCTAAATAAAAGGATGACTTTCTGACATCACACAAACACCCAAAGTTGAAACAAGGAGAAAATTGAGACCCTAAGTAGACCAATAACAATCCAGGAAATTGGCTCTGTCATTAAAAAAAAAAAAAAAATCAGCCCTAGACCAGATGGCTTTCCAGCAGAATTCTACAAAACATAAAAAGAAGCTGGTACCAATTCTATTGAAAGTACTCTGGGCAATAGAGAAAGATGGAACCCTCCCCAAATCATATTATGAAGCTAAAATCACTTTGATACCCAAACCAGGTAAAGATCCAACAAAGAAAACTATAGGCCAATTTCCCTGATGAACCTAGATGCAAAGATCCTCAACAAGAGTCTATCAAATTGGATGCAACAACACATCTCAAAAATCATCCACCATGACCAAGTAGGCTTAATCCCTGGGATGCAGGACTGGTTCAACAACCACAAGACCATAAATATAATTAAATACATCAACAGATGTAAAAACAAGAACCACATGATTATATCATTAGATGCAGAAAAAGCTTATTATAAAATCCATTATCCATTCTTGATAAAAACCTTTGAACACATAGGCATAGAGGGAACATATATCAAAATAGTAAGAGCCATCAATGATAAACCCACAGCCAACATATTGCTAAATGGACAGAAATTGGAAGCATTTCTGTTAGGAGCCAGCCTTGGAGGCCCACCTGATTGACAGGGTCCTGGTGGGCCAAAGACCCTGGGCCACAGGGAGAGCCCAGGAAGCTGAGGCCCTTCTGTCTTCCACCTTTGCTGTTTGGTACAGCTGAAGAATTCTGTGCAGTCGTGGAAGAAGATGGCATGTTTATGTGAAGTACTCACAACTAACCTGGAAATGTCATGGTTCATTTTTCCATTTCCCACTATGCCGTTTGGCCTTTTCTAACATATGCAATAGTTAAACTCTGAAGCACATCAAAAATGCTTTATTTCACTTGGTTATATTTACTAGATATTGCTTGAGTAAAAATGATACAAGTATATTCACTCCTTATTTGATTTAGATAATTATGTAGTTTAGTGTTTAGACATAAGGTTTTTTACAAGCACAAGTTTATAGTAAGTTCATTATGAATTCATTGTAAGTTCTAACGCTTATCTAGGAGTTATGTAGGTGATTTATAACACTGTTTTCACAGATTTAGGATGAAGATTAACCATTAAGGTTTTTACTTAATTCAGTAGTTAAAATTCTAAGTTAACGTTTATAGAGTGGTTTTCACTGAATTCATAATATACTAATTGGATACTTTTATGATAAATTAACTAAAGACAGAAAGTAACCTTGGGGGCCTGGGAAACATCACTAAAAGCTTCTTTTAAGTTTTCTTTAGAAATAAACACTGCAGGATAAGAGAAAAGTAACGAAGACAACTGAATAAGAGAGGTGATTACAAAGCTCTGAAGGTCATAGAAGCCCCAGAAGGAAAACTACTGCTACATAAAGAAATGTGCACTTGGAAACTTTCTTGACACATTTCAAGGACTGTAATTCAGGACTTTGAACTAAAACTATCATTTTTGGCTTTATGAATAAGACTCATTGTCTGAATGTTTATAGGGTTCTTGGCTTGTTTGTTGCTAAGACCACTAGGTGGTGGTAACTTTTAAAGGATATGTACGAGAAGGAATTTTCTTTGTCTTGCCCCTTTACAAATGGTATAAAAGTTTTCCATTAGTCAACATTAAACAGCATCTGTTCAGCAAGCGGGTGTCCGAGTATAATATTTTCATCTTTCACCTATCCTTCTCTCCTTCAGGAAACCTCACATCTTTGGCAGGAGCAGGACTCCCGCACATTTCCCTTGAAAACTGAAACAAGACAGACTCTCTGGTTTCACCCCTCATGTACAACATAGTGTTGGAAGTCCTAGCTTGAGCAATCAGACAAGAGAAGGAAATCAAGAGTATCCAAATAAGAAAAGAGGAAGTCAAGTTATTCCTCTTTGCTGATGAAATGATTCTATACCTTGAAAATTCAAGAGATTCTGTCAAAAACCTCCTTGCACTGATAAAGGACTTTGGCAAAGTCTCAGGGTACACAATCTATGTGGAAAAGACAGTTGCATTCTTATACACCAGCAAAGGAGAACCAAATTAAAAGCACAATCCCATTTACAACAGCCAAAACAAAGATGAAATACCTTGGTATCTTCCTAACCAGAGAAATGAAAGACCTTTACAATGAAAACTACAAAGCACTGCTCAAAGAAATCAAGGATGATACAAACAAATGGAAAAATATTCCATGCTCATGGATTGGAAGACTCAACATTAAGATGTTCATTTTACCCATGGCAATCTACAGATTTAATGCAATACTCATAAAATTGCCAACATCTTTATTCTCAGACCTGGAAATGACAACACAGAAATTCAGATGGAAACATAAAAGATCATGAATAGCCAAAATAATCCTTAGCAAAAGAAACAAAGTGGGAGGTATCACACTTCTGGACTTTAAACTCTACTATAAGGCTACAATTACCCAAACAGCCTGGTATTGGTACAAAAGCAGGCACATAGACCAATGGAACAGGATAGAGATTCTGAAAGTGAAACCTCAGTTTCTCAATCAACTCATCTTTGACAGTCTCTACCAACAACCACTGGGGAGAGGAGAACCTATTCAGTAAATGATGCTGAGAAAATTGATTGACCACATGCAGAAGATTGAAACAGGACCCCTATTATCATCATACACAAAAATCAACTCTAAGTAGATCAAAGACCCCAAATGTAAAACCTCAAACTATAAGAATCCTGGAAGAAAACAGGAAACACACATAGGAGTAGGCAACCAATTTTTGACCAATTTTCCAAAAGTGAGTGCCATAAAAGATGAGAGACATGTGGGACTTCATGAAACTAAAAAGCTTTGGCAAAGCAAGAGAAATCATCAAGAGAGTGGGGAGACAGTCCACCAAATGGGGAAAAACTATTTGCCAACTGTATATCTGACAAAGGCCTAACATTTAGGATCTATAAGGAACTCAAATGACCAAAAGGAAAAAAAAAAAACAAACAATCCTATTAAAAAGTGAGCAAAAGAAAGGAATAACACTTCTCAGAAGAAGACATATGAGCAGCCAACAGATGCATCAAAAAAAATATTCAGCCTCACTAATCATCAAAGGAACACAAATTAAAACCAAATTGAGATACCACATAACTCTAGCTAGGACAGCCATCATTAATAACTCAAAAAACAACAGAAGTTGGTGAGGTTGTGGAGAAAAAGGAATGCTTCTTTGTTGTAGGTAGGACTGTAAATTAGTACAACCTCTGTGGAAAACAGTGTGGTGATTCCTAAAAATTGACCTTCCAAATGACCCAGCAATCCCTCTTCTGGGAATATATCCAGAGGAACTCAAATCATTTTACAAAAAAAAATACCTGCACATGCATGTTTGTTGCAGTATTATTCACCATAGCAAAAACATGGAACCAACTGTGCTGCCCATCAAAAGTGGGCTGGATAAAGAAAATGTGGTACATATACATGATGGAATATTACACAGCCATAAAGAAAAACAAAATTGTGGACTTCATAGCAACTTGGATAAATTTAGTCTATAATAGTCAGTGATCTATCACAGAAACAAAGATCCGAGTACCATGTGTACTCACATAGAGGCGGATTCTGAATATTTATCATAAGAAAAGGATTGGCAGTAATAGGACACTGCTGCGGGGAGAGGCACATAACATCAACAAGGGTACCTGATCTCAAACCAGGTGAAGTGGGGACCATAGGGAGACCCAAACTTTACCTGTACAATGACCACATATGTACCTAACTCTGAATTGTACACCACATCCTTAAAATAAAATAAAATAATTTTTTAAAGTATCAAGTTAGTAGCCCCCTCAGTTTAAAAAAAAAAACTATTTTCTCTTCAGATGTTTATTATATACAATGTGGCTTTTGAATCATCACTTTTTTTTTGCTCAAAATTTTGCACAAAATTAAAAGCATATTCTCTTTCCCTGATTTATGTGAGTTTATATTCTTATGTTCAATTACACATATAAGCATATATCTATGTATATGTATCTTATACATGTGAATACTAATGCTTAGTCACCATAAACCCTGTTTTATGGAGGTAAATTTTATATTATTTGAGAATAAATTGGGGGCAGAACAATTATTCAGTATAAGTCACCTATAGAAATGTTTATCTATATGCATAGATAATTTTCAGTAATTTTCTATGGACCAAATTTTCCAGTTATTTAGATGATTTTCAATTATTGGATACCACAAAGAGTACTGCTATGATACACTTGAACATATCTTTTGATACACATATGGTACACATTTCTCTTGAGTATATACTTAGGGGTAGAATTGCTTGGTCGTAGGTGTTACATGTGTTCACTTTTGGAAGGTATTGTCAAATGGTGTTTCACAGAGGTTATACCCGCCTACACTCTCTACCAGCAGTGAGGTTCTGCTGTGTACCCTCACCCATTGTTTTTTTTTTATATATCAGCTAATTTGGTGCATAAATAATGATATTTCACCATAGTTTTAATTTGCATTTACATGTTGACTAATGAACAAATGCTTTTACATATGCTTATTAGCCATTGGATGCTTCATTCACTTTTATGAAGTACCTATTTAACTCTTTCATTCATTTTTCTATTTGTTTGTGTATACTTGTACTATTGATTTGTAGAAGTTTTTGATATATTCCCCATATAAATCCCTTGTTAAATATGTTTATTGCAAATATTTCCTTTTACTCTGTGAGTGGGTTGTCCTTTTTGTATCAACCTTGGTGCTATTAGATTATTGTATCATCAATCAATTCTGAAAAAAAGGAAAGAACATTGACTTTCATACTAGTAGCTTTGAGGTGAATGCCTGAACCATTACTGTGTGATTTGGGGCAAGTCTCTTAACTTTGGAGAACCTCTTTTCTCATCTTGTAACATTAATAATACTACACAGAATGTGTTGGGAGAGTTAAAGGAGTTATTTTGTGTGACAGAGCCTAGCAGAGTGCCTGACACATATTACATGCATTTCATGAGATGGCGTGCAATAATATATACTTTATTTAATTTCATCTTGTGTATCTGGCCATGAACTTTAAAAAATTTTCAGTGACCAGTTCAGTGCCATTGCAAAACTTCCCTGAGGCCTGTCTTATGTGCATTGTGGCTTCCTTCTCCTTTTTTTAAACTCAAGGGAGTAAAAAACCCTGAAACCACCACCTTTGGCTCTTGTTTCCTGAAATGGAGGGAGGGGACGATTTCAGAATATTTTTTTTCTGTGAAAGTGAAACTCAATTCATTTTACAGAAGAATAAAATACCATGAAAGTAAGCATATTTCCAAAAATAATAAGGAATACGTATTTTTAAGAGAAACAATTTAAGTGTGTTGAGTTGGAATTAGTTTAGTATCTTCCAAATCTTTTTCTCACTGAAAGTTTCCAATGAGTTTCTATAGATAATTTACAGGTTACACATACACTTATGCTTCTGTGTTATATATATCCTGTTCTGCTCAAATGTTAATGACATTTGTTTCTAGTTATAAGAAAAGTGTCATTGTGACCTGTTTGGTATGATGTGACTAATCCATAACCAGAAGCAGCCAGATGGCAGTGCCAGACAGTTATCTTGAATAATGAGACATCATGATCTCAGCAAAACACCTGAGTATAGAACAATTAGAAAAAAAATCATTTCTGGATTTGAAAAGTTTATTATTAATCTAGGCTGTTTAAATATTTACACTAAAAAAATTTACACTCAGCATTTCTGTGGTAGCCACTATGTTATTCATTTCTTACTGAGGTACCAAGTACTCCATATCTTGAAATTATAGGCAGAGGATGCCTACTTAAGTAGAAGAAAAACAAAAAAATAGAATTGAGCAAAATCCAAAATATTGTTATTTTTTTGAGAGGAGCTACATTAAGTACTCCATATGTACTAAACATGTAGATTTGCTCAGGTGAAAGATAAAGAATTTTGCCCTTTGCTTTTCCATAAATGTCTACTACAAGTAATACACTGAGGAATTCTTGGAGTGGATAGTCTCTCAAGCTATAAGTTGGTTTTTAAAACCCCCACTTCTACTCCACTGAGAGATCTTTGTCCCCTCCCCCAATTCATTTAAAAAAATTGGAAGGTGCTGGAAGTAGACCACTTACTTTTACAATCTGTTACTATATAATTAAACTAGTTCCAAGTGGCCTATTGACTTCCATGGTTTCATGGGTTAGCATGGTTTGTGAAAACTCTAGGGGGAATATAGCAAAACCAAATTTGGGACCACATTCTGGTTTTTAACAATGTTGTCTGTGAAGAAATTGTCATTGAATTAGTACTATATTTTCAGTGTTCTGAAGTGCAACATGTACTTTATGTGGACCAGCAACCAGACACACTGTTGACAGTCAGTTATATGAGATGACTTGTAAGCCAGCTCTGGAAATGCCACAGCACAATCCTCTCCCCATCCCCATCCCCATCTACTCCAGGTGTTTGTGACCATGATTCGTGTGCAAGTTTTCTTCTATTTTTATCTGATAATATCCAAAATGCTCAAATTTGGATAACACCTACTGGTTTAAAACCAAAACCAGACACTTTAAAATTATAATTTAGAAACTTGAAATTAATTTAAAATATGAAATTGAACAGAATCAAGGGTTTTGGGTAGAAGCTGTGTTATATGTCCAGCTACCTTGGTGGGATTTGATCATTATAGTATCTGTTTTGAAAAATTCCTCAAAGGAGTTGCTTTCTAGGGCAAAAGACCAGGGAAGTTGCTTTAACTATATCTGGAAGTGTTAAGAGATCAAACATTGAGACCAAGTTCTCTGAGTTATTCCAAGTCTCCCAGGAGCCCAGGAAATGCAGGATATTTGGGCTGGAAGTTGGGAGGAAGAAGAAAAGACAAGTTTTATGAGTTTCATTTTCAGGCATGGAAGCTGTGAGTGGGAATCTTTTGGGGATCTTGTTCATCATTTCTACAGTCAATCTGAGGACCGTGTTTAGTAACATTCCCTAAGGTTTATAATTTCCCCTGGTTATGTGTGTCATCTTATATATTTCCTGTGATGCTCAGCAGTAATATCAATAAAATGTAAAGGTCTGAATGTGTTAGTCTTTGGGAGGAGTGATGAAGGAAGTTATTTACCATTTGTTCAGAGCCATTCTTGGTGATGAGGCAGTCACCAAAGGAATGTGACACAGGGAAATAATGAGACATGACCTTTACCATTGAAATGCCTGTGAACTTTGTCCTTATGCCTATAGATTTAATTTAAAGATATTTTCAGAATGTTGGACTGACGTTTCTAATCATAATGAGTCTTTAAATATGTTCATTATTTGGGTGATGGATCCGATCAAAAACCAGATCTCACCATTATGGAATATACCCATGTAACTAATAGGCACATGTACCTTCTGAATCAAAAATTGAAAAAAGGAATGTATTTCTAGCAGGGGGAGAACCATGTACTGCCTGGTGTGGCTGACTCTCTTAATGCTTCTACTCAAGAGGATAAGGTGATAAAGTATAATACAATCAATAAACAGGCAAAATAAAAATAAATGCATCATTCTTGTCATGATAATGGTGGTGAATGTTGTGTTAGAAGTAATTTTCAAATTTGGATTTTAGGAACAGACTACAAGAAGACCACTATGATATCATCCTAGTAAATAATGACACATAAAAAGGCCAAGTCATGGAACTGTCGGTATATATAGATTCTACTTAAAACTTTGACATTTATTTTCCATCTTCAGGATGTAGCTCACATTTTGTATTATGCGAATTTTCTGACAAACACAAAAGTACGGAAAACAGTATAATAAGCAGTGTAATGATATAGCTATCACCTGGATAATCAAGATTTTTCACACTTGCTTCATCTGTATCTTGTTTTGAGCTGAAATTTTTAAAGCACATCTAAAGTTGCATTATGAAGGATTAAAAAATTTCCAATGTGTTATATTTATTTATTTATTTAGAATATGTGGGGTATGAATCATTTTGTAGAATTATTTGAGTTCCTCCGGGTATATTCCCAGTAGGGGAATTGCTGGGTCATATGGAATGTCAATTTCTAGTTCTTTCAGAAACCGCCATACTGTCTTCCAAAGAGGCTGCACTAGCTTGCATTCCCACCAGCAATGTAGAAGGGTACCTTTTTCTCCACATCCTTGCCAGCATCTGCTGTTTGTTTTATTAATGATGGTCATTCTTACTGGGGTTAGGTGATATTTCAGTATGGTTTTGATTTGCATTTCTCTGATGATGAGTGAGGCTGAACACTTTTTTATGTGTCTGTTGGCTGCCCATAAATCTTTTGATAAGTGTCTATTCATGTCTTTTGTCCACTTTTGAATGGGGCTGTTTTTTTTCCTTTTGGCATGTCTGAGTTCCTTGAGATCCTAGATGTTAGAGCTTTGTCAAATATATAGTTGGCAAATAATGTTTTCCCATTCTGTGGGCTGTCTCCCTGCTCTCTTGATGATTTCTTTTGCTTTTCAGAAACTCATTAGTTTGATGAGGTCCCACTTGTCTATCTTATTTCTTCAGGTATGGGCATTTAGGGTTCTGAATAGGAATTGGTTGCCAGTTTCAATCTCCATAAGGTTGTGTCCTGCATTTTCTAAGATTCTTATAGTTTGACACTTTACGTTTAGGTCTTTGATCCATTTAAAATTAATTTTGTAGTATGGTGATAGGTAGGGGCTCTGTTTCAATCTTCTGCATGTGATCAGCCAGTTTTCCCAGCAATGTTTACTGAATAGGTTCTCCTCTCCCCAGTGGCTGTTGGAAGCTTTGTCAAAGATGAGTTGGTTGAGAAATTGAAGCTTTGCTTCTGGAATCTCTATCCTGTTCCATTGGTCTTGTACCAGCACCAGGCTGTTTTGATACTGTAGCATGGCATCCCAGATATTTTAGTAAGATGTTTCTTTGTTTTGTTTCCAGGTATCCTTTAATCTCCGTTTTGATTTCCATATTGACCCAGGAGTTGTTTAGCCTCACGCTGTTTAGTGTCCATGTCTTTGTGGGTTTGGGGAAAACTTTGTTGGTGTTGATATTTATTTGTATTCCACTGTGTTCTGAGAAGGGTCATGGCAGTATTTCAATCTAAGGGAATTTGCTTATGCTTGATTTATGGTCGAGTGTGTGGCTGATCTTAGAGTATGTTCCATGTGGTGATGAGCAGAATGCATATTTCATGGTTTTTGGGTGGAGTGTTCTATAGGTATCAATTAAGTCCATTTGGTTAAGCATCACATTGAGGTTCCCGATCTCCTTGTTGATTTTTGTCTTGATGATCTGTCTAGGGTTGTTAGTGGGGTATTTAAGTCTCTAACTTTGAAAGTGTTAGAGTCAATATCTTTTTTTTAGTTTACCTAGAAGCTGGTGCTCCTAGGAAAGCTGGTGCTCCTATGTTGGGTGCATATATGTTTAGGACGGATATTTCTTGTTGATGAAGTGAAGCTTTTATCGTTATGTAGTGATCTTCCATATCTTTTTAAATTTTTGATAGCTTAAAGGGTATTTTGCCTGATGTTAAGATTGCAACTCCTGCTTTGTTATGTATTCCATATGCCAGAAATTTTATTTTCCATTGTCTTACTTTGAGTCTGTGGGTGTCCTTTCTGGTGAGATGAGTCTCTTGGAAATAATATATTGTTGATATTTTATCCAATTCGCCATTCTATATATTTTTAGTGTTGTATTGAGTCCATTCACATTCAGGCTAATTATTGAGATTGAGAGTTTATCCCTGTCATGAGGTTCTTATAGAGTTTGTTGTTGTTGTTGCTGCTGTTTATTTATTTGTGGTCTTTCTTTTGATTTTTGGGTTGATTTATGTACGTTTTCCATCTTTTTCCTGCATTCTTGGGAAGGGCGTTATGATTCTTTTTTTCTTTCTTCTGTGTTTAAGAGTCTCTTAAGTATTTCTTGTAGAGCTGGTCTGGAGGCAGCGAAAACTCAGGGATTGAATGTCTGGGAAAGATTTTAATTCTCCATCACTGATGAAACTTAACTTAGCTAGGTAGGTAATTCTTGGTTGAAATTGTTTATCTTTGAGAACTTTGAAGATTGGGCTTCAAGATTTCCTAACCTAAAGTGTTTCTATAGATAAGTCTGCTGCTATTCTAACTGATCTTCCCCAGTAGGTAGTCTGACCTTTCTCTCTTGTTGCCTTCAGGATTTTTTTTAATACCTACTTTGTGTAGGCAAATTACTCTGTGTCTTGAAGCTGGTCTTCTCTTTTGTTGTCTTGCAGGGATTTTCTGAATCTCCTGTGTTTGAATAGTTGTGTCACTGATGAGATGTGGGAAGTTTTCTTGGGTAATTTCATGGAATGTTTGTTCCAGGGTGGTCTCTGTCTCTCTATCCACCTTAGAGATACCAATTAATCTTAGGTTTGGGCTTTTGATATAATTGCTCATTTCTTGGAGTTGTTCTGTCTTTTTAAGCTTCTTTTCTATGTTTTTAACAGTTTGGGTTAGTTCCATATTTTGGTCCTCAAGCTTGAGATGGTTTCTTCTGTTTGGTTAATTCTGCTTTCCAACTTGCTTATCAGTTTGTTATTTATTTCATTCATGGTATTCTTTATTGTTGTTATCTCAGTTATCAATTCCTTCATTCTTTTCTCTTGTCTCTCCTCAATTCTGTGTATTTCTTCTATTAATATCTTGATATCTTGGTTTGTGGTTTGAGACCAGTCATTCAGGGTGCTCTTCATTATTTGAGTTCTGGAGTCTGTACTCTCAATGGCTGTCCTCCCAGGGGTCTGTGTGAGACTCATATTCTTCCTTTGGTTTTTCTTCATTTGTGTATGTTTTCCTCTTTCCTTTTTAACTCTTCTTTAATTCTTTTGTTCAGTGATGGGGGGATAGCTTTTATATCTGTTTGCTCAATCTCCTAGTCTTTCTTATGTAGATCTTCTGGATCTGTTCAATTCTGAAGTTGCACTGCAGGTGGGAGCCTATGCTTTTTTTCAGTTTTGAGTTTTAATTAAGGGAGAAACTATGATTCAGAAGCTATCTGCAGATCCCAGTATCCGCTGATGTGTGTGTGGACCCCCTGGAATCCACTTCCCACCACCTTACAATCTGTCCTTGTGGTGAAGGTGTCTGTTTGCCCCCTAAAAGCAAATTGAGAAAAGAAAAAGAAAAAGAGTGCTCACTTCAGCAGCACATATACTAAAATTGGAACGATACAGAGAAGATCAGCATGGCCCCTGCACAAGGATGACATGCAAATTTGTGAAGCATTCCATATTTTTTAATATTTGTATACCTAATCCTGATTTGTCCCCACAATTTAAAAATAAAATCATTGAAATTAAAAAAAAAAAAGAAAAAAGGTGGAAAAAGAAAGGAGGAAGATGAATTGAGGGTGGATTGAGCGAAGAAGAAGAGGGAAAACAGACAGGTGTATCAACTAATGAATAAACAGAGAAATGAGCAAAGACAGAAAAAACAAAAAATATTACAGACAATTCTACAAACAACCAAAAAAACTCAAAACAAAACAAAACAAAAAAACCCCTGCTGGTGTACTCTTCCTCAAAAATACCCACATACAAACATAAAATCTAATTTAAAAAATTAAAATAGCAGAAACAATATGAGTACAAAAACGTAAACAAAAACAGATTAGAAAAAAACTAAAACAAAAACAAAAAACAATCAAGCAGAAAAGAAAAAAAATTTGCTCTGTGATAGTTTCTGTAACTCCAAATTCCTCTTATCTGCTGCCACCTTAAGGAGCTTCTCTAGTCTCTAGTCCCTTCCCTTAGCTCTCAGTGCAGGCCCATATGGTTGCTCTCAGTGTGGGTCAGACGCCCCATGGGCTACTGTGGGAGGAAGATGGATCAGACTGAGACTCATCCAACTCACTGCTGCTGCTGTCAAGTCTCCTACTCAGATCTCTCCAATGTTTTTTAATTTTATCTTTTCATCTTACTAATCTTACTGAAAGCAACCATAGCAGATAATGCTATCAACACTTGACAGGCCATTGCAATAATCAAGGTAAGAGATTATTGTGGTTAGCATGGGAAAGAGAGTTGTGGGGTGGTGTGATGCAATAGACTCTAGATAAATTATGAAGACAAATCCAACAGATCCTGGCAACAGTTACTCAAAAGGCATAACTTCCCCAGGGTTCCATGAGAAAACACAGAAAAGTTTCTAAAAATTACTTTTTGCTTTATGTAACTAATTTGAGTTGTTTTCTGTGTCTTACAATAAAAAATTCTTACCTGAGGCCCAGACTTTTGTTTTGTCTAAGGTCACCTGTGGAGTTAGTAGCATAGCTATGATCATCTCTTCTTAGCTCTACTAGACTTGTTGGCCTAAGATGAAACTATAGGACTATGGTGACATTCAAGCTCTGATAAGCCTGTCAGATCCTTTCATTCTGGAATTTAGTATTGGGGCTAAAATAAGTTTCTCTTCCAGGAGGTGTTGAGATATGGGCTAACTTTGGAAATAATGGGTTTCCCTGATAGGAAAGTCTCCCCAATAGGAGATAGTTGAATACAGTCCTGAAAAAAAAAGAACAAAATCATGAATTTCGCAGCAACCTGAATGGAACTAGAGTCTATAATAATGAGTGATCTCTCACAGAAACAAAGGTCCGAGTATCACATGTTTTCACTCGTATTGTGGACCTTGAACATCCAATCTAATACTATAAGAAAATGACTGACAGTAGTGGGAAACTATGGGGGGGCGGGAGGGAGATGGGATTAATGAGCAAATATCTGTCTGGGGATGGCGAAGTACCTCTAATCAATAGGGTGGCTGAATGAAACGTATTTGCATACCTAACCCTTAACTGTACCCCACAACATCATAATTAAAAAATATTGATTATTGAAAAAAAAAAAGAAAAAGTAAAGGAAACAAACCAGGCTAACATGTAGAAAAAAAAAAAAAAAAGGGTGTTTCAGGCAGAGTGAACAGCAACATCAAAGGTACCAAGGTGAAAAGATGCTTGTAAATTTCAAGGAATAGTTGATTATAGGGAAACTAAGAAGAGCATGACAGATGATGTTGGTAAAGAGATACCTGGGGCAAGGCCATAGATACCTGTGGGCCATGGAAAGGTCTTTCTGATTTTGATGGAAAGACTCTGCAAGACTTTGAACCAAGAGGTAATAAAATCTAATAAATTAAAGGCTACTTACAAGTAGCCATGTGGAGAATAGACAATAGGGATCAAAAGAAAGAAATGGGGAGAATAGTTAGGAGGTCATTGCAATAATCAAGGTAAGAGATTATTGTGGTTAGCATGGGAAAGAGAGTTGTGGGGTGGTGTGATGCAATAGACTCTAGATAAATTATGAAGACAAATCCAACAGATCCTGGCAACAATTCCTCAAAAGGCATAACTTCCCCAGGGTTCCATGAGAAAACACAGAAAAGTTTCTAAAAATTACTTTTTGCTTTGTGTAACTAGTTTGAGTTGTTTTCTGTGTCTTACAATAAAAAATTCTTACCTTACATGCCAATCCCAAAGTTTTTACCATTCAACAGTACTTAATGAATGCTTACTATGTGCATAGTTGACTGTGGCAGGTTGTAATTTCAAAAGATGGTCAAAGAATATTTTCCATTCCACCTAATCTTACATGACCTTGCCATCCCCTAGCAATGTCACCTTTCCTTAAAATGCGACTGCCAGATTGAATAGAGACTAGTGGAAATGACACTATGTGATGTCTGAGACTAGACCATAAAAGGCAATACAGTATCCCCCTGGCTCTCTCAAGGAGGCTTGCTCTTAGATCCGGCCACCATGCTGTGAGGAAGCACAGACCACATGAAGTTTCAGGCTGACATGAAATTTCTGCATGACCTGTCAATGAGGAAGCCTATCCAATGATCCAGCCTCATCTAGTGTCTGACTGCAACTATATGAGAGCTCTTGAGCAAGGACCACCTAGCAAAGCCCAGTCAATCCTAGAACCATAAAAATAAAATTAAAATAATTGTTGTTTTAACTCACTATGCTTTGAGTGGTTTCTTACATAGTAATGAATAACCAATTTAGTGACCAAATATGCTACATTATCTAGAACAGTATGATTTAAATTATTAATTCCATTTGACAAATAATAGTGAATAATTATATAGCACTTTTTATATTCCCATCATTGCTTTAAATGCTTTACATATATTAACTCTTTTAATCCTCTTACTGAGTTCATGAGTTGGATACTACTATTGCCCCATTTTACATATGAGAAAATGGAGGCATAAAGAAGCCAAAGGTCAGTTTATGGCCAGTTTGTAAATATTATGCCAAGTTTTGGCCAGATGGTACTGGTTTCAAGTCCCATGTATTTAAACAATACCCTAAACTGCTTCAGATTCTGTTGGACTATTTATCAGACACTTTGCCTCAATTCTGTGTCCCTGATATCCAGTAACACTTAGAGAACAGAAGACATAATATAATCCAAAATAGTGACCTAAGAAGTATTTGTGTTTGTCATTTTTTGTCTAAAAAAATGCAAACAGTAAAACTAAACACTCAACAGACAAAACAAATGGAAATAAAACAGACCATCCCCAAAACATTTTTTTAATGAAGATTTATTTCCCAAGCAACCCAGAGAACTTTAAACATCCAGTCAACACATTTGTGTGCAAATATTTAACTGAAGTCATTTCTTATTGTGCCTGCCACCACTATTTGACTCTGTCATGAAAACAAAAACACTTCACAAAAATGTATGAAAATAGGTCCAAATATGCCTTTAGACCTGGCTCACAGCAATAGATTAAGTAGGTCAAACATGTTTTTTGCTTCCACTAGTCTCTTTTTTTTGTCATTTTCTCTCCTTAGGTGATTCTTAACCCACTTAATGACTTCCCTAAATTTAATCCAGCAAATATTTATTGACCTCAGAATGTCTTTCTGGGCAGATATATGATCAGCCAACCCAATGTGCTTCTTTTATGATGTGATCAGTCGAGGAAAGCTGTGGGCTGGGGGAAGTTGGAAGAGGAGAGGGGTAAACCAATATGGAGCACCTAATCTTAGTATAAAAAGTCAGGCACTTACATTTCACCTAATCTCCATCTAAATCTGTGAAGGATGGGAGACTTGCCTACACCCAAAGGGTTCTAGAGAGTGCCAGAAAGCAATCTCAATTGGTAAACTCCAGAGGGATATTAGTTCCTGGTTCTCTAATTGTAGAATGAAAGGTTTGCAATGCAATTTAAAGAATTTCTGCATTAGGGGAAAAGTTTTTAGAAGTGGAGAACTGAATGCTGGCTTTCTTAAGCAGCACATGCTATTTTCAGAATTACAACCTACACAATAGTTTTGCTATTTAATTTCCAGAGAAATTCATCCCAGAATTGTCTAGCATTTGCTGTAGGGTAAAAGGTAGGATAGGATGCCATCCAAGTCTTGATTTGGTATGAAGAGCAGAATGGCCTTAGAGTCAGCAAACTGTCATAGTCCTTCTCTAACAGGGTTGTTTCCTTTTTTGTCATGCCTGCTTCAAAGGATGTCAGTGACAATAAGCATAGACAATTATTTGTTACAATAATACATCTTTGCTTTTATCTTGGACAATTCCATTTAATTTAATACAATTTTAAATTTTCAATCACTTTTCAGAGGGCTGGGCAGGGTAGAGAAAGACTGACTCCTTTCTTCCCTCCCCCCTCCCCCTTCCCTTTTCCCCTCCCCCTTTCCCTCCTCTCCCTCCCCCTCCCCCTCCCTCCTTCTTCTTCTTCTTCTACCAGGATGATAACAGGAGAAAGAAAACTAAATTTGGAGACTTAATACCCAAGTTTGAGATCCTGGCTTGGCCATTGTATAAACTGAGAGGTCTCAGGTGACCCTTGATCTATATTTCAGGTACCTGTGATAATTCATCATCTACCTAATGGAGTTGTTATGAGGAATTAACATTTTAATAGAAAAGAAAGTGTTTTGTAAATTATAAAATACCCTACTGATATTTGGTATAATATGTAGAGCTGTATTTGTATGACTATAGAAAGCTAGTACCACCCATGCATATTTACAAGAGATTTTTGTCATCTACTCTGACTCATTTAACAGAAAGAAGTCCATAAGCCAGTACATAGGCTGATCCATAAATCACACTGCCCTTTGAACAATCCAGTGTGCCCATTATGTTCTGTGTCGAGCCTAACAAAATGCTAAGAAGCAGTATACAATCCTACATCCATATTTGTACAATATCTCTGTTTACTAAGTTTCCAGCATTTTGTATAACACCTGCATAGTAACAGTTGGAAGTGTAAGAGACGTAGTTATGGTTTTATCCAGATTTGAGTATTGAAATCTTATTAAGATATGAAAAAAAAAGCACATTCTTCCTCTGCCAAAAGAGATCTGGGTACCAAGGTAAAATATGGCTTCTATTTCTCACATACATACGTTTTCCATATGCTTAAACATAGCAATATTTAGAACTTTGAAGGTTTTATAGATAATAAAAACAGCTCTATTTGCCACTATTCTATCTTTAGTCTATGAAAATAAAAAAGTATTACTAGATAACTATTGAAGAATATGGATGGGAGCAGGGACAAACTGTAGCCTCAGTAGACTTTATTTCAGATGATCCACAAATTTTTTACTTTCTTTGGAGCTGAAGTTGATCCTTGAAAAATGACTTTTTAGGGAGAGAACATTGTTTCATTTTCTAGGGCATTATGTCAGACATGCAAGCTGGTAGGCAAACTTTCTTTTTCTCTTTTTACCTGGAACATTTATATAAGGAATTTCACAGAGTAAAAGTAGCATTTACATTTTAATATGCAGAAATGACTTGTTATTCAGAATTTAAAGTCATGTTACTTCATAGAGTCCAAAGCGCAATAAAATAGTTATTTTATCAACTAATCACATGCTGAGTTTGATTTAAGCCTGCTCTAGTGCTCCCATAACATTTTACAAATCACTGTCCACACTTCAATAGGCTTCATGGAACGTGCTGGTGGAATCTATTTCTGTCTGTAAAGACCTTCCTATCTTAGGAATGACATTCATGATTATCTCTCCCTTTCACATGGGCACCCACCAGCTGAATTGTCTAGGTGACTTCCTGCACACTCAGATGATTAGAGTTTTGCAGCTCACATTGGGCAGCAGGATAAAATTCCCCACCTCCATCTGGCAGTTTCCTCTTAGGTCTCCCGGTGCAGGACAAAAAGAGGGCAGCAGCGTCACCCTACCTATCTCTCTATGAGTATGAGGATTTCCCATGAAATGGTTGTGAACGCAGCAGGGCAATGCTTCATTTTAGGTGAATATTAATATTAATATTAATATTAATCAACAGCTCTTCCTGGGAGTGGGTTGGTACAGCCTCAATGCTAAGCTGCATCATTAAGACTGAAACTGAACAAGAAATAAAACAAGAAATCAAACTAGAGAGGGCTAAAGGAAGGAAGCAGCAGATTTTTAAAGATTTTCAAATGTGGAAGCTTAGAGGGATAAGGATAACATTTATTTGTCTATAAAAGGTGGTGATTTTCCATTAATAAAATCTTTCAATATATTGAATTTAGGTGAGAAATATGTTTGTGATCTCATTTAGAACCTTAGCATTTTATATTATGACAGGAAATACATTATTCATGGTTTGATGACTTATATGAGGGAATTTTAGTAGATTATTTTGCATATCTTTTGCAATGCAATTTTGTGACTCCTCCCAAGAAGGGGTGATATCAATTTCTCCACCCTTGATCATGGACTGGCATTTTAAAATACTTTGCCAACAGAATAGAGAATTTGGTGAAAGTAACCATGCAGCAGTCCAGAACCCTGACACAGCTGTATGAATAGACTATTTTTTAAAAGCTAAAGCCATGTTAGACAAGGCTGTAGCTAGCAGAACACCAAAGACTGACCCACAGCTGACTACAGATGCATATGTGAGCCTAGTTGACACATTGACTCATGAGTGATAATCTAAGGTAATTCTCTTAAGATTCTGAGTTTTAGGTGGTTTATTATGCAGTAATAGCTACCTGATACAGCCACCAATAATATAATGCATATTATTTATTTTATTTACTCACTTAAAGTGCACTGTGCAACCATAGGATAAAATGAATTAGGATTCACTGGCCCACTTACAACCAAGTCACCTGAGTGGCAAAAGATGATGCTAGTGATGCCATCTGAGGTCAGACAATTTAGTCTTGTGAATCATGATACTGAAGCAAGGTTTCCCCCTCCAAGGGCAATCATAATTATTTGAAATGTTTTTTAAAGTAAATTTTTGAATGACAGAATGTTGCAAAAATAGTGCATAGAGGCCAGGAACATTTTGCCCAGCTTCCTCCAAGGTTGATATCTTACGTAACTATCACAATAACAAAACCAGGAAACTGATATTGAGACAATATTAGACTATAGATCTTATTCAGTTTTGACCAGTTTTTACATTCACTAATGGTGTGTGTCTGTGTGAAATATGATCCCTTATATACATCCATATGACGAGTAGCTTAGTCAAGAAGCAGAGCTGTTTCATCACTACAAATCTTCCAAGTTACTCCTTTTCATTGTCACCCACCCCACCCCTTCCATCCTAAATCGGTTCTCATTATTTTCAGTTTTGCAATTTTGTGAATGTTACAGAATTGGAATCATACAGCACATAAACTTTTGGGATTGTTTTGAAATGTTTTAAACAGTGAAGAAATAGGATTAATTTTTATGGTAGTAAGAGGACTCAAACTGTTCTTAGAAGAAGACTGCTTTGGAGAAAGGGGAGACTTAGGGAAGAGGAGCAGGTAAGATATGATTCCAGTAGGTCCAGGTGGAAGATGATGATGACTTGAGACAGATTTGTGGTCATGTGAACAGAGCACACTGTGAAAGATTTTCAGAAGACAATTGACAAAATATGTATCACTTGATGGAGAGCAAGAGGCAGAGAATGAAAGGAGTTGAAAATTCATGCACTCATTCCCTCATTTGTGCAAAAAATATTTACTGCCTGCTATTGTACTAAGTGTTGGTAATGCAGCACTATACAAAGCCGTGCCCTCATGGGAATTTGCATTTTAGTTCAGGAGAAAACTACACACACATACACACACACACACACACACACACACACACACAACACACACACTAAATAGATATCAGATGTCAGTTGCAAAGCAGAGGATCAAAACTGGGTAATATTAATAGAAACAGATAGATCTCATTGTCATTAATTGTGAGAGGGTACTTCAGAATAGAAGGTAAAGGATGGAAGGAAAGATGATTTAGAAACACGCTAGTTTGAAGTGTCTGTGTAGAATGTCCTGAGTGCAATTATTGTATACATATTTCAGCTAATTTCTTAAGATCCTCTCAGATCTCAAAACCAGGAATTATAGTCATTAATCTCTATAGGAACACACCCTAAGAAGTGGTAGAGGAATGAAAGGATAATAACATGGGAGAACATTCACTGAATGTTCACAATGTCCTTGATACCATTCTAAGATCTTTACATATATTAACTTATTTAATCTTCACAATAGTTCTATGTAATACTGAGTTATTATTATTGTCATTTTCCAGATGAGAAAACTGCTAAGGTATAGAAAAGATAAATGTTAGCCTGTGGCCACGTGGCTAATAAAAGGCAGAGCAGTACAGGCCATTGCCACTGCTCTATACCATCTCTCTTTAACATATGCACCCTTACTAGTACTGTGTAGGCACATTTGCTATTCTAACTTTTATTATTCCTGCATTTATGGTGGTTGTACTTACCAACCTATCAAAAGTGATTGTGCTTGATCTCCTATGTGCTCCTTTTAGTAGAAGGGAGTCTGTCTATGTCCTATAAAATATTTAATTTCCTATTAGAGAGGACCCTGATTTCTGAGGCTCTATCAATTTGCCTTGGGATAGTTTTGCAAATGACTATTAGTATATATGGGCAGTTCATACATTTTCAAGCATAGCCAGGACTAGGGTGAGGTGCCTAGGAAATCAGATTTAAGGAGGTGTTTATCTCAGGGGCTCACCCTACACTTGCATGACTCTGAGAGTTAGCGCCTCCTTAAATTTGGGGCTATAAGCACCTAACTTGCCTCTCCTTAGTCCTGGCTTGTATTTCATCCTGTCTTCCTGGAAATTAAGCACTTTCCCAGGTGCCTTTGTAGTATCTGAACTTACACTATAACAGTATTTTGCCCTTCTGGTCTGTGTTCCCTAATTACTTCAGGGTGGGACAAAGTCTGTTATCATTGAAATTATAAAAAATACTCTAGAAATCTGGGCTATATTAGGAAGGTGTCGCATTTGCTCTACCCTTGAGATGTTCAAACTCCAAAAAGAGACATAAACACCCAGCCACACACCGGTGGTCAAATTTTTGTGAAAGAGGCATGGGCAGAGAACTCTGTGAGCACAGTGGAGGAATTAAGAACTACCATCTGAGAGAGGTAGAGTGCAGACCCATATCCTGAGTCTATCCTGAGTATCCTATCAACAACTTCTGGGCATTATAGTCTGCAAGGCAGCCAGGCTGATTCTTTGAAAGCAAACAGGCAGGGGGTGGAAGAGTCATTTCTGAATATAAATTACCTACTTGGGAGTAGGGAATGGGGTACAGGAAGGGGGAGGAGGAACGTGTCTTCCAACACATTTAACTTGGTACACAGTCAGGACACCCAAATGGAATGTTCTCTGAATAGCTTGAAATTCTGAGTTTAGGACTCAAGAGAAAACAATAAAGAATAAAGCTGTACATTTGGAAGACACAGCAGAAAAGCAATATTTGAAGTTTCGGAAAAAGCTGAGATCACCCATGTAAAGAATAGAGTAATAGGAGAAATAACCAGAGACAACGTATATGTGATGTCCATTTATAATCATCATGCTCTGAAGTAATATCCAGCCTTTTTGTGTAGGACTAGTTTGTCTATAGAAATGTCAAAGCAGAACTGGTCCGGTGGCTCACACCTGTAATCCCAACACTTTGGGAGGTCAAGGTAAGAGGAATGCTTGAACTCAAGAATTTGAGACCAGTCTAGGCAACATAGTAAAACCCTGTATCTACAAAAAATAAAATGAATCAGGCATGGTGGTGTGTACCCATAGTCCCAGTTACTCAGGAGACTGAAGCAAGAGAAGTTGCAGACAGCCATGATCGTGCCACTGCACTCCAGTGACAGAGTGAAACGCCTAGCTCAAAAAGAAAAAAAGAAAAGAAAAACAATGCCAAAATACCCTTTTGGTCAAAGTTGTCTCATGGCATGACAGCTGACACCTTCTTCAAGGGGAAAATGCATGACTAACACTAAATATGGGGGACGGGGGAGATAAGCCTGGAACATATTGCTATCAGGGGACACCAAGCTTTTTATTTTATGAAGAAAAGTGTTCTCTGGTTTTGCAGAAGATATATTGGTAACCAAACATCCATTCTTAGGAGCAATGGCATTATTTCTAAACATATTTGTAAAATTCCATATGAACAAGACTGGCATTTCTCGCATTTTAATTGCCTCCCCCCTCTCTCTCAAATCCCTGTGATAGCAAAATGTTGTTTTTTATGAGGTTTTTCCATAGTACTAAATCTTGACATAATCAATACTATATATGTTAACTATCTTCAGGCTGTCTGTAGTAAGCTTGAATTATTAGATTCCTCTGAGATCTGGACTATTTTTCTTTCGGCTATCACTTACCATTTATCTATCCATCTATAGTACATAGATGTTTTACAGGAATATTTCTAGGTACATAAATAAATTATGTGACTGGTGGCAAAGATTGGTTGTTATAGCAAGGCTCTAGTGTATTATATTTAATAACCCAAACTGTGATAAAAGACAGAGAGAGAGAGAGAGAGAAAAGGAGACAGACACACACCGCTTTTCTCAGTCCTCCCTAATGTCTTGCTGAAATTTCCAGAAAAGACTCTCTTCATAATGGGACTGTGCTGTCTATGACACTGTCACATCATGAGCATAGTGACTTGGGAAAGTAAGAGTTCACCACAGATATAAAGTGTTACTAATTAAACATTCCAATGCAATTGTTCCCAGAAGCTATGAACAACTAGATAGATATTATATTTTTCTTTTGTATAATGCTTATTAAGCATTTGTAGAAAAAAAAATGTTACATTCAGTATCTTATCCATTCTCCCCAGCCCTTCTCTTTCCTCTTCCTCCCTCCCCTACGTTACCCTCTCAACTCTACTACTTTGCTCCACAAAAGATTGGGAACAAACTTAGATGAGAGCATGTATATTAAAAAACTAATAAAATTGAGAATTAAGATCAGGGAAGATTTAAATAAAGGTTGAAATTCAATACCAGGGAAAGGAATAAAGACATTAATTTATAGACCATTAGGGTCATTCTGGTTCTGCAGTTGAGTTTCAAACTGGGCTCTGAATCTTCTGGCAGGTGAAACAAAATGGAGGACAAGAATGGCTATGTAATCCTTGTTATTAGATAAACAAAGAAAGTACTGCAGTTTCTCAAGGCAGCAAAGTTAGCCTAGCAGTGATTTTTTTTTCTTAAAGTCTCTTCTGGGACTACCAGGCATTTAAATTTAACCCTCACAACAAGGCAGGTATTATTTTAAGTAGGTTGCAGTTGAAGAAATTGAGAACAAACCCTCAATAAAACAGTTTGTTAAAAGACTGCCAGTGCTAAAAGGCACAGGATTCAAATCCAGGTTATCTGATTCTTATTCTGGTTTCAGAGTGCCACTGCTCTTTCCATTGCATGTACTCTTTTGAGAAACTCTAACCTACCACTATCCCTGCTTTCTTTAATAGATGCATTCAAATAGTCAAATATATATATATAAATTTAAATTTTGATTTGGTATATATATATATACACACACACACACATATATCAAATCAAGTTGTATTTTTCCATTGACAAGATTCCAGGGATGTTTTATCTCATAACTACTACTCAATTGGCAGTAACTCCCAGCTTTTAATCTTATCTTCATTAGCAACAGAACCCACTTTTCAATGGAAATTCTCCAGAGAACCCCATATCCAAGAACAGATTGAAGCAGAACTGCTCTGGAGGAGGCCGGGGGGGTGGGCTAGAGGAAGCACTGTGCACTCAGAGACGTCTGGGGCAACTCCATCAAACACAATCTGAAACAAATTCATTTAGAATTTAAATAGTTACCATACTCACTGCCTCATTTAACTATTTAATTTGTAGTTTAAAATAATCCTGTTGGGTAGATCGGTCTGGATTTTCCCTCATTTTGAAGTTGAAGAAATTGAAACCCCAAGTAGGTGACATGCTGATCCCTGCTCATCAACTGAGATTTGTGTTGTTTATTGCCCAGTTGACTAAGTCTAGAAAACAGGGAAGACATTGGCAGTATGAGGGGTTGATATCAATGTACAAGTTGCTTCCTGGTGGCAAATCTTGGGAATCTCATCAGATTTCTCCAGTAGCCCTAAAGCAGCAGGTGGGAGAGTCCAGGGAACTCAGGATGACAAGTTATGGCTTAACCAATGGTTAATATTTGCTTTAGTGTTCTGAACTAATTTCATACTACCTTCTTGAACAAGTAAAAAACCAGTTTACCAAAGAGATATTGTGGTCACGTAGAAAAGAATAAAGTAGGAACTTAGAAAATTCCTTCATTCCAGAGTAGTTGGAAAGAAAGTTCTATATTTCTATCTCTCCATTTTACCTGGACTGCCTTTCCCTTTGAAATAAACATTGAAGTCTCTTTCTTTTTTTAATTTTCTATTACAAAATATTCACATGTATCCAAAAAATAGAACAGTGTAAAAACCCTCATGCACTCATCATTCAGTTTCAGTAATTTAATGTTCATGACCAATTTTGTTTTGTCCATATGCTTCTCCCACCCTGGATTATTTTGAAGCAAATTTCTGATATTTATTTCTTCTGTAAATATATCAGCAAAGCCTCTTAATAGAAGCAGTGTCTTACTTCAAAGAGAGTCACTGCTCAAAGAGCATCACGTTCTGCTTTCTCAATTGAGAGAAGGGGTGGCTTAAGGGACTGTTCTGCTGTCATCATCACAGGTGGTGATTCTGTAACCGATCGTGAGATCCATGCTTAGGAATTTGTTTCTTTTCGGTTACACTTGAGAAGAAAAACTGGAGACTTATCTCTTGCAGAATAAATAATGTTTGAACATCAATCATTTAGGAAGTCAGAACTCGGTGACTGTGACTTCAGGGTACTTTTGGCTGCTCCCATATGCTCTCCTGCTGCCCTTAGTGCATCAGATTAATGCCATAACATCGGAGAATTTATTTCCATAGTCCAGAGCAGAATCCTCCAAATGGAGTTCCTAGGCATTTTAGGAGATCTATAGGTCCCCTGAAATGCACAAAATTTTGTAGTGAATGTGTGATGTATATCTTTAGTGTCTACAATTTTTGTCAGCTTTTGAAAGGGGCTCATGGTCTCCCAAAATATTAAACTCATTGCACTAATCTTTGCACCTGTGCACAGAGAGGCCCATCTGCAGTGGAGCTCAGTGTACTATGAATGGGTTTATGTGTGTGAGCATGGTCCAAGTTGGTGAATATGAAACCACAGATTCTGCAAATATCAGAAAAGAGATAGAATTTTGTTTTCTATCTGGAAAATGCCTTGTAGATATCAGGAAATGATGGTATTACAGCCAGTACTTGAGGAACTATTAAATAAACTGTCATTCAACCTCTTAGGACATGGTCTTTAATAGGGAATTTGATGCCATGGTGAGCTAATGACTCTTTCCAAGGACTGCAGAGATTACTGGGCTCCCAAAGGCAAGTTTTTCTATCTGTAAAAGGTAAGAACAGTGACATGAAGCACTATAAAATGGAAGTCAATAGTGCTAAGTTATTATTTAGAGATACTCAAGGTGATTTTAGTCCAAATATTAAATGGGGTAGATTGCAAAACTGGTCACAATCCTTCACTATCCTCTAGCCATAACCTAGTCATAATGGACTTTACACACTCTGTCATCAGAAGCAGAGACTCTGACCTCCCCTTGAATCTGGAATAGCTTTGTGTCTTGCTTTGGCCAATAGATACAGTTGAAATAACAAGTTTTCATTTCCAATTCTAGTCCCCAAAAGGCCTTACACACTACACTTTTTTTTTCTGTCTTGGGACTCCTGTCTTATTTGGTTCACTCTGTGAACACATCAGTGCTAGCTTGCTGGCAAGTGACAGACTACATGCTTCAGGATGGTGACAACCATACTATCTTAGCTGAGGTACAATATATGGAAGGGGCTCTTAATCCTGCTTTCTCTACCTCCAGCAGAATGAAAATGTGCAAGAGAGTCGAGTTGAGACCTACAGAACCATCCAGCTGATTCCAGCTTAAATTTCCAACCCACAGAATCACAGAGCTGCATAAATGGTTATTGTTTTGCACTACTCCATTTTGAGGGGGAGGGTTGTTACACAATAGCTAATTCATACTTTAGGAATCACTTCTTTTCAAAATAGAATCACATTTGTATCATTAGAAGAGATTTCAGTGCCTCTGAATCTCTGACATTTTATTCAAATTTTTGTTTGTTTCTGTATTCAAGGGCACAAGTTACGTTTTGTTATCTTTGAGAGAAAAGTGTCACTGTTAGCAAAATACACTGACCACTCTAATTTTATTTTCCCCTTCTCTGTACTAGGAATTTTTAACTGCTGTAAGATAAGAAAAATTTGGATAGGCATCTGTTCTTTCAAATGTATTAAGTCAAAAAATTAGCTTTAAAAAAACCAAATGCTAAAAATTATTTATTAGTACATTAATTAATTAATTTTGTTAAAGCTTCCCCTCTCTAAAGCAGAATTGAAAAGTCATTTTATTTACAGAAGATAAATAAATGTAATCACCATGAATAAAAAAATTCATTAATACAGCAAAATATGATCATGGTATACACTTACTATTAATATAAAAGCACCAATTATATGAAGGGATAATTAGTAGAACAAATACCTTAAGGTTCTCATTCTGATTCTTCTTTTATCTAAGGATTGAGTCCAAAGACTTTGTGTCATAGTCAAAGGTATCTGAGACTCCAAAAAAGACAGCAAAACCCTGATTTAGTGTAAATCTCCTTCACAGTTTATCACCAGGTGTTCGAATAAATTTACCTTTTCCTATGTTGGCATAGCTGCAGCTTTTCTCTGCTTAAAAAATAAATAAATAAATAAAAAACTTGGCTATATCTTTCTGCTCCTAGCTGTTAACTAGTCTAGAAGGCACCTAAAATTGCCTCCGCTCACCCACAGAGGGTATGATGCATCTCTGAATACAAACGAAATGAAAAGTGACTTGTGAATATTAGTTCTGAAGTCTGAAAGCATCAGGAACATACACAATAGAGAAAAATGAAGATAGAAACAATGAGGTTCAAATGGCAGTAGTGACAGTAACACATTGAGGGGTAAAGAATGGAGTGTCTCAGCAGGTAGTAGACACAATTATTCCTCTTTGTGTCTAATCTCAGATAAATGGGGAGAGTTCTCCGTGAGTCTTGATTATTTCTTTTTAAAAATTTTTTCATTTGTTTTGTTTTATTTTATCTAGACTCCAGTTTGACTCAATGCTAATTTTCCATCAAGAAACTCTAAATCATCATTCTGCATTTTCATGTTCCTGTGTTTTTTTGGGCTCTCTAGGAAAGGGACACAGATGAATGGAGAAATACACAGTAAATAACACCTGTGAAAGACAAGACAGGAAGGAAACAGGATTGGGAGAAAGAGCCTTATGCCCTAATGTAGATCAGAAAACGTTTTGGCTAACTCAGTGGAAGTTCTAGAATAAAAATTCCCCATTAGAGGAATTATAACCAGGCACAAATAGCCAAGCCCCAGTGTCCTGTTATGCTCAGTCACTGAATAGCACTGAATAGCCAAGCCCTAATGTCCTGTTATGCTCAGTCACTTCTTGGGAAGACCATGACCTTTATCTGAAAACTTAGACACATCCTGAAACTGCACCCCTTATAGCTGAAGGGCAAGTTCTTTCTTCAGGAGAGATCTGGGTGACACACCTCCATACTGCCACAGCTCCCTTCCATTTACACAGTGAATGGTAGACATTTCTACAAGGTCTGAAAAACGAACTTGTGATTGCTTTGACCAATAATTATTTTAAATGACAGAAAGGAAGTGTTTTTGTGTGTGTGTTTTTAAACTCTATGACAGAGAAGCTAGAAAAGGGACATTTTAAAAAAGATGAACACTATGGTATAGTGGAAAAAGAATAGGGTTAGATATAGTTGCGTATGACCCTTTATATTCTCACTATTCTCTCAGCAAACTGTATCCTAGAAAACTCATTTGGAAATGAAAATATTAATGTAAAAAACACAATTCCTACAAATAAACTTCACAGTATAATTGAGGTGATTTAAAAATCAGTAATTACAAAACAAAGTATAAGATACTCTAATCATCATATAACCTCAATGCCCTTGTGAACATGGTCACTGCTACAATCACCATTATCATTATCATCATCATCAAGGGCTTATTATGTGCTGCATTCCCCACTAAACCCTGTAAATGCATTATTTCATTTAAACCTCATATGAAAATCCTATCAGTTAGGTGATTCAAAACATGTGCTGAAAGAATGAATAAGAGGAAGGAAGGAGAACTGGGCTGAAGGGAGGAAAAGCCTTGTCAGGCAGAAGAAATTAACATGAGAAGGTATAAGAACATGAGTACACTGGTGCTTTCAGTATGTATCTACCCATAATTCCTTGTGCCTGAAGTATAAATTCCATTTTGGGAAAGAGTGAGGAATAAAGAAAAACCATCCCCTGGGATTAAGATGGCTGACATGAGGCAGCTAGAGTAAGTTTTTCCAGTGGAGTGAACCAAGATAGTTTCCTCAGCACCCAGAGAGGAATGAATCAAGCAGCATACCCAGGCTTCCAAAGGAGATATAATAATCACTTTCAGCAAAGAAAAAGGAAAAAATCTACCACCTGGGCTGGAACTGGTGGGAATCTCTCCTGCACTGCACAGCCCACCACAGCCTCCAGACATAGTGGGGAGAGTGAGTAACAGGACTTTTGGGAGTCTCTTGAGACCCCAGCCCCGCATGGGAAACCCCCTTCCCCACAGCTGAACACGGCTGTGGAGTGGTGCAGGAAAAAAGCCTTGAGCAGCATGAGCTGCCATTTGCCAGGAACTCAAGCCTTGCAGGGTATAGCAATGGCCTTCCAACCAACTTGGGAGGCAACTGGCCCGAAGAACAAACTCCACAGCTGCAGATAAGTTCCTGGCTGGGCAGGTTGCTGGAGAACACCTGAGGCCCTGAGAGCAGCGCACCTTCATATTCAGATCACAGATTGCCTGAGGCCAAGTAGAGGGGAGGCCGTAATAGGATGTGTTGCCATAGCAACCTTTCACTTCCCTTATGAACTCTTCTGTGCCTGTTCTGCACAACAGCATTACCCCAGTGATGTGGGACTCCCTCTTAATCCCCACGATGGTGGCTAAAAGTGCATCCTTGCTGGGTGCTCTGTCTCCTTTCCCCTGCATTAACCTAGAAGGCTCAAAACACAAAACTTCGGAAATCCCCAGAGCCCCAGCCTCAGCTGAGACTGGCAGAGTACTTCATTAGAGAAACACTTTCCAAGGAGGAACCCTACAGTCACCATCATAGCCAGCTTTCTCCCAAAAGTGCCACCTCCTGGCTGGAGGTCAAAAGTACTGTCAACCATATCAGATACAATATCTCAGGCTGGGGGAAGGCCCGATCCCAAACTGCAGCTAACAACACTTTCCAATCCACGCTGGCCACTCAAGATGCCCTGAGCCAGTGCAGGTACACAGCACAGGGCTGCCACATCTGATAACTGAGAAACTCATCACTCCAAGGCTATATATAACTGAGGGAAACTGACAGTGCCTATGTCAACCTCCTGCCAACCACAAATAAAAATAAATTGTCTGCCCAAATGAGAAGGAACCAGAAAAAAACTCTGACAATATGAAAAAACAGAGTTCTCCAACAACCCCAAAAGACCACACCAACTCTTTAGCAACAAACCTAATTCAAATGAAATTGTTGAAATTCCACACATAGAATTCAAACAAGTTGATGATAAAATTGGTCAATAAACTTCAGGAGAACACCAAAACCAACATAAAGAAATTTTAAAAAACGAACTATTCAGGATATGGATAAAGTGAGAAAGCAGGATTTATTAAGAGGACAGAAATGCTCCCACAGTGGCAGGGGACCCGAGGGGGTTGCCTGCAGTGGGAATTTTTAACAGTAGGCTGAAACAAGAAGAAGAAAGGATCTCACAAACCGAAGATAGGGCTTTTGAATTAACCCAAACAGAAAATAAAAAATAATAATAATACAAATCAAGAGAATGGAACAAAGTCTTCAGGAAATATTGGATTATATAACATATCCAAACCTAAAAACCATAGGCGTTCTTGAGGAATAAGAGAAAATAACAGGCTTGGAAAACCTATCTGAGGAAATAATGGAGGAAAACTTCCCTGGCCTAGCCAGAGATCTAAACATCCAGATACAAGAAGCCCAATGAACTCCCATAAGATTCATTGCAAAAAGTACATCTCAAAGTCAGATAATCATCTGGTTATGCAAAGTTAATGTGAAAGAAAGAATTTTAAGAGAAGTGAGACAAAAGACTCGAACTTACAAAGGTAAACCTATCAGACTAAAAAAAGGCTTCTCAGAAGTCTTACAAGCCAGAAGGGCTGGAGCCCCCATTTTCAATCTTCTCAAACAAAATAACTGTTAACCAAGGATGTTGTAGCCCATAAGACTAAATTTCATAAATGAAGGAGAAGTGGAGTCCTTTGCAGACAAGCAAACACTGAGACAATTTGTCACCAACAGACTGGCTCTACAATAAATATTCAAAGTAGTCTTAAATACTGAAACAAAAGGTTGAAATACACCAGTAGAAAAATACTGGAAATAATAAAGTTCACAGGCTTTATGGAACATCAACACAACAAAGAAAATAAATAAACAAAGCAACCAAATAACAATAACAATCGTATGATGAGTAGAATAGTACTATACATATCATTATTAACTCTGAACATAAATGCTCCATAAAAAAGGTATATAGATTGGCAGAATAGGTAAGAAAACATAACCCAAATATTTGCTGCCTTCAAGAAATCCACTTAACTTACAAAGACTTCTATAGACTCAAGGTAAGAGGGTGGCGAAAATATTCCATGTAAATGGAAACAAAAAATGAGTAGGAGTGGTCAATTCTCAAAACAGATAAAACAGACTTTAAATTATCAACAGTAAAACAAACAAACAAACAAACAAACAAAAACAAAGATGGCTATTATATAATGATAAAGGGATCAATTCAATGAGAGATCAGAACAACTTTAAATATATATGCACCTAACATCAGAGTCCCCAGTTTTATAAAACAAATTCTACTAGACATAAAGAGATAGACAGCAAATAATAGTGGGAGATGTCAACTCCCACTGACAGCAATAGACAGATCATAAAGGCAGAAAGTCAACAAAGAAACATTTGAGTTAAACAGAACTCTAGATAAATGGAACTAACAGACATCTACAGAACATTCCATCCCCAAACTACAGAATATACAATTTTTTTCATGAGCACATGGAACATTCTACAAGATAGACCGTATTATACACCACAAATCAAGTCTCAATAAATTCAAAAATTTGAAATCATATCACGCAATCTAAGTCCACAGTTGTACAAAGCTAGAGATGAACTCCAAGAAGAACTCCAGAAACCAAACAAAGACATAGATGTTAAACAATTGTCTCCTGAATGATCCTTGAGTCAGCACTGAAATCAAGGAGGAAATTTAAAAATTCCATGAAACAAATGACAACAATAAAACAAATTACTAAAACCTCTGGGACACAGTCAAAAAGCTGTGTTCAGAGGAAAATTTATGGTGCTTAAGGCCTACGTTAACAAGACTGACAGATCACACATCAACAACCTAACATAACACCTCAAGGAGCTAGAAAAACATGAACAATCCAAACCCGGAGTTAGCAGAAGAAAAAGAAATAACAAAGATCAGAGCAGAACTAAATGAAATTGAAATAAAAAAATATAAAAAATCATGAAACAAAAAGTTGTTCTTTGAAAAGATAAACAAATTGATAGAGGACTAGCTAGAATAATTAAGAAACAAAGAGAGAAGATGCATATTATTACAACTGATATGACAGAAAGTCAAAAGATCATCTGAGACTACTATGAATACCTTTGTGCAAACACACTCGACAATATAGAGGAAATGGTTGAGTTCTTGAAATTATATAACCCCCAAAATTTGAGTTAGAAAGAAATAGAAACCCTGAACAGATCAATAATGAGTAGCAAGACTGAAACAGTAATTAGAAGTCTCCCAACAAAAACCAAGTCCTAGACCTGATGGATTCACAGCTGAATTTCACCAGACCTTCAAAGAGGAGCAGGTACCAATTTTACTGAAGTTATTTGACAAGATTAAAGAGGAGGGAATCCTCCCTAACTCATTCAGTCAGGCTAGTATCACTCTGATACCAAAGCCAGGAAAAGAAAAGTGAGAAAATAAAACTGCAGAACAATATCCCTTTGAACACAGATGCAAAAATCCTCAACAAAATTTTAGCAAACCAAATACAACAGCACATAGGAAAAATACAACATGACCAAGTGGGGTTTATCCCAGGTCTACAAGGGTGGTTCAACATCTACAAGTCAATAAACATGATCCACTACATAAACAGAATTGTTTTTTAAAAAATCATATGATCATTTCAATAGACACAGGAAAAGCATTTGATAAAATCCAGCATCTCTTCATGATAAAAAACTCTCAGCAAAATAGGCATAGAGAGAACATTCCTCAAAATAATAAAAGCTGTATATGAAAAACCCACAGCAATTGTATGCTGAATGAAGGAAGTTAAACACAATCCCACTCGGACTGGAACAAGGAGAGGATGCCCACTTTCACCACTGCTATTCATCATAGTGTTGGAAGTCCTAGCCAAAGTAATCAGCCAAGAAAAAAGAAATAAAGCGTATCTAAATTGGAAAGGAAGAAATCAAACTATCTCTATATGCCAACAGTATAACCTTATACCTACAGCAGGCACATCGACCAACGGACCAGGATAGAGAATCCAGAAATAAAACCAAATGCACGTCAACCAATGGACCAGAATAGAGAATCCAGAAATAAAACCAAATGCCTACAACCAACAAATCTTTCACAAAGCAGACAAAAACATGTACTGGGGGAAAGGACATCTTATTCAACAAATGGTGCTGGGAAATTTGCATAGCTACATGAAGAAAAATGAAACTTGATCAGCAGGAAAAAGCAAACAACCCCATTAAACAGCAGACAAATGACATGAATAGACATCTCTCAAAAAAGAAGATATACAAATGGCCAACAAACAAATGAAAAATGCTCAATATCACTAATAATCAGGGAAATGCACATTTAAAAAAACACAATGAGATACTACTTTACACCAGTCAGAATGGCCATAATTTTAAAAAATAGATGCTGACATGAGTGTGGAGCAAAGGGAACACTTATACACTGTTGGTGAGAGGTAAATTAGTACAACTTCTATGAAAAGTGGTATGGAGATTACTCAAAGTACTAAAAGTATCATCTTATTAGCAATCCCACTACTAGGTATCCACCCTAAGGAACAGAGGCCATTATATAACAAAGACACCTGCACCCACATGTTCATCACAGCCTAATTCACAACTGCAGAGATGTAGAATTGACCTAAGTGCCCTTCAACTGATCAGCGGATAATGAAAATGTGGTATATATATACCATGGGATACTACACAGCCATAAAAATGAATGAAATAATGTTCTTTGCAGCAACATGGATGGAGCTAGGGATCATCATCCTAAGTAAACTGACCCAGAAACAGAAAACCAAACACTGCATGTTTGTGGGAGCTAAACAGTTACAAAAATGGAAATAATAGACATTGGGAAAACTAAAAGATTAAGGGGGAAAGAGACTAGGGTTCTGAAACTACCTATGGGGCACTGTTCACTGTCTGGGGAATAGGCCACCTGAGACCCAATCCCCACCACTATACAATGTATCCTTGTAACAAATATGCATTTGTACTCCCTGAATCTAAAATTTAAAGAAATAAACAGCTCCCCTGCAAAAAAGAGGAAAACTGGCAAAAAAAAAAAAAAAAGGGAGAATGTAGCAGATCGTGGTATATTTACCTTTTATGTTAAAAATTATGAGGAGCCACTGGAGGACTTGAAGTTTTAGCTTGCTACCCCTCCTCCGTGTAAAATTTTATTTCCACCTAGCTCTCAGAATTTTTATGGTTTAGTGTAACAGGATATCCACACTGAGAGCCTTAGACAATGGTGCCATATAGTACACAATCCTTCTATAGCACTGGTATTCATACATTGGCAATACTTGTGAGCCTGTTAGAAAAGCAAATTCTTCATCCCTAGCTCAGACAGACTCAATCAAACTTTCTGCAGGTGTGACTCAGTGATCTGTGTTTAATAAGCTCTCCAGGTGATCCTGATGCTCAATAAATTTGAGTAGCTCAGTGTTAAACCAGAACTACTTAAAGTGCAGTGGTCAACTCCTTCTGGCTCATGAGGAGGTATGTACTGAAATCAAGGGTGTTTAGAAATATGTAAGCCAATAAATAGAAGTATTTTATTTCACTTGACTCTGATAAAATTTTTGTTTGTATGTCTTTTTTATTTCATTTTGCTAAATAATTTGTTTTTATTATATTTTACAAAGCAACAATTTGTGATTAATTGTGTACACACACACACACACACACACACACACACACACACACACACACACACACACACACACATTGACTCTTCATCCCAGTAGTGTGAGAAGCAGTCCTCTACACTGAGTCATCATGGTTCTTTGGGTTTTTTTTTTTTTTGGCTTTGGACATCCTGTTTACAAAGGGCATTGAATATTCCACTTCAGGAAGGTAAATGTTAACATATTTTGCACTTTGAATATGCCATTATCATTCCCCAGAGCCTCTTGCTTCCTGCTTTGGGACAACTTGACAAATGAGCCTATTTTTTCTGACTGCTGTTGCTAGGAAGCACCTTGCTTTGATACCAGCTTCTCATACTTCCCACTGGCTTCACTGTTTTCCAGATGTGTTCAGACCCAAAGATTAAACAATAGACGAAAGAGGCAGAAGGAAGGCACTTTACTGCAATATGTTTTGGTGGTGTTATCATAAACAATTTTTGAATTGGTCTATTGAAACAGAAAATTATATGGATAGTTCTCACATTACAAAATTACCAGAAGTATTTAATTTTCATGAAAACAAAATACTCTTTAAAAGTATAATTAGAAGGCTGGGAACATGCAATAAAATACTTGCAAGCTTTCTTTGGGGAGCCCTTGTGCTTTATAGTTTTGAGGGGGGAGTTTATAGTACTTTTCTGCTTCTGTTTAATAAAATAAACAATAAACTGTTTTTCAAAAAGGAGAAGAATTCCCTCAATAGAAAACAACTAAATGAAATAAATGAATCTCTTCTTGTTACACAATAAATCCATAAGCAAGATCAAAAGATGATTTAATGATGAAAGCTGACTCAAGTTGTTATGGCAACTAGAATCTGAAAGTACCTGGTTGTGCCTGTGTGTTTTATTTCCTCTCATCCCCCACCACACTTTAAAAAAAAGAGTTGTCTTCCATCTGTTTAATCACAGTGTTAAAATATCAATGTCAAAGAAAAGTATCTAATAAGGATAATTTCACATCTGTTGCAAGACAAGTGATATTTCACCTTAATAAGAAATAAATACAATTGTGCAAAAGTCTTTTAGGAGAAAATAACATGATTGAACATTGTCATGAATTGCTAAAGAATCCTTTTAATTATCTTAGGCTGTCATTTTTTAGCTCGAATTATGGTATTAGATTCTTTTTTTTTTATTCTTACCTAAGGAGAGGAACATAGAGCTGTGGTCACAGAGAGGGTTGCAGGTGGCATTCCGTTATTCAGCACTCCTCACCTGAGTAGCCTCTGTGAATTGTCCATGTAACAACTTCTTTCTTTTGAATTTGTGTACTCCCAAGGCTAAAGAAATATGACTTATTTCTTTGGAACAAAAACTTTAAAATTATACATCTTAAAAAAATAAGAATTGTATAAAAATAATTCCTAAAAAATAATTGTTTACTTCGCTCTATTTGTTGCCATTGGTCACTATTTAATATTACACCATTCTCCTTATTATGTATTTTGAAGATGAAATTATTATGAAATCCACATTGACAACAAATCAGTGAGGAGGGGTCTAACTAGAATAGCACCACTGAAATCCACCTCTTAAGAAAAGAGAAACATTTAGTAAATAGGGAAGCATTGTTTTTGCTTTCTTTTGAAAGCAAGTTATGGATTTTTAGGAATATTCTGTCTTGGATCCATGTGGAGGAGCAAGCCTGCAGAACTGGTTCCTGCTGCCTTGTTGTTCCAAACAGTAATCAAATGAGATGTTTTAGTACCTTCTTTTTCATTCTTCGTAGATGAGGTATTGATCCAATTTAAGCATCTAATAGATTCATTTCATATGCACTCTATTCTGACAAGTCTTTTCTCTATAAAAAAGCTCACCTACAGAAAACGTGTCTTTGTGGCTATTTGTAGTTATATTCAGCTAGAAGTATTGAAAAGAACAACGTCATCAGTTTAAAACAATAAAATCAGAGGTTGTATGATCTCTATATGTTACTATATAAATGACAAAACAGGGTTGTCTGTTGTTTGTAAAAATGATGCTGCTGATCTGTGATCAATGTGCCTTTTCATCTTGAGTTACTTTTCTGATACTCCAATAAAAAGAGGTTCATTAAAAAGAAAGCTGAATGTACGGAAACCGGATAATGAACTGATTATAAAGGCTTTCTTTAAAAATAGCCTCCCTAGGTGAGTACCAATATGAGTTAATACTATTTAATGCCAAGAATTCATAAATTGTATTTAATTCAATACAGTACATAATGCAGGTAGTAAATATTTTCCAAAAATGCAGGAAATTTTTGGATTTATTGTGGCAGTCTGTGTTTATCTGGAGAAAGATTCTATATTCTCAAAGTTTTCTTTGACCAAAACAACATTGTTTTGCATTTGCATTTCTGGTGATGATGAGTTAGGCTGAGCACTTTTTCATGTGTCTGTTGGCTGCCCACATATCTTCTTTTGAGAAGTGTCTATTCATGTCTTTTGCTCACTTTTTAAAGGGGTTGTTTGTTTTTTTCCTTTCTGTGCATTTGAGTTCCTTGTAGATCCTAGATGTTAGGCCTTTGTCAGATATACAGTTGACAAATTTTTTTTTCCCATTCTGTGGGGTGTCTCCTTGCTCTCTTGATGGTTTTTTTCTGCTTTGCAGAAGCTCGTTAATTTGATGAGGTCCCACTTGTCTATCTTATTTCTTAAGGTATTGGCCCTTAGAATTCTGGATAGGAATTTGTTGCCAGTTGCAATTTCCATAAGGGTGTCTCCTGCATTTCCTAAGGTTCTTATAGTTTGAGGTTTTATGTTTAGATCTTTGATTCATTTAGAGTTAATTTTTGTGTGTGGTGATAGGTAGGGGTCCTGTTTCAGTCTTCTGCATGTGGTCAGCCAGTTTTCCCAGCACCATTTATTGAATAGGTTTTTCTCTCCCCAGTAGTTTTGTTGGAGGCTTTGTCAAAGATGAGTTGGTTGAGGAATTCAGGCTTTGCTTTCAGAATCTCTATCCTGTTCCATTAGTCTGTGTGCCTGTTTTTATACCAATACCAAGCTGTTTTGATAACTGTAGCTTTTTAGTAGAGTTTGAAGTCTGGAAGTGTGATACCTCCTGCTTTGTCTCTCTTGCTAAGGGTTGTTTTGGCTATTCGTGGTTGTTTATGTTTCCATATGAATTTCTGTATTTTCACTTCCAGATCTGAGAAGAATGATGTTGGTAACTTAATGGGCAATGCGTTTAATCTGTAGATTCCCTTTGGTAGGATAGTCATCTTAACAATGTTGATTTTTCCTATCCATGAGCATGGTATATTTTCCATTTGTTTGTGTCTTCTTGGATTTCTTTGAGCATTGTTTTGTAATTTTCATTGTAAAGGTCTTTCACTTCTCTGGTTAGGAAGATGCCGAGGTATTTTATTTTTTTGTGGCTATCGTGAATGGGATTGTGCTTTTTATTTGGATCTCTGCCTGCTTGTTGTTGTTATATAGAAATACAACTAACTTTTGTATGTTTATTTTGTACCCTGAGACTTTGCTAAAGTCTTTTATCAGTGTCAGCAGGTTTTTGACAGATGCTCTTGGATTTTAAAGGTATAGGATTATATCATCAGCAAAGAGGGATAACTTGACTTCCTCTTTTCCTGTTTGGATACCCCTGATTTCCTTCTCTTGTCTAATTGCCTGGGTTAGGACTTCCAACACAATACTGAACAAGAGGGGTGCGAGTGGGCAGCATTGTCTTGTTCCAGTTTTCAGGGGAAAAGTCTCTAGTTTCTGTCCATTTAGTAATATGTTAGCTATGGGTTTGTCGTAGATGGCACTTACTATTTTGAGGTATGTTCCTTCTATGCCTAGGTGTTTGAGGGTTTTTATCAAGAAGGGATGCTGAATTTTATCAAAAGCTTTTCTCTGTATCTAATGAGATAAACACGTGGTTCTTGTTTTTACATCTGTTGATGTATTTAATTACATTTGTGGTCTTGCAAATGTTGAACCACACCTGCATTCTGGGGATGAAGCCTATTTGGTCATGGTGGATGATTTTTGAGATGTGCTTTTGGATCCGATTTGCTAGAATTTTGTTGAGGATTTTTACATCTATGTTCATAAGGGATATTGGCCTATAGTTCTTTTTCTTTGTTGCATCTTTTCCTGGCTTGGGTATCAGTGTAATGTTAGCTTCATAATATGATTTGGGGAGAATTCCATCTTTCTCAATTGCCTGGAATACTTTCAAGAGGATTGGTATCAGCTATTCCTTGTGTGTTTTGTAGAATTCTGCTAGAAATCCATCTGGTCCAGGGCTTTTTTTAAAGGTAGTTTTCATATGACAGAGTCAACTTCCTGGGTTGTTATTGGTCTATTCAGTGTCTCAATATCTTCTTGTTTCAACTTGTGTAAGTTGTGTGTTGTCAGAAAGTCTTCCATTTCAACTAGGTTATCAAGTTTATTTCCATATAGGTGTATGTAGTAATCTCTGAAAATCTGTATTTCTTCGAGGTCAGTTGTGATTTGATCTTTTGTATTTCTGATTGTGTTTATTTGGGCTTTTTCTCTCTTTTTCTTGGTCAGTCTGGCTAGGGGCCCATCAATCTTGTTAATTCTTTCAAAGAACCAGCTTTTTGTTTTGTTGATAATTTCTATAATTTTTTTTCCCTCTGTGTACTGCATTTGTGCACTTATTTTTGTGATTTGGATTCTTCTGATACAGTTGGAGTTTTGGTCATCTTCTCTTTCCAGCTCCCTTAGGTGGTTTGTTAGGTTCTCCACTTGTGATCTTTCCATTTTCTTGATGTATGCTTGTTGAGATATAAATTCTCCTCTTAAAACTGATTTCATGGCATCCCAGATGTTTTGGTAAGATGTTTCTTCATTTTCATTTGTTTCCAGGAATCTTTCAATTTCTTCTTTGATTTCAGTGTTGACCCAGTCGTTGTTCAGCATCATGCTGTTTAGTGACCATGTCTTTGTGAGTTTTGGGGAAATTTTGTTGGTGTTGATATTTATTTTTTATTCCACTGTGGTCTGAAAAGTTGCATGGCAAGATTTTAATCTTATGAAATTTGTCTGTGTTTGTATTATGGCCAATGATGTGGTCAATCTTGAAGTTTGTTCCATGTGGTAGTGAGTAGAATGCATATTCTGTGATCTTTGAGTGTAGTATTCTGTAAGTATCAATTAAGTCCATTTGTTCAAGAGTCTCACTGAGGTTCTGGATGTCCTTGCTGATTTTTTATCTTGATGATTTGTCCAGGGTTATGAGCAGGGTATTAAAGTCCCCTGGTATGGTAGTATCAATCTCTTTTTTAATTTTGTCTAGAAGCTGCTTTACGAATATTGGTGCTCCTATATTAGGTGCCTATATGTTTAAGATGGATATTTCTTATTGATGGATTGAAACTTTTATCATTATATAGTGACCTTCTTCATCTCTTTTGACTTTTGATAACTTAAGGGATATTTTGTCTGAGATTAAGATTGCAACTCCAGTTTTCTTTTGTGTTCCGTTCACCTGAAAATTTGTTTCCCATCCTCTTACTTTGAGTCTGTGAGTGTCCTTTTTGGTGAGATGAGTCTCTTGGAGACAATATATTGTTGCCTCATGATATTTTATCCATTTTGCCATTCTGTGTCTTTTCAGTGGTTCATTTAGTCCATTCACATGTTTACGTAATTACTGAAATCTGAGGGTTTATTTTTGTCATGATGTTCTTATAGAGTTGTTGTTGTACTTGATTGTTGCCTTTCTTTTGGTTTCGTGGGTTGGTTCATGTGTGTTTTCAATCTTTTTCCTGTGCTCTTGTAAGAACATTGCTGTTCTTTTTCCCTTTTCTTCTGTGTTTAATACTTTCTTAAGAGTTTCTTGTACGGTTGGTCTAGAGGCAGCATAAGTTCTTAGGGATTGGATGTCTGGGAAAGATTTTAATTTTCCTCACTGATGAAGCTTAGCTTGACTGGGTAGGTTATTCTCGGTTGAAATTGTTTATCTTTGAGAACTTTGAATATTAGACTCCAAGCTCTTCTAACCTGAAGGGTTTCTGTACATAAATCTGCTGCTATTCTGGTTGGTCTTCCCTGGTAGGTAGTCTGACATTTTTTTTCTTGCTGCTTTTAGGATTTTTTCTTTTATACCTACTTCATTCAGGTGGATTATTATGTGCCTGGAAGTTGGTCTTCTCATTTGTTGTCTTGCTGGTGTTCTCTGAATTTCTTGTGTTTGAATTTTCACATCATTAATGAGGTAAGGGAAGTTTTCTTGAATAATTCCATGGAATGTTTGTTCCAGGGTGGTCTCTGTCTCTCTTTTTGCCTTAGGAAGGCCAATTACTCTTAGATTCATTCTCTTGAAGTAATTGCTCATCTCTTGAAGGTTTTGTTCTGTCTTTTTGAACTTCTTTTCTATGTTTTTGACAGTTTGATTTAGTTCTATATTTTGGTCTTCAAGTTCTGAGATTCTGTCTTCTACTTGGCTAAATCTGCTTTCCATGCTTATTAGTTTGTTATTTATTTCAATCACAGTATTCTTTACTGCTATCTCATTTATCAACTCCTTCTTATTTTCCCTTGTCTCTCCTCAATTCATTTTGTTCTCTCTATTAATGTCTTGATGTCTGGGTTTGTAGAATGTGACCAGTCATTCTGGGGGCTCTTCATTGTTTGCATGCCAAAGTCTGTTTTCTCAATTTCTGATCTCCCAGGGGTCTGTGTGAGACTTATATTCTTCTTTTGATTTTTCTTCATTTGTGTAGATTTGTCTCCCCACTTTTTCCTTTTTAATTTTTTTTCTCTCCCTCTGTCTTCCTTAAATCTGTTGTTCAGGGAAGGCAGGGTTGTTTTTTGCTTCTGTTTGCTCAATCTCCTATTCTTCCTATTATGTGAATCTTCTGGCTTTGTTCGATTCTGAGGCTGGGCTGTAGGTTGAGGGTTACACCTTTTGCAGCTTTGAGATTTATTTGAGGGGGGAGCTGTGATTCAAAATTTATCTGCAGATCCCAATATCCACTGACAGGTGTATGGATATGCTGGATCCTGCTTCCCACTGCCTTGTAATCTGATCATGAGGTGGTGGTATTGGTTTGCTCCCAGGAAGTAAAATGATATAAGAAAAAGGGAAGAAATGGAACAGGGAGAGGTGGAAGTGGAAGGTGGAGACAGGAGAGTAAAAGGGAGAACAAACAGAGATACCCACTAATAAATGGAAATAGACCAAAGACAGATTAGAGTAAGAGAAAACAAAAATAAAAACAATCAAACAAACAAAAAACAGTGACAACAACAAACAAACTAGGACATATAATCGTACAGACATGCAAGCTGACCAACCTCCTTAAGATGTACTGTTCCCTTACGCAACCATGAGGTCTTAGCTCCCAAGTTGGACGTTAGGCAAAGCTGGGTGGGTGAGTCACTGCAGGTCTCTGCCTGGTCACAGGGTTCAGCTGTTCTCTGATCCCGCTGTAGTCAGGAGCAAGTTGGGGGGAAGTGGAGTGCCAGACTGCTGGGTGTTGCTGGTCAGCGTAGTGGTCAGGGTGGCTAGAGGGTGGGGCAATGTGGCCACCAAGGGAGCCCAGAGCTCCACGGGGAAGGAGCCTTGGACTTCTCTGAGCATGGAGGCTTAGGGCCAGGTGGGGCGCTTCAGTGAGGGGGGAAAGTCCATAGCTCTGAGGGGTGGGCATGTAGGGACTCTGCAGACAGTATCAGCTCAAGGCAGGGTTGGGTGCTTCAGCCAGAGCGGGTACCTGGAGCTCAGAAGTGCCTGGATAGGGGCCTGGAGTTCTGAGGTGCACTGGCGTGGACACTGGGGGCCTCCATGGGGGTGGGGTGGCGGCTTGAGTTGGGGCTGGGTGCTTCAGTCCAGGCAGGGACCCAGAGCTCTGAGGCACGGCACCAGGGGCCTCTGTGGGGGCGGCTCAAGGCGGGAATGGGCACTTCAGCCTGGGCGGGGGCACAGAGTTCCCAGGTGCAGGTGCTGGGGGCCTGCATGGGCAGCGGTAGCTTTGGGCCTGTTGAGGTGCCCCAGGAAGGGATGGAGCCTGCATCTCCAAGGGGTGGGCATCATGGCCACCCTGGGCAACAGTGACTTGAGATGGGGTTGGGTGCTTCAGCCAGAGTGGGGACCCAGAGCTCCGAAGGGTGTGTGGCGTGTGGCAGCAGTGTCTTTGAACCCCGTGCAGGGCACTTCTGCCAGGAATGGAGCTGATGTCTCTGAGGGGTGGGAACCTAGAGCTTCCCTGGGTGGTGGTGGCTTGAAATGGGGCTGGGTGGGACCTGGAACCCAGGGCGGGGACCCAGAACTCTGAGAGGTGAACACCAGCCATGGCTTTGGGTGCTTCAGCCCTGGCGGTGGCACATAGTTCCCAGGTGCAGGCGCTGAGGACCCGCGTGGGCAGCAGTGGCCTTGGGTCTGGTGGGGCACCCCAGGAAGGGATGGAGCCTGCAGTTCTGAGGGGTGGGCGTGGAGGGCCTCCATGGGCTGCCAGGACCTGAGACTGGGCTAGGCATCCAGCCAGTGAGGGAGCTGGCAGCAGCTGGGTGCCGGGCAGATCAGTGTAACCATCGAGGGAACTCAGATCTCCACAAGGTGGTATCCGAGGGCCTCCACAGGCGGCTTGGGGCCGGGTGAGACGATGTAGCTGGGGAGGGAGCTGGGAGCTCCATTTGACCGGGTCTGAGGCGCCTGGGGTGGAGCAGCAGTGGCAAAGGGTCACTGTAGCTGCCTGTGCGTGGGACTGAGGGTCTCCAGGTCTCAGACCGGTGTGGCTGGCGGTGGGTGGGGGTGGGGGAAGGAAAGCAAGAGTCTTTATGGGAACTCACTTTCGAAGAATCTCACAGTCCCACCTGTGCCATTGCCATCTTACCGGAACTCCTTCATTTCTCAATCAATCTAGCTAGTGTTCTATCAGTCTTGTTTATCTTTTCAGAGTATCAACTTTTTGTTTCAATGATCTTTTGTATATTTTTAATTTCAATCTCATTTAGTTCTGCTCTGATCTCCATTATTTCTTTTCTTCTTCTAGCTTTGGGTTTGGATTTTTAGTGTTTTTCTAGTTCCTTGAAGTTTGATGTTAGGTTGTAAATATGTGATCTTTTAGTCATATTAATGTAGGCCTTAAGTGCTATAAATTTTTCTCTGAGCATAGCTCTGGCTTTTGTAGAGGTTTTAATAATTTGTTTCATTGTTGCCAATCATTTTGAGGATTTTTTTATTTTTATCTTTTTGATTTTGATCTTTTTTAAAGAATTTTCTGGGTGTTCTTTGGGCTTCTTGTATCTGGATGTTTAGATTTCTGACAAGGCCAGGATAGTGTTCCTCAACTATTCCCTCAAATAGAGTTTCCAAAGCTGTTGTTTTATCTTCTTCCTCAAGAACACCTATGATTCTTAGGTTTGGAAATTTTATATAATCCCATATTTCTTGGAGACTTTCTTCTGTTCTCTCATTTTTCTTTATTGTTGTCTGATTGGGTTAACTTGAAAGTTCTGAGATCCTTCCTTCTTGTCATTCTAGTAGCTATTAAAACTTTTCACTGCATTTTGTACTTCCCTAAATGATTCTTTTACTTCCAGAAGTTCAGTTTTGGTTTGTTTTTAAGATGTCCATCTCCTGGATAATTTTTTTTCTTCATGGCTTTAATTTTTCTAATTTTTTTAAATATTGTTTTCCAACTTTCTCCTGAATCTGATTGATTAATTTTTAATCAAACTTTTCAATTCTATCTCTGGAATTTCAAAGATTTTGTTGTTTGGAGTCCATTGCTGAAGAATTAGTGTCATCTTTTGGGGTTATTGAAGAACTCTCTTTTTTCATGTTGTCAGAATTATTTTTCTGATTTCTTCTCATTTGGGCATACTATTTTTTAAAATTTGAGGTTAGCAGGGGCCTGATATAGGCACTGTAAAGTTGCCATGTTTATATATAACCTTGGTATGGTGAGTTTCTGAATTGCCAACTATGGCAGTACTGGGCTAAGTACCTGCACAAGCATAACGCGTCCTAAGTGGCCAGGGTAGCTTGGATAGTGGTGCTAGCTGGGGCGTGGGATCAAACGTTCCTCAAAGGTGAGTATCATGTCACATATAATGGACCATGCCATTGACCTCCGGCCATGTGGTGGTGCTTGTGGGAGACAGCCAGCTGCTCAGTTACTGTGGGTTTTCTGCTTGGCATGTGTTGCCCCAAGAAAATACCTAGCCAACCTAGGTAGTGGGTGGGACTATAGGGATTGCCCAAGTTTTCTGTTTTTAGCCTTCAGGGGGAAGCAGGGAAAAAATACTCAAACTACCCTCCTGTGTGCACTCTTGGCTACCCAGTGGGGATTGAGAAGAAGTCCTCGATAACCTGGGTGATGCCATTGTGCTGAGGCTGCATAAAATAATTTACCTTGTTATTAGGCAGTTGCTAGGAAATAAGCCCCACCCAGCTCCCTTCAGGTTGTCTGCTTTCTGAATGTCAATGTGCAGCCAGCCTCTTGACTTCAGGTCTTCTCATTGCAGCCAACCCCAGCCGGGAACTCTCTGCCATCATGGAGTTTCCCTTGAGACCTGTCCCCCCTCTCTGGATGGCTAGAAAGCAGATGCCAGCAAGGGTTGAGTTTCTCATATATGGTGGATGGAGCTGCTCAGGACTTTTTGCCTGCACTATTCTGCATGGGTTTCAGTAGAGTATGGGTGTGTGCAAGGCAGTTTCCTGTGAGGAAATGGAGTACTACAAGGCTCAGAGAGCCCTCCGAGTCAGTGGCAGGAGCACAGAATTTCTGAATTTCCAAAATTCTGAAGCCAGAGGCTTGTTGTGGTCTGTGTCATGATTCAAGTGAGAGTCTGGCTAGTTCCAACCCAGGTTGATTGGTTTTTCTTTTCTTTGCACTATGTGATTATTATTGCTTCTTTGATGACTCATGGGGCATGTTGCTGGTCCTGTTTCTCTGGGTGCTGAGTGTTAGGCCCAGAGAGAAGCAGCACTCACCTTCCCCCATCTGCCCCTCCACCCTAAACCCACAAACCACATACCAGCTTACTAGAACCTGCTGGCAGCTGCTGAGAAGAGCCAGACAGAAACTTTCCAGCCCACGCCGGATGCGACACTTTGTCTCCCTGCTTCACTGCTGCCCCCAAAACCCTCCCCAATTACAGCACCCTTAAAAACCCAACCCTGCCCCTCCTTGGGTGCAACTCCCCTGGCCCATCTTTCCAGACCACAGGACCCGCCCGGGAGTTTCTCCCCCAATAAACGCTTGGTTTATACCAGCCCTTTGTCCTGTGCCTCTTTCAGTATCTCCAAACGTTACACTGAGAAGACCCTCTATAGCTTGGTTTACTCCACAGGAGAAACACACTCTAGCTGCCTTTTATCAGCCATCTTAATTCAAAAGCCAATTATCACCATTCTTGTGAACACTGTGGGATTTCAATTCTTTTAAATTTGTTAAAATTTATTTTGTCCTAACATATTTTTTGTCTTGTAGGATGTTTCAAGAGTACTTGAGAAGAGTGTAAATTATGCTATTCTTGGGTGGGGTAAAGATCTGTTAGGTGTAGTTGGTTAATAGCTCTGTTTGAGTCTTTGATAATCTTGCTAATTTTCCATCTAGTTGTAGTATCTGTTGTTGAGATTGGTCATTAAGCTTTCCAATTCTTATTGTTTAATTTTGTCTTTTTTTCCAGCTATAGTATTTTGGGACCCTGTTGTTATGTGCATACATGTTTATAATTATATATTTTTTTCTGATTATTCCTATTATCACTATAAAATGTCCTTTATCCCTAGTAATTGTTTTGTATTTTTTTTACTTTATTTGACAATAGTATAGCTACTTCAGCTTTCTTATGGCTATTGTTTATATAACTTTCAACTTATATTTTTATATTTTGTCATATCTATATGTAATTTCAAATTATGTAATCATATATTATTATTAATATCATATTATTATTTAATTATGATGATTATGGACACTGTATAGTTAGATTTTGTTTATAAGCCCAGTCTATCAATCTCTTAGGTTTTTAAATGCCTTCATATTTAATGTTATTATTAATATAGCTTTATTTTCATCTGTCATTTTCTATATATCTGTGTTTTGGGTTCCTCTGTTCCTGCTCTATTACCATCTTTTTATTAGGTGAATATATTATAATGTACCATTCTAATTCCTTTACTGATTTTTTAAACTTTATTATTTTGGTTGCTCTTGGAATAACAATATACATGTTTTCCTAACAGAATCTACTTTAGAAACACATAAACTTAATTTCATTATAGCTCCCTTCCCTCTCCTTTCTTTGTGCTATTATTGTCATAAATCTTATTTTACATATGTTTTATATAAATGTAAAATTGCAGTATTATATGATTTATAAATTAACATGATGTTATGTTATTTGGAAGGCTGAGAGCAGGAAGAATAAAAAATATATTTATAGAATTTTTATATTGAAATTCTTACTTCTGGGACTCTTTCTTAGTTCCTCTAGTTTTTGAGCACTGTCTTGTACACATCTTATATCTACTTTAGTTTCTTTTCCTTCCTCATCTTTTGTGATATTATTGTCAGAAATATCTCTACAAGTTCAGTAATTTAATTTTATAGGTAGCTTTCCTAGCAACAAATTCTCTACCTTTTTTTTTTACATCTGAGAATGGTTTTATTTCATCTTCATTTTTGAAAAATAGTTTCACTAGCTATAAGATTCATACTTAATTTCTCTTTTCTTTTGAATGTGTTATCATTGCCTTGACCTCCATTATTTCTTATGAGAAGTCAATAATAAATATTATTTTTGTTCTGTTCTTTTTGGTGAATAATGTTCTTTTCCTGCTTTCAAGATTTTCTTGTTGTCTTTGCCTTTCAGTATTTTGACTATTATTTGGGTAGATGTGGATTTTTTTTTTATAGCCTACTTGGAGCCCATTGATCTTAGAGATGTAGATTAATACTTTTTATCATATTTGAAGAGTTTCATCTTTTTTTGATTATTATTTTTCTGTCTCCTCCTCTCCTTTGGTTATTTCCATTTATACAGATGATGTTGTTTTTAATGATGTCTCAAAGTTCTCTGAGGCTCTGTTCATTTTTAAAAATTATTTTCCATTTTTGTTCTTTACATTAGATAATCTAGAGTTTCCTATAGTATTTTTTTAAAAATTTCAGTTATTATGGATTTTAATTCCAAAATTTCCATTGGTTTTTTTTTTTACAATTTCTAAATGCTTACTAATATTTTGTATCTGATGAATTCTATTTTTCTTTAAGCATTTTATATTTCCTCTAGTACTTTGCACATATTTATAGTAAGTTCTTTGAATCTTTGTCTAAAAAGTTCAATACATAGAAAACTTTAAAAGTATTATCTATTGCCTGATTGTCTTTTCTCCTTTTACACATATAATTCTACATTCATTACACTTTCTTATTTCTTTGTGTGTCTCAAATTTTTTTTTCATAAATACTGGATATTTTATGTAGTACACTGTGGCATCTGTGGTTTCTGTCTTTCCCTCTGGAGCTTACTACTGTTGCTTAGTTTTGTTGTTTGTTAGTTGATTGCTTGGACTAATACTTCAAAGTCTATTTTCCCCAAAGTGTACAATCCCTAATGTCAGTACTCAGAATTTTCTTTTCTTTTAAAAGATTTTTAAGCTTAGAATTCTAGAAATTGATTCTGGGTTAGCATATATTGTTTCTCAGCCCTGATTGGTTAGGGATTGTGATTAAGCCTCCTGAGCCAGTAAAACTTCTAATCATTTCAGGAAGATTTCAAAGCTACATTACTTTAAGCCAGGGATTAACAATTCTCCAATTGCACATGTCTGCACATCCAGATCACTAGAGATGAGTATGATTTTACCAGAGTCTTTATGGGCTATCCCCCCCCACTTCCTGTCTTTGTTAAACTTCTGGTAGATCTGTTGTTTACTGCTACTAGCATATGATTAGTTCTCTAATTGTTTACTACTAGGTCTTTATTTTTATTTTAAAGGAAATGCCTTGGAAGGAGTTCCTATACTCTCTGTTTCAAATTAAGTCAGCTCTCTCAGGTAGTGTCATATAGCTGCAAGTCCTCAAGTATCCCCACCCCCCACCTCAGCAGAAGCTCTGTTTACTCTGCCTGAGCTGAATGTGGGGAGGGAATAAGATAGGGTCTGCTTCTCCCCCAGTGATGGTGACTCCTCTGTCCTAAGAGGGAGCTAGTGAGGATGGTAGTCTCCATCCTTCAGTAACCTTAACTAGCATGGAACTTCTGCTCTGTGAGCATGAAAATAGAAGCCTTAAGTCTCTTTGGCCTACAGCTCATGGCATGTAGTGTCTTAACAGGATAGAACCTTTACCCTGTGTATGGGAACTGGCAGAGAGCTGTCTTCTTGACTGAACCCTCCTGAAGTAGATCTTCTGGAACATAGATCTTGTGAGAGATGATGAGAGTAGCTGGCAGCCTATCCCTCCCAGAGCAAAACCGTTGTCCTATAGCTGAGAAGTAGTGGAGGTAATGAGGTAAAGGCAGCCACCCTCTTCTTGTCCTTGTCCACCCAGAATAAACCTTCAGCATTACCAAGTAAAAGTCAATGGTTGTGATCAGGTCAGTTTCTGGTTCAGATGCCACAAACTACTACTGTTCTTACTGAAATGCTGCAGATTTCCTTGAACAAACACTTCTATTTATTGCCTATTCTTAGCTCAATTTCTGGAGGCATTAAATAGTTTTTTGTTGTTGTTATTTTCCACCAGTTAGTGATGACTTTGTTAGAAAAAAGATATACAAGCTCACCCAGCCAAAGTCTCCTTTTACACATATGATTCTACACTGGATATTCAACTCCAAGTCTGGAAATCAGAACATTTACTTCTGACATCCTTTCTTTAACCTGCTTGTCTCTTCTTTAGCTCTCTTCATAAACCTAGAAGGGTTACTGCAGCCTCTTCTATCCATGTAAGATTTTCCTTAGGATAAAGGCATAAAAACTTTTAGAATTAAAAACAAATATGTCTTTTAGGATGACTGTCCTACCCTGACATAAAAAGAAAGTCCAATTTTGTCAAAGCTGAACAATGATGTTGTTTCTCTGATGCATTTCCTAACTTTCTCATAAAACACTGAAATGCTTATATTAAAAAATGAGGGATCACAGGACGTTGTGGTTTAAAAAGAACTAAGAATTTAAATATTAAAAGCAGCATAATAATGATGTTGGCTTGGATGAAATAATAAGCAGATTAATTTTAGCTGAGAGGAGGTGGAAGACAATTTAGAAATGAACTGTGCCTGAAGTGAGTAGATGACTCACTTCTGATGCTTCAGGTCTATAAAAAGCCCAACTCCTGATTCAGTTGGCTGATCATCAACAGATGAATGATTCAGGAGAAGTAATCATTCAAGGAAGAATAGTGGGGCAGATTGACTAAAATTAAAACTGACACAGGCCGGGCTGGTGGCTCAGCCTGTAATCCCGGCACTTTGGGAGGTCAAGGTGAGGGGATTGCCTGAGCCCATGGGTTCGAGACCCTCCCGGGCAACTTGGAGAAACCTCGTCTCTACAACAAATCAAAATTAACTAATGTGGTAGAGCACGCCTATGGTTCTGGCTACTTGGAAGGCTGAGGCGGAAGGATCACCAGAGCCCAGAAGGTCGAGGTTACGGTGGCCGGGAGCGTGCCACTGCACTCTAGTCTGGGCGACAGAGTGAGAGTCCAACTCAAAAACAACAACAAAAACTGACCCATATCATAAAATGACAGGACGTCTGCTTTTAAGCCCACTATTTTTATTAGTGATGCTATCATTTCCCCAGTCTTATAAAATTAAAAACCAAATCACTTCAATGTTTTTGTTACATATTATTTGAAGCCAAAAAAGACTATATGTTCAATAAGAAGCATTCTTATAAAAATAACATGCATGTACCTACCGTATTTAATATCAAAAACACTACCATTAGTTTTACATGTACTTTTGGGCTACCTCTACAAATAAATGGATTTCTTGTCTTCATTTTTATTATGCGTTTGCCTTTTAGATTTTCTTATGTTTAGGTTTTACCAAAAGGGGAACATCATATGTAGTCTTCTATAACTTACATTTTTAAAATCAACATTACTTTTATAAGACTAATTTTGTGGGTAGCTGTAGTCCATTTATTTTTAAAACTTTTTATTTTAATTTTTTTTTTAATACATACATGTCATAAAATTCACCTGTTTAGAGTCCACAACTCACCGGTGTTCAGCAAACTCACAGGATTGTGCACCATCCCTACTATATAATTTCAGAATATTTTCATCACCACAAATAGAAACCCATACTGTTAGCAATCACTAGCAAATCTCTTCTTTTTCCAATCTTGGCAACTATTCTCTGTTTTGATATATTTTCCTATTTGAACATTTCATATTGTGTCTGTCTTGTTTTATGAATCAGTACTTTATTCTTTCTTATGATTGAATAATATTCCATTATATGGATATACAACATTTGTTTATCCATTCATCAGTTGATGGACTTTTGAGTTGCTTTGATGTTTTGGCTACTATGAATAATATTTCTATAAACAATCATGTACAAGTTTTTGTGCAGACATACATTTTTAATTATCTTGTGTATATTCCTAAAAGTACCCGTATTTAACTTTTTGAGGAAATGGCAAGCCATTTTATAAGGTGACTACACAGTTTTCTATCCCATTAGAAATGTATAAATGTTCCAATTTCTCAACATTCTTGCCAACACTTGTTGTCCATTAAAAAATATTGTCAGCTTTGAGAATGTGAAGTGGTATCTCATTGTAACTTTGATTTGCACTTCCCTAATGATGTTGAGCATCTGTTCATTTGCTTATTGGCCATTTGTGTGTCTTTGGAGAAATGTCTATTCAAATCCTTTTCCCACTTTAAAACTGTGTTACAGTATTTTGCCTTTTAATGCTGGATTATAAGTGTTCATTATATCTGGTAGGTAATAGGTTTTTTTAATCAGATACATAGTTTGGAAATATTTTCTCTTATTCTGTGAGTATTTTTTTAAACTTTCTTGATAGTATCCTTTGGCATACAAAAGTGTTTATCTTTAAATAAGTCCAAGTTATCTATTTTTTTCTTTGATTGCTCTTGCTTTTGATTCCACACTGTCTTCCAAAGAGGCTGCACCAGTTGGCATTCCCACCAGCAGTGTAGAAGCATTCCTTTTTCTCTGCATCCTTGCCAGCATCTGTTGTTTGTTTTATTAATAATGGTCATTCTTACTGGGGTTAGGTGATATCTCAGTGTGGTTTTGATTTGCATTTCTCTGATAATAAGTGAGGCTGAGCACTTTTTCATGTGACTGTTTGATGCCTGTATCTCTTCTTTTGAGAAGTGTCTATTCATGTCCTTTGTCCAATTTTCACCTTGATTTCTGATATGTGGCCTCCTGAACTATGGGAAAATACATTTTTGTTGTTTTATTTACCCCATTTGTGGTAATTGGTTAGAGCCACAATAGGAAACTAATAAAAATGGTTTCAGCATCCTTGTAAAACATCAATTGGCTATTGATGAATGGGCTTAGTTCTGAATTCTTAATTCTATTTTTTTAATGTACACATCTATCCTTATGCAAGTACCACACTGTCTTGATTACTGTAGCTTTGTAATAGGATTTGAAATCACACAGTGTGTAAGTCCTTTAATTTTGTTCTTCTTTTTCAATATTGTTTTTATTCTGATTTCCTTACAGTTTTGTTTAAAATTAGTCCATTTCTATAAAAAAGGCAATTGGAATTTTGATAGGGATTTATTAAAGCTGTAGATCAATTTGGGAAGTACTATGTTGTCATCTTTACAATATTAATTTTTGAATCCATAAACAGCCTTTTCATTTATTTTGTTCTTAATTTTTTCAACAATATTTTGTAGTTTTCAGTGTGCATGTCTTAAAATTTTCAAAATTGTATCCTTAAGTACTTTATTCCTTCGATGCTGTTACAACTAGACTTGTTTCTTAATTTTATTTTCAGATCATTAGTTGCTAATATATATAAACACACTGATTTTTATATACTGGTCTTATATCCTGCAACCTTGCTGAACTTGTTTATCAGATCTAGTATGTACTAGTAATGTTTTGAAGATTCTTTGGGATTATTTATTCATAAGATTACATCAAATGAAAATAGACTTTTTCCTTTCCAATTTGAATGGCTTTCTCTGACTCCCACCCTATCCTCTTTTAGAAGATTTCTGGTCTAATTGTACTGACAAGATCCTCTAATACCATATTGAATAGAAGTGGTTAGTGTGCACCCTTATCTTGTTCCTCATCTTAGAGTAACATTAAATATGGTAACAGCTGTGTTGTTGTTTTCTTTTAAATTGCCTTCACTAGGTTGAGAAACTTCTTATCTATTATTGTTAGTTTGTTGAGTCTTCTTTTGTTTTTAAATGGTGTTGGTTTTTGTAAAATGTTTTTCTGTATCTATTGAGATAATAATAGTTTTTTTCCCCCTTCTATCAATATTATATAGTGCACCATCGATTTTGTTTTTAATATGCTAAACCAACCTAGCATTCCTGGGATAAATCTCATTTGATCATGGTGAATATTCCTTTTTATATGTTGCTGGTTTGGTTTACCAGTATTTGGGTGGGAGAGAGGAGAGATTTTGGCATGTTTGCTTATTAGAAATATTGGTGTGTGTATAGGTTTTTATGGTGTATGTGTGTGATGCCTTTGGTTTTGGGATCTGGCTTTTAGAAAGAGGAAGTTTTCCCTCTTCTATGTTTAGGAAGTGTTTTTGAAGTATTGATGGTAATCCTTCTTTAAATGTTTGGTAAAATTTACCAGTGAAGCCGTGTAGACTTGAACTTTTTTGTTTGAAGTTTTTTTTATTACTAACTTAGTCTCTTTACTTGTTATAGAGCATGAAGCTTTTCTGTTTCTTCATGAATCAGTTTCAATAAATTGAATCTTTTGTGAAAGGTGTCTACTTCTAGGCATTTAATTATTTATCTTATTCCCTTATAATATATATGTTTATTCCTGTAATGTAATTGCATTCTACAATATCACATCCTTTTTTTCTTATATAAAGTTATATAAAGTAGCCATGTCTTGTCTTTGACATTTTTTTTCTCATTTGCAACTTCTCTTAATGGCTCTCAAATTGACATGACTATAAGATGACATGACTATTAAAAAAAACCCTCAAGTATGCTTATTATACCCTTTATTAAGATATCAGGAAAAATTAATGTCTTGTCTCATAAAAACTCTCCATTAGACAAAAAAGCTTCCAGAAATTTTTAAGGTATTTTCTCATAGCATTCTGACTTTATCCCAAGCCAAGGAGAGCCTGTGTTGAGAGACTTGTGGTGTATTTTTCATCTAATCTAGCAAACGCTATAAAGAGTCTCAGAAATAAAGTTAACAAGATAATTGTATTAGTATCACAAACTTAGAATAAAGGGGACAGATACATTTCTTTTCAAAAAAAGAAAAGAAAATTCATTAGCCCTCTCTCAAGGCAGGAAGAAAACTAAAAGTATTATCAATAGTCAAAATGAGTTTTTGTTATGGAAAATAAAGAATTAATAAAAGCTGAGTTCTAAGGGCCCAGAAAGTGAATTGAGAAACTATAGAAATTTGTCAAGTTACTAACAAATGTACCTCCCTTTTCTTCCCATTTTTGAATGGGACTGTCTATCGCAATTATTTAGTCTTTGTTATTCCATTTGGTATTGTTTCTGATGGGAAGAAAGTAGATTGTTTTCATTTCGTTTTATTTCACAGGACTTCAGATTTGGAAGAACTATACTTGAGTAACTGTATTGAGGAGTATCATCTAAAGTATCTACGACCTGATATAGATAACTGTATCTCAGACTTCAAGGTCCCATTCGGCAGTCCCGGAGTTAGGTGGGTTAACTCTTTCTAGAAGCCCAGAGATGTTCAACAGCCCTGAAATGATCATAGTAAAGAGGATATCTCAAATCTCTCTGGGTACTTAGTTGAGTATAGTCTTAGTTATAGTCTTCCAACATCCTTGTCAAGATGCTAGATATGTGATGGAACCATGTTGGACCATCCAACTAACCTATACACCAGCTGAATAAGCAAAATGTGACCTCTTTTGATAGCCCATAAAACAGAACAATCTCCCTCCAAGTGTTTTTCAATTCCTGACCTATAAAATTATGAGATATCACAATAATTGTTGATTTAAGCGATTATGTTTTAGTGTAGTTTGTTATGTAGCAATAGATGATGGGAATAGAATTCTATAGATATAATTGTTCAGTTATAAAATAAGACACATGCAAGGACTTTTATTGTATCATGGAAACAATCTAAATATCCTTCAGTAGGACTCTGGTTAAATACACCATGCTACATATTCATACTGGAAAATATATATAGCAGTTTAAAAAAGATGGAGGATGCTTGTTGCACACTAATATAGAAATATTTCCAAGATATACTGCATAGTTATGAGAATAAAATGCCGAACAGTATGTTGAATATGCAACTATTTATATTAAAAATGGGGCAGTAAGGTATATGCGTTTGTGCATAAATATCTCTGGAAGGACAGTCAAAGAGGATCATATTGGCTGTCTGCAGGGAGGGGTCCAGAGTGGCTTATGGACAAGAGTGGCCAGAAAATTTTGTTGTCCACTGTCTTACAGTTTATCATTTTTGTATTTTGAACCACCAAAATGTATTATAAATATGAAAGTAATATATGGGCAGGGTTAGAAAAATTTTGGATATGCTAGTCCAGAAACCATAATAGAACTGCTTGTTAACCTTTTTGTCTCTAATCTGGTCTTCACTCAGTTGCAGAAATTTTACCACTTCTTAGTATGAAACTTGATCTTATTGTTCCTCGACAAAAAACTCTTCAAAACTTCTGCACTTTTCTCAAGGAAAACAGCAAGTTCCTAACTATGATATTTAAGGTCTTTAATTTTATCTGTATCTAATTTTCTAGTCCTGTTATCCCATCTACCTATCCTCAACATTTTACTTTCTGACAATAGTCAGTTATTTGTAGTTCCTTGAAAATCTGATGATATATTGCATATTCATGCTGTTGTATATGCCTGTAACTAACCTCTTTCCTGCACTTTTCTCCTAGTGAACTACATTTTATTCTTTCAAAACAATATTCTGGTATCTCCTCACCATCTGGGAATTAGAATGAACCACTTACTCTTGTGTACATATATAGACTTTAAAAAAAATTCTCAGTTTAAACAAGATTTTTAAAAATTTACACACCTATCTTTACTGTTACATTAGGATCTCATTGATGGCAGAAATTACATTTGTGTCCCAGTTTCAAAGTCAGCCCCTAGCATAAGTTCTCAGAAGCTGATTTCAAACAAAACAGAAAAATTGTTATATATACAATCTGTTATAGTCTTCCAACTTATTCTGGGTATTTCAAATTAAATTTGAAAAAGTTATTAGAACTAGTATCTACTAATGGTATTACTATTATCTAATTTATATGTATTTTTTCAAAAATATATTTTATTTAATATTTATATACATTTTTTCTTTTTTCTCTCAGATAACATATTATTTTTTGACTAAAAACAGTTTTCCACAGGTAGACTTTTTTGTTGTAGTTGTTGAGTCAAGATAACAAAGTAACAAAATGGAATGTGGCTTTTTGGCAGTTTAGCTGGAATTCTAAACAATGATAAAAGGGATTTGTAAAAAGCAGGTATGATAAGGTATTTTCTCAACTACTTTACTACCAGAATAATCAATTAAAATGCCCATTTTATAAAAATATACTTGGTAATAAATAAGTCCTGATATTTTATTCCTTCAGAAAGATCGTGTAGGTGTCATTTCTTGCCGAGTAACTATGAAGCAAGGGAACAGTTTACTTAATTATAGAAAACATATATTGCACATTTGTATATCACGCCTGGATAAAAAGACTTAGAGGGAAAGTTATCTTCCTGAAAAAAATCCCTTGATAATCGCCTTACAGTCACATTTGAAAACTTCAAGTGTGGAAAAGTAGATGTGTTAAACTTGTTCATATTCTCTTAGTGACAAGTGAATGCTTTTTATAGCTTGTACTTGGCTGTATGCTCCATTTGGAGGTTTGACTGTTCCTGATAACCAGTTTTGAATAACAATGGAAGCATCAAATCAGATTGTGCCTGTACCTGAGTGGGGGTTGGGGGGTGCTCTGTGTAAAAAGCTTCACTTTTTTTCTGAGGGTGCTTCAGAGCTTGGGAATGTATGATGTGGAGTCTTTCCTATTTTATATTAATTCACAAGTCATTATACTTTAAGTGTATTTACATAGCATCATTTTGCTTTTATGCATTTAATCAATTAGAGCCATGATTTCATTTAAATACCTGGATGCCTCATAAATTCAGCTTTGCTCCAACCAGCAAAATCTTAAAGAGATTGCAATGGTGTTCTTATGGAGCCAATTAGCACCTAAGTGTTTTATTTTTAAGCAAACACTTGGTGGCTGCTTCAAAAACATGTACAATATATTATCTAATTCTTTTCTTATTACCTGATACATGTACACATGTTTGTGTGTGTATGTGTGTGTGTGCACATGAATTGTGTCAATTCCAACCTAGTTTTTTATTAGCCAATGACTCATTTTTATGTGATTATCTCTCTGGTTAATTTTCTGCAATCACTTAACTCCATGGTGCCCATGCTGCTTTCAGATTGACCAAGTCTTCGTTTAGCTGCTTCTTTCTATGCTTGCTACACCCTAGGAAGCCCCTGTGAATGGGTACCCATCTCACCCTCGCAGACTTCATGTGGCTTCTGTTTCTTGTGGGGTCCATTGAGTCACCAGTTTCCTTTACTTTCAGGAGAAAATTTGCTAACCCAATAAAGTCTTTACATAAAGCTTTAGAGATAGAGATATCCTTAGAGTTAATTTAGACTGAATGCTCCATTTTTGGTCCAAGGTTGCTGAGGCCCAGGAAATGAGAGTAGTGTGCCCAAGATCAGAGTTCACAGAAGGAATGCACAGCCAGAGGTATTGCACCCCAGTCCAGCTCTACTTGCAGGAAATCACAATTCAAAGCATCTTAGGTTTGACGGAGCTTGGAGACAGTATTTACATAAACATTAACTCTCTTTAACAACAACTTATTACTTATAGTTTCCTAGACCAAGGCTTTATCCTCCAGTGGAAACTCCAAAGGTGAGAAGTTCAGGTCTTTATGGCAAACTAAAGAAGATAAAAGTCAACTGAAAAAAATAAAAAGACACTAGAGAAAATTGTCTCTAAATATGTTATATTTACTCAAGAATAGAAAAAAGACTTATAACCTGCAATGCATGGAAAGGCAAGTACCGGAACATTCAGTGAGGGAAGGGTAAAGGGGAGTTTTTATCGACAAGAGATTTGCATAACCTGTTTAGAATTAGAGTTTATTCATTCCAAATGTTCAAAACCAGAGTTGTCAGTTCATTGGTGGGGATACCATTACTGCAAGTGATCTATAGTCCTGAAGAATGTCTAGCAATAAGCTTTATGAAAGGAGATTCATGAAGAACATGGAAGGGTTTTTAGAATAAAATCCTTATTTCAGCATGTAAGCATGAGCATTCTCACTTTCAGGTCGTCCTTAGCCCTATTTTATCTGGGTCTGACAAAAGTCATTTCATCTGCAATTTTTCACACCAGTATTTTTGTAGTAGTTTGGGGTGTTTTCCAATTCATGAAGTAGAGGAAGGTGCTCTTCTAACTTAGAAAAAGCACTCTGTTGCGTATGTTGAGCAGCAATATGCTCAACCACAGATTTACATTTCCTAGTCCTTTTTATTTATACATAATCCTCTTTCAGGATTATGTACAAATAAAAACATTAATATGAGCGTTTTTCTTAAAAAAATTTTTTTTAGACATGATAGCATACTGTGCACACTCTTCTATACTTAGGTTTTTCACTGATACATCTTGGAGAATATTTCAGAATTGATCCATTTAAAAAACAAACAAACAACTATAGAGCATTTCATTAACTAAAGCTACCACAATTTAATGAATCATATATAGATGAATATTTAAATGACTTCAAATCTTTTCATAAGTAACAAGACTATACTAATGTTCCTGTAAATATTTTCCTAACACCATTAGGTATATCTTTGCATTAAATTTCATTGAGTACTGTTTTAAATTTTGGTATAAATGCCCTCTACATAAGTTTTATGATGGTATGAAAAGTTTTATGGTGGTATGTTGATTCTTCCTATCCATGAGCATGGAATATTTTTCCATTTGTTTGCATCTTCTGGATTTGTTTGAGCAGTGTTTTGTAGTTCTCATTGTAAAGGTCTTTTACCTCTCTGGTTAGGAAGGTCATTCATTTTTATTGTGACTATTGCGAATGGGATTGTGATTTTTATTTGGTTCTCCATCTGCTTGCTGCTGGTATATAAGAATGCAACTGTCTTTTGCATGTTTATTTTGTACTCCAAAACTTTGTCAAAGTCCTTTATCAGTGCAAGCAGGTTTTTGTCAGATTGTCTTGGATTTTCGAGGTACAGGATCATATTTTCAGCAAAGAGGAATAACTTGACTTCCTCTTTTCCTATGTGGATATACCAGATTTCCTACTCTTGTCTAACCTCTTTAGCTAGATTAGGATTATGTGACATATTTAATTTCCCATTTTTTTAGAAGTTATTGACTTTGACATTAGAAATGAAAAAAATATGATGTTGCCATTTATTCTTCTCTTCTCCCCAACCACTTGATTTTGGTTTATTATAATTCTTAATTTTTAAAATTTTATATCTTTAAATATACTTCCTCTTACATTATTTGGTTTATAAACTCATTTTTAAAATTTATTTTATTTTTATTGTTATTTTTTTAAATTTTTTATTTTAAAAAAGTAGGGTACAGTTCAGGGTTAGGTATACAATTGTTCATTATGCAGGTACTCTTGTTGATGAGGTGTGCCTCCCCTCCCCTGGCAGTTTCTTTCAACTGCCAATCCTACCCCTCTTCCCCAGCAGTTTCCCACTACTGCTAATCCCTTTCTTATAGTATTATGATAAATGTTCAAGGTCTACATATGAATGAGAACATAACATACTCTGTTCTTTGTTTCTGTGCTGGATCACTGAGCATGATAGACTCTAAATCCATCCAAGTTGCTGTGAAGTCCATATGTTTGTCCTTCTTTATGACTGCGTAATATTCCATTGTGTATATGTGCCACTTTAAAAAAATCCAGTCCAGTGTCTATGGGCAGCATGGTTGGTTCCATGTTTTTGCTGTAGTGAATAGTATTGCATTAAAGATGTGTGTACAGGTATCTTTTTTGTAGAATGATTTGAGTCCCTCTGGGTGTATATATAGTCTGCGGGTTTGCTGGGTCATATGGAAGGTCTATTTCTAGTTCTTTCAGGTCACCACACTGTTTTCCAAACAGGTTGCACTAATTTGCATTCCCACCAGTAGTGCAGAAGTGTTCCTTTTTCTCTGCATCCTCTCCAGCATCTGTTTTTTAGTTTATTAATGATGGCCATTCTTACTGGGGTTAGGTGGTATCTCAATGTGGTTTTGATTTGCATTTCTCTGATGATGAGTGAGGCTGAGCAATTTTTCATGTGTCTTTTGGCCGTCCATATATTTTCTCTGGAGAAGTGCCTATGTTTTTTGCCCACTTTTTAATGGGGCTGTTTTTTTCCTTTCAGCACAACTATGTTCCTAGTAGATCCTGGATGTTAGGCACTTATCAGATATACAGCTGGCAGATTTTTCCCCCCATTCTGTGGGCTGTCTCCCTGGTCTCTCAATGGGTTATTTTGCTTTGCAGAAGCTTGTTGGTTTGATGAGGTCCCACTTATTTGTCTTATCTCTTATGGCTTGGGAACTTGGTGTTTTGATCACGAATTGATTGCCAGTTCCAATTTCCATAAGGGTGTCTTCTGCATTTTCTAAAGTTCTTATAGTTTGAGGTTTTACGTTTAGGTCTTTGGTCCATTTAGAGTTAATTTTTGTGTATGATGATAGGTGGGGTTCTGTTTCAATCTTTTGAATGTGATCAGCCAGTTTTCCCAGCACCATTCACTGGATAGGTTCTCCCCTCCCTGTGGTTGTTGTTGGAGGCTTTGTCAAAGATGAGTTGGTTGAGAAATTCAGATTTTGCTTCTGGAATCTCTATTCTGTTCTTTTGGTTCATATGCCTGTTCTTGTACCAATACCAGGCTGTTTTGATTATTGTAGCCTTAAAGTAAAGTTTGAAGTCTGGAAGTGATGCAGATATTTCAGGTCAGCCTGGGTTTCCAGAGTGTCAGCTCAATGAGCCAGCCAAGCTCCAAAGAGTCGTCAAGGGGCTGGTAAGCCTAGCCCTGGAATTGTTAGCTCTAATCGGCTGGCAAGCCAAACCCTGAGAGTATTGTGATTCGGGAGGGCTGGCAAGCCTAGTCCCCAGAGTGTCTCAGACTCAGTTTCACCTTCTTTTAGCAGCTCTCCTGGTTCAGCTGGTGCTGTCAGCTGGCAATCCAGCCTCTGGTGTGCATGGCTTTTTGACTCGCAATATTCTGCAGCTCTGCAGGTCACAGCTCTTCAGGGTGGAGATTCTTTTTTTTTTGAGTTGGAGTCTCACTCTGTGGCCCCAACTGGAGTGCAGTGGCCGCTCCCAGCCACCGCAGCCTCGACCTGCTGGGCTCTGGAGATCCTTCCACCTCAGCCTTCCAAGTAGCCGGAACTACAGGCACGCGCTACCATGCCTGGCTGATTTTTTGATTTACTGTAGAGATGAGGTCTCGCCAAGTTGCCCAGGCGGGTCTTGAACCTGCCGGCTCAGGCAATCCACTCATCTCAGCCTCCCAAAGCGCTGGGATTACAGGCTGAGCCACCGGGCCGGCTAGGGTGGAGGTTCTTATCTCATACCCAGGAAGAATGAGGGACATGGATGGCTGCAAAGTGAGTAAGTAGGATTTATTGAGGGGAGAGAGAAGCTCCCACGGTGGGTGGAAACCCAAAAGGGTTGTCCATCTGGGGCCAAATACCTGGTGCTTATATAGCCCTAAGTCCAAGCTGATTGTTTTGCACTGGCTGTGAGCTGCTGCTGTTTTTATTGTTCAGTATTAAGGACCAATCAGCAAGAGGTAGGGGCCTAATGGTGAGCTGATTGGTTGCTTTTCCATCCCAGAAGTGAGAACTAGCTCTCCCTTGCTAGGCTTGCAGGGAACTTGTTTACCAACACTGAGCCTGAGAGACCTGCTTGGAGTTCACTACATTGTTACCAGAGGACATGCCTGTCTGTCTGCCTAGGCTTTCTCTAGCTATCTCCTGTCTCAGAAGTTTGATACCTCCTGCTTTGTTTCTTTTGCTAAGGATTGTTTTGACTATTGGTGGTAACTTACGTTTTCATATGAATTTCTGTATTTTCATTTCCAGGTCTGAGAAGAACAGTGTTGGTAATTTAATATATATTGCATTGAATCTGTAGATTGTCTTTGGTAGGATGGACATCTTAACAATGTTGATTCTTCCTATCCATGAGCATGGAATATTTTTCCATTTGTTTATTTCTTCTTGGATTTCTTTGAGCAGTATTTTGTAGTTCTCATTGTAAAGGTCTTTCACTTCTCTGGTTAGGAATATACTGAGGTCTTTCATTTTTATTGTGACTATTGTGAATGGGATTGTGATTTTTATTTGGTTCTCCATCTGCTTGCTGCTGGTGTATAAGAATGCCACTGTCTTTTGTGTGTTTATTTTATACCTTGAGACTTTGCCAAAGTCCTTTATCAGTGAAAGCAAGTTTTTGACAGATTCTCTTGGATTTTCAAGGATCATATTTTCAGCAAAGAGGGATAACTTGACTTCCTCTTTTCCTGTTTGGATATGCCTGATTTCCTTCTCTTGTCTAATCTCTCTAGCTAGGACTTCCAACATAATGTACAAGAAGGGTGAGAGTGGGCAACCTTGTCTTGTTCCAATTTTCAGCGGAAATGTTTACAGTTTCTGTCTGTTTAGCAATATGCTAACTGTGGGTTTATTGTAGATGGCACTTACTATTTTGAGATATGTTCCTTCTATACCTAGGTGTTTGATGGTTTTTATCAAGAAGGGATGCTGAATTTTATCAAAAGTTTTTCACCATCTAATGATATAATCATGTGGTTTTTGTTTTTATATTTGTTGATGAATTTAATTACATTTATGGTCTTGTGGATATTGAATCAGTGCTGCATCCTGGGGACAAGGCTTACTTGGTCATGGTGGATGATTTTGGAGATGTGTTATTGGATTCAATTTGCTAGAATCTTGTTGAAGATTTTTGTATCTATGTTCATAAGGGATGTTGGCCTGTAGTTCTCTTTTTGCTGGATCTTTACCCGGTTTGTATATTACCATAATGTTAACTTCATAAAATGATTTGGGGAGAATTCCATCTTTCTCAATCACCTGGAATACTTTCAATAGGGTTTGTATCAGATCTTTGTACGTTTTGAAGAATTCTGCTAGAAAGCAATCTGGTCCAGGCTTTTTTTGTAGGTAGTTTCCTTATGACAGAGTCAATTTCTAGGGTTGTTATTGTTCTTTTTAGTGTCTCAATATCTTCTAGTTTCAACCTGGGGATACTGTGTGATGTCAAAAAGTCCTCCATTTCATTTAGGTTATCAAGTTTGTTTCCATACAGTTGTACATAGTAACCTCTGATAATCTTTTGTATTTCTTCAAGATCAATTGTGATTTAATCTTTTTTATTTCCGACTGTGTTTGTTTGAACTTTTTCTCTCTCTCTCTTTTTTTTTTTTTTTTTTGGTCATGCTGGCTGGGGGGGTCCATCAATCTTGTCAATTCTTTCAAAGAGCCAGCTTTTTGTCTTGTTGATTTTTCTATATTTTGGCTTCTATGTCCCGTATTTGGGCTCTGGCTTTGATGACCTGGATTCTTCTGCTAAAGTTAGGATTTTGGCTGTCTTGTCTTTCTAGCTCCCTTAGGTGATTTGTTAGACTGTGAACTTGTAATCTTTCAATTTTCTTGATGAGTGTTTATAAAGTTATAAATTCCTCTTTTAGAATTGTTTTCAAAGCATCCAAGAGATTTTGGTAAGATGTTTCTTCATTTTCATTTGTTTCCAGGAATCTTTTAATTTCTATTTTGATTTCAGTGATGACCCAGTAGCCATTCAGCATGATGTTGTTTAATGTCCTTGTCTTTGTGGGCTTTGGGGGAGCTTTGTTGGTGTTGATATTTATTTTTATTCCACTGTTGTCTGAGAAGGTGCATGGCAATATTTCAACCTTATGGAATTTGTTTATATTTGCTTTATGGCTGAGGATGTGATCAATCTTGGAATACATTCATGTGATGGTGAGTAGAATATATATTCTGGTTGTTATTATATATATAGAATATATATTCTGTGGTTGTTAGGTAGAATATTCTGTAGGTATTAAGTCCATTTGGTTGAGCATCAAGTTGAGGTTCAGGATCTCCTTGTTGAGTTTTTGCCTTGATGATCTAGCCGGGGCTGTCAGTAGGGTATTTAAGTCCCCAGCTCTAATAGTGTTAGAGTCAATATCTTTATTTAGTTTACTTAGTGGTTGCTTTATAAATGCTGGTGCTCCTGTGTTGGGTGCATATATGTTTAGGACAGATACTTTTTGTTGATGGATTGAACCTTTTATCATTATGTACTGTCCTTTTTTATCTTTTTAATTTTTGATAGCGTAAAGGTTGCTTGGTCTGATATTTATATCACTACTCCTACCTTCTTCTGTGATCCATTTGCCTGGAAACTTGTTTTCCATCCTCCAACTTTGAGTCTGTATGCATACCTTTTGGTGAGATGAGTTTCCTGGATGCAGCAAATAATTGGGTCATGGTTTCTTATCCAGTTTGCCATTCTGTGTATTTTCAGTGGTACATTTAGTCCATTCACATTCAGGTTGATTATTGAAATGTGATTGTTTATCCCCATTGTGAGGTTTTTATAAAGTTTTTTGTTTAGATGTTTTCTTTTAGTTTTTGAGTTGATGTATGTGTTTGTCTTCAGGTTTGCTGTTGCAATGTATTCTCTTTTGATGCTGTGCTCTGCTGTTCTCTTGGGAACTTTGTGGTAATTCTTTTTTTGAGTTGGAGTCTCACTCTGTCGCCCAGACTGGAGTGCAGTGTGCAGTGGCCGCTTCCGGCCACCACAGCCTCGACCTGCTGGGCTCCGGCGATCCTTCCGCCTCAGCCTTCCAAGTAGCTGGAATTACAGGCACATGCTACCACACCCGGCTAATTTTTTGGTTTATTGTAGAGATGAGGTCTCACTGCCCAGGCGGGTCTCGAACCCACGGGCTCAGGCAATTCACTCACCTCAGCCTCCCAAAGGCATGGGATTACAGGTTGAGCCACCGGGCCCAGCGGTAATTCTTTTTTTCTTCTGTACTTAATACCTTTTTAAGTATCTTCTATGGAGCAGGTCTGCAAGCTGCATAATCACTTAGAAATCGGACGTCTGGGAAGGATTTTAATTCTCCATCACAGATAAATCTGAGCCTGGCTGGGTAGGAAATTCTTGGTTGAAATTGTTTATCTTTGGGGACTTTGAATATTGGACTCCAGTTCCTTCTTGCTTGTAGTGTTTATGCTGATATGTCTGCCGCTATTCTAATTGGTTTTCTCCAGTAGGTAATATGACCTTTCTCCCTTGCTGCCTTTAGGATTCTTTCCTTTGTGTCTACTTTGTGTAGGTGAATTACTGTGTGTCTAGGGGTTGGTTTTCTCATTTGATGTCTCTTGGGGGTTCTTTGTATCTTTCATGTTTGGCTAGTCACATCGCTGGTGAGATTGGAAAATTCTCTTGGATTATCTCCTGGAATACTTCCTACAATATGTTCTCTATTTCCCTTTCTTCATCTGGGATAACGTCAGGCATAGGTTTGGCTTCCTGATATAACACACATCTCTTGTAGGCTTTGCTCTTTCTTTCTGAGTTTTCTTTCTATGTTTTTTTCTAGATCAGGTAAATTCCATATTCTGATCTTCAAGTTCTGAGAGTCTTTCTTCTGCTTGATTAATTCTGCTTTCCAAGTTTGTCATCTTGTTATTTTTTTCGTGGATGAATTTCTTTTTGGCCAAAATCTCTGTTACAAGTTCTTCCAGTGTTGCATCTTGTCTTTCGTGAGTCTCATTCACTCTTTCCATTCATTCCCTAATCCTTGTTGTATTTGGGGGTCAGTTGTTGGTGACTTCCATTGTTTGGGTCCTGAGATCTTATTTTTCAGGTGTTTTCTCTTTGTTACACTTGAAATTACCTGTGATCTTCTGTTGGTTTTTCTTCATTTGTGACAGATTGCTTTCTTTTCTGTCTAGTTCTATTATTCAGTTGCAGTAGGAGAGGTTTTCACTTCTGATGTTTACTTAGCCCTCTATTCTCCCCTGATCCATGCTCTGGATTTGTTCTATTTTGAAACAGGACTGTGGGTGGGAAGCTCTGCTGTCTCTTGTAGTTTTGACAGATGAATAAGGTAGAGGATGGGGAGCTAGGATTCTGAAGCTACTTGTAAATTACAATGTTCACTGATTGTGGTGTTGGTTCCCTGAGACCCACTCCATACCACCACTCTGTATGATGAATTAATGGGTATGTGTGTGTACGCTTTGAGTCCAAGATATAACAGCAATGAGGTGAACAGAGAAAAGTAGAATGAAATAATAGAGACAAAAATTGAAAAACAAAAACAAAAATGAAAAAAGCACAGAACAATGAAAGCAGAAACCAAAGCAAAAAACAATTGGACACACACACACAGACACAAGCACACCAAAACAAACTAGAATAACAACAAAGCAAAACAAAATAAAATCAACCAAAAAAATCCCCAGGAAAACCAAGCACACACACACATGCTCACACACACATACACACATACACACACAGAGCACAAAATGAATGGAGAAGAAAAAGGAAGAATGGGGAAAAAAAGAGAAAAAAAATCGAAATTCTGACTGAACCCTCACACATATATTCACAAACACATTAAACAAAAAAAAAGAGAAGAACAAAAGAGCAAACAAACCAACAGAAAAAACTGAAAGATAAATAATCATTTACATACTCACATACAAAGAAAATAAAAAAACAAAAGAAGAAAGAGAAAAAAGTCAGGGATGCAGATAGAACCCTCACAAACACATTAATTCACAAAGGAAAATTATTTTTAAAAATTAGAAAAGCTAACAAATAGGCAAAAAATTTCAAAAATTAAAAAAAATTTTCTAAAAACCTGCCCTCTTTTGTGGAAGTTTCTGTAATTGTTCCTCTCAGCTGCCCCTCTGCTATCTCCTGCAGAGCTAGGCCTCATTCACTTTCTCCCCAGTGTTTGGACCTCGGAAGGAGGAAAATGCAGTAGGGGGTGCCTCCCACTCTTGTATGGTCAGGGATATCCCCATCTGGTGGGGAGGTACAGGATTGTCTCTTCCCCAGATACTGGTGGGGTTGCTTCAGCCATGCCTATCCTGGAGTGGAGTCCTCCTTTTGTGACTGACATCCAAGCTCCACCTGGGTTCTTCCCTCTCAGATGTGCCCCAGAGGATTGCTGGAGAGTAGGGGGTTGGGCCAGCCCCGGACTCACCTCGGATCTCCTTGGAGGTCTTCCTTGTCCTTTTCTGGCCCAGCCCTTTCTCTCATGGCTGAATTGGGGTAGGAGTTTAGGTGCCTGAGACTTAGCACTCGTCGTGTCTCTGGAGTTTGTGCTTTCAGGATATTCCCTTTCGGTCACGATCAACTCCTGAGTAGTTGATCTGCCAGTCACAGAGATCGGGTCTGTTGCTCAATTGTGAGCAGGCGGGAGCACTTTCCTGCACCATTTTCAAGATGGTGGCAGGGTGCCTCTTTTGTCTTCTCCAGTGGGGATCTACCTCTGGTCTCTCTCCACTGTCCTTGCTGCCAGTTTCTGGCCAGGTCCTGCAGTGGTGAGGCAGAGCCTGGAGCCAGCAGTCTCTCCCACTGCAGTGGTGAAGCAGAGCCTGAAGCTGGTAGTCTCTCCCTGAAGCTTCTTTCCAGGAAGACTTGTCAGTTTAAAAAGAAAAAATATGGCACTCGGCTTCTGTGACCTGGAAAGCACTAGGGACCAAGCAGAGCAGCTTCAGCACCAGCTGCTTCACCAGGAGATCCCTGGTCACTTGCTCACAAGCCTTCACTTAGTCAGTCTCTCTCAGCATTTTCTTCCCAGGAAGAGTTTTGTTGATTAAAAAAGAAAAATCGTGTTCAGTTTCTGTGTCCCGGGAAGCACTAGGGTCCAAGCTGAGCAGTTGTGGCACTAGCCACTTCACTAGGAGAGCCCTGGCCACTTGCTCCCAAGCCTTTGCTCAGTCACTCACATGCCCATTCACTCACCTACACATACACAAAATTTTCCATACACTCTCTTATTCACACTGAGACTCGCATAGTGTGACTGGCTCAGCTGCCATCTTCCTTACCCCCAGTTTATAAACTATTAATGATATACATTAGAATTAAACTATAAAAGATGAGGTCTACATATTTTATTGTCTCTTTTTTTTTTACACTTCTTGTTTCAACTTTTGCTGAGTTTATCACATTTTCAACCTGTCTTATAACCACGGTCCTGACATTTATCTTACTCTTATTCTGACACTTGAAGGGAATCAACAGTAATGACCAGTTCTCATGCAATAGGTTCCTATTTCTTAGTTAAACAAAAATTGTCTTCTATTCATGTTTTCAAGAAGAGATATGGGAACTCTATTTTTGATTGCATTTATTTTCAAATGATAGAATGTTAAAATATTTGGGGAATCTTTTTTTTTTTCTTGAAACCTTGAGTATTTTTGTCACTGTTTTCTGGCTCTAAATATTGCTTGAAGTCTGAAGTTGGTCTAATTTCTTTCCCTTTACCTTACATGTACCTGCATCTTTTTGTCTGAATTCCTACTTATCTTCTAATTCTAATCTTCTAATTCTAATAGCTTTACTAGGTAGGATTTCTACTGGTGTACAGTCTTCAGTGCTAATGTCCCTGGGAAAATGTGTCCTTTCATGTCTATAGAGTCAAGCTTTTTTTTGAAGGGGGAGGGGGGCAAGATTTCTTGAATTATATTTGTACATATTTTTATAATATACTGTTTCAATTATTTTCGGTACTCATTAGGCAAATGTTGAATGTCCTTACATTTGTTTTACTTGCTACTTTTTGCCCTGCACTTTATCATTTTCACAGGATCTATTTTCCTTTTGGATCTGTTATTAATGTTTCAATTTTTCTGTGATCATGACTGTTAGTGTTTTATTTTTCTTTCTGCAAACTAATATTGTGTTTCCTTCTGTCATAGCTTTCCTGGGCTTTTATGTCCCCACTTTGAACTTTGCCTCTTGCCAGCTCTGAGCATTTGTAATTTTTCAATGCCTCTAGTCTCTTTTCTTAGAATGCTTGACATAAATGTAGTGAAGATTCAATGAGCTAATTTATTTAAAACACTTAAAATAGTGCCTTATACATAGCAAGCACCCTATAAGTTTGTAATTTTATTTATTTGTAATTTTAGAAAGTCAATTCATTTTTTTAAACATCAAAAATACTAAATTCATTTTTTTTAAATTAAAAAATACTAGCTTGTATCTGCTATGTGGCAATTTTTTGGGTGGGGGCTGCCTTTTGGTTATCCAATCTAACAGTTGATTCTTTGGAAACATAAACATACTCATGAGCAAGAAAGTACATAAATCACTAAGTGGCCTAATGAAGGAAAAATGTGAGTGACTGTTAAAATGAAATACTAGGAAATAGCCAGAGATATAAAAGAGACTGGAGACTCATAAAAGTATAATTTTTGCAAAGTATACTTTGCAGAATTTTTTACAACTATATTTAAAGAAATCCATAAAATAGAGAACTATTTGTGAAAATATATCTTATCCAAATGAAGGCTGAAAAAAAACATTCTTTCACTTACACACACGTACCTAAACATATCAGTCACAGTAGCAACTGCATGTGCTACCACTACCACCACCATCACAAAACTGTTACACTACAGAATAATCTCAAGTATAGGAGTCATCATACACTAAACGAATAAAGTAACACCAAAAAAATGGGTTTTCCCAGAAATACAGTAATATTTTATTATTAGGAGTTATGCAAATACAATTCACCATATTGATTAGATAAAAAACACATAATCACTTTGATAGAGTCTCTAAAAAGCACTTAATGGAACAATTTCTTTGTTACCTAAAATGTGCAGGAATAGTTAGAGATTCCTCCATGGTGTGTATATTTGTGTATGTGTGTGTGTGTGCATGTATTATAAATAGATTTAGTGATAGTTATAGATAGCATATGTATAAATATTTTAAATATATGTAATATATACACATATATATCTATGTGTATGTGAGTGAGTGTGTCTGTGTAGATCAAAAAAATGCCATTATGCTCAATGGTAAACAATTAGATGATGTTTCAGTGACATGTAAAATATGCTTTCATCACTTCTATAATTTTATATTTCTCTGGAATTATGAGCTGATGCAACTGAACAAGAGAGATAATAAGGAAAATTGTTAGAAAGTAAAGTTAAAAGCATCATATACAAGTAATGTGTTTGAATAATTGAAGAACAACTGAAAATCTATTAGAAACAAGAAATCACAATAATATTACTAGTTACAAATATACACATATGTCTACACAAAAAAACACCATATATGGACAAAATTTGCAACAAATACCTAGGAATAACCTGAACAAAAAATATTTAAGTTCTAATACAGAAAGCCTTAAACATCCATCCATTTATTAAATATTAGAAAGACATATCCTTTTCTTAGAAAAGAAGATTGAATAATATGCAAATTGTAAAAAAAAAGAAATTCTATTCATAAATTAATGTGACCTCAGTTGAAATAACCTCAATCTTAAAAAATAAGCATAAGTAAATTGTATAAATTTTATTGGAAGAATTAAATATAGCATTGACTATAAAAGTCTCACAAGAAAAATAATGAGGAGGGGCTAACAGAAATAAAATTAAAATATTACATTAATTAAAATTTTGTTTTCATACTGCAAAAGTACATATAGAGAGACTAAAATTTTATATTTTAGAAATAGAACTGAACATATCAATTTGTCTTATGATAGTATCTTCAATCATTGAGAAAAGAAGAATTTTTCCACTCCCACTCCACCAATTTACTCTGTGTTTGTCCATATTATGTTTCACTTTGTTTTTGTTTTTCCTCTTACCTATTTTGTTGTATGTCATAGTCATTACTTTAAAAAATGATACTCTCTCTAATGTTGATTTAAATTCTTGTAACAAAAAACTTAATGCATATTTTATTTCATCACATCATTAAAGCATTAATGTCTTCTTACTGCACAGAGGCTGAAGTGAGACCAGCACTAATTGGAAGCTGGGGACCCAGCCTCACTTATGGAAGGAGGGATGTCTGGGCAAATAGCTTAAATGGTCCCTTCTTTTAACAAAGATGTACTGTGTCATATATATGATGGTTCTTATAGCAGAGGATGTTGGGAAGCAGAAACCCTGGCATGGTATGAAAATGAAAACCACAGATGCACACTTATTTTCACTTCTAAAAAGGCAAAGCTAATTATTTGAAAAGTTGTCCTTCTCCCTGGGAATTATTTCTAGAAATAAGAGAACACTGACTCAGAAAAACTCTTCTTATTTTTGTTTTGGGGATGATTTCAGCCATTAAATTATGCTACTTATATGTACATACTAAATTTTATATGAAATCTCATAATGCAATTTTATGTTAACTTATTCACTAATTATATAATAAAATTGCAGGAATAATTATACAACTCATATTTTATTAATGCTTAATTAAATATATAGCTTAAGTAATTGTGCCACATTACAGTACTAGTGAACCAGAAAGTTATAATAAACAATACAATGACAGAAAATTACTACATAGAGTAGTTTAGTTTTATGGATCTTTTATATGAATTCATAAATATATTACATTATGTTTGGATTTTTTTGGTTCCATATTAACCTTTCTAAATAAATTTCTGTCATGGGTATAGTATATTCATAAAAATGACTTTCATTGACAGCCTGAAAACAGATATCAACATGGCCTTTGGGTTCTTTCATAAATCCAATTTTTAGATCTGATGTCAATAGTGGTTTAGAAATAAATTTAGAGAAAGAGTGACAAAAAGCCACAGATTGAATAACCACTAGGACTTAGGTTTAGTGGCCTCAGGAGACATTGTAAATTATTGAATTATAACCTTAAGCAGAATTAAATAGTACCTTCTTTTGTATGTTCCTGCCAGTCAAAAACATGACTCTGTAGTTAATATTGCAGCCTAAAATAAAATGGTTGTCTTGCGATTCTTTTTTTATTTTTAAACCATCATTGGGCCCAAGCACTGTGTGGTAACAAAAAAAGTAAAATATTAAGATAATTATGTAGACAATGTTGATGAAAGTTTATTGTTCTAGGTTTAGTCGGGTAGTTGCTTTATTTATTTATTTTTTTAAGTTCAACTTGGACAAGCCAGGAGATTCTTTGGGGAAATAAACGGATCAAATGAGCAAAAATGAAAATCAAATATTTTAGCTAAATAATTACAAGTTAGACCTGACTCTGTAATTTTTCCTAAAGAAGACTATTATAAAGTCATTTTCACTAACCTAGAATGTCAGAGCCTGGAATAGCTTTCTTCACCTGTAGTTCAATAGATGAACTTTGGGCAGGACCAAATCCTATTTGCATAATTCCTCTCTTGAAGTGGGAGGGTTGCCTCCCCCTAAAATATTCTAGGAATAAGGGAGAAATTAGTTCATCAAGAGGTAGCTCAAACTGATCAATTCAGGATGTGTACTCCATTTTGTTCTAGCTAATGAGGCACAAGGAAAGAATGTAGAGGAACAGAAAGAGTTCCCAAATGAAAGATATTTAGAAAAGCAAGGTACCTATGTTTCACTCAGCAACAGCATGCCCTGAGGATTTACAGTATTAATATTGACTTATATAGGGAATGACTTATGTGTCTGCAAATGAAGAATTGCGCTTGTTTTACATTAGTAGACATTGAACGAGCTGCATATGGCTGGCTCAGGATTCACAGAATCATCTTTGTAAGGACTTCTTGGCAACTCTTTCACCTAATTAACACAATACTTCACAGTTTTATTTGCAGCTGTAATGTTCACTGTAAACTTCCATTATTATCCCTTTACCCCTCTGGCTTCCCCCCTCCAGTGAGCAAATTATGTTTACTAAAATACCTAGATTTGGTAGAAAGCAATACGCAGTCAAATTATATATAGCCTTGTCACCCTCAGGAAACAAGATTGGTCTGTGTTGAAAGCAGAAGACCAAATACAGACAGGCAAAAAAAAAAAAAAATTTGATACAGAGGTTCCTCAGAATTATCTGGGCATTTCTAAATATTTTTGGGAAGAGATGGGTTGACAGATTTATCGAGGTCACCAAGACCTGAACCTAGAGAGGTCTGTTACTTCCTATTATGTTTCTAGGACTAGTCTGACCATCCAGAGATTCCTAAAGCAAGAGTCACAGACTGAAAAACAGAGTTGTAGTTTGATACTCATGTGTTTTTAATGAAAACTTTTGTTAAGATTATTATAGATTTACATGTAGTTGTAAGAAATAGTACAGAGAGACTCCATGAATCCTTTGCTAGGTTCTCTCCAATGGTAACATTTTATAAAGCTATAGAAGAGTTTCACAGACAGGATACTGAACTTGCTACAATCCCCTGATCTTATTCAGATTATTTGGTTTGTACTCATTTGTGTGTGAGTGTGTGTTGTACAGTTCTGTACAACTTCATCACATGTAGGTAGGTACATATATTCACCATATCATCAAGATATTGAGATGTTCTATCCCCACAAGGATTCCTTTATCCAGATACACCCACCTCCATCTACGCTCCTCCCACAACTCCTGGCAGCCACTAATCTGTTCAGCCATTTCTAAAATTGTGTTGTTTAAAAAATGTTAAAAGTAGAATCATATAGTATATAACCTTTTGAGACTTTCCCCCCCCCGCTCATAATTCATTGGCAATTCATTTAAGTCATTGTCCTGGTTGCTAATTGTTGGAAGGACTTCTGATGGATCCTTGATATAACCCAGTATTTCACAGTTTTATTCACTGTAATGTTCACTGTAAACTTTGGCTTGCCTGGTGTTTTCTCTTGGCTCCTGATGAGTCTGGAAGAAGAATGGACTCATCTGGACTACCTTCTGCTTCTATGTTGAGGGTGAGAAATGGCAGGTTTACGTGGCTGACTACTGTTTGAGAGGAGGAAACAACACTCCCAGTTGCTTTGTTGTTCTTCCAGTTTGGAGTCCCAAACTGGTTTTTCTTCTCCCTACCATATTTCAGACACTTTCTTTGGTTGCCTTTTGCCTTATTTCTAGGGTTTTTAGTTGTACTTATTGGGGACGAGTGGGAAGAAATGGGTCTACACCAGCTTGTCCAGAAGAGAAGTCTTGCTGGCCTCGGTGGCTCAGCCTGTAATCCCAGCGCTTTGGGAGGTGAGTGAATTGCCTGAGCCCGCAGGTTCGAGACCCACCTGGACAAATTGGTGAGACCTCATCTCTACAATAAATAAAAAATTAACTGGGCGTGGTAGCGCGCACCTGTAGTTCCAGCTACTTGGAAGGCTGAGGCGGAAGGATCGTTGGAGCCCAGCAGGTTGAGGCTGCAGTGGCCGGAGTGGTCACTGAACTCCAGTCTGGGCGACAGAGTGAGACTCCAACTCAAAAAAAAAAAGAAGTCTTTATAGTGATTTATATTTTCCTATTTATCCATCCACCCCGTTAAACTCCCCATTAACACACATTCTCCCTTTTCTTCATTATAAGAGGCGACATATTTGACTTATATGTGTCTGTAACTTTTGAAGAAAACTTGGATCCATTCTGGTTCACTCTCAGGACTGTTTTGAAACTTGAATACATGGATTAGGATGCGTTCAACTTTAAATATAGAATATACAACTGAAATTGACTTAATGAAGAAAATATAAGAAGGCTGGAGGTATTAGGGGTTACAGATTTGTCTAATTCAGTGGTCCCAGCTCAGTATCAGAAATTCTTTTGGGTTTTACCATTCACAGTGGCAAAATGATGAGGGCAGTCTCAAGCATTATATTATCTACAACACTTTCCAAAGTTAGAGAGGCACAGGTCCCTGTTTCTTTTCCTTGAAGATACAGTTTTCTTGAAACTCTCCAATAGATTGTCCTTCTGTGTCTCATTGGCTAGGTATGTGTCACATACAGGCTTGCTGCCAGTGGAGATGGAATTACTCTAATTGTTTTGGAGCCATAAACTTTCACTTACTCTGTCGTTTTGGAAGTATCCCATAAAGCACACAGGAGCTAATTTCTGAAAAAATGCAGTTTCATTTAGAATAAAGTGGATGGCAGTGGCTGTGGTTAAGCCATACTAGACTCATTTATTTAATATGCTACTTGTTTTCTTTTCTTTTTCTTTTTTGAGTTGGAGTCTCACTCTGTCACCCAGACTGGAGTGCAGTGGCCGCTCCCAGCCACTGCAGCCTCGACCTGCTGGGCTCTGGCGATCCTTCCGCCTCAGCCTTCCAAGTAGCCGGAATTACAGGCATGCGCTACCATGCCCAGCTGATTTTTTGATTTATTGTAGAGATGAGGTCTCGCTGACCAGGCGGGTCTCGAACCCGCGGGCTCAGGCAATCCACTCACCTCAGCCTCCCAAAGGCGTGGGATTATAGGCTGAGCCACTGAGCCTGGCTTGTTTTATTTTCATCACAAAATATAATCAGATCAGGTACTCTGATAGAGATAGGACAGAGATTAGGACCAAGCAGGATAGAATACTGACATAAACTGATTCAGTTACAGAGTTGGTTCCTAAACTGCAAAATTCTGCTTGTAGGAAGAGAACTGGGCTTAGGCCTGATGGTCAATGTCTCAAATCAAGATTTCAGTCAAAATTGATAACTGAATGACAAAGGTAGTAGGATAGCCTAGGAAAGTGGAAACAATGACTCAGTAGTCAGACAGGAAACCGTATTTCATCCAAGTCATAGTAAGTCACAGGTGGTTAGGAGGCATTGCTGATAGATTGCTTTATTCTAATAGCGATTGGTTTGAAATCTGGAGAGGTCTGAGTCTCTAGACACAGGGTGTCAGTAATGGTTATGGGAATAAAAAAATTGGGGCTCTCATTGAAAATTATCATCAGCAAGGACTACTTACTTAGCAATGCACTTTTTAATTATGGAAGATGTATGCTGATCAGAAATATTTCAAGTCTTTATTTTAATTTGAACACTGATACTATTCAATGATAGCTAATTATTAAAAACTGGGTTTACTTAGTCAAGCACTGTTTTATATTATTTAGAAAATAATCCAGGATCTGAATTGAATTTTAATTGAGCTAAAAAATTAAATTAACTAATTGGTTGAGATATTACATAAATACTTATTGATGGTTGTACACTTCAAAAAATACTATGCTGCAGATTCTATTCTAGGCACTAATGGTACAAGTCTCTATTTCTAAGGAAGCATACATTTGATTGAAATTTTACTAATTAGATGCTAGGTCTTAATCTAACCCGAAGAAGCAAAGATAAACAAGGTATGATGTGTTCAATTCCAGGTAGCTTATTCTGGGAGGTAAAATAGGACAGAATCCTCACCTGTCTTTTTTATGGTTAAATGTGAAGGAACTAGCAGAGAATCTGGCACATAACAAGCACAAGACTTTTTTTACAAAAATGAGAATGGAAAAAACTATAATATTGCATGGTAATGCTATACTAAAGTATGAAGGAAGTTTTAGGGTGATGAGGACATATGAAAGATTAATAGTTTCTCTAGGGAAATGCAGGGCAGGTAGTAGAAAGTCTTAGAGGAAATAGTATTTGAATTGAACCTTAAAGAATGTGCAGGACTTTGCTAAGTGAAAAAACAGAAGGAAATAAAGTGTGAACTTACCTGAACTTTTGAGAAATGGTGAGAGATGTGCATGTAACAGGAACTTATGGTGGATAATGAGTGGGTGGAGGTGAGCTTGAAAAGGTGACATGGAGTCGTTTTGGAAAATCTGAATATATTCTTCCAAAGAATGTGTGCTTTATCCTGTTGGTTATGAAAAAACACCAACAGCATTTAAATATGTAAACTGTGTGATAAGATGCAATTCTTAGGAAGGATGCTCTGGCCCCATTATGAAGAATCAGTTGGAGACCACCATATGCCTGGAATCCAAGTGCACATACATGTGCAGAAATCCAATTCCTGCACATATTCATATTGATAAAGGAAGCGGGGAATCGATTTTTACTCTGGCTTTTAGTTTGGGAAATTGAGTGAAACCTTGTTGGGGAGATTGAGATCCCTCTTTTGCTGGAAATATTGCAACACAGGCAGAACAACTCAAACATTTAAGACAAACATTAATAGTTCATTAATCCCTGAGGTAAATAGGTTTTTTAAAATAAACTTTTATTGAAGTACAGCATTCACAAGTTGGAAAAGCTCAGTGCAACAAACTCACACAAAATGACACCTGTGTAAACTATCACAAAGGTTAAAGAACAGAATGTGACTAGCACCTGAAAATTAATAAAGCTGTTTTATGACTGTTTGACTATCTGTATAGCTCTCAAAACTCAACAAAACTGATAAATTCTTAAAACACACACACACACACACACACGTGCAAACTTTGAGTCTGCTTGTTACCTTATCATTCTATTAATGAAATAGCTAGATTTCTCCCCCTTAATATTTGAGAGCTAAATTTGACCTGGTATGACTTAAAATGTAGGCTCTATGATGTACATCTTGATTGGTAACTAGAAGAGGTAGGTCATTAACATCCAGAGTAGCGAAAGGTGAGATACAGTAAGAGGCCCCGTGACTACTGGAAGAAAAGTATGCCAGACATATTACGGAGCTGAGAACAGAGAAACAAATGAGGTTCTCAGATAAATTAAATAGTGCTTTGTAAATAAATTGACAGTCATGAGGCCAAAGCTTTGACTTACAGGCACCAATTTTCTGCTTCTTACTTGGCAATAATTATAGCAAATATTTATTAGCCACTTACTGTGTGCTCGAGTGGCCCTATGTCCTTTACAGGTATTACATAATTTAAATCTTACTCTTCTTATCACCAAGATGAGCCCCCTGAAGCAGACAGCGACTGTGTAATTTTCCTGCTGTCCAGGCTAGGAGGTTGTGGAGCTGGGCTTTGAATGTGGGCTCTTGGCTATGGAACTAACACTTGATGTTTCTTACATTGATTGCTAGACTGTGAAGTAAACCACAGGGTGAGAAGTAGTAGGAATTTATTTAATTAGTGCAGTGCAATAATGCTCCCAAGCAATTGCTAATTCTTATGGCATAAGTGGAAAATGTTCTGTTGGGATAATTTAATTGAGGCACTATAATGGCATATGAATATATGAAGATATGTAACCTCTATCAATTCAAATTTTATGTTCATTGAACATTTTCTACAAATCAGATAATATGCCTGCTCAGAATTCTGACTTTTAGAAGGTTGAGAAAAGCAAGCTTATTAGCAAATGATTATAATGTAATAAAGGCTCTTATAATAAGGTTGACGGCAGCTTGGAGCAGGAAGTGTTGCTTCCTGTCTGGTAGTTGAACAGCTCTCTATGGAGAAGATATTTGAATTGCCTCTTGAAGGATAAGCAGACATATTTACCAGACAACATAGGGGAAGACTTTCTTTGAATATCAAAGACAGAGGAATGAAAAACATGGCTAGGTGGGCAAAAGAAAAATCTGAAGCCTGGAAAGACAGGCAAAAGCTAGATGAAGCCGGTTTTGTAAATTGGGCTAAAATTTGATTTTTGTCTTGTCCAGTAGTAGCTTTCAAATAATTGTTTTCTGTAAAACAATTGTTTAATTGTACTTAAAATATATTTCCTGAAAAAAAGACTTTCACGTTAATACAATCTTGATTTTCATTTTTCCTCTGCCTTTTTTTCTCTTTTCCCATTTTCTAATCTTTTCTATATTTCACTGAAAATAAATCTTGATTGAGATCCACGAAATTGTTTTAGTGACCCAGCAGGAGATCAATTCCTATAGTGAAAGAAAATATTTGAAATGACATATTTACTTTTTAGAAAAATCACTTGACTTCAGAGGAAGAATTAGAGCTAGATAACTCTGATGGATAGATTTGAGGTACATATCCAATTAGGAATTATTCAAAAAACTTATGAAGGAAATGGTGAAGACTTTGAGAAATTAAACTAAAGAGGAATTGTTGTTATTATAATGACAATAAGAATAGCCTCAGACTAAGAGATAGTTTAGATATGGGGTTTGAGAGGGAAAAAAATCCAGAACCAGCTGTGAAAAAAGTTTGAAATCAATATATTTTAATATTCGATGTATGAAAACTTAGCAAATTCCTTTTTAGGTTTAGAGTGCTCCTTGAAATATATCAAAATGAGCCACCCTTTACATGTCAAATTTTCTTCTTTTTAGGTTCCTGATTAAATGATCTAATTCAAAGGAATGTTCTATTCTCCTTTTATGACCTCGTGGCAGGCTTTTAATTTTTCCTCAAGCACTTAAAAAGAATTTCTATCTAGTAGGTTATGTACAAAGTCCCACTAGGGGATTATTTTAAAAGAATGAAATGTTTGACCCCTATAAAGTTTTGCATGGAAAGAAATAGAAGAACAAATGTCTTTGACTTTAAAATATGAAGTTGAAAAAAAGTTCAGATGATTTTGGAAAGAAGTGATTTTGCTCTTTAATAGGGCTAGTAAAGGGCAAAACCACTTAGCAGCAGTTACTGTTGGGCTGTTTTGTAATGTGATGAATCAGATGGGTTAATCCCCACACAATCAGCGTGGCGGGCACTGCCAGCCCTCACTAGATTTGTGAAAGTTCCAAGCCAGCAAGACAGTTCCTTTGGAGGAGGGTAATAATAAAAAAATGTTTTCCTTCAATTTTGCTTCACTTCATCATTCTTATGTCATTTTATCTTAATTGCCTTTTTAAAATAAATTGAGATAAAAATTCCCATAACATGAAATTCACAATTCTGATCATCTTAAAGTGTAAAATTCAATGGTTTTTGGTACATTCATAATGTCATGCAACCATCAATACTAATTCCAGAATATATTCATTATGCCAACAAGAAACCTCTGTACTCAGTTAATTAGTCATGACACACATTCTCTCTTCCCTCCAGCCCTAGCAACCAGTAATTCTTCTGTCTGTGTGAATTTTCCTGTTTCATACTTTTCATATGCATTATATCATACAATATGTGGCTTTTAGTGTTGGCTTCTTTCACTTAGCAGTGTGTTTTCAAGGATCACCCATCTTGTAGCATGTGTCAACATTTAGTCCCTTTTTATGGCTGAATAACATTCAGTTGTATAGCTGTATCACATTTTGTTTATCCAGTCCTCTGTGGGTGGAAACTTGGATTGTTTATACTTTTTGGCTATTATGAATAATGCTGCCATGAACATTCCTGTTTGAATTTGTGCTTTTAATTCTCATGAGTATATCCCTAAGAATGGATTTGCTGGATTCAATTGGAAATACTATGTTTAACTTTTCATTTTATTTTGTTTTATATTCAGGAGGTACAAGTGCATGTTTGTTACATAGGCATATTATGTACTAGTGAAGATTTGGCTTCAGGTGATCCACTCTCCAGATAGTGAACACTGTACCCAATAGTTAATTTCTGAACCTTAACTCCCTTTCACATTTTCCTCCTTTTGGTGTTCCCAGTGTCTATTAATTCTATCTTTGTGGACATTTAACTCCTACATATCAGTGAGAACATGTGGCTTGTTTTTGTGTTCTGAGTTAGTTCATTTAGGATAATGTTATCTAGCTGCATTCATGTTGCTGCAGAGGACATAATTTTTTTTTTTTACGGCTGTATAGTATGCTTTGGTGTATATATACCCCATTTTCTCTATCCAGTCAATCACTGAAGGGTGCTTAGGTGGGTTTCATAATTTTGCTATTGTGAATAGTGCTGCAACGAACATACAAGTACAGGTATCTTTTTTATATAGTAACCAATTTTTCTTTCCTATTATTTACATTTCTTAAAATGATTACTTATTTACCCAGTAGTGAGGTGGCTGGGTTAAATGGTAGTTCTATTTTTAGTTCCTTGTGAAATCTCTGTAATGTATCCCATAGAGACTGAACTAGTTTACAGTCCCAGTAAAAGTGTATGAGTGTTCCCTTGTCTCCACAACAGCACCAGCATCTGTTTTTCTTTGACTTGTTAGTAATTGCCATTCTGACTGGTGAAAGATGGTATCTCACTGTGGTTGGTTTTAATTTGCATTTATCTGATAATTAGTGACATTGGGCATTTTTAAATGATTGTTGGTGGCTTCTGCGTCTTCTTTTGAGAAGTGCCTATTCATGTCCTTTGCACACTTTTTGATAGGTTTTTATTAATGTTGAATTTTCAGTTTCTTGTGGTTTCTGGATGTTAGTCTTTTGTTTGAGGTAGAAGTACTAATATTTAATCCCATTCCAGAGGTTTTCTGTTCATTCTGTTGATTATTTCTTTTACTGAGTGAAACTTTTTTGTTGAATTAAATCTAATTTTTCTATTGTTGTTTTTGTCACATTTGCTTTTGGGGTCTTCATCATAAATTCTTTGCCTTGGCCAATGTCCAGAATATTTATTTCTAGGTATTCTTCAAGGATGATTTTTTAACTTTAGGTCTTACATTTAAGTCTTTAATTCATCTTGAGTTAATTTTCATACATAGTGAGAGGCAGAGTTCCAGTTTCATTCTTCTGCTTATGATTAGGCAGTTTTCCCAGCATCATTTGTTGAATAGGATGTCCTTTTCCTATTGCTTATTTTTGTTGGCTTTGTCAAATATCAATTGGTTATAGGTATGTGACTTTATTTACAAGTTTTCTATTGTTTCATTGACCTGTCTATACTTGTACTAGCACTATACTGTTTTAGTTACTATAGCCTCGTAGTATAATTTTAAGTCAGGAAATGTAATGCCTCTGCATTTGTTCTTTTTACTTAGGATTGCTTTGGCTATTTGGGCTCTCTCTTTTATGATTCCATGTAAATCGTTAAATTGTTTCTTCTAGTTCTGTGAAAAAATGATATTGGTGTTGTGTTAGGGATTGTGTTAGATGTGTGGATTGCTTTGGGTAGTATGATCATTTTAACAATATTGATTCTTCCAATCCATGAGCATGATATATTTTTCCATTTGTTTGTGTCATCTACAATTTCTTTCATCAGTGTTTTGCAGTTCTCTTTGCAGAGATCTTTCACCTCCTTGTTTAAGTAAATTCCTAGGTATTTTATTTTGTGTGTGTGTGGCTAGTGTAAATGGGATTGAGCTTTTGATATGGTTCTCAGTTCAAGCATTATTAGTGCACTGATTTTCATTCATTGATTTTGTATCATGAAACTTTACTGAAGTTGTTTATCCTTTTGAAGAAACAATATTTTGAGTCATTGATCCTTTGTATCTTTTTCGTGTTCTCAATTTAATTTAGTTCTTCTCTAATTTTTGTTATCTCTTTTCTTCTGCTATCTTTGGGTTTACATTGTTCTTGTAATTCTAGTTCCTTAAGGTGCACAGTTAAGCTATTGATTTCTGATCTTTCTATCTGTTTGATAAAGACATTTAATGCTATAACATTTCCTCTCAGCACTGATATTTTGGTATCCCAGAGGTTTTGGTATGTTGTGTCCCTATTTTTATTGCTTCAATGAATTTTTTAAAATTTCTGTCTTATTTTTATTGATTCTACAAGGGACATTTAAGAGCAAGCTGTACAATTTCTGGGGAGTAGTGTAGTTTTGGTAGTTCCTCTTAGTGTTGACTTCTAATTTTATTCCACTGTGGCCTGAAAAGGTCGTTGGTATACTTTTAATATTTTTGAACTTGTTGAGACTTCCTTTATGGTCAAACACAGTCTATTTTGGAGAGTGTTCCATGAAGAGATGAGAAGAATGTATATTCTATAGTTGTTGTGTGGAATGTTCTGCAGGAATCTGTTAGGTCCATTTGGTCTATGGCTCAATTTAAATTCAGTGTTTTTTTTTGTTGATATTTTGCTTTGATTATTTGTCTAATGATGTCAGTGGGGTGTTGAATTCCCCCACTATTATTGTATTGCTATCAATATGTTTTCTAAGGTCAAGTAGCATTTGCTTCATAAATTTGGGTTCTCTGGTGTTGGGGCATATATCTTTAAGATAGCTAAATCTTTTTTGTTGAATCATACCTTTTATCATTATATTATGTCCTCCTTTGTTTTTTTAAACTTCCGTTGGTTTAAAGTATGTGTTATCTAATATGAGGATGACTATTTCTGTCATTGAATCCAGTTTGCCATTTTTTAAATGGAGAATTTGGGTCATTTATATTCAAGGCTAATATAGATATGTAAGGTTTTGTTCCTGCCATACTATTGGTAACTAGCTGCCTTGGGGTTTCAAATGTGTAGTTGCTTTATAGGATCTGTGAGCTTCGTAATTATGTGACTTTTCATAATAATGAGTATCATCATTTCATTTCTATGTTTAGGACTCCTTTGAGCATCTCTTATAGAGCTGGGTTAGTGGTGTCTAATTTCCTTTGAATTTGTTTGTCGGGGAAGAACTTTATTCTCCTTCACTTATAAAGCTTAGTTTGGCAGCATATAAAATCCTTGGCTGACATTTTTTTCCCCCTTAAGGAGGTTAAAAACAGACCTCCATTCTTCTCTGTATTGTAGAGTTTTTTGTTGAGAAGTCCACTTTTTTGTCTAATGTCTTTTCCTTTAGAGATAATTTGGCACTTCCTCTTGCTGCTTTTAGAATATTTTCTTTCACGATGACTTTGCATAGCCTGACAACTATATGCCTTGGTGAGGTTATTATAATGTGTCTTGCAGGAGTTTGTTGAGATTCTTTTATCTGGATGTCTAGATCTCTCTCAAGACCAGGGAAATTTTCTTATTATTTCTTTGAATATGTTTCTCATGTTTTTTACTTTAACCTCTTCTCCCTCTGGAGTGCCTATGGTTTGTAGATGTGGATGCTTTATATAATCCCATATTTCTCAAAGACTTTGTTTATTTTAAAAAGATTTTAAATTTTTGTCTGACTGGGTTAATTTGAAAGATCTGTCTTCCAGCTCTGAGATTTTTTTTTTCTTCCACTTGGTCTAGCCTACTGTTAAAGTTTTCAACTGTATTTTGTATTTCCTTCCATGAGTTTTTTAGTTCTTTTTTTTTTTTTTTTTTTCCTTGGCACTCATTAGGCTTCTTTGTGATCAATATTTTGAATTTCTTTATCTTATATTTCAAGGGTTTCACCCTGGTTAGGATCCATTGATTGAGATTTAGTGTGCCCCTTTGAAGGAGTAACACTCTGTTTTTTCATACTTTTAGAGTTGTTTCTCTGACTCTTTCTCATCTGAAAGAGCTATAGTTTTTTTCTTATCTTTTGAATTTGTTTTCATTTGAATGGGATTTTTCTCTCCTTGGTGAATTGACTGTGTTCATTATTTATGCCTATGTAGGGTCCATTGGTTCTAGTTATTCCAGTGGTGACTAGTCTGTGTAAGCCTCTTGTAGATAGATAGCCTGTATATATTGACTTTCCTGAGTCTTGGCTGTAGTGGCAATGGACCAGGGTCATGGGCTGAATCACTGCTTCCTGTGGGGCTGGATTGGCAAGGATCTTGGGAAGCCTATCTTGCTCCTCAGTAGTATATGCTGGTATCAGCAGGTTACCTCTTGTGCTGCATTGTTCAACCTCTAGGCCAGTAAGAGCTGGCTACTGCTGACATGGATAGGTACTTGATCCTGTTTACTGGAGAAGCTCTCTGTTGTCTCAGGTAGTGAGCTGACCATGGAGTGCACAGTGGTCTGAGCTCCAAGTTCAGCTCCAGATAGGAGAAAATCAAGATGGTTAGGGCTGGATTTGGCAGGTCCACCTACTGGTGCACCAATAGCAGGCACAAGCACCAGATCCAAGGCAAGATCTGGTGTGTAGCCACTGATCACCCAACAGAATACCTTGGTGAGGTGTAAGACACTTCTACTGTCCCAAGTTCTCTGCTTAGGAAAGGGAGGGTGGTTTAAACTTCTAATCTAGAAAAGTGAGTGCCCCTTATCCCTGGGAATATGTCTGTGCATTTTGCAGAGAAAGCATCACTGCACCAAAAACTCTGCTCCTGAGGTGGTTGGATGTGTTAGATGTCTGGAAATATTCCTCAGTGAGGAGCGGATAACGTGCTGCTATAATAAGTTATTTTCAGGGGATAGGGACCACTCAAGCTCTTATTCCAGAGAAGCAGAAGTGCTTCGGGCCTTGTAAAATTCTTGCAGAGGGGCAGAGAAATCACCACCTCAGCAGGGTCTTTGCACAGGAATGAGGGGGTAGGGAAGCTCAGCTTCCTAATCTGTGGTCATGTGTGTATGGAATGCCAGGAGTTATGCCTGGGTGTGAGACAGAGGGAGTATCCCTATACCAGATTCTTTTCATAGTAAGGGAGTGAAGGGTCAGGGTTCTATTCCAGGGGCAGTTGTACCAGAAGTCTGAAGATATATCCAGACATGGAGGCAGGGAGTGTGCTATTGTACCTGAATGTTTGCTGGATGAGGGAGGGACATCGCTGGTCCCTAATCCAGACATTAGGTGCACCAACTGTCTGAAAGTATGCTCTGGTGAGGAGCAGAGTAATTGCCATTGCAAGAAAGTCTTTGTAGAGTGGTTGTAGGGGGGTCATCTAAGGCTGCTAATCAGGCATGCAAGTGTACTGAATGTCTGGAGGTATGTCTGAGTGTGAAATGGGAAGACTACCCCTACCAACATTCCTGTATAGCAGGGGTGGGACTACTCAGGTTGCTGATCCAGGTAAGTGGGCTCCAGGTGGGGATAATAGGTTCCCCAGCAAGAAGCAAAGTAGTCTTTGGTGTCAAAAAGGTCATTTCAGGGAGAAAGGGGGTAACTCAGGCAATTGATCTGAGTGGGTAGGTGTGCTGAATGCTTGGGAACGTGCCCAGCCTTGGAGCAGAAGAAGCACCACTTCACTGTGAACATTGTACCAGATGGGCAGGGTGGTTTAAATGCCAATCCAAGTGGGCAGGTGTTCTGAGTGCCTGAGGAAGTGCCTGGCATGGAGTAGTGAGGGCCCCTCCCTGTAGCAGGATCTCTGCACAGAACAAGTGGGGAAACCAGGATGCTGATCTAGGTGAGTGGGAGCTCCAAATGCCTGGAGATGTTCCTGGGTGTGGTGTAAAGGAGACCACTGGGTACCAATTTCCTTCTTCTCCCTGGCATCTGGGATGTTCTGTGGAATACCCATTTTCTTTCTTGAATTGACATTTACTGAGTTGATCTTTCCACACTGTTTTGCTATGTTCAGGCAAGTGGCACATGCTGAAACTCTCTAATTTGCCATCTTGGAAAAAATAAAAACAAAAATAAAAACTGTGTTTTGAGGAATCTTCCAAACTCTTTTCCATAATAATTTTATTATTTTACATTCTCACTAGGAATGTATGATGTTTTTTAATTTCTCCATATCTTTGTCACTCTTCTTACTTTTTAAAAAATTCTAGATCACGTATTGCCTTTTAAAATTTATCTTTAACCCTATATTCACATTTTAGTCTCCTATGCCTTGGACTCACCTTTCACCATTTTCTATCTTGCCAGCCTCACAAAGTTACTTGTATTAAAAGATATTTTATCCATTCCCTTTATTAGAGTGAAATAGTATCACAATCTTTTCATAGTGTTTTCCATATGCCAATGGGAAATAATTGGTATATTGGTTATCTACTGCTGTAGGCATTATGCCCAAATTACCAGCTTAAAATTACAAATACTCATTATCTACAATTATTATATGTGAAGAATTCACACATATAGATAGGTCTTTCAGCTGAGGGTTCTTTCAAGGTTACCCGGAGTGTGAGTTAGAGCTTTGGTCTTCACTCAGGCATCATTGGGGTAGGATGTTACCAAGCTAGCTTATGTGGCTGTTAAGAAAATTCAGTTTCTCACAGTGGTTGGACTGAAGGCCTCAGTTTCTCATTGATTGTTGCTAGAAGTCCCCTCAGTTCCTTACCTCGTGGGCTGCTCCATAGGGAAGTTCAAAAGTTGGCAGCTGCTTCATCAGAATGAGGAAGAGAAAGAGCAAGCAAGATGGTAGTTCCATTCTCTTTGTAATCTAAACTCAAAAGTAACATCTCATCACTGTTGTCCTATTCTATTCAGCCGTGAGTCACTTGGTCCAGCCTACCCTCAAGGTAAGGAGAATACATAAGCCTATGAAAACTAACAGGAAATAGGAATAATTGGAGGTCATTTCAGAGGTTACCTGCCACAATTTTTTTAGGAAAAAAGGCAAAGACTTTGGGAATAAACACATTATCTCATATTTTTACAAATGTAAGCATTTAGACTTAAAAATTTCTGGTGTTTATTTAAATACAATTAAATATAAATAAAATTGATGTTTAAGTATAATTGATCACTTGCCAATGTTGAAAATTTTGGCAGAAACAGAGAAATAAAATTGGATTGAGTCAGGACACCTGAGTGCTATCTCAAGGACTAACATTAACAAAAATTCATGATCTGCAAAACCCATAAACCCTTTGTACTGCAGTTTCATCATCTGTAAAATCAAAGAGTACATTCCATCAAGGGCTTTCAAGCTTTTTTGACTGCAACCCACAATATAAAATTCATTTTACATGGAGACCAGCCTGCTACACACACACATATATGGAAACAACTCACAGATAATTATAAGAAAAATTTTGAAAACAGTATTTGTTCTTATAAAATAGAAAGCTTTCTGGTATTTTTCTGGATATTATATTCATTGTATTGAATATTTTCTTGATATTCTATTTATTGTATTGTATTTATTTTATTTATTTAAAAAAGTAGGTTGACCCAACTAAATTTTTTTTATTACCTTCTGTAGATGCCAACCCTCAGTATGAAAACATTGTGATTTCTACAGCTACGTCCAAAACTGCAAAACTTATGTAGGGCTATTTGCTATATCTGTGAAGATGATAAAAAGAGTAAGAGATACAGTTCTCCTTTTCCTTAAACACCAAACTGGCCATTTAAGAGTTTATTAGCAAATTATCTGTCTCTCTACTATTACCAACATGTATACACATCTCTTTGGTTTGTAGGTCATGGGTAGTTATTTCAGAAAGCTAATGACTGTAAGCAACAAATAGCCCTTGGCTTTTCTTCAAGCTATCAATTCTCTGAAAAGTTCTCAATCCCCCAAAATGACCTTTCCTAGTCTACTATTTTCAAGGTGTTATTGATTCTGTCCCATAAATGTTGTGCTTTGTTCTCTGTTTCATTATCTTTTACTCATCCCTTGTATCATAATTGTGTGAAGCTCCGTGGCAACTCTCTGAATGAGTTAACTTTCTTTGAAGTTTTCTGTTTTTGTTTAGATATTCATGCAAAATTTGAACTCTATGATATGTATTTGTTTTAATAATCAATGTTTTACATTACTTATGAGTCAAATTAGTTTAACTTCCCTCACTCCCTAATCTTAGAATAAAATTTGTTTTCCAGGAGACTGTACCATGATTTTTCCTGGTTGAAAGCAAAATACTCTGAGAAGTTTTGAGAAGCATAAAACATATTTGTTTGTTTTTCATATAACCCTCATACTCACCTCAATAAAATAGGTTCTATTGTTCAGACTTAACAGATGAGGAGTAAGGATCTTCAGAAATTTATATAATTGATAAATAATAGCATAGAACTTAAAACTAGGTCTAGCTCCACAGTTCTTGCTCGCCATACCATGACATAAAGCCTGTAAACCTCATAAAATGAGGATAAGTCCAGATAATTCTGAGATATTCACTGCAGATATTTCAAGGATTTTGTACATTTCTAGTATAAATACTTTTCATTCTGAGGGAGAAGTTGTGGTAAGGTAGGGATTAAGACATCTGCTCCTTCAAGAAGGAATTTGTGTGTCTGGAGATCACTATTTTCAAAAGTAAGGATCAGGAGAAGTCTAGAATACTATTATGTAGGAAAAAAATCTGCATTCAAAACCCAGATACCCATCAAAAGTGGACTGAATAAAGAAAATGTGGTATATATACACAATGGAATACTATACAGCCATAAAGAAGAACAAAATAATGACCTTCACGACAATTTGGATGCAGTTGAAGACCATCATATTAAGTGAACGATATCACGGAAACAAAAATCTGAATATCATATATTCTCACTCATAAGCAGGCCCTGAACACTAGTCCCACTAGCACAAGAGTGGGATTGGCAAGTTCTGGGCACTACTAAGGGAGGGAGGGAGGGAGGAAATACATAGCAACCCAAAGGGTACCTGGTCCACTACCAGGGGAGACAGTGCAAGCTAGAAGCCCAAATTTCACCTGCATGCAGCCTACTTATAGCAAGCCCTCACTTGTACCCCCCAACTCTAAAATAAATAAATAAATAAAGCTGGATTCATAGGATATAAATTGCTTTGTAGGAACTGGGTTACTGAAAACGAGGATTTAATTCAGATGTGGTTATGGCAAGGGACTCTGGCTTTCAGATTTTCTCTTTGCCAATATTCTCTTTCAAACCTGAGTTTTCTGATTTGCTCTGAATCTAACTGTCTTTAGAACCTGTCTTTAGAACTGTCTTTAGATGCACACGAATGCTTATAAAAAGGTAGGAAGAGAGAGAAGCACAAAAATCTTCTCTGACTTTATTTATCGTTTAGTCGCTTGCGGCTCTTTCAGTGGTTGCAAGGATGTGTGGATCTACCTGCTACATGAAGAAACAAAACTGGAAATGAAAGTGAGAGCAGAGAAAATGGGTACATATAGTTTAAAGCATACCATGCCCATCAATCATTTACTACGATGAAAATTTGAAAAAGATGTTGAAGTGGATAAACTCTAAGTCCCCTTATAACTCTGAGCTTCACATATCTATCATCTAGTATTTTTTAGCATTGTTTCAAAATTTAGCATTTTTCAACATACTAGGTTAATTTTCTCCTTCATATACATCTTATATCCATGAAGATTTCTAAGCCTGATTTATGTCATCTACAAAATAACTATTGGTCCTAATTTCCTGGCATCCAAATAATTATTTGTCCTAACATTCTCATGAAATCACAATGCTTTGTTTCCCTGTAAAAGTCAGCTTTCCTACCCTTTTCCAAACACCTCTTCCAAAAAGGACAATGAAAATATTTCATCTCATTGCTTCTTCCTCCTTCATTATCTTCAGCTTGTGACTTTTGCCTTTGTGGTAGCAAGATGGCAGCTGCACTGCTAGGCATCTGTTGAAACAGACTCAATTGCTATGTTTTTATCTTTTTGCTGCCTAGGTGGTTGATGTCATGCCTAGCAGTGCAGCAGCCATCTTGCTGTCATGAAGACAAAAAGACAAAAGCCACATGCAGGGGACAGTGGAGTTAAAAAACAAGGAGCCTGATCCTTGATGACATCATGGAACCACTGTTCCAGCCCTGACTGTTAACCCAAGATTTCTTGTTGCATATGGTATAACTTTATATATATATTTATGTTAAAAATTGTTCTTTTGTGCCCTTTGCTATTCACATTTTTCTTCCTTTAGAGATAATCATTATCCTGACTTGCAATTACCCTTGCCTTATAGCTTTAAAACCTAGGTCTGTATCTGTAAAGTTTTTACAGGTTGTTTTATTCTTTTGTTTGATCTTCATAAAGTACAATATTTATTCTTCTGTTACTTGCATTTTTTCCACAACATAATGTTTGTGAGATTAAGTCAGGTGCATAAATACAGCATTTTATATAAATATAGGATTTGTCTAGAATTTACTTTTTAATTTTAATTTTTTTTTTAGTTGGGGGTCTCACTCAGTTGCCCAGGCTGGAGTGCAGTGGCATAATCATGGTTCACCACAGCCTGGACCTTCTGTACTCAGGCGATCCTTCTGATTTAGCCTCCCAATTAACTGGGACTAAAGGTATGTACCACTATGCTCGGCTAATTTTTTGTAGAGACAAAGCCTTACTATATTGCCCACGCTGATCTTGAACTCCTGGGCTCAAGCAATCCTCCAGCTTTAGCTTCCCAAAGTACTGGGATTACAGGTGTGAGCCACCACACCCAGCTAGCATTTACCTTTTAATGTTGTAGAGTATTCCATGAAGCGTGTAATTTTCATTTATTTCAATTTCCCTGTATTTCCATCCAATATTTCCTGTAGCATGTAGCTTCTGCTCATTTATTTCCATTATTGTAAAGCATACCATGTAGCTGCAGTTCATTTGCTTTCCTTTTGTACAAGATTCCATGTGTGAGCATTCAACAGTTCTATTTTCAATGGATGTTTGGTTTGTTGCCAGCTTGGAGCTATTGTGGGTATCACTGCTAAACAGGTTGTTGTACAATTCTGCTAGTGTTCAGTATGTGAGAGTTTCTCTGGAGCATATACCTAGAAGTAGAATTGTTGAGTCACAAGGATGCATATTTTTTACTTTACTAGAAAATGCCAAACTGTTTTCCCAAGTGCCTATCTATTTCAACTTCTCTCATATTCTATTGAATTCACATTGTATTGTATTAGTTTATTCTTTTACCCCTCTATATTTAATTTTTATAAGTTGGTGTTATATTTACTATCAAAAATGTTTTATTAATATTTTAAAAATCTATCCTTCAGAGAGAATAAATATCATTGCCATTAAGTATATGTATAGAATGAGTTTTCAATGCTTTGAAAATGATGTGATTGATCTTATTGATGGTTAATCATGACATAAAAATATATTTATGCCTGTTAGCAAAACAAACAGAAGACAAATATCCTCCCATTCCCAAGTTAAATGATTGCTTTGTGTCTCTGACATAATGCTCACATGAAGTACAGAGGTTTTACCAAGAAGTCCCAGATAGGTAACTAAGACAAGGAAGAAGATGTGAATTTCATTATCTGATTTGGGGATAGTAAAAAAATTTACTTCTTCCATTTTTTTCTGTAATAAAACTGCTATGTGGCAACTGTGGAGAATTCTTGAATTGTAAGATAAATAGCTGTGATTTTTATAGTGTGTTAGTATTTAAACAGAAGCATGAACTACCTCAAGGCTTGAGAAAATAAAGGTCTTGTTCCCTCTGGAGATCACTGTCTCATTTTGGAAAATTATCTATTTCCGAAATATGCGTTGCTTCCCCATGCCCTGGCTGAACCGTGAACCCCAGTGAGGCCCAAGAACATTTATAGCAGTAAAAAACAATTTGCTTCAAACAGGCACAATACAGACAGGAGAAACAATACTTTGTTTTGAAAATATCTAATTGTGATCTAATCCACATAACAAACACACTGATTAAGATGTGTTTACTTATAGTTTGAAATATGACTTTTATTTAAAAGATTTCAAGTTTGAAAAGAATATTTCACAAATGTACATAGATCAATAGTTTTGTCTACTAAATAATAAAACAGGCTGGGTTCGGTGACTCAGTCCATAATCCCAGCACTTTGGGAGGCGGAGGTGAGTGAATTGCCTGAGCCTGCGGGTTTGAGACCAGCCTGAACAACTTGGCAAGACCTTATCTCTACAATAAAATAAAAAATAGCCGGCAACTTGGAAGGCTGAGGCGGAAGGATCGTGGGAGACCAGAAGGCCGACGCTGGGCTGGCCATGAGCGTGCATGCCACTGCACTCCAGCCTGGGTGAAGGAGTGAGACTCCAACTCAAAATGATGATAACAACAACAACAACAACAACAACAACAACATACTTTTCAATCTTATCCCAATTTTTGCAAAGCATTTGTTCAAAGGGGGGTGACCTTGCCCATTTTTCCTAATGTTATGCTCAGGATGTGCTACATTTCAATATTTTAAACTGATATTCATTCTTTATGGAGACCCTTTATTTGGAATCTCTTAAAATAGGTTGGAGGGGCCCACTTCTGAGTTTTTCCAGAGTACAAATATGGAAGATTTTCTGAATGACTTATTTATGTCATTTTCAATGACAAAAATTCCATAGAGTTGAAAATATTTTTAAGCATCAGTTTATACAATATTTTTTATGGCATGAGTCTCCTTAAGAGAAAAAAAGCAGGTTCTTTGTGCCTTATTAAAATACTACCTTTCCTTTAGAAGTGTAGATTAGGTAGGTTGATTTTTTTTCCCCAGAAATATTTTTTTTGTGATGTATTGCTGATGCCTACTTTTCATCAGATTAAAGGTTGATAAAATTGGCACTCTTGTCTTCTGTAAAAGAAACTACACAAATCATCTTTTAATACATCTTTTAAGTACTTTGCAGTGAGATAACCAGTTAACCTCTGTGTGCTTCAAAAGGTTTATATGTGCAACCTCCAGGTCATTAAATATTCCTCTACTTAAAAAAAAATCCCCTTTGGTAATAGGAGGCTGGGGCCATGGTCCAAAGCTAGGACCCTCTCTTGCCTGACACCAAGATACTTCATGTATATTGAACTACAGGTGATTAGAGTTGTGCAGCAGGAAACCTAATTGGCATCCTGTAGCATTTTAATTCACTTTATTTGCTTCTAGCTTCAGTTTTTTTGCTGCAATAGCTTTCCTCTGAATGATGTAGTGGATATGTTTCACAAGCTGGCCTTTCTCTGAGCTCTGAATGCAGATTCCCACTTCTATTCCAGTCACAGGCATGTATATTCTATCAATGATAACATTTAAGCAGAGCAGCTATCTTTACTGGCTCACACACAAAGTTCTTTGTATATTCCACTGTGGAAACCGCATATAGCAAACACCATAAACTGAGACATAGCATAATCCATAGTTTCATCCAAAAGAACAAACTTCCCACAGTGGATAATCTGTGACATTTCCTTCCACCTCCAACAGCAGTTTCCATCTTCCAGCTTTCTGAAAAAGACATGATTTGAAATTATCTAGTGTCTTCAGTGCATGATTTCAGAAAGGAGACCTTTCTCATCGGTATATAGCACTTGGTTTTCACAACAGCACAAAAGAACCTTAAGAGAGACTTCAGACACTTACCATAGCGTTTACTAGAGAAAATGGATAAAATATTGCAGTGAGTAAAACATGACTGTTTTCTGTTAAAACTGTCATGTTCTGTCTTTATGTCCTGGAAGTTCATTTTTTGTGTCTTGTTAATGTGATGGCTTTATACAATTATTACTATCCTAAGGCACAGAATGCACATGGAATAAGATTAATTTATTATCAAATATGAGTGTACACACACATATTCCAAATAGTCTTCCTAGTTATTTGAGTTATCAGATGATTATTTCTTCTAAAATTGTTATGTGGCCCAATGGAGATCTTGTATAAGGAGTGAGAGATGTCAACTCTGTGAAATTATTTGCTTGAGTGTGGATGATTAGTATTAGCTGTTATCTGTAGTTCCTTTGCAAAAATATTTTATTTATTTATTTATTTATTGAGAAAGCAGAATTTATTGAGAGGACAGAAAAACTCCCACAGTGGGAAGGGATGCAAGAATATTTTAAAGGCACCTATCCATTTTGCGAGGGTTAGTGTCCTTCAGTTTCATTAATTAAATGAAATTATGAATTAATTATGAATCCACACAGTGGGCCTAAGAAAACTTCAATTAGCAATATAGTCAAAGAGCTGATGAAAATATTACTGTTAACCCTCTAGGTTTTAAAAAAAAAGTCTAACTTTGTTTTGTTTTTACAAACTGTATATCTCCAGTACATATTTTCACTTTCAGTAGAAAACGGTAGCTACTCATTTGCCAGGTCTATAAATTACTTTCAGAATCTTGAAATAATACTACTCTTCTAGTACGCTTTTAACTTAGCATTTCTTTTCAAGGAATTTAAAGATATGGCTCCTCTATTCTGAGAATTTTTATGGCTGCTTGTACATCTAGTTCTCTATTTTAGGATACCTTCTCTGATTATGTAGTTAAAGTTTGCCTATTATAGTAAAATTTGAATACTAAAGAAAAGTATAAAAAAGGAAATTTAAAAGGCATATAATCTGACCACATGGAGAGAAACTTTGTGATGATTTTTATGAATACACACAACAAATACATATTTGTCACTATATATATTTAGAATGTATATAAATATATATTTTAAAAAGAATCATGCTACACATATTATTTTGTAAGTTTTCCCCCACTTTAAAATATCATACATATCTAGTAATAAGATTTTCTGTAGATTCTTTATTCTCCTCACAAGCCTATTTCCACTTATATAATTTTTAAGTGATTATTTTCAGTCTTTCTATCTCATGTGAGTGTAAACCAAGTCACTAGACTCCACAGAGATCTAGCTTAATTTTGTGACTATAACTTACAGAAAGTCATTCAGAGAACATAAGACAAATAAACTATGATTTCTTTTTTATTAAACACATAAGAGAAACATTTTGATGACCTCTGTACATTCTTATGATACTACCCATGCAGGATCATCTTAAAACTCAGCAAAATATATGTTTTTAATTTGGACAATTTGGGCAAAAGTTGGTTGATGTTTTAGGGCAAGAAAACTGTGAGTCCCTTCTCAGTTTCCTCAGCAAAGTTTTTGAGTTTTTTCTATAGGCATTTCACAATAAAGCCTAGCATGACATTAGACAAAACTACAACTCTACATGTCTTAGTCAATGACAAGAATAAGTAGCAATCTGAAGGAAAAGTATTTACTGGCATGTGTAATGACAAGATATAAACTAATTGTCATAGTACTGGAACAATTAATAGTGATTGATAAATTGATGTCAGGCTGTCTCAAATATTTGATTTTTAGAATTAAAAATTTACCTTCATTTTGTATGCGAAACATATCTCTATTCCCAAACCCAACTCGTTTATAAAAGGACTAGAGACATATGGTGTGATAAGGAACAGTCTTACTATGGGAATTGAGTTAAATGAGAATAGAATTAGGAAGCAGCAGTTAAAGGGTAATCCTCTCTCTATGACTAATTTTACATATTTTTACAATCATTTATTATATTAAACTATGTTTTTCAACCTGCAAAATGAAAGTCCTAATAGTTTTCTAGTAATAAACATACACAGGAACTAAAATTTTAATTAATGACTTAAAAATATGTGCAAATACAGGGTGCCATTTAATTGCTAATGATATGCTTTATGTTTTGAATATGTAATTTTTGATGGAATGGCATGAACAGTTGTAGTCTCATCCAGCATGGTAATTTGAGAGCAGAAGTAAAGAAAAATAACATGCCTCATTTAATTTATTGGAGAACTACATTAGCTTTATATTAATATTACCTTATAGTCTGACTCACTCCGCCAAAGAATCCAAAGCAATTTGTAAAAACCAAATTATTCCCAATTCAGGTTGGCCTTTCCTGTTATCATAAACTGGTCACTTAAAACCCTCTGCACTTGAATGCTTTGCTGATGTTGACAGCTGATGGTGAAGTGTCATAAACGGTGTCTGCAGTAAATGTGCCTACTCTCATAAAACATAGTATACATATTCAATGATTACTTATGGAAATACTACCTTTGCTTTATTAATATTGCCAGAAAAAAATTGTTAACAAAAACCAGAAAAATGAAGAAGTCTAAATTTGATAAAGGAGTAAAATTTGATGGGGTAAGAAAGAAGAGAAATACTGTTTTTTAACTTCTCCCCGGAGGGGAATCCTAAATAAAATATACCTCTTCAATTTCCTTATTTCATCTGTTTTTAAAATTTAGAATAAGGACTGATGTTTTCACTTTCTATCTCACCAAAAATTTGGGACCAGAGTGAGGATCGCTAATGAAATTTCCCAACTTAGAAGAGCTTTCACTGAGAGTGACACGTCTAACATATTCTCTTTGAATTTCTCTGTAGAACGACTGTAAGCTTTTCACAGCAATAAGATGTATTCAATATTGAGTGAAGAAGGGGCATTCTGACAAAGCACCTCCTTTTCCCTGTCTTATTTAAGTGCTTTACATGGGCGATTACCTCACAAAAATGAGTCAAAACATTGCCCAGTTTGATGGGTTCACATGCTTGAAATACATATATGGTAAAAAGGGAGGAAACTTTATTTGCCAGATTCCTTGCATTTAGAATGTGAATGTGACTGGAGGAGGTGTTTTAATGAGTAGCTTGAGTCAAAGGAATGATGGAGTAACAACTGTCAGCAACTAATCTTTTTTCTAAGAATGGTCACTGCTAACACTAGGTTTTTCTGCAACTTTGGAACAATAGTTAATTGCATGTGACAATCTGGAAAAGACTGAGAACTGGATCAGGACAGATTATATTAATGTACTTCTTGTTGATAGCAAAAACAGGGATATATAGCAAAGAGACATGTTGAAATTAAGAAATTGGGTTCTGTGAGTTAAGTAACATAACTCCCTCCCCACCATTAGCCTCCATTTCATCTTACGGAACTCTCTCCATTGCTTCCTACTGTTTTTGGTATGAGTTGATTATTTCTTAGGTTTTTGAAGAATTTTGGAGTACTGTGTATTTGTGGGGAAGAGAAAGCAGAAACAATACGTGGAGAAAAGCCAACAGGAAGAACTCACAAGTAGTATCACAGAAATAAAACTATTAAGACGGGGGTGAAAGTGAAGAAACTTGGTACACACAGCAATGGGAGAAAACTCTGGTTTCTTTTTCCTGAACCCTTGCAGATCATTCTACTTCTTTTCAGTTTCTCCATCTGCTGACATTTTGGAAATAAAAGCCAAAAGCAATATATCAAATCAACGGCTTCAGGCAGAATGCTGTTTCAAACCAAAATTGATTTTTTAATCTTTAATCAAGTAGGAATGGCATGTTGTGAATATTTCGGAGGAGTCAATTTACTAGAGCTTTAAGATTAGCCCAACCTAAGTATTTTGTAGGGGTTTGGTTTCATTTTGCTCCTTGATCAAAACAAAACAGCACTGTATGCAATTTATAACCAAAATGAAGCATGAAACAGTCCAGACATTCATCATAAGTTCTTTTATTAAAATTACTAATGTTTCGTCCAGATCAGTAATCAGATCCTCCAAGTAAAATTCGCTATTACACTGAGGAAGAAAAAGTAAAAGGTTTTAAAAACAAACAAAAAAAATCAAAGAGGGAAAAGGGGAATGCCATATTTTTCCTTCCATTAAAAAAAAAGAAGAACCTGTAGTACTGTGGAACTGATTGCATTTGGAAACTATGGGAAAGCTTTCTTTGAATTGTTCCATGTTTGTCTACTTGAGTCCTTCAGAGTTCTTACCGGTGCAGTGATAAATATTTCCCCTAGATTGCTTTGCTCTCTCCTACCTCACCAGAGGTGACCTCTCTGTAGGCATTTCCTAGCAGTTAATGACTGGCTAGTTTAAGGGCCCTGGGCTTTGCCTTGGGCCCTTAACCCACAGCTCGTTAACTGGCAGGATGTGTTTCCTTGCTATTACTTACTTTTATATATTCTTAATGGAACAGAAGGTACCTTGGCTGAGGCAGACAACATCACCCTTTCAGCGCCTCATTTGTAAATAACCCTGTTATGAGTAATAGGAAGTGATCCAGCTGGTTATAAAAAGACAGACGTTTAATGGGTAACTCCTGGTGGACTAATGGTTTTGCTGGAAAAAACATCGCACCTGCAGGACACATTGCCCCGATGTTGGTTCTGAACATAATGAGCCCTCATTCAGACTGAGATGCGCACACCTCTCTGGGAGTTATAAACCTTGAAATATACAAAAGGAAACATTCTTAAAAACAAATCTAGCTCATTTTTCTCCCTAGAGACAAACAATATTCTGTCTGAGCATCATTCTTTCCTAAGGTTCAGTAATTTCCAGGTGCAAGGTAGAGCTACTTTTATACACAGTATAATGCCCCTTTAAAATTTTATACTGGGTCGATACAACTTATGAATGTACTGGAGGAATATGGTCACTGTTGTCTTCTGTGGTCATTACTGCTCTGCCTTTTTCTGAAACTCAAATAGTATATCTAATACAGTAGTTGATGGCATTTACTTCATCAAAATTTTGTTCTTAACTTGATGACCTAATGTTTTATGCTTATTTACTGCAATTGAACAAGCATTTCTGGGGCACTTGCCACAGTATTAGGTTTATTCCATATGCACCTAATACCTACTGAAGCCAGACACCATGTCTATCTTACTATCTTGTTTCCTGGACATAGTTCAGTGCCTGGTGTTGGCTGCTATAGTAGAGTACCAAAGGGCATATATTCTATTGTTAAAATGGCAGGTTCTCTAGGCTAGTGACTTGGCAAGAGTGTTCTGTAGTCGTAGTGGCAGGAGCTCTAGCTCAGTGACTCTGTTACTTAGCCTTTCTCTGTCTCAGTTTCTTCATTTGCAAATTTTGGAAAAATAACAGTATCTACCCCAAGATTGTATGAGTCTAAAATGAAATAACCCATGTTAAGTATCCAATGTACTTCCTAGCTGACAGTTACCCTCAAAAATGTTAAAGGTATTATTTATAGTAGGTACTTAATAATATATTAGGATCTCCAGAGAAATAGAACCAACAGGATGCATGCTTCTGTACAAGGGGAGAAACATTATTTTTAAAAATTGGTTCATGTAATTGTGAAAACTTGGTGAGTCCAGAATCTAATGGTGTAAGGTCAGTAGGCTGGAAATTTAGGGAAGGGATGCAATTCAAGTCCAAAAACAGTCTGCTGTCAAAATTCCCCATATTTTAGGGGAGGTCAGTCTTTGTTATTTTATAGCCTTCAATTGCTTGGGTGAGGCCCACTCACATGGAGGTCAATCTACTTAAATTCTATAGTTCTAAAGTTCAAAATCCAAAATCCAAAATCAAGGTGTCAGTAGGGTTGGTTCCTTCTGAGACTGTGAGAGAAGGTCTGTTCCAAGTCTTTCTCCTTAGCTTGTAGATGGTGTCTGCTCTTTGTGTCTTACATCTTCTTCTCCAGGTGTATTTCTATGTCCAAATTTCCCCTTCTTATGAGGGCACTAGTCATATAGAATCAAGCTCACCCTAATAATCTTATTTAAGCTGGGCTATCTTTATAATGATCCTATATCCAGATAAGGTCACATTTTTGAGGCACTGGAGATTCGTACTTTGACATATGAGCTTTGAATGTACACAATTCAGCACACAACAGTTATACAAATGTTTATGTATTTAAAAAATTATTTACTTTTTTACTCACCAATCAGCCCCTATCTGCTTTCAAAGAGATACTATGTAGCTAGAATACACTTGTATCATACTTGACACATAAGAAATCAATGATACATTTGAATAAATGTACAAAGAAAACAATTCCTTCCATGTAGTAAAAATGAAGCAAAACTACAAGTTAATATAAATAGCATAAAGCAAATATATCTAGCATCAGTTAAGTTTATAAGTGGGGAGGATAATTATGCTGAGTTTTAGGTTAGAAAAAGTTGCCATTACCTTTAAGGAAGATAATAGATATGCCCATATTTTAAGTAGGGCTAAAAGGTATAAGTACAGTCCTATTTCTAATTCACTCTGCCATTTTGAAATGAAATGGTAATCTATAAAGCTTTTCACATGGGCATGCATTTTATGATTTTTAGGAAACTTCAAAGTGCTTTTATATCTGAGTAAAAGTCACTGATATGAAAGGTTGCCTGGAGTCTCATATCATGAAATTGGTTGGAATTAACCCAAAGAACATCCTGCCAACACAGGACATAACTGCTCAATGTGAAGCAAAGAACAGACAAGAAGGTGGGATGGAGATTGACAGAGGACTAATCAGTGCTTACATGAGGCAAAAAATGGATTTCATGACTGCCTAGAGGTCCCTTGAAAATCAACTTAGATTCTATAGAGGTGGTGGCCTTATCACATGCAGTACATAGTTTTATACTGTGATTCTACACTGTTTATATGAATGTGTTGCTTCATTGATTTATAAGACCATGCTAAGATTATGACGACACTGGGGGGATATCATACATACCACTCACTTTGACTTAGACTTGCGTTAATGGCCTTTTCAAGAAAACATACTGAACATTATGGGACTTGGGGGAGTTTTTGTCTTGTCCTTTGTTTGGGGTGTTCCTATTGGCTCACCTAATTGTCATTCAATGATGAATTTTCTACTCCCATTTCCATTCTCACTTTTTTTTTGCCAAAAAAAACATTTTTCTTTGTATCTTTAAAGTTTCTTCCATTTCAGCGGCTTATAATGAAAAATGGAAGCAGCACCTTGGGACACCGTAGAGCTATAACTTACATTTTCCTTCAACTGTGCCAAAATATTTTCAAAATAAAAACCTTTTATATTGTATCAAACATAGTGCAGCATCCAAATTCCCCAATGTTTCATACTTGTATTTAATTATGTGCCAATGCACAATTATCCTCCCATGAAGTTTTCAGGTCTTTCCCAAATCTAACCTTGTCTGATAGCTTTGTATCCCTTTGCGATGTCATTATCTCCTCTGTGGGGTTGACAAGGGTTATCTGTAAAATGGATGCTGTAGTATACAGACGATATTAAGACCTTCAGGGATTTCTTCTTCTATGTTGTATCTTGTTCCATTTTAGTTTTTCCATTGGTTGATCATTCTATACCTGTGTCGTTTACCTTTCTCTTACTTGAGACAGTGATAAGCTGCCTAACTCCTTAATCTTAGTTCCACTCCCTGAAGCCTAACCTTACCCCTTCAATCTCCAGCAGAGAATCTCTTTGGAACCCTAGAACAAGAAAGAACCCCGTTTGGTTTGGCCCTGGAGCCTCGGACGTTCATGTGCTGCTCTCATGATCCAAGTCCCTATCAGGCCTTACCAGGTACTAAGTTTGGGCAGTCCTGGCCAAACATCATAAATAACTCATCCATTTCTTTCTAGAAAGCAAAATGTCTCTTAAAACAGAACCTATCATCTTCATATACATTAATGTGAAATTGAAAATTCATTATTGCAATAAGGATATTGAGCTTCATGAAGAGCTGCTCAGTAATTTTAAGTTAAGCATCCTGAAGGATGCATTTATACCCTCAGTGAACTGGCCATGTCATTGTATTCATGAGTGACAGGTGATGACAGGTGACTGATTCCTGTCTAGCATTACCTGCTAGTCTCCTGTAAGATTCTTCTAAATCTGAGGGATAAACTTGCTTCATGGGAGCCTAATTCTTTTGGCTGGCAATTTTTTGGAAAAAAAGAAAAAAGAAAAATTAAAACAATTTATAGTGTCTAAGAAACAAAGGAGCTCACACAATCTAAAGTTTAAAATTCTTTGAAAAAATTAATAGCAATAGCAATCTCAAGGAGTAGCTGAGCTCTCTAAGAACTTGTTCTCTGTGGCTTATCAGCTTATCTCAGGTCCACTTTCAACTATTCATGTTTCCTTCCTAGTTGGTGCCATTGTGGCATGATATCCCTTGACATACCTAGCTATTTTTGGTGACACTTACTCCCTGGAATTAGTTATAATTGCATTTTTTCATATCCAATGATATTATATTACTGTATTTTTATATTTCTTATGTTCCCTTTAGTTAAATCATCTTAATAAAATTGATGTTGTCTTACTCTGATCTCCTATCATTAGACCTTTTAATATACTTCTCTCCTTGCAAAATTTTCAATGTAATATGATTGAAAATGTCTTAAATTTTTTCAAAGTATCATGTCTTTTAGTAAGATGAAAATATTAAATTAATTCTACTTTAGGCAAATACAAAAATCTAAGGTCTGTTTCAAGATCATCCTTCCAATATCTTTAGAATTTCAGATTCAGAATTATAAGGCACTGTTACTTAAACTTTATAATGATAACTTTAGCCCACGTTATGTACCTTTATACCAAATGAAAATTTAATTTCCATTTAAATTAAAAATCTCAAATATTGTGAGGTAACCTGCTTACCTTTTATAAATGTATAGTAATAATAAACAGCTGTGAAGTACCAGGGTAGAGATGAGATTGGTAATTAGTAGATAGTAACTGGAAATATGAATAGGAGTATAGCATCTTCACTGAAAGTTGTGCCTTTCGATTTGATTAGGCACTGGAAAAACATGGACAAAACACACTCTAATCAGCCTTGCCTAATTCTCATCATTCGTAAGCAACAATAATCAGATATTCTCTTTACCTTTCTAAAGAACTCTTTGCAGGAGAGGATTTCAGAAGTGGTGGAAATGGTGCAAGGAGGCCTGGTCTCAAAAGAGATGGCTCCCTCCTGGTTTTCTGTCACATGTGTGCAGGGCACATGGGTAAATGGCCCAGAGCATGCTCTCCCAGTATCTGACATTGCTGCCACTGCTCCTGTCTTCCTCAAACAAATACGTTTATTTCTTCTGTTCACTGGAATGAACCAGAATTTCAAACAGCAGTGAACAGGACCTCATTTATCCCTGAGGCTTTTCTGAGGCAAAGAGTCAATTTTTCTGCCATGACTGAGGTTTCTCCTCTGGTGTCTCCAGTTGCTGGATAAAACTGTTTTGAAGCAACTGCTAAGAGAGGAGTAAGAAGTGCAAGTGCTGCAAATGTAAAATGTTGGAGTCTTTTCTTTTTCCCTCTCCATGTAGGATACCTGCACACTTGTAGGAGAGAAAACAATGGCAGTTTTCTCACTGAGTATATGTGTGAATGTTTATAATAGACATGCTTGTCAGATGCTGCTTCAAATGTTGCCCTGCCTGGGAACACTACAGATGGATGACAATAAAACAAAGAATCAGGAGCTTTCATTTTACGTAAATTGTGTTAATTGGGGATCAGGTGGTGTATTTCCCGAAATAAGTAAAGTGAAAATAGTATTTATGGAAGCTGTCAATGTTCAATATGTATATACTCTATGTGAAAATAGTAGAGAGCCTATTTCAAGATACATTAGGAAATTAAGCTCTTCTTTGGCTAGTAGCTTGTCAAGTCTGATGGCTTCAAAATAAGAAAAGTAAACTTTCTTTACTGCAGAGCTTTCTCCACATACAGACACACACACATACTCTTCCAACTATCTTGCAAATCTAGCTTAAAGTTCTGCAGTGTTCCTCCTAGAGTTAATTTATTTTCTAATCATAATAGTTGTCTCTATGTAGTTAGCTTTCGTTTTCTTAATTGCAATAAATAGCAATCAAGTTGTTAACATTTCTTAATAAATACATTTAACTCCATGTCATTTCTATATAGAGCTGGCCCAATTCTTAAATAGATAGCTTAGATGTCCAAGCGCTGAGGATGAATGTTTTGGTCTCAGTAATTATTGTCTACACCATCTGAATTTGTTATGTAATTACTTGATATTCTGCTTCATTTTGACTGTTTATACTTGGCCTTTGAACATTTGGCATTTTGCTCACAGAAAGGAATTTACAAATGCGTCCCACAGCTGATAAGTGTAATAGTACATGGTGTGAATCCCAATTAGACAATTTCACATCTCTAGTACATTAGGGTCAAGAACTTTCAAGTAGCAAAATCGTGTGTTTATGTCATTAGTATACTTAGTTTTGGAGTTTATTATTGCAATAATAACTTTTTAAAAATTAGAGCAATCTAAGTTGCAGAATTTCATTTTTTATGTTAGGTAAACTCTAAAAATTTTAAAGTGGTTTAAAAATTAATGTTTAGTGTTTTGCTTTTCTATAATCTATGGCTTTTTCTGTAAGTAGGCAATTTTATGAGAAAGGCAAGAGTGTCACAGATGCGACATTGTAGAATGAGAAAAGTCAAGTCTCATGTTAAGTGGAAAATAAACTTTGATATAAACAACTCTTTACCTCTGAGAATTGTCTTAAGAATGCATTTTTCCTTAAGTGTGTTTATATTGCCCTCCATTTCTCAAATATTGCTTTTTTCTCCTGAGATCTAGAAGATTAGAGTAGGAAATTATCTGGCTAAGATAGTTTTTATATAGATTTACCTTGTAGAAAGACACATCTGTCTATATTGCTCCTTTTACTTATAATCTATCAACAGGTATTTAACAAACATTAATTATATTTAATGGTTTTTACTGGATATTATTGAAGAAAAGAACAGAATTCTATACACTGTGTACCTAGATTCAGAAGTTTACAATTTGATAGAGGGAGGGTAGGAACTATCTGAGGGTGGAGGTAGGGGTAGCTAACCCATCTGAGTTGTTAAATAATGTTAACTTTGAACAACAAAATAAATGACAAAACTTAATAATAATCCAAAGAATAAAATAAGTAACCATGAGACCAGACATATAAATAAAAGATTGAATAAATAACTCAATGGGAGAGAAGGAAAAAAAAACTTCCTTATAGAATAATTCTGAATATTACATGTAAATAATTCCCCTCCATCTTAATCTCTCTCCCCCTGAATATAGGCTGGATTTAGTGACTGGTTTCCAAAGAACAGAGAATAGAATGGGTAAAAATATGACTTTATAATAAAGACACCTGAAAGACACTGCCTTAACCAAGTGATCAAGGTTAACATCACCAGTGATAAGTCATGGTTCTATCATGTGCCCCCTAGTATCTATCTTATGATGAGAGGACACCTTACCCCTGGTAAAAGGTATGGAAATTATTCTTCCAATAGTTTCACTCTTATTATGAGAAAGCACCAAACACAAATTGAAGAACACTCTACAGATTATCTGGTCAATATTTTTTAAGATTCTCAAGATCACAAAAATCAAAAAAGATGGAGAAACTGTCACAGACTAGCGAAGGCTAAAGAGATATAACAATTAAACACAACATGGTAACCTAAACCTGAGCCTAGAGTAGGGAAAGAACATTAATGGAAAAACTACTGAAATCTGAATATAGTTTCCAGTTTAATTAATAATGCTATGCCAGTGTTAAATTTTCTGTTTTGACAAGCATGTCCCTAATGAACATTAGGGGAACTACAAGAAAGTATTTATGTATTTTCTGAAATATCTTTGCAACTTTACCCAAAATAATGAAACATTTATTTATTTTTTAAAAATAAAAGAGCATCATCAGTGCCAGACTGCGTGTTACTAAGAGCTACTAGTCTTAAGGAAAAGGAAACTAGATAGAGATGGCTTCTGGGAGATATGAACTTCCTGGAGAGTACATATATCTTAGTGCACATACTTCTGTAGGAGTGATACTGGGAAATGGAATTAGGGACCAAAAGGGGATATATGGAGGTAGCAGTTTATTAAAAGAACAACATTATAACCATAAACGCAGAAGGATCCTTTTGTTGTTGTTGTTGCTGTTGTTGTTGGAGTCTCACTCTGCTGCCCAGGCTGGAGTGCAGTGGCTGGCATGCTCACGGCCAACCTGCTGGCTGAGGCAATCCTTCTGCCTCAGCCTTCCAAGTAGCAGGAACTACAGGCACGTGCTGCCACGCCTGGCCAATTTTGTATTTATTGTAGTGACGAGGTCTTGCCAAGTTTCCAGTCTGTTCTCCAACCTGTGGCTCAGGCAGTTCCCTCACCTCAGCCTCCCAAAGTGCTGGGATTAGACTTGAGCCACTGCACCCGGCCCTTTTTTTTTTTTAAACAGCAGGAAGGGTGATCCTGCAGAGTTAAAGGCCATGCAAGATGCTGGCAGCAAGGGATGCTGGTGAAAGGAAATGTAAAAAGTGGCTCAGAGCCGCTGAAGGGAGAGCAGAGAAGGAACAGGTATCTGGATTAGTCATTGTATAGTAATTTAGCATTAACTATGTGTGAGTTCAGACTGGGCTCTGCCATCCATTGTGTGGCCTCAGGCAAGTGGCTCTACCTCTCTGAACATCCATTCCTCTCACGTTAGTTCCTTTCTCCAAGGGTTGTGAGAGGCCTTGGAAAGTCATGCTTACTAAGCAGTCACTCCAACATAGTCCCATTGAGCCCTCAGGAGGCATTAGCTTAGGACTCCTTTTTGACAGCTGCACATTATTCATAGAGTCCATGTACCACAATATATTTAACTCTCTCTCTATTGGTGACCATTTGGGTATTCTCTTAATTTTGACTATTATGATTATGTAGCATTAAACATTTTTGTACATATATCCTAACACATGAATTTATGTGGACGTGATATTGGGAAGTGGAATTAGTGGCCAAAAGGATAAGCGAATAAAAACATAATATTCACTTGATAAAAACTTACTATGCTAGAATTGAAGGAAATTATCTTAATTTGATAGAGTACATTAATGAATAAATAGGCATAATAATTAAACTTATATAAACTATGCAAAAACACTTTGTTGTAAAAACTAAATATTATACAACATATGCAAATAGCATTGTATACTGTAAATATTCAACTATAAGAAATTGTTAGCAATCTGAACTATAGCAATCTGCTCTGTTAAAACATGAGTGTGTAGAAGGATGAATAAATAAATTTTTCAAAATAGTATTATAACATGCTATTGTTCTGCAACTTTAAAAATTTTTATCAACAACATATTATTAAGCTCTTTCTATATTAGCACATACGGCTATATCTCATTCATTTTTAATAGTTGCATACTTCATAGTGCAAATGTACTATAAGTTATTTAATTTCCCTTCCACTCGGGATGTTTTGGGTTTTCCTCAAATTTTATTGTTATGATAATGTTGGTTTGAACAATTTTGTACATCTATCCTAGAGTTCATATTTCTGTAGGGTGGATATCAAGAAATGAAATTTGTAGCCTGAACAGTATGTGCATATTGAATTTTGGTCGATGTTGTCAAACAACTTTTCATAACAAAAAGTGTCCATGTATACTACATTTTCCACAGTTTATAAGAGTGCTTGCTGCTTCAAATCCTCCTCGGCACTTTTTACTTTATGACAGTCTGAAAGGCAAAAATGGCATCAGGTTGAGAGAGCGTTATTAGGCATTTGTGTGCCCTTTTCTATGCAGGATAGCCTCAAGTTTGGTCTCTATAGTTTCCATTCCTGGTGGTAATACCTATACAAACTCTTCTTCTCGAGTGTGGGTAGAACCTGTGACTTGCTTCTAGTTAATAAGTATAGCAAAGATGAAGTAACACTGAAGATCTAATTGCAGTCCCCAATCAGTTGATACTGAGTTAATAAAAAGAGGTGGTCATCCTGTGAGGGTCGGACTCAGGGAATGTCCTTACAAGATGAACTAGGTCTTCCTCAGGAGAGAAACTTTTCTTTTGGGCTTGATCAAGTAAGTGGCTATGTTGGAGAAGTCCATGTAGAAGGAAGGGCAGACAGCCCCCTATCCAGAAGGAACTGTAGACAGCCTCTTGGACTTGAGCTACATAAACAGTAAAAAGAAGGAACCATCAGACCCATAACCATAAGGAAATAAATGTTTCCAACAACCTGAATAAGGTTGGAAGTGAATTCTTCACCAGTCAAGTCCACATAAGAACGCATTTCAGTGAATGCTATGATTGCAGCCTTGTGGGACCCTGAGCAGAGGATCCACCTAAGCTGTGTTGTGCTCAGACTCCTGACCTATAGAAATCATGAACTAATAAAAGGATGTTGCTTTAAGTCACTATGTGGTAATTTATTATGCAACAATAGAAAACTGGTATGTCTTCTATGAATTGTTCATATTTGTAACCCATCATTTCTTTGGGACCATTTATTTTTTATGTCTTTAGAGACTTTAATAGATAGGCAAAATATTCTTTGTTTTTTGCCTATTGCTTTCTCCCAGTAATGTAAGGATTTTAAATTTTCTTTATAGAAAAATTTATTAATATATTCCATATGCGATCCAAGTTTTAGGACTTTTTAAAAAACTACTTATTATCTTGAGAGTATAAAAATAAACTTTTGCATTTTCTCCTACAATTATAAAGAACTTTATAAATTTAGTTTTTAATTCTATCCTAAATTTATTTTTGTATATGAGAAGAATGGGGATGTAGTTTTATTTCTCATTAGAATGTAGTTTATTTGGTAAGAACTTGTGTGCTACTTTACATTAGGCCAGGCAATCCTTGAAATAGTTTGTGAATACATGGTTGATTATGTAACAATCCTATGACATAAGTTTTATTATCTTTATTTTATCGATGTGGAAACTACAGCACAATGATGTTAAGCAGGGAACCCAAGGATTCTACTAGGAGTCTGTTCCCTTAAACTTTATGAAACCTTATTGGAGGAGGTTAGAGAAGATGGGAGGATAGGAAATGAAGGAAGAAAATTTAGGCAAAATTTGTAAGAGGAAAGCCCAGATGCTTTTCTTGGTACTTGAGAGAGAAGCATAATATGTGGATCAAAATGCAAGTTGGTCTATAGATTGACACTGGAAGACTTACAGGTTCTTTCCTGGTTTCCTCTTAAAGCCCCTCTCCACTTGTACACTGAACCCCAGCTTTCCCTACCCACCTACTCACTCAAAGATACCACTCTTTTTTATTTTCCATTCTTTCTTTTTCATGATCAGTTTTTTCCTATTGCAATGAGAAACAAGTTTATCAATCAGCTGAAATTAGCAGGAAGAAAGTGGTCTTGGAGTTTTGTGAAGAGGGTAGATGGTGTGTAATATTCATTTAGAAGAGTGAGAAAGTGAACTGACTAGAAAAATGTAGGATTGTCAGACAGCACTAGAGTGCATTTGGAGTCAGAAGTTATGACATTAAAGTGAGACTAGTTGACATTTTCTGATTCTTTCCTGCCCCTAACAGCTGCTCAAGGATAATCACAATGTGGGCAAAATGTGGGATTTTCCCTAGTTTTTTCCTGATGAGAACAATGCAGGGTAAAGGGACCACTGTGGGTTGAACTGTGTTCCCCAAAAGATATGTTTACATCCTAATTCCTGGAATCTGTAAATATGACTTTATTTGGAAATAGGGTATTAGCAGATATAATCAAGTTAAGATGAGGTCACACTAAACTAGGATGGGCACAAACCCAGTGGCTAGTGCCCTTATAAAAGGAGGAAAATTTAGATACAGAGACATTCACTGGAAGAATGCCATATGAAGACAGAAGAAGGGATTAGAGTGAAGCATCTACAAGGCAAGGAATGCCAAGGATTGCCAGTAGCTACCAGAAGGTAGGAAAAGCAAGGAAGGATACCCTTCTAGAACTATCAGGGAGAGCACAGCCATGCCAACACCCTGATTTCAACTTATGGCCTCCAGAACTGTGAAAGAATAAATTTCTGTTGTTTGTAAGCTACCCAGTTTGCGATACTTTGTTACAGAAGCCCTAGGAAACTAATGCACGGATCAAGAGATTTTAAGGTATATTCAAGGAAGTGATTAAAGTATGTGCCATAACTCCAAACTTCTTAATGAGAGCTAGTTGTGGCTGGGGAATAGTGAGGGATAGAGTACATATCATGAGGTTGAAGATCCAGTGGTTCCAGAGCCTTCTAGAAACTGGAGTACTAAAGAGGTGAGCAGAACGGATAGGAGCTGGTGGCAAGAGAGTGAGATGCTGAAATTGAGATTGTGAAGAGGATCCACTCTTCAGGGCTCTTCTTTTCTGAGTACTAGGAGGCTAAATTTCCAAGCTCACCTGTGATCTCTGGCTCCTAGTTGGTTCAGACAATGGGAATTGTTGAAAGCAGGTTGGAAATGATCATTTACCTAGTCCTATTGTCTCCTTCCTCCTAAGAGTTATAAAAGTGCTCCAGTCTTGCTAATGGAAACAAAAAAGGAAATAGAAAGGTAAATAGGAGCTGAGGAAATGGAGATGAGCTAGTCTATTAATTTAAGGCGCCTATCTGAGCAGAGAAGGAGAAATGATTATCTAAAAGTGTTAAAAGAGGTGTTACATATTTTTAATATTATAATCTATACATGTGATATCAAAAGTACTGAAGGACTTACAATAAATGGCCACAGCCTCTTGCACTCCTCCTCACCTACTGTAATTAGGCTTCAGGCTCTTCCCTCCCCCTGAAAACTGCTCTGCCCACGTTTGTAACATGTAGGAAGAAGGAGACAATAGGACCAGGTAAGTGATCATTCCAACCCTCTTCCAACAATTCCCATTGTCTGAACCAACCAGGAGCTAGAGGTCAAAGGTGAGCCTGGAAAGTCAGCCTTCTATTAACTCAGAGAAAAGTGGAAGAGCCTGAAGAGTAGATCCTCTTCACAATCTCAATTTCAGCATCCCACTCTCTTACCACCAGCTCCTATCCTTCCTGCTCACCTCTTTAGTACTCCAGTTTCTAGAAGCTCTGACACCACTGGATCTTCAACCCACCTACCTCATAACATGTACTCTATCCTTCATTTTTCCCCAACCACAACTGGCTTTCATTAAGAAACTTGGAGTGATGACTCATGCTTTTAATCAATTTCTTAAATAAACCTTCAAATCTCTTGGCCATGTCCTCTGGACATTTTTCTCCATGGCATTTAGCCTTTTTTCCCTTGAAATTTGGGCTAACTTGTTTCCAAGCAACCATTTTCCCTATGGCAGCTCTTAGCCTTCTGACACCTTTACTTTCCAATGGCTTTTTAGGTGCTCTTTTCTCACCATATGATAAATACTGCAGATCCCCAGGCTTTGTCTTCATTCTCTTCCCACTCAACCTGCTCTTCTTGCATGGTTTTTGTCTGTTCACTTGGCTTTAAGTAGCTTCTGGATGCCAAGGATTTCAAGTTGTACAGCTCTAGAGCAAATCTCGCTCCTGAACTCTAGAACCATCTAATTCTATCTGTTGACTAGACACATGGAAATCCCACAGAAGCTTCAAACTTACAGGTCAATACTAATTTCATAAGCCTTACTCCCATGCCCAAATATTTTGATTAGTCATTAATTGTCAGTTAATTGTCAATTAAAAATATAATTTTCACCAAATCCCACATCTAAGTGCATCGATCAGGCACCTCAAGTGTAAGAGATAAAAAATAGCGATGTTTTAAACAAGATACAATTTATTCTATATTTAAGGTTGTAGTTCCACTAGAAAATTACTTTGTGACTAAAATGTACAGTTAATGTCCATAATCTGACTACTTACATATAGCAAAGCTATCCTTTATGAAATTTATGTCAAAATAGACTTTAGTTATTTGAAAAAAAAACTAAGAATTTTACTTTTTATCTGGACAAAAGGGCAATTATTCAAACATTAGTGTTAGTTTTGATCTCTTTTTCCACCTTAGTTATAGATCTGGCACTTGTAAAATACTGAGGGAAAAGAAAGCACATATACAGGCAATGCAATAGGAAAATCTGAATCAAACCCTCAGTTTTTAAAAGTTCTTGTTTATGTGACTCTATAATGATGGGGGATGCCCTTACTGAGGAACATACTTCCATTAATTATTGATTCGTTTTGAAGTGGTCATGGAAAAAATGGAAATATATTTCAATTTATGAAAATCCATCTTTTCTTTAAAAATGTAAAATATCAGTGGAATCCTACAGCTTAAGTTCAAATTAAAATCCTTGAAAAGTTATTCATAATCATTAATATAAAATGTTACATAAACCTGAGGTCACAGTACTGAACATAGTTCTTGAATTCAGGACTCTTAGCCTTGGAAGAGACCTCAGCTTAAATGTCACAAATTAGTGCTTTATAGGCTGAACATGACCTGCTAATTATGTGTGTATGTATGTGTATTCTGAATGCTTCCGTGAGGCATGTGAAGGCTATCAGTTGGGTGGAGGATTGGAGAAGTATCCCTTTCTAGTGTGCCACATGCTCTGTCCTTCCATGAGTACATTTCTCCCTGGCTTCTTCTCACACTCCTGCCAGAGTCTTTGAAGACACCTGAGTTTGTAACCCAGCTAGTTCGACTTACCTTCCAATTAAGCATATCAGCCAGGTGATGCGCCAGTCTCTGCTTGAACACTCTCAGGCATGGGGAACAGAGAGCTTACTCAAACTTCAGACAGGCTTCCTTGTTAAAAAGTTCGTTGAAATTGAGAAGCAACTTGATTCCCAGTACCTTGCACCTGATGGTTGAGCCACACAGAACAAGCCTTGATGCTTCTTCTACATGACACAACTTCAGATAATTGATGGGATCTATCATGTGTCCCCATTTCATACCAGGACTTTTCTTCTCAAGGTTAAATACCTTCAATTTCTTTAATGTTCCTCATTTGGCATTCACCATCTTGATAATACTCCTTTGAACAAATGTAATACTATTTGTCAATGACCCTTATAAAATGTGTTTCTGAGAGGGAACACAATGATCTACATGTAGTCTGCCCAGCTCAGGGTAGAAAGGGGCTATTAACACCAGTGCTCTGGGCATTATGCTTCCATTAATGAAATGGAGGACTGCATGCATTAGCTAATTTTAAGCAGTTAGTAACAGGGATGAAAATGATGGTTAAAGCATGAAATGCAGCTTGACTGGGTTCAAAGAAAGTAATTGAGGTGCATTTTAACATCGAGGAAGATTCTCCTGTATTTCAAAGGACACAGGAATTATATAAGTAAAAGTATGTGTTTTAAAAAACCTGAGAAGAATGAATAAACCCTATAATGGATCTATCTGGGTTAAGAAGAATTGCTCCTTTTTTTCCTTCTTCTTCTACTTTCTGGTTATCACATATGTTTCATATTTTTTAAATTAAAAATATATTGTCAACCTATGCACATTACTACTCTATTCTGGTATTTGATGTTTTATGTCTTATATTTCTATATAGATGGCTTTTACTTACATAAAAAATAATGCTCAAATGCATATTTCCATTCATATAACTATATCCAAAGTCAGCTTTTGAAATTTGGCAAGGGAAATAAATATTACCTCATTTTTGTAAATAAAATAATTTCTTATATATATTTCTTGCTTCACTTCCTGCAAGTTCATTCTTTCTGTATTTCTACAGTTGGCTTCTATGATCACAGATGGAGGGCAAGGCCCATATTGATTTGCAGGCCATTTACACCAGGCAGAGAATATGCAAGTATTTTTACTTCAGTACTGTAGTCTAGAAACTGGTAAGTGTTTGCAGGACAACAGCAGGGTTTTCACAGTATCTCTTTCCATCTCCTTTCCTTTCCACTCACTCTCTCTCAGAGATGAATTTACTGTAAAAGCTAACAGATGACTTATATGAACAACTTCCAAATTTCTAGAAGTCCTAACTTTTTTTGTATTCATAATTTGATATTCTTTTGTTTAAAGAGAGCCTCAAAGTTATATGAACTATAGTCCCCACAACAACTGGACTTACCCTGCCTATCTGGCTCCCAGCATTTCTTTTGCACACCTGGCAGGTTTTTTATTTATCCTTGGATGGGCTTAATTTTGGTTGTGAGATTCTGCCTTGGTCTTTGATTCCAAGTCTTATCCCACCATGCATCTCAGTAGAGCACTTCCCTGCTTTCTCTCGGTGTCTATAGAGGTATCTCTCCTCACTTATTTTCTGCAGGTCTTCTTGTACCTGGAGTTGTTCCCATTATTCTCAGATTGACTACCGTCTGAGGCTCAGATGCTTGGGGATGGGTAATGCCTGCCAGCTAGTCCTCAGATGAGAATGCTTTACTCACTGTTCTTTGATTCTCAGAAGAGTAGCTTTGGTCACGGCCTCCCATGAGCGCTGTGCCTGACCCTTCTGCTACACTTCAGCATCACATCATATGATCTAAATTGTTTTCTCTAACTCAGGTTGGCTCTGGTGTGTATTTGAATGAGGCCCTGGCTCATTCTCCCTACCTACCTGGGTCACCACTAAAAAAATCTCAAAAGCCTTATAACAAAGGAATGACATATACGTATTTCTGCATATTGAGAATAAAACAGTTTCAGTGAAAAAGGGGAAAATGATGAAATCAACTGAACACGAAGCCATTGTTAATTTTTGTCAAAAATTTTTAGTGTTTGACTCTATATTTTTTTTCATCTAATTCCTAGCAACATTCCCAATGACTTCAGTAACTTCACTGGTTACTCTGCCAGTATTCTGGCTTCCTTAGCTTATAACATTAACTTCAGCGACATTTACTTTCTACTTTGCTTTAGAGACCCCTATACAGATACTATTGTTTTCTTGATCCTTGGTGGCAGGAATAAAGGATGCTACAGTCATCTCATATTGCCAATTGTGAATAATACAGTGCTTTAAATATATATTAGAAGAACAATAAGTGTTTGCTGATAAAAAGAATTATAATTTTTTAGAAAATGTAGCTATAAAATCAAGAATGATGAATGATGCTGAAGTGAGGTAGTATCCTGGAAATAATCATTGAAAGCTATGATCAGGAAGAAATTTCATCAAATTACCATTAAAGTTCAAATACTATTCTCTCTTTTGGTGTATTCTGAATATAAACAACATAAATAATGTTTAGAAATTATACTTTATGTCTAATTGGAAGGTATACCTGTTGGCATTGATATTATTTAATGTGCTTTAGAACTACACATCATTTAACATTCTATCAATACTTCATCCCTCATCTCTCCAAAAGGTGATAAGCTCCAACAAGCAATTCAGATCATTTCTAAAATTTTATTTTGACAATTATATAATTGAATTAGATAATGATATTTATATTGTTGTTAAATTTCAGCTGTGAAAGGGTTATCCAAAGCTGTTTCAATAGACCTGATTTATTATATATATAACACGACATATATTTAAAAGTTACAGGACCAAAGGGAGTTATCTAGGAGTTTGTGTGAGTATTTGAGGATGCAAAACGACTGAGAATGTCCATATTGTTTTTGAAAGATGCTAACAAGCTGGCATTATGTCCTGTTCTTTCCTTTGAGAGTCGTGAGTGCACACATCATCAGAGATCTCACTGCAGATTTTGTCCATAAAAATAACTCTGATGTAGCTTGAAGCACAACTTTTATGAGACGCTTTGATTTGTTTCCCAAAGGTCAAGTTCAATCCTGGTGGCTTGCTGTAGGAATGTTTTAATTTTTATTCAGTAATCCCTACTTCCTCTCACCGCCTTGCACATCCCATCACCCAGCAAATAAAACTCCAAGCAGTAAAGTTGGTTAGCTAGCTAGACATACTCTGTAAAACATGATAATTTATTCTCTCAGTGACCTTAATGATAGTTTTAGTGTAGTAAATTTTTTATTACAGTAAATTATTTATTGCAGGAGAAGCATTTGAGTCAACAAGGAATGCGGAAATAATAGTGAAGAAATTTATGTTGTTTTTCTGAAGTCTTATTTCTACATTCCCCCCCACCTTCGTGTTTCTAATAAAAACCTTCCATTATAAAAAGTAAATGCTCAAAATAACATGGAATAGCTTGGGTTTGTAAATAGGAGACACCATACACTCCCTACCAGAGAGGTTTTCTGAGAGGGGCCCCTCACATGCTTCACACTTGTTCTGGAACCAATTAACTCAGCTAGCTGACTGCCAGAGGGACCTCTATCCAGTTTGCATCCGAGTTCTAACATTTTCCAGACTATTTATACTCTTACAAGAAACACAAAGGCCTTCAGTATCCTATCAAGAATATGTCTAACTTGGGGACAGTGGGGCAGAGGATCAAGAAGATCAAATATTCCATTCTTCAACATCTTACTTAATCGTATGGAGGACAGATTGCGACAAGTAAACTGTCACTTGAAATTCAATGTCTACGTAAAGTAAATTATCCATTATTTAGAACTGTAGAAACAGGTATTGCTGACATCTACTGTACAATGAAAGCATATACTTTGTATAAGAACCTCTGAGTACTCTATGATCTTAAAGTCCTCTATGAATCTTAAAATGAAGATGATAGATGACATTGTAATCAAATGATTTTGTTCAGTTATTTATTTAGTAATTGATTACTCCCACTTAGTACAAGTAGTAAAGTACCACAAAGATTATATTCACCATAGTACAGGGCTGGCAGAGACCTCACCAAATAGAAGTTGATCGAAAATCATTTTGCCAGTAATTAAATACCTTTCCTTAAAGTGAGAAACTCTAAAATTTCAAGAATTCCTCATTAGTGTTGCATTCTGAGAGTCAAAAATCCACTTTTTCTGTTTTTACTTTTTATGAGTCATTTTGTATCAGTGAAAGGAAGTCACACCTTTTTCATAGTTTCCCAGGATTCATATACATTATCTGGTAAATGACAACTATTCAATTAATATTTATCAAACAAATAAGCTGATAAAAATAAATTTATTCAGTTTAGTGAGGTATATCTCTTTGTTTTTCAAAAAGAGTATGCAATTTACTGTTTCATTCCTTTTTTTGGCTTCCACATTCCATTCTTCTGCTTTCCTTTCTAGCAAATTGCTTTTCTCTTCTCTTAATCTCTTTTGTCTCTTCGTTTCAATAGGCTTAGGGGGTACAAATAAGTTTTGATGACATGGATGCATTGTATAGTGGTAAAGAAGTCTGAGTTTTAGTGTAGCCACTACCCCTACCTGACACATTGTACCCAATCAGTGATTTTTTTGTCCCTCCACCCCTTCCCACTCTTCCCCTGCTAAGTGTTCAATGTCCATTGTACCATTCTCTATGCCTTTGAAGATTTTTAGTTTAACTTCCACTTATAAGTGAGAACATAGGATGTTTTTTTTTCATGCCTGCATTAGTTCACTGAGGATGATGCTTTCCATTTCTATGTTGCTGAAAAGACACTGTTTCATTCTTTTTGATGCTGAATAGTATTCCATGGTATACCACATTTTCATTATCCACTGATAAGTTGATGGGCACTTAGCTTTATTCCACATCTTTGCAAAAATTGTGAACTGTGCTGTGATGAACATGTGAGTGCAAGTGTCTTTTCTGTAATAACAACTTCTCTTTTGGGGGGTAAATATTTAGTAATGGGATTGCTGGATCAAATGAACTACTTTTAGTTCTTTGAGAAATCTCCATACTAATTCCATAGAGGTTGTACTAATTTGCACTCCTACTAACAGTGTATATGTGTTCCCTTGTCACCACATTATGTCAGGTTCTATTGTATTTTCATTTTTAATCATAGCCATTCTGACTGATGTAAGATGGTATCTCACTGTGGTTTTAATTTGTGTTTCCCTGATGATTAGAGATACTGAATACTTTTTCATCTGTTTCTTGGCCATATGTAATCTTCTTTTGAGAGATATCCATTCATGTCATTTGTCCACTTTTTAATGGGATCATTTGTTTTTTTCTTTTTTCTTTTTTTTTGAGTTGGAATCTCACTCTGTCACCCAGGCTGGAGTGCGGCCACTGCAGCCTCGACCTGCTGGGCTCCGGAGATCCTTCCACCTCAGCCTTCCAAGTAGCTGGAACTACAGGCGCACACTACCACACCTGGCTGATTTTTTATTTATTGTAGAGATGAGGTCTCGCCAAGTTCCCAGGTGGGTCTCGAACCCGCAGGCTCAGGCAATCCACTCACCTCAGCCTCCCAAGGTGCAGGATTACAGGCTGAGCCACCGAGACTATCTTGTTTTTTTCTTGCTGATTAGTTTGAGTTCTTTGTAGATTCTGGATATTAGTCCTTCCTCAGATGTTTAGTTTGTGAATATCCTCTCCGATTGTGTAGGTTACCTATTTTCTCGGTTGATTATTTCTTTCAATGTGCAGAAACTTTTTGGTTTAATTAAGTCCCACTTGTTTATTTTTGTTTTTGTTGCATTTGCTTTTGGGTCTTTAACCACAAATTCTTTGCCTAGGCCAATATTCACAATAGTTTTTCTTAGGTTTTTATCTAGGGTTTTTATGGTTTCAGGTCTGCCTTTTAAGACTTCAACCCAACTTGAGTTAATTTTTGTATATGTGGAGAGACAGGGTTCAGGTTTCATTATCCTGCACATAGCCATCTAATTTCTCAGTGCTACTTGTTGAATAGGGTGTGCTTCCCCCAGTGTATGTTTCTGTCTGCTTTGTCAGAGATCAGTTGATTGTAGGTATTTGGGTTTATTTCTGGAGTCTCTGTTCTGTTCCATTGGTCCATGTGTCTGCTCTTGTACCAGTACCATGCTATTTTGGTTACTATAGGCTTGTAGTAAAATTTGAAGTCAGATAATGTGATTATTCCAGCTTTATTTTTTTGTTTTGTTTTGTTTTGGGGTTTTTTTTTTTGAGTTGGAGTCTCACTCTGTTGCTCAGGCTAGAGTGCATTGGCACACTCACGGCCACCCCAGCATCGACCTGCTGGTCTCCAGTGATCCTTCCACCTCAGTTTTCCAAGTAGCTATAACTAGAGGCACGCACTACCACACCTGGCTAATTTTTAAAAATTTATTTATTGTAGAGATGAGGTCTCGCCAAGTTGCCTGGGCTGGCCTCAAACCCTTGGGCCCAGGCAATCCACTTGCCTTCACCTCCCAAAGTGCTGGGATTACAGGCTGAGCCACCGAACCAGCTTTGTTCTTTTTGCTTAAGATTGCATTGACAATTCTGACTCTTTTTGATTCCATATTAATTTTAGGATTTTTTCTACTTCTGTGAAAAATGGCATTGGTAGTTTGATAGAGATTGCACTGAAGATTACACTGGATAATATGGTCATTTTTACAATTTTGATTCTTCTAATCTATGAGCATAGAGAGTTTTTCAATTTGTTTAGATCCTGTATGATTTCTTTCATCAGTGTTTTGTAGATCTTCTTGTAGAGATCTTTCATTTCCTTGGTTAAATATAGTCCAAGGTATTTTAACTTTTCAGCAGCTACTGTAAATGGAACTGAGTTATTGATTTGATTCTCATCTTGGTCACTATTGGTATATAGCAGTGCTACTGATTTGTGAGTGTTGAGGAGTCTTTAGGATTCTCTAGATATATGATCATGCCATTGGCACACAAAGATAGTTTGATTTCTTCTTTTCCAATTTAGGCACCATTTATATCTCTTGCCAGATTCCTCTGGCTAGGACTTCCAGTACTATGTTGATAGGAGTGGTGAATGTGGGCACCCCTGCTTTGTTCTAGTTCTGAGGGAAAATGTGTTCACTTTTCTCCATTCAGGATGATATTGTCTGGGATTTGTCATATATGGTTTTTATTTTATTTATTTTATTTATTTTTGAGTTGGAGTCTCACTCCATCGCCCAGATTGGAGTGCAGTAGCATGCTTCTGGCCACTGCAGCCTCAACCTGGTTGGCTCTGGTGATCCTTCTGCCTCAGCCCTCCAAGTTGCTGAAACTACAGGAGCACACTACCACACCAGGCTAATTTTTTATTTATTGTAGAGAGGAGGTCTTGCAAGTTGCCCAGGCAGGTCCCGAACTCGCAGGCTCAGGCAATCCACTTGCCTAGGCCTCCCAAAGTGCTGGGATTACAGGCTGACCCACCAAGCCTGGCTGGTTTTTATTTTTTGAGGGATGTTCTTTCTATGCTAATTTTCATGAAGATGCTAGGTTTTATCAAATGTTTTTTCTGCATCTATCGAAAGAATCATATAAGTTTTTTCCAGTTCTATTTATATGGTGGATTAAATTTATTAACATGCATATGCTTAACCAGCTTGTATCCCTGAGATAAAATCTACTTGATCGTGGTGGATTTTTTTTAATGTGCTGTTGATTTCCGTTTGTGAATATTTTATTGAGGATTTTTGCATCTATGTTCATTAGTTATATTGGTCTGTCACTTACTTTTCTTATCGTCTTTTCCTTGTTTTGGTGTAAGGGTTACACTGGCATCATAGAATGAGCTAGGAAGAATTCCCTTCTTCTCAATTTTATGGGATAACTTTAGTAAAATTAGTCAGTTCTTTGAAAGTTGGATATAATTTGCCTGTGAGTCCATCAGGCCTTAGACTTTTTTTTTTTATTGTGAGACTGTTAATTACTGCTTCAATCTCACTACTCATTTATTAGTCTGTTCGGGGTTTCTATTTCTTCTCAGTTCAAGGTTGTATGATTCCAAGAATTTATTTATTTATTCTAGATTGTATAGTTTGTTTGCATAAAGGTGTTCATAATAGTCTTGGAAGATCTTTTGTATTTCCATTGTATCAAAAGTAATGTCTCCATTTTCATTTTAGATTGAACTAATGTGAATTTTTTCTTTGTTTTTTAGTTAATCTAGCTAGGAATTGATCAATTTTGTTTATCTTTTCAAAAAACCAACTATTAATTGAATCTTTGTATTTTTGTTTGTTTCCATTTCATTTAGTTTGGCTCTGAATTTTGTTATTTTTTATTCTGCTAGCTGTGGGTTTCATTTGTTTGTGTTTCTCTAGTGCCTTGTGGTGTAATGCTAGGTTATCTCTACATGATCCTTCACTCTTTAATGTTTGCCTTCAGCACTATATACAGAGGATGCCAAGACAATGTATACAGATTTTAAGAAATAAAAACTGTATTAAAATTGTAATACTCATAGCAATAACAAAAGATAAATACAAATTATGTTTGACTTCTGCAATTAAAAGAGATGCTCAAAGTGTTTGCCATCAGCACCCAGACACTTCTGATTATGATGAACTACTACAGGAATTGTTGCTATGCAAAGCCTCCATTGTGCACATCACACATTGTACCATATCAAACTTATCACAAATGTGTGCAATTGTTAGGCATGTTAGAGGTTCTGTTGCATACTCACACTCCCATTGTCTTGTACTTCCACAATGTTCTTGAATTTCAAGTACCACTTCAAAATGGTCTTGCACTCTTTGAATGACAACCAAGCTTCTGTCATTTTCTTTGACTGTCCTGCCTGTCGCATGGTGATGCCAGCATTTACTAGATTAATACCATCTTTTGAGTAAACTTTATACTACACATTGCTGCCATAATTCACTTCAACTCCAAAAAATAATACACAGATAATATCTCTTAAAATGTGTATACACTGGCAGTTGGGGAAAACTGCTAGGGGAGGGAGGGGCATACCTCATCAACAAGGGTGCCTGCATGATCATTGTTTGTATACCTAACTCTGAATTGTACCCTACATCTTTATAATAAATAAATAAATTTTAAAAATTAAAAAACATGTGTATACATATTTTTGGCATCCCCTGCGGGTTTTGGGGAGTCCCTGGAAAGATGTGGTGGCGTCGGCGAAACTGGAAGGGAGAGATAATAAAAGAAAGAAAGAAAGAGACTGGACTCTGTCTAGTGCAGAAACCGATTCTGTAGGAGGGATAGATATTAAAAGAAAGAAAGATGGAGGGATAGATATAAAGAGAAAGAAAGAAAATGAACAACTGTTCAACAAATTGAGCAGAAGTCATTTAATGGGACCAACCATAAGCCTTTTATCCCAAATTTTCACAGGTTAAATCACAAGACTTTCACGTGAACACAAAGCCAGGTGGGTGAAGGGCATCCCTCACCCACCAGGCGTTTTCCCAAGCATGAGGAAGGACAATCCTAAAATTATCTCACTGTTCCTTATGCTTGGTTAATGTTCCTCAAAAGCAATAAAACAATTTTATCATAATAGTCAAATAATCAATAACTTCTAAAGCTTATGCATACACAACACCTAATAACTAACTTAAATCCTAATACCTTTCTATTTTGTGCTAATTTTACCTACACTATAGAAACTCTTAATTATAGCTCAAACCAGTTCCTAAAGAATGTGGCCCAGTCCAAAGTATACGCTGGGCCCTTAGGAATGTGACCCAGCCCAAAGTTCGTGCTGGGCCATTTCTGGTAACTCTAGATAATCATCAATACCATCTAAAGCTGAAAACAGCTCTCCATATATATATACTCATTCTACAAATATACTTTTAAGTCTTATAAAGAAGCTTGTACCGTATAGAAGGCTCCCAAATGTGACCTGAGTTTGAATTATATCTAATACCTAAGCAGAAACCACAGTTCATGGAAATAGGAACAATGAGTTTCTAGAGTGAGCCATACCTGTCACAGTCACAGAGCCTGCAACTTAGGTAGGCAGAAATCCTTATGGCTAAAATGAAAAAGGGAGGAGGGAATGGGGTCAACAGCTCCCGAATGCATCCTAGTAGTCACAGGGATCCCTACAGCCCACCTTGATCCCTAACGTTCAGGTCGTCCTCCGTGACCTGCTCCGAACATCTCCTCCTTTTTTATTTTATTGGCATGAAACCATGAAACACAGTGTTGAGCTGAGAAATACTTCTTTTCAGCACTCTGCAAAGTTCCTTCTAATGGGATGTGCTAAATACCAAAAAAGGGAAAAGGAAATGGGCCAACAGCTCCTGAACACATCCTAGTGGTCTCAGGGTCCACAGCCCACCTTGATCCCTAACATTCAGGTGGGCCTCCGTGGCCGGCTCCCAACAATCCCTGATATTTCTCTCCTGAGTACAGCTTTGGCTATGTCCCAGAGGTTTTTTTTTTTGTTTTTTGTTTTTTTTTTTGAGTTGAAGTCTCACTCTGTCACCCAGACTGGAATGCAGTGGCCGCTCCCAACCACTGCAGCCTCAACCTGCTGGGCTCAGCAATCCTTCCACCTCAGCCTTCCAAGTAGCTGGAACTACAGGCATGCGCTACCATGCCCGGCTAATTTTTTGATTTATTGTAGAGATGAGGTCTCGCCAAGTTGCCCAGGCGGGTCTCAAACCTGCGGGTTCAGGCAATCCACTCACCTCAGCCTCCCAAAATGCTGGGATTACAGGCTGAGCCACCAAGCCTGGCTGTCCCAGAGGTTTTAATTGAGTAGTTTTCATTCATTTCAAGGAACTTTTAAAATTCTATTTTGATTAAAGTATTGACCCAAGGATTATTCAGGAGCTGATTGTTTAACTTCCATGTTTTTTGTTTGGGTTTGCAAGTTCTTACTGGAATTAATTTCTAGTTTTATTCCACAGTGGTCTGAGAAAGTGCTTGATAAAATTTCCATTTTATTGAATGCATTTAGACTTGATTTGTGGTCTATTATGTAGTCTATCTTGAAGAATGCTACATGTAGTGATGAGAAAAATGTATGAGGGAGACCCTTCCCCAAAAACCAGAATTATCTTTTGGAGAGTGGGCCCTTTGTAGTACAGGCTTCCTCTACTAAGTGTTCTCTAGAAACCCATTGGCATTAGTGGACCAGCTAGCATTGTTGTAGAAGGCTGCACTTGGCTTCAGTATATCTATCTATCTATCTATCTATCTATCTATCTATCTATCTATCATCTATTTGGAGATTATTTCAAAGAACTTGTCCATTTCATGTGGGTAATTTATGAACACATATGCCCACACCGTGCTGAGTGGTTAGAAGTTTTAGATCAAAAGCAGCATGAATCCCATGCTCAACCATCCCTAGTCACTCAATCTTGCAGGAATGACTTTTCTTTTTCTTTTCTTTCTTCGTTTCTTTTTTTTTTTTTTTTTTTTTTGCTTCCCCAGATGAAAAAATTCCTCATAGAGAAATGTTTTGCTAATGTGGAAGAGGTGAAACAAAAAATGACAGAAGCACTAAAAGGTATCAAAATTGATGAGTTCAAAACTATTTTGAGCAGTGAAAAAAAAATCTTGTTAGGTATGTTGCATCATATGGAAAGTATTTCGAAGGTGACTAAAATTTTAAAATGTAAGAATAGACACATAATTTTTACAAGTAAATTATAGGTTTTTTTTGTCTTCCCTCATATATTCTCTAGTTTGGGGGTGGGATGTTCTGCAGATGTCTGTTATTTTCATTTGCTCTAAGGTCTGGTTTAATTCCAGTGTTTCTTTGTTGACTTTCTGCCTTGATAATATGTCTATTGCTGTCAGTGGAGTGTTGAAGTCTGTTAAATCTGATACAAGAATGGCTACTCCTGCTCATTTTTGGTTTCCAATTATGTTGAATATTTTTTTCCACCTTTTTACCATGAGTCCATAGGAGCTTTTTGTGTTTTAAGTGGTCTCTTGAAGGTAGTAGAAATTTGGATTTTTTTATACATTCTACCAATCTATATTTTTCAAGTGGACATAGATACCATTTGCATTCAAGGTTAATTATGATATATAAGGTACTATTACATTCATCATGCTGGTTATTACTTGGTTGCTTTATTTTGGTTTTCTTCTCTATTACATTGGTGTTCTATGAACCTTGTGAGCTTTATGAATGCCAGTGTTTTTCTATTGGTGTATTTTGACCTTTTGTTTCAGTATAAAACTCCTTTGAGTATCTCTCATAAAGATAGTCTAGTGATGACAAATTCCCTCAGTGTTTGCTTATCAGAGAAGGACATTATTTCTTTTCCTTTTATGAAACTTAGTTTTGTGGGATACAAAATAATTGGCTGACTTATTCTGTTTGAGGAGACTGAAGATATTTCCCCAATCTCTTTGATTTGTAGAGTTTCTGCTCAGTCTTTCTAGTCTGATAGGTTTGCCTTTGTCAGTTATTTGATACTTTTGTCTCATTGCTCTTAAAATTATTTCCTTCACGTTAACTTTACATAACCTGATGACTACATGCCTTAGAGATTACCTTTTTGCAACAAATCTTCTGGGAGTTCTTTGAGACTCTTGTATCTGGATTCACAAATCTCTGGCGAGGCCAGGGAAGTTTTCCTCAATTATTCCCTCAAATAATTGTTCCAAGCCTGCTGTTTCTCTTCTTCTTCATGTATGATTGTTAGGAACACCTATGATTCTTAGATTTGGGTGTTTTATATAATCCCACATTTCTTGGAGACTTTATTTAATTATCTTGATTCCTTGTTCTTTATTGTTGTCTGACTGGGCTAATTTGAAGCCTTGTCTTCAAGTTCTGCTATCCTTTCTTCTCTTTGTTCTAGCCTACTGTTAAAACTTTCCACTGCATTTTGTACTTTCCTGAATGATTGTGTCATTTCCAGGATTTCAGATTAATTTTATTTAACATGTCCAGATCTTTGTAGAATTTTTTCATTCATTTCCTGAATAGCTTTTTTTTTTTTTAATTTCTTTTTTAACTTTCCCCAAATCTCATCAAGCCATTCTATAATCACCCTTTTGAATTTTTTCTCTGGAATTTCAGATTTCATTTTGGTTGAGATTCATTGCTGAGGAGTTAATGTGGATTTTTGAAGGACTATATATTTTTTCATATTGTCAGAATTAGTTTTTTGGTTCCTTCTCATTTGGGTAGAATATTTCTTCTTACTTGGGGCAAGCAGGGGACTGATGTTGACACTGTAGGGTTCCTTTGGTTATATATAACTTTTGCGTGGTGAATTTCTCAATTACCAGCTGTGTTGGTGCTGTGCTGGATACCTCCACAGGCTTAAGCCATCCTGAGTTGGCAGTGGGGCTTAGATAATGGTATTAACTGAGATCTGTAATCAGACATCTCCCAAAGCTGAAGTATTGTTATATCAGATGTAATGGGCTATGCCAATTGACCTTTGGCCAGAAGGTGTCATTTATGGGAGACAGTCAGCTGTGATGATTGCTGCTGTGGGCATGCTGCTTAGCGTGTGTTGCCTCATGGAAAGCTGACCTAGGTGATGGGTGGTACTGTGGAAATTATCCAAGATCTCTCTCTGTCTTGAGCCTTCAATATGTGTACAGGGGGCAAGAGCTCAAGTTTCCCACCTGTGTGCATGATTGGCTACCCAAGTGGGAATTGGGAAGGAGTCCCCAGTCACTATTGTAATGTTGCTGTGTTGTACAGTTGCTACACAAAAGAGTTTATATGAGGAGTGAAAGGTTGCTATGGCAATAAGTCCCACCCAGATCCCTTGCCTTAGCTGCAGAAAGTCTGCATTTAGAATGTCAAAGTGCAGCAGTCCTCAAGTATTCTCAGGGTAGCCTGCCCCAACCATAACAGTCAGCCACAGCAGAATTTGTCCTTGGAGTCCATTTTCTCTAAGGCTGGCTAGAAAGCAACTTGCAGGAAGGGTTGAGTTCCTAGGTAATTGTGACTGGAGCCATTCAGTGCTTTTTTCCTGTACCACTCCACGTGAATTTTGGCAGAGCTTGGCTGTGGGTAAGGCAGTTTCCTGTGAGAGACTGGAGTCCCACAAGTCTCAGGGGACCTTTCAAGTCTGTGACAAGAGTACAGAATCCCTACATTTCCCTCATTCACTTCCCCTACTATATGCCAAGGCTGTGTATAGCTTATGCTATGATTCAGGCATGTTTGAATAGTTCCAACCCAGGCCTATACACTTTTCTCTCCTTTGCACTCTTTGGATAGTATCACTTCTTTGGTGAGTCATGGGGCACGCTGCTGGTCCCATTCTCTGAGTGTTGAGGAACTCCATTTTGGTTTACTCCATGAGAGAAATGCACTCTAGCTGTGTCTTTTTGGCTGTCTTAATACTATCTCTCCTGCAATTTACCATCTCTTGTAGCTCTCATATATCTGATAAAATCTTTTTGTTGCTTTCACAAATAAAAGCCAATTTGGTTGGCATAAATATCTGGATTCACAAACATGTTTCTTTAAGCATTAAAATTTGGTCCAGTCTCTTTTAGTGGTTTTCTGCTCCTGTTCTATCTGATTGTTTCATTTTATTTATTACTAAGGATCAAATATTTTTCTGAAAAGATTTTTTTTCTGTTTTTTTTTTTTTTGTAAGTACAGGCACACCTTGTTTTATGGTGCTTTACTTTAGTGCGTTTTGCTTTACTGTGGTTTTTTTTCATTCTTTTTTTTAACAAATTGAAGGTTTGTATCAACTCTGCATTGAATAAGTCTGTCAGTGCCTTTTTTTCAAGGGAGTGTGTTCATTTTGGGTTTCAATGTCACATTATAGTAATTCTTGCAATATTTCAAACTTCTTCACTATTATAGTGTCATAGTCACCTGTGGTCAGTAATCTTTCCTGTTACTATTTTACTTGTATAGGGATGCCAAGGACCACACTCGTTTAAGACAGTAAACTAAACCAATAAATGTTATGTATGTTATCACTGCTTCAACAACCAATAATTTATCTATTTCCCTCCTTCTCAAGTCCCTCATTCCCTGTAATATGACAATATCAAAATTATTAAATATTAAAATTCTGTCAAATAATAACCCTAAAATGGCCCCTAAAGTAAAAGAAAGAGTCACCTGTCTGTCACTGTAAATCAAAAGATAAAAAATGAGTAAACTTAGTGAGGAAGGCATATCAAAAGCCAAGATGGGCCAAAAGCTAGGCTTCTTGTGCCCAACAGCCAGGTTGTGAATGCAAAGGAAAAGTTATCAAAGGAAATTAAAAGTACTTACTCCAGTGAGCACAAGAATGATAAGAAAGTGAAATAGCCTTTTTACTAATACAAACCAAGCCTGAGTAGTCTGGATAAATCAAACCAGCTACAACATTCCCTTAAGTCAAAGCCTAATCCAGAGCAAGACTCTTATGTTACTCAGTTCCATGAAAGCTGAGAGAAGTGAAGAAGCTGCAAAAGAAAAGTTAGAAGCTAGCAGAGCTAGATTCATGAAATTTAAGTAAAGAAGTCATCTTTATAACATGAAAGTGAAAGGTGAAGCAGCAGTGCTGGTGTAGAAGCTGCAGCAAGTTATTCAGAAGAACTGGCTAAAATAATTGATGAGGGTGGCTATGCTAAAAAAATAGATTTTTCACCATAGACAAAATAGCCTTTTATCAGGAGAAGATTCCATCTTGGACTTTCATAACTAGAGAAAAGTTGGTGCCTGGTTTGAAAAGTTCAAATGACAAGATTGGTCTTGTGAGAAACAAATATAGCTGGTGACTTTAAGTTGAAGCCAATGATCATCTTAAAATCTTAGGGCCCATAAAAATTATGCTAAATATACTCTTACTGTGATCTATAAATTGGACAAAGTCTGGATGAGAGCACATCTTCTTACAGTGTGGTTTACTGAATATTTTAAGCCAACAGTTGAGATGTATTGCTCAGAAGGAAAAAAAAAAGAGAATCTTCATTACCCAAGAGCTCTGTTGGAGATGTACAAGGATACATTGTTAATAATCTTGTTGATAATATTGTTTTTATGCCTGCTAACACAAAATTCATTTTGCACCCATAGCTCAAAAAGTCATTTCAACTTCCATGTTTTCTTTTTTAAAGAAGCACATTTTACTATAAGACTATAACTGCAATATAAAGCGAGCCTCCGATGGATCTGGGCAAAGTTAAAAACTTTATGGAAAGGATTCATCATTCTAGATGCCATTAAGAACATTTGTGATTCATGGAAGGAGTTCTAAATATCAATATTAATAGGAATTTTGAAGAAGTTGATTCCAACCAACACGGATGACCTGGTGAGGTTCAGGACTTTAGTGGAGAAAGTGACTATAGATGTGATGGAAATAGGAAGAGAACTAGAATCAAAATTGGATCCTTGTGATTTGACGAAATTGCTGCAATCTCATGACAAAACTTTCTTCTTATAAATGAGAAGAAATAGTGATTTCTTGAGATAGAATCTACTCAAGGTGAAGATATTGAGAAAATTGTTTAAATGAAACAAATAATTTAGAATATTACCTAAACTCAGTTGATAAAACAGTGGCAGATTTTGAAAGGATTGACTTCAATTTTGAAAGAAGTTCTTCTGTGGATAAAATGCAGTCAAACATCATGTCATGCTACAGAGAAAATTTTTATCAAAAGAAGTGCCACTTGATGTGGCCAACTTCATTGTTGTCTTATTTAAAGAGATTACTACAGCCACTCCAATCTTTAGCAACTACCACTCTGATGAGTCAACAGCCATGAACGTGGAGGCAAGACCTTCCACCAGCAAAAAGATTGCAACTTGCAGATGACTCAGATAATCATTAGCATTTTTAAAGAGTAAAAGGTTTTTAATTAAGTTCTGTACATTGTTTTTGTAGTCATAATGCTATTACACACTTAATTGACTACAGTACAATGTAAACATAACTTTTACAGGCACTAGGAAACAAAAAAAAGGTATGATTGACTTTATTGCAATATTTGTTTTATTGGGTTATCTGAAACCAAACTTGCAATACCTCCAAGTTATGCTTGAAGTTTCTAAATACTTTCATTTTCAACTTTTAAGACATTTCTTTTTTCTTTATCTATAATATCATATTGTTTTCATTCACTTTTATCACCTTGATTAAGTGGTTCTATATACTTCTCATGTTTTCCATTAGAGGAGTTCTATGGATCTTATTTAGCCCAGTCATTTTTTGTGTAGCAACCGTAGCCTTTAAAACCACATGATGTTTGTATAGAAATTAAAGTCAGTTTTCCTATTATTATTCCAGTTAGGGTGAAGAAAAGTGTTAAATATCATTAATCACTAGAGGAATACAATTTGAAATGATAATGAAATGTGCCTACATGCCTCTAAGAATGCCTAAAATGAAAAACAGATCCTACCAAGTATTGCTAAGGATGTGGATGAAATGAATTTCTTATACACTCCTGGTGGGAATGCGGAATGGTACAACTACTTGGTAAAACAGTTTAGAATTTTCTTTAAAAGCTCATCATGTATTTGCTATACAACCTAGCTCTTTTACTACTAAGTATTTGCCCACGAAAAGTAGCATATATCCATTCCAAGATTTGTATATGAATGTTCATAGTGACTTTATTGTAATAGCCAAAAACTGGAAACCATCCAAATGTCCATTAGCAAGCATATGGATAAACAAACTCTGACATATCCATTCAGTTGAATACTACTCAGCAATAAAGTAGAGGAACTATTGAAACATGCAACAGTGTGAATGAATCTTGAAATAATTGTGTCACATTAAGAAACTAGACAAAACAGGATAAACAATGTATGATTTATATAAAATTTTAGAAAATGCAAGCCAATGTATCATGACAGAAACGAGGTCATTGACTGCAAGTTGTCAAGACATATGGGCAGAGGTAAGAGGAAAGGATAACAAACAGGCATGAGGTGGAGGTAAATAATATGTATATTGTCTTGATTGTGGTGATGATTTTTTATGAGTGTACCAATACGTCCAAGCTTATCAAATTGTTACTTTAAATAGTCACCATTTATTTCAGTCCACTATATCTCAATTAAGCTGTTAAAATGTATATCTAATTTTAAAATCTTCATAAAAATTTGAAAAGTATTATTTTTGTACAGCTTTTATTGGTGAAGCTTTATGATGGTCTGTAACACGGGGAATAAAATATTTTTTCCTTTAAAAATACTGCTGAGATATTAGTCAGCATATTCAACAGGGTGAACAAGAAAAAGAAAAGTAATTTACTGAAGAAAAAGGAAAGAAACAAAAAATTATGATTCTAATTTCAGCAATTCCTGGAAAGCAGCTCCAGAGAAACTTGGCTAAGAGTTGGGGAAAGACATATAAATTCTTCAGGGCAGCCATGCCAGGAAAAAGTTATAAATGACTGAAGGATTATGGCATTTGTGATGAGAAAGGAAATTAGTCTAACTGGTTGCTTATATTTTTAAGCTTTTTCAATTTAAAATGCCAACCTTAAAAGGCAAAAGAAATAAGAAGTGAGATTTTGTCTTTAATTTTTTTCTGAGTATCAAGTTCTGAATATTTGCTAAAATAGTTAAATTTTGAAAATGGTCCTTTTAAAAGAAAAACTTGAATTTTGTAAAAATTGAAATAGACTTAAACAATGTTTTCTTGAAATTTGCTTTGAGAAAATTGAGTTCTTAGTTATAATCATTTATAACTGAGTCTCATAAAACCATTTTTTCCATATTATAAACTGCCTAAAATATTGGAAAAAGTACTGTATTAGAGTTGATTCTCCTGTGATGTGGGAAAAAAATACATCATCTCTGGGCCTGTAACCAAATCATATAACTTCTTTGGGTCCCAAATTCATCCTCTGTAATGTGTAAAAAATAGTTTAATTAATCTCTCTTAACTCCATTTCAGCTCTATAATTTATTATTCCATAAACTCAGATTAAGTGATTAAGACTATTTCTTAATTTTCTAAAGTTAGAACAGAAGAAGAATAGTGCATAGGTGATTCAAATTAAAAAAAGAAAATAAGTGATGCTAGACTAGCAAAAAATTGATTTATAAGCAATATAACTGTGATAATTGTTAGTAGTATTGTCTTTATCAACTATTTTCTAAAATTTATCTGTGCTTTTAAAGAACGCTGCCTAGAAATTATAGTGAGTGCTATTCCAAGGTCAAATGTGCCTCATTATGTGCAAATAACTAATTTCTCTTAATAATAGATTTCTGTAGTATTCAACTGTTGTTTTATTTTGAATTTACAGTTATAAGCCTTTTGTTCCTGACAAATTTACCCTATAGATGACACATATATTTATGTGAGACTACTTGAGTTAGTACAGCTCAAATAGAATGCTGGAAGTAAAGTAATTAAAAAGAAATATAGAAACATAGACTATGGATAGTTTATGGAAAAATATTTGGGAAATCATAAGACATATAATTCCAGTGATAAACTCTTGACTTTTTTGTATTACAGTCATTTTTCTTATAAAATGGCAAACTACAAAATTACAATAATGCTGAAAAAAACCCAATAAACTAAACAATCAGAACATTGATTTGATATGTATCAAGAGCATTAACAAAGGTTTCCCTTTGACGAATAAACCCATTCTTGGGATCTTTTCTTCTAAAGTTAGATGTAGTTAAAGGCTATGATATGCTCCTATTGCTCAAAAAGCAAAACTTTTGAGTCTTTTTCCATGTGACTCTACCAACTTCTGCTCTCTCTCTCTGTCTCTTTTTAAAGCATATATTTTCTTTATTTTTTATTTTTATTTTGAAGATGTGGGGCACAAGTCAAGGTCAGGCACATAAGTGGTTATCATACAGGTAAAGTTTGGGCCTCCCTTTGGTCCCCACTTCACCTGGTTTGAGATTGGATACCTTTATCGATGTTTTATGTCCCCCTCCCTCCCTGGCAGTAAAAAAAAAAAATGTGGTACATATACATGATGGACTGTTATGCAGCCATAAAGAAGGACAAAAGTATGAACTTTGCAGCAACTTGGATGGATTTAGAGTCTATAATACTCAGTGATCTATACAGAAAGAACTGAGTACCACAGGTTCTCACTCATATGCCCTCTCAATTTTGTCATGCATTGACTCAGTTTTATTGAAGACTTTGCCTTCTGACACATTCTTCATCCCAACATTTCACTGTCTACGTAACTTATACATTCAATATTTTTTATTCATAGATCCTTGATTTCCCTCTCATAACCAAGTTTAACAATAGCCATTAAAGCAACTGACTTAACCAGGTAAATGATACCATTGCAAACTGAAAGATTTCAACTTAAATCAGTCTATTTCATAACCTCGACTTTGAACTCTTATACCCATTCTCTATGGTACCAGTTCCAAAGCCATGTCACTTTTCTGAAACCCTTCATCTCATTTGCCCTTACTCTCATCAGTTCACCTCATCTTAAATAAAGATGCAATCAACTTCTACTCTTATCTTCCTCTTTATGTTTTATATAATAGGAATAGGTGTCACCTTTCTATCCATGTCTTTGCTTAATTCCCTGCTATTTCCATAATTACAAATTGTGGTGTAATAAATTATGTTGAAATGGATGTCTTTAAAAAATTCTCATTTCTTAAGGTTATTTGCAGTTGCTTGAGCTCAGCTGAATGATTCTGTCATGCAGTTATGGCTAACTAATGGTCAGTGCTGAAATCACTTGAATATCTGAAAGGGCTGGTTGTCAAAGATAGCTTCTTCATCATACACATGTCTGGTGCCTCAGATGAAATGGTTCGGTTGGTAATTTTTCTCTCTCAATGTACCCTCTCTGGCCAGTTTCTTTCTTTTTTTAAATTTTTATTTCAAAGATATGGGGTACAATTAAAGGTTAGGTGTACAAATGGTCATTGTACAGGTAAAGTCTGGGCCTCACTTTGGTCCCTATGTCACCTAGTTTGAGATCAAATAACCTTACTGATGAAGTGTACCCTCCCTCCCCTGGCAGTTTCCCACCACTGCCAATCCCTTTCTTGTAGTATTATGATAATTGTTGAGGTCCGCTTTGAGTGAGAACATGTGGTACTCCCTTCTTAGTTTCTGTGATACATCACTGAATATTATAGGTTCTAAATCCATCCAAGTTGCTGCAGGTTTCATAATTTTGTCCTTCTATTATGACTGAGTAATATTCCATGGTGTATATGTACCACATTTTTTTTTATTCATTCCAGTTTTGATGGGCAGCATGGTTGGTTCCATGTTTTTGCTATTGTGAATAATGCTGCAATAAACATTCATGTGCAGGTATCATTTTCATAGAGTGGAGTTCCTCTGGGTATAAGGGGATGGTTGGATTGTATGGAAAAATCAATTGTTAGATCTTTTAGGAATCGCCACACTGTTTTCCACAGAGGTTGTGCTAGTTTACACTCCCACCAACAGTGTAGAAATGTTCCCTTTTCCCAGAATCCTCTCCAGCATCTGTTGTTTTTTGAATTATTGATGATGGCCATTCTGACTGGAGTTATGTGGTATCTCAATGTGGTTTTAATTGGCATTTCTTTGATGATGAGCGAGGCTGAGCATGTTTTCATGTATCTGTTGGATGCTGGTATGTCTTCTTTTGAGAAGAATCTATTCAAATCTTTTGCACACTTTTTAAAAAATATAGAGATTTGGAGTACAATTCAGGGTTAGGTATACAAACATTGATTATGCAGGCACCCTTGTTGATAAGGTGTGTCCCTCCCTCCCCTAGTAGTTTCCCTCAGCTGCCAATCCCACTCCCCTTCCCTGACAGTTTCCCACTACTGCCAATCTGTTTCTTACAGTCGTATAATTGTTCAGGGTCTACTTATGAATGAGAACATATGGTACTCTGTTCTTTGTTTCTGTGATAGATCACTGAGTATGATCAACTCTAAATCTATCCAAGTTGCTGTGAAGTACATATGTTTGTCCTTCTTTATGGTTGAATAATATTCCATTGTGTATATGTACCACAATTTTTTTATCCAGCCCAGCTTCCACGGGCCACATGGTTGATTCCATATTTTTGCTATTGTGAATAGAGCTGCAACAAACAAACGTGTGCAGGTATCTTTTTGGTAGAATGATTTGAGTTCCTCTGGGTGTATTCCCAAAAGGGGAATTGCTGGGACATATGGAAGGTCAACTTTTAGTTCCTTCAGAAATTACCATACTGTTTTCCATAGAGGTTGCACTAGTTTGCATTCCCACCAGCAGTGTAGAAGCATTCCTTTTTCTCCACATCCTCACCAACATCTGTTGTTTGTTAGCTTTATTAATGATGGCCATTATTCTGGGGTTAGGTGGTATCTCAGTGTGGTTTTGATTTGCATTTCTCTGATGATGAGTGAGGCTCGTGTGTCTGTTGGCTGTCCATATATGTTCTTTTGAGAATTGTCTACTCCTGTCTTTTGCCAACTTTGTAATGGGGCTGTTTGTTTTTTTCCTTTCCACACGTTTGTGTTCCTTGTAGATCCTAAATGTTAGGCCTTTGTCAGATATGCAGTGGGCAAATATTTTTTCCCATTTTGTGGGCTGTCTCCTTGCTCTCTTGATGATATCTTTTGCTTTGCAGAAGCTTGTGAGTTTGATGAGGTCCCAATTATCTATCTTATTTCTTAAGATAGGCATTTAGGGTTCTGAATAGGAATTGGTTGCCATTTCCAATTATCATAAGGGTGTCTCCTGTGTTTTCTAAGATTCTTATAGTTTGAGGGTTTTTTACGATTAGGTCTTTGATCCATTTAGAGTTAATTTTGTGTATGGTGATAGGTAAGGGTCCTGTTTCAATCTTCTGCGTGTGATCAGCCAGTTTTCCCAGTGCCAATTACTGAATTGGTTCTCCTCTCCCCAGTGGTTGTTGTTGGAGGCTTTATCAAAGATGAGTTGGTTGAGAAATTGAGACTTTGCTTCCAGAATCTCTATCCTGTCTATATGCCTGTTCTTGTACCAATACCAGGCTGTTTTGATTACTGCAGCCTTATAGTAAAGTTTGAAGTCTGGAAGTGTGATACCTCCTGCTTTGATTCTTTTGCTAAGATTTCCTTTTGCTATTCATGGTCGTTTATGTTTCCAAATGAATTTCTGTATTGTCATTTCCAGGTCTGTGAAGAATGATGTTGGTAACTTAATGGGTATTGCATTGAATCTGTAGATTGCTTTTGGTAGGATGGACATTTTAACAATGTTGATTCTTCCTATCTATGAGCATGGAATATTTTTCCATTTGCTTGTGTCTTCTTGGATTTCTTTGAGCAGTGTTTTCTAGTTCTCACTGTAAAATTCTTTAATTTCTTTGGTTAGGAAAATACCGAGGTATTTCATTTTTGTGTGTGGCTATTGTGAATGGGATTGTGCTTTTAATTTGGGTCTCTGCCTGTTTATTTTTGGAGTATAGAAATGCAAATGTCTTTTGCACATTTTGTACCCCAAAACGTTGCCAAATTTCTTTATCAGTGCAAGCAGGTTTTGGATAGATTCTCCTGAATTTTCAAGATGTAGTATCATATCATCAGCAAAGAGGGATAACTTGACTTCCTCTTTTCCTGTTTGGATACCCCCAATTTCCTCTCTTGTCTAATTTTCCATGCTAAGACTTCCAACATAATGTTGAAGAAGAGGGGTAAGAGTGGGCAGCCCTGTCTTGTTTCAGTTTTCAGGGGAAATATTTCCAGTTTCTGTCCATTTAGCAATATGTTAGCTGTGGGTTTATCGTAAATGGCACTTACTATTTTGAGGTATGTTCCTTCTATACCTAGGTGTTTGAGGATTTTTATCAAGAAGGGATGCTGGATTTTATCAAAAGCTTTTTCTGCATCTAATGATATAATCATGTGGTTCTTGTTTTTACATCTGTTGATGTATTTAGTTACATTTATGGTCTTGTGAATGTTGAACCAGCCCTACATCCTGGGGATAAAGTCTACTTGACCATGGTAGATGATTTTTGAGATGTGTTTTTGAATCCAATTTGGTAGAATCTTGTTGAGGATTTTTATATCTATGTTCAAAAGGGATATTGATGTGTAGTTCTCTTTTTTTGTTGGATCTTTACCCAGTTTGGGTATCAGTGTGATAGTAACTTTGGAAAATGATTTGGGGAGAATTCCATCTTTCTCAATTGCGTGGAATATTTTCAATAGGATTGGTATCAGCTCCTCATGGTATGTTTTGTATAATTTTGCTGGAAAGTCATCTGGTCCAGGATTTTTTCTTGTAGGCAGTTTTCATTTGAGAGAGTCAATTTCTTGGATTGTTATTGGTGTATTTAGTGTCTCCGTTTCTCTTGTTTCAACCTTTGGAGGTTGTGATGTCAGAAAGTCCTCCATTTCAGTTAGCTTATCAAATTTGTGTCCATAAGTGTATACATAGTAATATCTGATAATCTTTTGTTTTTCTTTAGAGTCAGCTGTGATTTGACTTTTTGTATTTCTGATTGTGTTTATTTGGACTTTTTCTATCTTTTTTGGCCATTCTGGCTAAGGGTTCATCAATTTTGTTAATTCTTTCAAAGAACCAGCTTCTTGTTTTTTTGATGTTTTCAATGATAATTTTGTCTTCTATGTTCTGTATTTGGGCTCTTATTTTGGTGATTTATTTCTTCTACTAAAGTTGGGTTTTTGGTGGTCTTCTCTATCCAGCTCCGTTGGGTGATTTGTTAGGCTTTCTACTTGTGATCTTTCCATTTCCTTGGTGTGTGCTCATAGAGATATAAATTCCTCTCTTATAACTGATTTCATGATATCCCAGAGGTTTTGGTAAGATGTTCAATGTTTCATTTGTTTCCAGGAATGTTTTAATTTCTGCTTTGATTTCTGTGTTGACCCAGTAGTTGTTCAGCATCATGCTGTTTAGTGTCCATGTCTTTGTGGGCTTTGGGGAAATTTTGTTGGTTCTTATACAATTTTTTGTTTGTTTTCTTGTTTTTCTTTTGGCCCTTGGGTTGATATATGTGTGTGTTTTCAAGTTTCTTGTTGCACTGTATTCTCTATTAATTCTGTGCTCTGCTGTTCTCTTGGGAAGTGTGTGGTCATTCTCTTTTTTTCTTTCTTCTGTGCTTAATACTTTTTTAAGTGTCTCTAATAGAACTGGTCTGGAAGCTGCATAGTCTCTTAGGGACTGGATGTCTGGGAAGGATTTTAATTCTCCATCACTGATGAAGCTGAGCTTGGCTGGATAGGAGTTTCTTGGTTGAAATTGTTTTCCTTTGAGGATTTTATATATAGGGCTCCAGTCCCTTCTTGCTTGTAGTGTTTCTCCTGATAGGTCTGCTGCTATTCTGACTGGTTTTCCCTGGTAGGTAGTCTGACCTTTCTCTCCTGTTGCCTTTAGGATTTTTTCTTTTGTGCCTACTTTGTGTAGGGAAATTACTATGTGTCTATGGGTTGGTCATCTCATTTGATGTCTTGTGGGAGTTCTCTGTATCTCTTGTGCTTGGCTGGTCACATCTATAGTGAGATGGGGAAAGTTTTCTTGGATTATATCCTGGAATACTTGCTCCAAGTTGTTCTCCATTTCCCTTTCTTCTTCTGGGATACCAATCAGGCATAGGTTCAACTTCTTGATAAAATTGCACATTGCTTATAGGTTTTGTTCTTTCTTTCTGAGTCTTCTTTCTATGTTTTTTACAGATTGGGTTAATTCCATGTTCTGGTCTTCAAGTTCTGAGATTCTTTCTTCAACTAGATTGATTTTGTTTTCCATGCTAGTCATCTTATTTATTTCCTGGATGAAATTTTTTTATTGCCAAAATTTCTGTAACAAGTATTTTCAGTGTTGCTTCTTGTCTTTCTTGAGTCTTATTCACTCTTTCCATCCATTCCCTAATCCCTGTTGTATTCTGGCAACAGTTTTTGGTGACTTCCATTGTTTGGGCACCGAGGTCTGATTTTTCAGGAGTTTTGTCATTGGTACACTTGAAATTGCCTGAGGTCTTCCTTTGGTTTTCCCTCATTTGTGAAAGGTTTTTTGTTTTTCTCTTTAGTTCTGTTATTCAGTGTCAGTGGGAGAGGCTTTCCCTTCTGATGTTTGCTCAGTCCTCTGCTCTTCCCTTATCTGGGGTCAGGATTTATTCTATTTTAAAATAGGATGGTGGGTGGGAAGTTTTGTTGGCTCTTGTAGTTTTTGAAGTTTGAATAAAGTAGGGGATGGGGCAGCTGGATTCAGAAACTGCTCGCAAATTACAATTATTGTTGTATGTATTCCCTGAAACCCACTCCCCACCAGCACCCTATATGATGATGTAAAGCAGAAAGCAATGCATAACACAAGTGAACACACACATACACACACACACAGACATACATACATAGACACCCCAAATCAAACTGGAATAACAACAAAGTGAAGCAAAACAAACAACAATAAAAAAAAGAAAACTAAATGCACATACATGCCTAGCACAAAGTGAATAGAGAAGAGAAACAGAATAACCAAAAAAAAAATTCAGTTTGAACCCTCCCACATATATTGACACATACCTTAAACTACAAAAAATGAAATTAAAGAAACCCAGAAGAATAAAGATCAAAAACAAACCAACAATAACAACAACAAAATTGAAAGATGAACACTCAGTCATTCACATACAAACATAAGCAGAAAATGACAAATAAAAGAAGAACAAAACAGAAAAAAAAGAAAATAATTTTGGTGATGCAGATCATTTTAAAAATAGATGAACAAACAAACGATCAAAATTTTTTTAAAAAATTAAAAAAAAAAAACCCACCCTCTTGTGGCAGGCTCTGTAGTTGTTTCTCTAATCAGGTCTCTCCTGCAGAGCCACCTCTTTCACTCTCTCCTCCATGTCTGGAGCAGGGAAGGGGGAGTGGTAGTGGAGGTGGGTAGGGCTGCAGTCCTCCCCTCCCACTCTTGTATGGTCAAGAGACCTCCTCAGTGGGGAGGTGCGGGATTGGCTCTTCCCCAGGTATGTACTTACAGGGAGTGCCCCAGCCAGGCCTATCCTTGAATGGAGTTCTCCTATTGTGACCGATGTTCAGGCTCCGCCTGCGTTTGCCCCTCTCGGTCATGGTCCGGCTCTGTGGGTCCGACGATCAGAGGATTACTGGGGAGGAGGGGAGTTGGGTCATCCCTGGACTCACCAGTGATCTCTTTGGAGTCCTTCTTTATCCTTTTCTGACCACACCCTTTGTCCCACGGCTGGATCAGGGTAGGGGTGGGGTGCCTGGAACTCAGCACCTGTCAGGTCCCTCCAAGGTTTGTGCTTTGAGGATATTCCCTCTGGGTCACCATCAATCCCTGAGTAGTTGATCCTCCAGTCATAGAGATCAGGTCTGTTGCTCTGTGATGAACAAGTCTGAGTACTTTCCTGTCCTGCCTTCAAGATGGTGGTGGGGTACCTCTCTTGTCCTCTTCCATGGGACTTTGCATCTGGACTCCCTCCACAGCCCCTGTCACCAGTGCCCTGCCAGGTGCTGAAGTGGTGAGGCAAAGCCTGGAGTGGGCAGTCTCTCCTGCTGCAAAGGTGAGGGAGAGCCTGGGGCGCGATAGTCTCTCCCTGCCACTTCTTCACAGGAACACTTTTGTTCATTTAAAAAAAAAAATCCCTCAACTCTGTGGCCTGGGAAGAGCCAGAGACAAAGCAGAGAAGCTGCAGCACCAGCTAGTGTACCAGGGGGCTGGCCACTTGCTCACAAACCCCTACTTAGACAGTCTCTTCCAACGTTTTCTTTTTTTGTTGATTTAAAAAAAGAAAAAGAAAGAAAATGGCGCTCGGCTTCTGCATCCTGGGAATCACTAGGGTCCAGCCCAGTAGCTGTTACACCAGCTGCTGCATCAGGAGAGTCCTGACCACTAGCTCCCTAGCCCTCACTCAGTCAGCCACTCACATGCCCACTCACTCATGAGCACATACACAAAATTTTCCATACACTCACTCACTCACTCACTCACTCACATTGGGACTTTCATAGTCTGACTGGCTTGGCCATCATCTTCCCAACCTCTTCTCTTCTTTTGCCCACTTTTTAACAGTGCTGTTTGTTTTTATCTGTTTTGTACGTTTGAATTCCATCTGACCAGTTTCCTCACAGCATGTTGTTACTAGGTAGTTCATCTTTGATGGTGGCTGTATTCCTCTAGAGCAAGCATTCTATGTGAAAAGATTATTATGACCTATGTTCATAAAAAGCTTTAGAGTCATGCAGACTTAGCTCTAGCTCATTCTGTTGTCACATTCAAGAATTAACAAACTATGGAAGCTGTAAACAGGAGTGTGATTCTTTGGACAACCATCTTAGGAAATTACCTACCACCTACCTTTATAAATCCTGAGAACTCTAGAAATGCATGCATTTACTGTATATTCCTTCTTATGGCTTCCATTTACCTACCCCAAGGTTATCCTCTCAAATTTACTTTCATTTTTGGATGAAGGTATTTCTTTCCTCTTTAACCTTAATAATTTTTAAAGTGACTTCAATATCTTTGGGGATGACTCAATCCAGAACAATTCTCTGACATTAATTCTAATGATCTTTACCTCTATATTTATTCAGTATCTGCACATTCAGGAACATCTTGAAATATATTAAAACTGAGCAGCTCTACACTACATAAAAAAAAATTAAGCTTCAATTTATTATGGTCTGTTTAATGACATCAGCATATCTTCCCAACCCTATAACACTAATATACCTACTCTATGGACTTAGGAGAGAACTTCAGTAATTCACGTCCTAGACTACTCCATCTTCTCTTAATCTGTCTATTTCTTTATGGGCTAACTTTCTTATCTTTCTAACTTAGACTCCCAAGTTTGCCACTTTGATCACCCTGTCACTATCACTCTGTCTCTTTTACCCTTAGCTTTTCCATCAAACCCCTTTGAAAAAGTCATAATTTTGGATGACATAACAGTTATGCTTCTTTACTCTTTCACAAATGAGAATTACTGAAAAAAAAATTATGCAACACCTCTTCCCTGTCATCTTTGAAATACTTTCTTGACATCACATTCTTTTGTAGTTATATTTAAGTTCAAAACTTCTTGTGAAAATCTAGTTTCTTTAAAGAAGAATATACATTTTTGGCAAATTCATTCCTTGTTATTTTTCTAGATTGACAATAACTATAAAATAGACCCTTTTAAAATCTTACTTGTCACTATTGGCCATTCTTTCCTTTAAGCAAGAAACACCTCCATAACTTCTGTGATTTTCCTTCTTTTTTGGGATTTCATCCTATATCTCTAGAATTTATTAGTTTCCTTTTGGGCTCATGTTTTTCTTTCCATTCCTTAAATATTCATGTTCTCCAAGTCTGCTCTATCAGCTTTCTGTTCTTTTTACTATTCACACTTATGAGGTTACTTCACCCACATTCATGGTTTCAATTACCACTTATGTGTTATATATTTAGCCTTAAATTCTGCCCTGATCTCAATACACAATTAATAAATCCAGCTCATTCTTGGAATTCTAACTTATATGTCTTACAAGAATTTTGAGCTCTACGTATTCTAAAAACATTCTAGTGATTTTCTCCCAAAATCCATTTCTTAACTGCATTCTCTTCCTAGGTGAATGACATAAAGATTCCTCATTTGTTAAAACCAGAAACATAGGAGTCATCCTTGATTTCTATATTCAATCATTCCCAGTGTCCTGCTAATACATATTCTTTTTCCTCTATCACATTCATTTCTGCTGATATTAGTCAACTGCAGTGCTATTAAATGGCAATAATTGAAGGCATAATTCTTAGTTTTCAGAAGCATTTGAAAGTAAATAGTATCTAATGAAATGCTATTATAATACTTCAGAAAAGAGACAGAGCTCACCTATGATTTTTATTTCCTTGACAGCGTTTCTAACTAGGATGTCCTAGAGTCAGAAAAGTATGATCTTTGGAGCAAAGATACGACCTGTGAATATTCATCACTAAGAATTTTTTTCCTCAGTTGTAGTTGCAGATGATGCTTATTTTTTATGGTTATGTGAAGACTAGATCAAATGTGGAGATGCATAGGTACCAAATATTTTTTATCATTTTTAAATTTTTGTTATTAATACATGCCTGATTATTTCTACATGTCATTCTTGAACTGTTCACTCTGAGTGCTGTTTGAAAGGAAGAGAGCTTCAAAAACATAATTGACTATGCACATACATGGAGGTACCATGTTAATGCCATATACATTCTTACTAGTGAGGTGCCACCCAAGACTGGAAACATGAACATATTTTTTTCAATTCCGTGAAGCAACTTCGAAAAAAATTAGCGGTGACTACTTCATAGTTGAGAAAAAAAGAACTCAGTTTATTGAAACCAACATATATTTCATCAGATGACAGAAGCCTGCTCTTGAAATTATAACAGGGCGCATTGGTGAGAGGATTGGTAATGACAGCTACACAAGGAAAGAATGACATTAATAAAGAAATAATTGAAGGGATTTGTTGCTTGTCATCCATAAAAAAGCATTACTTCTAACATAGTTAAAAATGCAATCAATCAACACAAGCCAGGACATTCTCCTGGGAGAGATAGGGAAACTACAGTGAGCAATGTGCTAACTGACCTAGAGAAAAGTGAACCATTTCTTGAGCTTTGAAATAAAGTTCACAGAAGCTTTTTATATCACCACTTTTGGTGAAATTTGCATTCCTGGAAGGCCACATTCATAGATGACAAGTATAGTTGGTCTTTGTAAGAGTTGTAAAGCCTCTTAGTGCAGTTTCTTATGTCTCACCACAAAAGTCTGAGAATTAAAGAAAAGAAAATATTACTGGTTTACTCCATAGATGGTCACATAAGTCAAACTTTTAACAGAACATAAAATAAAAATTATTTTCATAATCATAGAAAATTCATTAACTGTTTTATGCAACAACAGTGTGAAGGTCATGAGCATATCCTAATGTAACTTAAATTAAAATGTTCATGAAGAAAGTAGTTCGCCAAGTCACCAGAATTTGGGGGAAAATATATAACATCATCTTGTTTTCAATAATTCATAGTTTAGTAGCAAAATTATAAAGATCTGTTTCATATTTATAGTTTGGCAATTTATTTTAACAAGATTAAAACAATCACACCAATTAATGTGTTAAATTGCATAATTGCTGAAAATACCCTAACTTTATGCCATCTATTATACCATTCTTCTCATAAATCTGATGATATATAAGTAGTAAACATATCTTCAGGAAAAAGGGAATGCTCTAGAGAGTAAAAGGACAATCAACTTACTTAGTCATCTTACTGTACAAGACGAAAAGTAAACTATGCTTTATGTTAGGGAAACTATAATTTTAGGAAATGTTCACTTAGGCAATTGCAATTAATATTAAGATTCCAGAAGTTCAAACACTTCTGGTAATGTTTAAATTATAGGGTTATAATTAACCACTTTGAACTAAAGCTATTCCTTTTGACTATGTAACAAAGAGGAAGTTTATGGCAGGTTTATCACCTTATGTAAAGCTTTTAAATGATCAAAAATTGGTCAGAGAAAAGAGAATTTTTAGTGCTTGTTCAGAATTTTTAAGACAGTACTTTTATGTGATTCACTACTTGTCCCGGGAGGGGACCTGTAGAGTCTAACCTGATTGGCATATGCTTTATGGGACTCCATTGCCCTCCAAGTCACATCTAAAAAGAGCCCTATGCAGACTAAGTTTACTGAAGGAAGTAAGACTTTCATAGGGCCATAGGGTACTCTCTTCAGACTTTAAGTTAAACTTATGCCTGGATATCTTTTGCACTTTAGTTTTTGTGCTTTGCAGTATTATTTATAGAGTGACAGTATCTAGACATTGTTACTTGTTTTCAGAATTATTGATTCTTTTTTCTCATAGTAGTGATATTGTAGATTACAAAATTACTATATAACTAATTTTAGATATGATTTCTTTATATTTAATTAATAAGTGAGCTGAGTTGCCTAATAATAGGCAATGCTGTTTTTTCACCAAGAATTAGAACAAATATACTCTCCTTTAAAGAAGCTATCTCAAAATCAACTTCCAATTCATTCTTTGACTTAGTTATATTTTGGGATATGAAAGAGAAGCTCTTTGGAATTTCCTTTATAATTTCCAGATAAATAATCTGATATTTATCAGAATTCATAAGCTTTTAGAAAAGTCTTTCATGAATTGTTTGCATATACTTCCTGTATTTCTTGCCAAATAACAGTTCTATAGTTTCTTTTTGTACTCTATGTTTACTTAAATATGAATCCATATTCACTTTTACACAGTTGGAAGCCTAGCTTTTAAAGTAATTGCATCTGAAAAAAACTATTTGCGAGGTGGTAAATGGTTCCTAGATTTCAGAACTGAGGAGAGAATTTAGTCTGAGGATTAAGCCTCTTTTTTATGGGAGGGACCAGTTTTGTTAGCAGTTTCAACCAACCAGATATAAAACAAGTATCTAACTCATGGTACCTGGGAAACTCAGAACCAAGAAGTAATTCAAATACTGCTAAACAAGCAGAAATTGGAAACATTTCCCCTGAAAACCAGAAAGTACAAGTATGTCCACTCTCATCCCTCCTGTTCAACATAGTACTGGAAGTCCTAGCTAGAGGAATAAGATAAGAGAAGGAATTTGGGGGTATCCAAATAGGAAAAGAAAAAGTTGTTATCCCTCTTTGCAGACAACATGATTCTATACCTCGAAAACCCAAGAGAATCTGTTAAAACCTCCTTGCACTGATAAAGGACTTTGACAAAGTCTCAGGGTATAAAATAAATGTGCAAAAGACAGTCGCATTCCTATACACCAACAATAAACAAACAGAAATACAAATAAAAAGCAAAATCTCATTCACAATAGCCACACACAAAAATGATATACCTTGGCATCTTCCTAGACTAGAGAAGTTAAAGACCTTTACAATGTAAACTGCAAAATACTACTGCTCAAAGAAATCAAAGATGACACAAACAAATGTAAAACTATTCCATGCTCATGGATTGGAAGAATCAACATGTTAAGATGTCTATCCTACTCAAGACAATCTACAGATTTAATGCAATACCCATTAAATTACCAGCAACATTCTTCTCAGACCTGAAAATGACAACACAGAAATTCATATGGAAACATACACAACCACAAATAGCCAAAACAATCCTCAGCAAAACAAAACAAAACAAACCAAAAATAAAGCAGGAGGCATCACACTCCCCGACTTTAAGCTTTGTTATAAAGTTACAGTAATCAAAACAGACTGGCATTGCCACAAGAACAAGCAAATGGACCAATGGAACAGGATAGAGATTTGGGGAGCAAAACCTCAATTTCTCAACTGACTCATCTTCCACAAAGCCTCCACCACCAAACCCTGGGGAGAGGAGAACCTATTCGGTAAATGGTGCTGGGAAAATTGGCTGACCACATGCAGAAGATTAAAACAAGACCCATAACTATCACCATACACAAAAATCAACTCTAAATGGATTAAAGACCTAAATGTAAAACCTCAAACTATAAGAACCTTAGAAAATGCAGGAGACACCCTTATGGAAATTGGAACTGGAAACCAACTCCTGATCAAAACCCCAAATGCCCATGGCAGAAGAGATAAGATAGAGAAGTGGGACCTCATCAAAGCAAAGCCAAAGCAACCATCAAGAGAGCAAAGAAATGGACCATAGACAGGAAAAAATATTTACCAACTGTATATCCAACAAAGGCCTAACTTCTAGGATCTACTAGGAACTCAAACGCACTGAAAAGAAAAAGACAAGCAACCCTATTATGAAATGGGCAAAAGACATGAATAGACAGTTCTCAAAAGAAGACAAATGAGCTGCCAAGAGATACATGAAAAAATGCTCAGTCTTACCAATCATCAAAGAAATGAAAATGAAAACCACACTGAGATATCACCTAACGCCAGTCAGGATAACCATCATCAATAACACAAAAAACAACAGAGGCTGGAGAGGATGCGGGGAAAAGGGAACACTTCTACACTGTTGGTGGAAGTGTAAATTAGTGCAACCTCTGAGAAAAATAGCTTGGTGATTCCTAAAAGATCTAAAAATCAACCTTGCATGCAATCCCACAATCCCTCTACTGGGAATATACCCAAGGAACTCAAATCAGTCTATGAAAAAGATACCTGATATCTATGAAAAAGATAATAACATGCATGTTTATTGCAGCAGTACTCAGAATAGCAAAAATATGGAACCAACCATGCTGCCCATTGAAAGAGGACTGGATAAAAAAAAAAGTGGTACATACACATGTTGGAATATTATACAGCCATTAAGAAGGACAAAATTATGAACTTTGTAGCTATTTGAATGGACTTAGAGTCTATAATACTGAGTAATACTGAGTGATCTATCACAGAAACAAAGTACTGAGTACCACATGTTCTCACTCATAAGCACACCTTGAACAAATATAATACTATAAGAAAGAAATTGGCAGTAGTGGGAAACTGCCAGGGTAGGGATTGCACACCTCATCAACAAGGGTACCTGCATAATAAACATTTGTATACCTAACTCTGAATGGTACTCCACATGTTTAAAATAAAAAAAAAATAGACCAAAAAACCCCCCAAAACAAACAAAAAATACAGATGCCTCAGATTGAAATGTTAAATTGAGTGTATACTTATTAAGGGCATTTTTTTTTTTACCTGAATATGACTGTTGGTTAGACTCCCCCTGAAAATTAATATCTACCATTGACAGAAAGGCCATTCTGTCTCTCTCTCTTTTTTCTTCTTTCCTCCGCGTTTGTTCACTGCTGATCAGAAGATTGGAAAGGTATACAAATATAATCTTCTTAACATACAAAAAAGAGTGTGAAGAGGAACTGCTTGTGACTTTTATGTGAAGCTTTCCAAACTTTGGGAAACATACTCTTGACTATTATGATTGTTTTTTTCTGGACACCTCCATTGTTGGCTATCATTTGGGCAGGCGGGAGGCGGACTTGTCTTAGATGGAGGTGTTAGATTGAGGGGGACAGAGCTCCATAGCCTAGAAAAACTTCAGTTGGGAAGAGGTAAGACGACATCTGTAGTATATTGGCAGGTAAAAGATTAATAAACATTAGTTAAGGGACTAAGGAGAACAGGTGTTTCCCTGTGAAGGGACTAGTAGAAAGTTATCTTTTCTTTTTCTGCATTACGATACTCTTCCACTTGCCTATGGCTTCTTCTTGGTCTTAGCTGTATTTTGGGCATCTAAGGAAAGACTGTGTATATCCTGGAGAATAAACAACCCAGAAAGTAACAGTGTCACATGCATGAATTGCTAAATGAACCTGCAATGGAGTCTGCAGTATGTTTGTAACAAGAATATGATCTTAAACTACAGTTATCTGTGTAGAAAGGAAGCATGATTCCCTGTGTCTGGAGAAACTGGGAAGCAATTGGATGACATTAAAATTTGAGGAATGTGTGACCATCATCTTTATCACCATTGTCATCGATAATAATAATTCCTGTAATTTGTGGAGTGCAGTCTAATTTTGAAATTACTTTGCCCTAGAATCACTGAATTTGTTTTTTATCTGAGATTTTAGCTATAGAGTATAACTGGAAAAACTATTAGCCAGACTAATTATAAAATAAGACACATATACTAAAATTGGAATGATACAGAGAACATTAGGATGGCCCTTGCACAAGGATGGCATGTAAATTATGAAGCATTCCATATTTTTTGGAACAATAATAAAATGTATTTTAAAATGAAAAAAAAAAAAAAATTAAGACACCCCAGTGGTCAAAATCATACATGATAAAAATGTATAGTTAATGAGTTTGCACCCACTAACATTTTTTCTTTTAATTTATTTTCTCGTGTATACATACATTCAAATACATAAACATGCATACTGTGATATACAAATATATGTACATACAAAAATACACACAAAATACATTTATATATTTTCTCATCAAATCCTTCCAACACTATAAGATATAAATTCTAATAATTTTCACTGGACAAATATATGAACAGAGATATAAATAGATTAATTAACTTACTTTAAGATGTGGAGGGGGATTTGCATCCAGGCCATGAATTTCAGCGATGTCTTGCTTAGCTTCTGCCTCATAGGACAATGGCTTCTTGCACTCTCAAGGCAACTTCAAAAACAGTTACCATGAATTAAGAACTGGTTGAAAAATATTGAGATAATCTCTGATTTAAGTTGTATGGCAAGGGAAATCCTTTCCCACTTGTTTTATATTCATCATATTTATAGTCACTTGGTATTTAGATTTGTAAGTAGGGATACATTTAAATGCAATGTCATACACTTTGAAAGCACAATGTATTTTTGTTACCTGGCTTAAAATGCATCACAGAAGTCATTTTTCTCTCAAGAAATGTCTAGTACATTAGCTTAAAAGATGATATTGGTGAGTTGATAGTATGCATATTTTAAATAGAATGTTCAACTGTATTTAATGTGTATTTGTGAGAAACAGCTATATATTCATGATATTTATGAAGAGCTAAGCCAGCTTATCATTCACTTCCCAGACAGTGAGCTATTCCTTCTTTGCAAATCATCCGTCACCCAACAGAAAAAATAAAGAAGACTGTTTTTTATAAATGAAGGTTTCTAATATGTAAACACCATCTTATAAATGAAAATAGAATTTCCCTTTATTGGGTACAGACCTTATGCTGCAAGTGAGCTAGTAGACTGAAGAGGGGACAAAATATTGCAACGTGTTGTATTATTCTGCCCTGATTATATAATGGAAGCCCAAGTCATGATTGAAAAGGTTCTCAATATTCAGGGACATCATCTTATTCTTCAGGTGTTAACAGTAAATACGGTTATAAGTTTTGTATAGCTGTAGGATTGACTTTAAAAGGGTTTGGAAACGCACTAGAAGTTGACGCAGGCTTGATAATTAAGGAAACAATAGAAAAAACTATAGAAAATACGAAAAGGAGCAGGAAAAAGAGAAGTTGTGTATGATACATTACATGAGCAGACATTAAAATTAAATAAAACGTAGAGGCCCTGATTTAAATTTTTTCAGGAAATCAGAAATAACTGCTAGTTATATGACACAATTGATCATGAAAATGTAGATATTGAAAGCAACTTATCCATTAAGAACACAACAAACGATGTCTACAACTCAGGTGCATAGAAAGAAGGAACCCAAAAAGAAATGGAAAAAGACTAGACAACACTACTTCCAGCTCTACCTGCTACTGTAAGGTGGGAGGACCCATAGATTGTAAGAAGTATTTTGTTAAGTAATGAGTGTAAGGCCTCTAAGAAAGGATACTTAAGTCTTCCTTATGTTAATACTCAGCAATTATCAGATGAAAAGATAGAACTAGAACTAAATTGGTTGAAGAAGGCAGTCAACAGGAAAAAATCAGTTTTTAGATGTAGAACATTTCATAAGAGAAAGTGAAGGAACTTGAGGGGTGTTCTAGGTTCCAGTGTCTTAAAAAGGTAAAAGCAGTCTTTCTCAATGTGTGTATGAGAATCAACTGCAATGTTTAAGAATGCGGATTCTCTGTTCCTTTACTAGACATTGAGAAATGGAGTTTCCAGGGGATGATCCCTGGAACCCACATTCATTTAAAATAAAATCTTTCTAAGTGATTCTTATACCCATGAAGTAAGAATCATCTGATTAAAGAATTTGGGGATGGAAAGAATCCTTTTAGGATAGAATTCTGAGTGTGGTAGTAAATCTGTTGCAAGAGAGAAGTGGACGTTTCAAAGAAGAAAGAGAAGAGGATACTCTTTAATCTTAGATGTCTAAAAGAAATAGGGAATATTTTTCAGTAGTGGTAACTTAGGGCATCTTGAAAATAATTCACCACCACCTAATTACAGGACAATTCAGGCAAGAAGGCTCAGGAACTGCATGTAGAAGGTCATGGAGACTGGTGATGACTTCACATTAGGGGGTCATATGATATTAGGTGGCAACTACTACAGTGACTTCATTCCTTGACTTGTTTTTTGTTTTGTTTTTTTTACACTGTGAGTGGAATTTTGGTAAATCTCTTACATATACCGAGGATTACTAATTTCTGCTGAAGCAAGTGGGAGTGTGTTTTACATTTAGATACATTTTCTGATGCACTCTAGACATTGAATGTTCTGAAAGAAAATTCAAAAATTGGCTAGGCATAAGGAAGAGGGAAAGTAGAAGTGACAATTTCAGTTATTCTGGTGATTGTGGTACTTGGAAAGAATAAACAATGAGAAGTAAACAGAAGCGTGTGTGAATGGTACTGAATGAAATAAGATGAGTTCTTGGTAAGGGTTCCAACTTGTACTTGGTGAAAATCATGAAAAGTATGTTTGGAAGAACTATAAGATCTCCAGTAAAATTGACATACAAGATTGCAGATAGAGGACCAAAAAAAAAAGAGAGATAAAAAACATAGCAGGCATTGTTTTTCCATAATTTTTTGATGGCTATAATAGGAAATAATACTTCTGCCTTCAGGTATCTGTGTATTAAAAGCACCCAGGAGGGCCATTGCTTTACTAAACTCTGGTGTGGTTATTTGCTCTTTGAACTGTGGTCGCTGCCATGTTTTCTAAGCTTTGGTCCCCTCTGCTACCTTGGAGAGGTGAATTTCTTCTCGCTCTCATTATTTCTAATTTACTTTCTAAATAAACTATATTTTCCAATCTAAAAAAAAAAATACCCAGTATAAGTGATTACAATAGTAAAATGAAATCGTTTATACATGAATGTAAAATGTTATAATAGGCATAGCCAAGACTTCAGCTGAGTCTCATATAATATGACATTAAAAGGAACGATTTAATCAAAGATTCTAAATCTAATCAAAACAAAGAAGGAATAGTTTTGTAGCATGTGAATAAATGACTCCTGACAGAGATCACAAAACTGTCATGGAGCTAAGCTTTAAGTAGGGAATTCACCGAATGTAATAAATCTTGTAAACATGAGTCCCTCAAAGTGAAGCACCGTCTTTTAAAACAAAATTGTTAATTTTGGCTGATACAGTCATTGTTAAGATATGGTTGCATCTTCTTCTGGCATTTTTCTTACATTTTTTTACACTGTGAATTTAATGGTAGATATGAGTTTTAGACTGCATGTTTTATTAATATTGTATAACAAGCATTTTGCTGTCTCATTTGAATTTTTAACAAATGATATTTTAATGATTATATAATATCATGAATAACCCATAAATGTATTTAATCATACTGGTGTGCATTTATGTTCTTTTGAATTTATTTCTTCTATAAAGCTATGGTGAAGAGCCTTCCTTAAGATAGAATTCTGGAAAAGTAATTGTAGGGTCAAAGGATACAAACACTTTTTAGTTTCTAGAAATAATTTGCACATTATTTCCCAGAAATGTTCCAATCAGCAGTATCACCAGCAGTTTGTGTTCATCTCAATGTACCTTCTTATGCACTAAATCTAATACTGTTAATAATATTATTATTTTACTAATTTGAGAGCAAAATGGTAAATGACAAAAGTCTTAATGTAGAGTCATGGATTTGTGCTGAGGTTAAAATTTTAATGTTTCTTAACTATTTTATTTCTTTGTTTATATATATGTATGTATGCATGCATATGTAACATTAGTTTTTGTACTTACATAACCATTAAAACTCAGTTCTTTTTTCTATTTATCTGTACTCATTGCATAGCTAAGTATCAGTCGATAGTCTGTCACCCAGTTTGGTTTATAGTGTTCTTTGAAAATGCCAGCATTTTGGCAAGCAGATAGTACCTAGTCTTTGTGTTCTGTGTTGTTGTGTATTTCCTGATTTGTATCTAGTATGTTGACCATTTTATGATAGAAGTCATGAAAAGCTAGGTATTTGTGCACACATAGTTGCTTCACTTAATAGTAGGTTTTCAATATATTTTTGAGTTTTTCTGTGTAAGCCTCCAGGATAGGGTTTTCGTTATTTAGAGAAATTTTGCATTTTGAAAAATGGAGGAGGCTCTTTGTGATATTTGTAAGACTTTGCATCCTAGCACCTCTGCTCTTGAACTTCTCACATCATATTTGAGCACCCTGAAAACAAAGCCTGAATCCTTAGTAGGGAGAGATTTAAATAAAATATACTTGGAGACATCATCAGTAAGTACTGGATAGTTTTTTGAATGTTTATTGTTGTAATATTATCTTATTTTATTCAATCTGTATTAGACGTCAATAATTTTTCAAATTCACACTCTGATAAACAGATCTCTTCATTCTGTCTGAATTAACCAGCTGAATCTTTTGGACTTAGATTTGATACATTGGGATTTTTTTTTTTAAACAAAGTAAATTTTGGGAGATATGTATACCAGCAAGGCTCTGATCCATTATACATTCTATGAATAACCTGATTAAAAAATGACCTAAATGGAAGTGACAGTAAAAACCGATTTCTTTTTTATTTCAATGATGAAAAGAATTCCTTTTTTGCTTTTACCTTTTCTTTTTATAATAAGGAAGGCGATCTAAATTTTTTGAGAACAACTTTTATCTTTCATACTTTTTGATATCAATTGGTCACTTTTAAATTTTTTTCTGGGTGGTTTTTCATTTCCCATTGATTTCTTTACTCTTTCTTTCTTTCTTTCTTTCTTTTTTGTGAGCTCAGGATCTCTGTCATCCAGGTTAAAGTGCACTGGCACAATCATGGCTCACCATAGCCTCAAGCACCCGGGCCCAGGCAATCCTCCCACCTCAGCCTCCTGAGTTGCTGGGACTACACGTGTGTGCCACCACACCTGGCTAATTTAACATCTCACTATGTTGCCCAGAGCAGTCTTGAACTTTTGAACTCAAGCAATCCTCTCACCTTGGTCTCCCAAAATGCTGGGATTACAGTCAGGAGCCACCACACCCAGCTGATTTCTTTTTTGATTTAAGTGTTGTCAATGAATGTATCTCAGTTTCCAAGTAATTTTCTTGCCATATTTTTACTATTTATTTCCATATTTATTGGATTATGATTAGAAAATATAATCACACCTTTTTAAACATGGTAAAATTTTCTTTGTGACCAAGTTTATATTTATTTTTATAAATGTCCCACAATAGACACTATTTTTTATTATTTGTTCTAGATATGTGAGTGTGTATGTCTATTTAAATTTTTTTGAGTGTATTTTTATATTAAACTCTTCCATAGTCTTTTTATTTTTAGTTTACTAAAAAGTGTTTCGTTCTAAATGAAGCATATTAAAGACTCCAACTATGCTTTTATCTGGTCCCCTTGAAATTTCTTGAATATATGCATTTTCTAGTTAGTTCCTATTAGTATGCTCCATACAGGTTTATTAGTTATATTATCTTCAAAATGTTGCCTTTCATAAATCCAGTCTTTTTCTAAATATCATCTTTTGTTTCAAGCTCATGCATTACATATTTCTGAATGATCTGTTATCTATTTCAATTATCTGTACCTATTGTGAGGTTCATATCTAAACACTGTTGTAGCTCTTACTTATTCTCCTCTATTGTGTGTTCTCGGTTCTGCTTCATTTGTGTTAGGTTAAGAACTTAGGTATTTCCCTAACATCTGTTATGTGGGTCACAACATCTCAGACTTCTTGCACTTCTCAAATATCTGTTTATATCCTGACAGATGAATGGCATCTTGACTGGGTAGAGGATTGTTGAATTCAAGTTCATTTTTCTAACTTTCAGAGTAGCATAAGTGACATCCTAAGTGTCAATATGGTATTTGTTTCTTTGAAGTTAACTTCTTCTGTTTAAATACTTAGCTTTTTCTCTTAATTTCTCAACTTCACAGATTTTGCCACACTATGCCTATTATGTGTCTTTTATCATCAATCAGGACTGAAAAACCTGTAGACTCAGTCCGTTTTCAATGCTGAACTTTTATCCTTCTGTTGTTTATTTACTGACTTTCTATGTTACTTAATTTTTTTTCCTGAACTATAGTAGCCACAGTTTAGAATTCTAGAATCTATCCTTCATGTCTTTTAAATATTACAAGACGTTTTTATCCTTTTACGTCTTTGGATTTTTTTTTCCCATTTTTTTCTTTTTGGCTTTATTTCTGGGCTCAGTGTTGAGCATGCTTAGTGTACTAAATTATATAGTGAAGAAATTACGTTTTTTTTTCTTTCTTTTTTCTTTTTTTTTTGGTTGGAGTCTCACTCTTGTCACCCGGAGTGCAGTTGCACGCTCACGGCCACCACAGCCTCAGCCTGCTAAGCTTAGGCAATCCTTCTCCTTCAGTCTTCCAAGTAGCTGGAACTACAGACGCACACTGCCACTATACCCAGCTAGTTTTTGTGATTCATTGTAGAGATGAGGTCTCATCAAGTTGCCCAGGCTAGTCTCAAACCCCCGGAGTCAGGCAATCTTCTCACCTCGGCCTCCCAAAGTGCTGGGATTACAGCCTGAGCCATCACACACAGCCTCTTTTTTTGCAACAGAAACTCCTTAGTATTATTTTGTTTATCTTGCTGTGGTAGCAAAATTCTAAGATGGCCCCTAATTTTGGATATCAACTTGACTGGATTCAAGGATACCCAGGTAACTGATAAAGTATTAATTATTATCAGTACTTCCATAGGCACTTAGTTTTCCCTTTTCTACTGAAAGGAAATTCCAGCTGGTTATTAGAATGATTGGGCTGCCCCAGGTGTGTCTGTAAGTATGCTTCTGGAAAAGAATGACATTTAAGTTGGTGAACTGAGTAGGAAAGATCATCCCTCAATGTGAATGAGCACCATCCAATCAACTGGGGCCTGGATGGAACAAAAAGGCAAAGGAAGGGTGAACTGGCTCTCTCTTTTTGAACTGGAACATTCTTATTCTTTTGCCTTGAACATCAGATCTCCAGGTTCTCTGGCCTTTATATTCCAGGATGCCAATCACTGTGTCCCCTGGCCCCCAGGCTCCCAGGTCTTTAGTCTCAGATGGAGAATTACTTCATTGACTTCCTTTGTTCTGAGGCCTTTGGACTTGGATTGAGTCACCCTGCTTTCTCAACTTGCAGACTACCTGTAGTGGGACTTCTCATTCTCCATAACTAGGTGGGCTAATTCCCCTTCTCCTTTTTTTCCCTTCCTCTTTCTCTTTCTATCCTATTGGTTGTATCTGAAGAATCCTGACTAAAACATTCCCCAAGATTCTTTTCCCCTGGTGTTTATATCCAGGATAATCTCCTTTCCTTGATGTGGGTAGAATCTGTGAATACGATGGGATTGTTATTCCCTTGATCAGGTTATGTTCTATGAGAAGTGTGATGAGAAAGTGACTCCCAGGACTATGCTATATTATTCTTCTGTCAGCCTTGAGCTGTAAACCACCAAGTTATGAGAGGGCTATGTGGCTGGGATTTGATGTCATCTAAGAGCTGAGAGTGACTCCCAGCCAACAGTCACCAAAAAAATAAGGACCTCAGTCATACAATTGTGAGGAACTGAATTATGACAACAACCTGAATGAGCTGGGTAGAGGACCCTGAGCCTCAGATGAGATCATATCATTGGCTAACATTTTGATTTCAGCTTGGTGAGACATTCAAACCAGTTACTCAAGGGAACAGTAACTCTCAAAGAGGCGGATTACAACTCTAGTTTATATAGCATTTTCAACAAAGAACATTGAAGTTTTAGAGCAGTGACAGCACAAAGGGAAAAAACCTCGGATCTTCAGGGGAAGCAAAATTGTAGGAAGGCAAATACATGGGAAACAAATGGTAAATAGTCTAGTTATTAAAGTTTGTTATGTAGTTTCCACCAATGTTGTTTCCAGGCTTCAAAAGGTCTAAGTCTAGTGATTACATTTGTCCTTCCTAAAAGAGAGGGGCTGAGACAAACCTTTGTAAATTAATGTCCCATTTTAGGCAAATGGGGGAGAGTCAGAGCTTTTCTTGTTTCTGCTTCTTCTCAATTGCTTCTAGCGTAAAGTAACCCTGGAATAACATATTCTTCTACTTTCATTCTAAAATGTGGATCTTAATTTTTTTTGATAAAACACTGTTAAATTTTTTTGGTTTTTGTTTTTGTTTTTTAGCAACATGCTATATATATGTTTACATTTGTATACATTAACTTAGATTGCCCAAATTTCTCCACTTATTGAGTAGGTGACTTTGGTAATTTATCTAATCTTTTTAGTGCCCTGGTTTACATATTGATTCAATGAAGATAATGATAGGATCTACTTCACATGTTGTCATGAGGTTAGATGAGTTAGCATATGTAACCTACTTAGAACAAGAAGTTGCACATATACCATGTATGAGCTCAGTAAATGTTGTCATTTTTATAAAACATATAGTAAAAGATGTTACAAAAAGATGAATTATACATTTAATCATTAATTACGTTTTATCTGTTAATATAAAAATATTGTTCTCAATGACAGAATATTAAATTTTTGGAAGGGTGATATTTTTAATATATTGATATTATCACTGTTGTTCAATTCCCCACAAAGTGTTTGATAAAGAGCTAATATTTATTATTTTAAAAGTGTCTGGTTTTCTATTTTCTTAGTGTTTGCTTGTGTTCTCATTATTAGTGTTACTTCCATCCTTAGTGTGTTTGCAGGAATCTTCTAAGGCACTGGTCTGTTTTGTGAGGGCTAGTTTGGCTCCTACTAAATAATTTCATCTGTAGGCACAGGTAAATGACAATGTCTTGCATAATCCTAAAAGCAATGTGCCCTGAGGCTGCTGCCATTAACCCTTCATGTGGTAGATTTCTCATTCTAACTTCATCAGCTGAGGGTGGGCACACAGTTATCTGCACATATTAAATGTTAGTAACTTCTTATTTCTTGGATTACAGATAAAAGCATACGTGAATTCAACTCTAAAATTTTATTCTTACCTTCTATTGAGATACCCACCCTACTTTGAGACCACTTACCTAGAGGACTTTTTAGATTACTATCAAATATTTTATTAAGCACTTGTCTGTATATGTATATCTTGCAACATAGATGCAAAAAATGAAACTTATTAAAGTAGTTATTTGTGTTTGTTTGCAGTGAGATTTAACTTGAAATAGTTGGCTTTAGTTTCATATTTTAACAACATATTTAGTTTCCCTTTGGGGCTGTTAAAGGATTATTATAAGTAATTCTACTTTATTGAGCACTTACATGCAAAGCATATACTAGATGCCACCTCATTTAATTCTAATGGTAGTTTTGGCCACTATTTTATTAGTGGTTTTGAGAAGTTTGTGAAACAGATTCACTGTGTATTATGTTACCACTTCAGCCCACTACATCTTGGACTACAATTTCTACTACCTGCCTGAGACTGGTGAGACAGAACACTTACCCACATGATTTATATAAAGTTGGTTAAGTACTTATAGATAAGCAGCAAGGGACAGTATAGAAATTTGGAACTCAGAGCAAGCCAGTCCCCAAGTCTCAAGAAATCAGTCGAGTGGCATCTGCGCATACCTCACTTGTACAACAGATGGTAGATGCAAAAAAACTGCTCACACTGGATTTTATATACCAGGGGCACCATGGCTTGCTGGACTTAAAGGTTTGAAGGACATCTTGTTTCCAGGGGGAGCAGGAACAGAGTCCAGGTTGTTCTGGCCAGTTCCTCTTTCTATCAGGATGTAACATTCCCAGCATATTTTACAACTGTTACTGAAAACTACAAGGGAGGAGGAGGGAGAGCTAGGTGGGTTCAAGACCACCTTCAGAGTTGTCCTATATAGCTGTTTTTATTCATTTTAAAAATAAGAAAACTGGAATTCAAAGGTATAGAAAATGCTGAAACTCACAGATCAAGTAAGTAGCAGAGTCGAGATTAAAGTCATACCTTTTTGACCATAGATTCTTTTCTCTTAAGCACTACATTGTATCAGATGACTTCCATCATTTGAATAGCAAGTAGAAATGGCTAGGGTGATGTGATAATTAATCGTTCTACTTCTGCTTGGTACAGTGATTGTTTCACAGTAAATATTTGTAATATGAAGCCAGAAGGCAAAAAAAAAAAAAAAAAAAAAAAAGGAACGCAAGTGATTAAACATTGAAGTGGTGTTAGGTGCAAAGCTACGTGGGATATTGAGAGGGCATAAAAATTAGTAATTTTGATAATCAGATAATAGTTACATTAGTAAGAATCAGCTCCTAACTGAAATGCTTAAGATTGCTATGTTTCCCCTACTGGGAATATACCTGGAGGAACTCAAATCATTCTACAAAAATGACACTTGCACACGCATGTTTATTGCAGTTCTATTCACAATAGCAAAAACATGGAACCAACGGTACTGCCCATCGAAACTGGACTGGATAAAAAAAAAATGTGGTGCATATGCACAATGGAATATTACACAGCCATAAAGAAGGACAAATATATGGATTTTGCAGCACCTTGGATGGATTTAGAGTCTACCATATTCAGTGATCTCTCACAGAAACAAAGAACAGAGTACCACATGTTCTCACTCATAAGCAGACCCTGAACAATTACCATAATACTATAAGAAAAGGATTGGCAGTGGTGGGATACTGCTGGAGTGGGGGTGAGATGGGGGACCCAACATCAGTAAGGGTACCTGATCTCTAACTTGGCAAAGTGGGGAGAAAGGCAGGCCCAAATTTTATCTGTATCATGACCACTTGTATACCTAATCTTGAATTGTACCCCATGTCTTTAAAATAAAAAATAAATAAATAATTAAAATTTCCAGTTCAAAAGTTAAAAAAAAAATTTCTATGTCATTTATACTTGAGGCAATTTCTTCATGATAATTTGGCTTCTCAGTCCTTCCCAAACCTTCTCAAATCATTTATATGAATAGCACACAGAGACCACTACAATATCTTTTTTATTTCCAAAAGTTGTTATGTGTTTCAAAGAGCTATTACTTTCTTTTGGTAAAATTACTTATTAGATCATTTAGACAGCCTTAAGAAGTAGCTGATGGAAGGGATGGGCACAGAAATTTACATTTCACTTTAGAAATGGGGGCAGAGGGAAACCCAGATTCACTTAAGGAACATTTATTAATAATTATGGTGTGTCAGGCACCTCACCACGCAGAAATCTTTGGGCAGAGTCCCTACTCTAGAAGGCATGCAATCTTCAAGATTACAGGCAAAGGTATACTTCCAACTGCTAATGGAGGTATACCTTTGCCAGGAGGGTCAGAAAAAAAAGAAAACACTGTGAAGATGGGGTAAAAAAGCTTTCCAAGTGAGAAATAAAAGCGTGTGCAAATGGTGGAAAAAAACCAACAAAAACATCGAATTATCCAGAAGCTTAAAGAAGGCCAAATGTAGAGCAAGAGAGACAGAGTTAAGAAGTAATATTCAGCTGGACACAGTGGTTTATCTTTAATCCCGGCACTTTGGGAGGCCGAGGCAGGAGGATCACTTTAGACCAGGAGTTACAGACCAGCCTAGGGAGCATAGTGAGACCATATCTCTAAAAAAAAAAAAAAAAAAATTAGTTGGGCATGGTGGTGCACACCTATAGTCCCAGCTGAGGTGGAAGGATTGCCTGAGCCCAGGAGGTCAAGGCTATGGTGAGCCGTGATCCATGCTACTGGTACTGCTCTCCAGCCTAAGCAGCAGTGAGATTCTGACTCAAAAAAAAAATAAAAGTGATTCTGGAGTGGTGGTTGGAAAGGGATGGTTTACGGTCTTACAGGATCTGTTGGGAAATCTGAACTTTATCCCAAGGAAAATGAGAAAGTATTGAAGAGTTGAAGTTGGGGAATGGCATGATCAGATTTATATCTCTCTTGGGTTGGAAAATAGAGAATGGATCATGGGTGGGGGGTAAGAATGAAAGTGGAAGGTCCATTAGAAAACTCTTGCCAGGCAAGAAATAAGATCAACTTGGATTAGTATGAGGAAAGGGAGATGAACATAAATGGGTGGCTTCAGGAGACATTCAGGAGATAGAGATGATTGTTGGGATGTTGTAAGGCAGGAGAGGGAGGAATCAAAGCTGACTACCAATTTTTGGTTTAAGATTGCTGGGAGACAGGCAAGCTTAGGGGGAAAAGATAATAAAGTTAGTTTTAAATGTGCTGACTTAAACTGCCCCTGAAATATCTAAGAGGAAAGGTATCATGTTGAAAATATATGTGTGGAGCTCAATTTGGGATTTAGTAGCATGTAGATATAATTGAAGGCATGAGGATAAGCTGGAAAGATTGCATAGAGTTTTAAGATTTGAAGAGAGGAGTCGGGAAGATGGCAACCAGGCCAGTCAGTCTATGTGAGTCCCCCTGTGAGTGAGTGAGTATATGGAAAATTTTGTGTACGTGCTGGTGAGTGAGTGGGCATGTAAGTGAGTGACTAAGTGAAGGCTAGGGAGCTAGCAGCAGGGTTCTCCTGGTGCAGCAGCTGGTGCCACAGCAGCTGAACTTGGACCCTAGCGATTCCTGGAACACAGAAGCCAAGCACTATTTTCTTTTTCTTTTTTTAAAATCAACAAATGCTCTCTGGGAGGAAAATGCTGGAAGAGACTGTCTAAGTGGAGCTCATGAGAGGATGGCCAGGCCCCTGGTACAACAGCTAACTGGTGCTGCAGCTTCTCTACTTCATCCCTGGCTCTTCCCAGGTTGTAGAAGTTGAGCACCATTGTTTTTTTTAAAAAACAGACAGAAGTTGTTGTTTGAAAAAGCAGCAGGGAGAAACTATCACCCCAGGTTCTCCCTCACCATTGAAGCAGGAGAGAGACTGGGCTCTGGCAGGGGCAGCAGAGGGAGCACAGAGGGAAGTTCCCATGGAAGAGGACAAGAGAGGCACCCCACCACCATCTTGAAGGAACAACAGTAAAGTGCTCCAACTTGCTCACCACGGAACAACAGACCTGATCTCTGTGACTGGGAGATCAATTACTTGGGAATTGATCGTGGCCCAGAGGGAATGTCCTGAGACCACAAACTTCAGAGGGATCTGATGAGTGCTGAGTTCTAGGCGCCCCACCCCCTACCCTGATCCAGTCGTGCGACAAAGGGTGTGGCCAGAAAAGGATGAGGGAGGACTTCAAAGAGATTCAGCAATCCTCTGACCCACACAGAGACCCACACAGTTGGACCATGACTGAGAGGGACAAACCCAGGCAGAGCCTGGATATCAATTGCAATAGGAGAACACCATTCCAGGATTTTCCAAGATAGACCTGGCTGGGGCACACCCAGTGAGAATACATACCTGGGGAAGAGACAATCCTGAACCTTCCCATGGGAGATCTCCCTGACCATATGAGAGTGGAAGGGGAGGACTGCAGCCCCACCCACCTCCACTGTCCCTCCTTATTTCCTGCTTTGTTCTCTGAGGAGAGAGTGAAAGAGGTAGCTCTGTGGGAGACACCTGATTAGAGGAACGATTACAGAACCTGTAACAAGAGGGCAGGGGTTTTTTTTTGTTTTGTTTTTAATTTTCAATTAATTTTTAATTTTTAAAATTTTTTTGGCTGTTTGCTTGTTAGTTCATCTATTTTAAAAATATTTTTCCTTTGTGCATGAATGTGTATGTGAGGGTTGGATCTGACCCCCCAGTTTTTTTGTCTTTTCTTTTTCTGTTTCTTTCTTCTTTTATCTATACTTTTCTGTTTATGTGTGTATGTGAATGATTGAGTGTTCATATTTTGATTTTGCTGTTGGTGGTGGTTTTTGCACTTTTTATCTACAGGGTTTTTTTAATATTCATTTTTTTATAGTTTAAGGTATGTATCAATATATGTGTGAAGGTTTGACCTGAATCCCCTTTTTAATTTTTTTAAAAATTTTCCTCCAGTCTTTCTGTTTTTCTGCTCTATTCACTTTGTGCTAGGCATGTGTTTAGTTTTCTTGTTATTTTTTGTTGTTGCTGCTGTTTATTTTGTTTCCCTTTGTTGTTATTCCAGTTTGTTTTGGGTTGTGTGTATATGTATTCAATCTCTTGCATTGGTTTCTGCTTTGCATAGTCATATGGAGTGGTGGTGGGGAGTGGGTCTCAGGGAACACATACCATAATAAGTGAACATTTTAATTTGCAAGTAGTCTTTGATTCCTAGTGCCCCATCCCCTGCTTTATTTGAATTTCAAAAACTACAAGATATAGCAAAGCTTCCCATCCACCATTCTATTTCAAAATAGAACAAATAAAGAGCCCAGATTAGGCGATAATAGAGGACTGAGCAAACATCAGAAGGAAAAGCCTATCCCACTGACACTGAATTACAGAACTAAAGAGAAAAATAAGAAACCTTTCATAAATGAGGAAAAACCAAAGAAAGGCCTAGACAATTTCAAGTGTACCAAAGACAAAACTCCTGAAAAATCAGACCTTGGTGCCAAAACAATGGAAGTCACCAATGACTGTCCACAGAATATGACAGGGATTAGGGAATGGATGGAAAGAGTGAATAAGACTCAAGAAAAACAAGATACAACACTGAAAGAACTTGTAATTGAGATTTTTGGCAATAAAAAATTTAATCCAGGAAATAAATAGCAAGATGACAAGCATGGAAAGCAGAATAAATCTAACTGAAGACAGAATCTCAGAACTTGAAGACCAGAACATGGAATTAACCCAGTCTGTAAAAAACATAGGAAGAAGACTTAGAAAGAAAGAACAAAGTCTATAAAAGATGTGTTATTATATCAAGAGACTGAACCTATGCCTGATTGGTTTATCCCAGAAGAAGACAGGAAAATGGAGAACAACCTGGAGCATGTTTTCCAGGAGGCAATCCAAGAAAACTTCCCCATCTCACCAGAGATGTAACCAGCCAAGCACAAGAGATACAGAGAACCTCCACAAGACATCAAATGAGAAGACCAACCCCTAGACACATAGGAATTTGCCTACACAAAGTAGGCACAAATGAAAAAATTCTAAAGGCAGCAAGAGAGAAAGATCAGACTACCTACCAGGAAAAACAAATTAGAATAGCATCAGACTTATGAGCAGAAATACTACATGCAAAAAGGGACTGGAGTCCTATATTCAAAGTATTCAAAGATAAATAATTTCAACCAAGAATTTCCTATCCAGCCAAGTTCAGCTTCATCAGTGATGGAGAATTAAAATCCTTCTCAGATATCCAATCCCTAAGAGATTATGCAGCTTCCAGATCAGCTCTACAGGAGACACTTAAAAAGGTATTAAGCACAGAAGAAAGAAAAAAAAAGAATGACCACACCACACACTTCCCAAGAGAACAGCAGAGCACAGATCAACAGAGAATACACTGCAAAAAGAAACTTGAAAAACATACATATATTAACAACAAAGCCAAAAGAAAACAAGCAAACAAAGAAAAACCTTTATAAATACCTCATGATAGCAATAAACAATCACATTTCAATAATCAGCCTGAATGTGAATGGACTAAATACACCACTGAAAAGACACAGAATGTCAAACTGGATAAGAAACCATGACGCAATTATTTGTTGCATCCAGGAGACTCATCCCACCACAAGGGATACACACAGCCTCAAAGTTAGAGTGGAAAACAAGTTTCCAGGCAAATGGATCACAAAGGAAGGCAGGAGTTGCTATCTTAATATCACACAAGAAAACTTTTAACCTATCGAAAATTTAAAAAGATGGAAAAGGACACTACATAATGATAAAAGGTTCATTCCATCAACAAGAAATATCCATCCTAAACATATATGCACCCAACACAGGAGTATCAGCATTTATAAAGCAACTACTAAATAAACTAAAAAAAAAGATATTGACTCTAACACTATTATAGCAGGAGACTTGAAGACCCCACTGACAACCCTAAATAGATCATCAAGGCAAAAAAATCAACAAGAAAATCCAGAACCTAAACTTGACACTTGACCAAATGGACTTAATAGATACCTACAGATCATTCCACCCAACAATTACAGAATATGCATTCTACTCATCACCACATGGAACGTACTCCAAGATTGATCACATCTTTGTCATAAATCAAGCATAAACAATTTCCATAAGGTTGAAATCTTGCCATGCACATTCTCAGACCACAGTGGAATAAAAATAAATATCAGCACCAACAACATTTCCCCAAAGTCCACAAGGACATGGACACTAAACAGCGTGATGCTGAACAACTACTGGGTCAACACTGCAATCAAAGCAGAAATTAAAAGATTCCTGGAAACAAATGAAAATGAAGAAACATCTTATCAAAACCTCTGGGATGCCATGAAATCAGTTCTAAGAGTTATATCTCTTTGATACATCTCTGTGAGCACACATTTATATAACACAGTTATATCTCTGTGAGCACACATCAAAAAAATAAAAAGATCACAAGTGGAGAGCCTAACAAATAACCCAAGAAAACAGGAAAGAGAAGACCACCAAAACCCCAACTTTAGCAGAAGAATCCAAATCACCAAAATAAGAGCCTAAATATGGAACCTAGAAGACAAAAATATCATAGAAAACATCAACAAATCAAAAAACTGGTTCTTTGAAAGAATTAACAAGACTGATGGACCGCCAGGCCAAAATGACCAAGAAAAAGCCCAAATAAACACAATCAGAAATGCAAAGATCAAATCACAACTGACCCTGAAGAAATACAAAAGATTATCAGAGATTACTACGTACAGCTGTATGGAAACAAACTTGATAACCTAAATGAAATGGAGGACTTTTTGACATCACACAATCTCCCCAGGTTAAAACAAGAAGACATTGAGACACTAAATAGACCAATAACAACCCAGGAAATTGACTCTGTCATAAGAAAACTACCTACAAAAAACAGTCCTGGACCGGATGGCTTTTGAGCAGAATTCTACAAAACATACAAAAGGAGCTGATACCAATCCTATTGAAAATATTCCAGGCATTGAGAAAGATGGAATTCTCCCCAAATCATTTTATGAAGCTAACATCACACTGATACCCAAACTGAGTAAAGATCCAACAAAAAAAGAGAACTACAGGCCAATATCTCTTATGAACATAGATGCAAAAATCCTCAACAAGAGTCTAGCAAATCAGATCCAAAAACATATCTCAAAAATCATCCACCCTGACCGAGTAGGTTTCATCCTCAGGATGCAGGGCTGGTTCAACATTCGCAAGACCATGAATGTAATTAAATACATCAACAAATAAAAAAGCAAGAACCACATGATTATCTCATTAGATGCAGATAAACTTTTGATAAAATCCAGTATCCCTTCTTGATAAAAACCATCAAACACCTAGGTATAGGAGGAACATAACTCATAATAATAAGTACCATCTATGATAAACCCACAGCTAACAGATTGCTAAATGGACAGAAACTAGAAACATTTCTCCTAAAAACCAGAATAAGACAAGGCTGCCCACTCTCATCCTTCTTGTATAACATTGTGTTGGAAGTCCTAGCTCAAGCAATTAGACAAGAGAAGGAAATCAGGGATATCCAAATAGGAAAAGAGGAAGTCAAGCTATCCCTCTTTGCTGATGATATGATCCTATACCTTGAAAATTCAAGAGAATCTGTCAAAAACCTGCTTGCACTGATAAAGGACTTTGGCAAAGTCTCAGGGTAAAAAATAAACATGCAAAAGACAGTTGCATTCCTATACACCAAAAACAAGTAGGCAGAGACTCAAATTAAAAGAACAATCCCATTCAGCATAGCCACCAATAAAATGAAATACCTTGGCATCTTCCTAACTAGAGAAGTGAAAGATCTTTACAATGAGAATTACAAAACTCTGCTCAGAGAAATCCAAGAAGATGCAAATAAATGGAAAACTATTTCATGCTCACGGATAGGACAAATCAACATTGTTAAAATGTCCATCCTACCAAAGGCAATCAACAGATTCAATGCAATACCCATTAAGTTACCAACCTCATTCTTCTCAGACCTGAAAATGACAATACCGAAATTCATATGGAAACATAAATGACCACGAATAGCCAAAACAATTCTTAGCAAAAGAACAAAGCAGGAGGTATAACAATTCCAGACTTCAAACTTTACTATAAGACTACAGTAATCAAAACATCCTGGTACTGGTACAAGAACATGCACATAGACCAATGGAACAGGATACAGATTCCAGAAGCAAAGCCTCAATTCTTCAACCAACTCATCTTTGACAAAGCCTCCAACAACAACCACTAGAGAGAGGAGAACCTATTCAGTAAATGGTGCTGGGAAAACTGGCTGCCCACATTCAGAAGACTGAAAAAGGACCCCTACCTATCACCATACACAAAAATTAACCCTAAAAGGATCAAAGACCTAAACATAAAACCTTAAACTATAAGAATCTTAGAAAACACAAGAGACATCCTTATGGAAATTGAAACTGGCAACCAATTCCTATTCAGAACCCTAAAGGCCAATACCTTAAGAAATAAGATAGACAAGTGGAACCTCATCAAATTAAAGTGCTTCTGCAAAGCAAAATAAACCATCAAGAGAGCAGGGAGGCAACCCACAGAGTGGAAAAAATATTTGCCAACTGTATATCTGACAAAGGCCTAACATCTAGGATCTACAAGGAACTTAGATGTGCCAAACGGAAAAAAATAAACAGCCCCATTAAAAAGTGGGCAAAAGACATGAATAGATACTTCTCAAAAGAGTATATATGGGCAGCCAACAGACACATGAAAAAATGCTCAGCCTTACTCATCATCAGAGAAATGCAAATCAAAACCACATTGAGATACCACCTAACCCAGTAAGAATGGCCATAATTAATAAAACAAACAACAACAGATGGTGGTGAGGATGCATAGAAAAAGGAACGCTTCTACACTGCTGGTAGGAATGCAAACTATTGCAACCTCTCTGGAAGACAGTGTGGTGATTTCTGAAAGTACTAGAAATTGACCTTCCATATGACCCAGCATGGAACTCAAATCATTTTGCAAGAAAAGATACCTACACACATATGTTTGTTGCAGCTCTATTCACAATAGCAAAAACATGGAACCAACAATGTTGCCCATCAAAGCTAGACTGAATTTAAAAAATGTGGTACATACACACAATGGGTTATTATGCAGCCATAAAGAAGGACAAATATATGGACTTCACAGCAACTTGGATGGATTTGGAGTCGATCATACTCTGATCTATCACAGAAACAAAGAACAGAGTACCATATGTTCTCACTCATAAGTGAACCTTGAACGATTTTAATACTATAAGAAAGGGATTGGCAATAGTGGGAAACTTTTGGGTAGAGGGCGGGATTGGCAGTTGAGGGAAACTGCTAGGGGAGGGAGGGGCATACCTCATCAACAAGGGTACTTGCATAATCAACGTTTGCATACCTAGCCCTGAATTTTGCCCCACATCTTTATAATAATAATAAATATTTGAAGAGAGATTTGACTTAAGAAGAGTGAAGAATGTAGGGTGATAAGTCTGATTAGGTAGAGGAAGGTAAACCAAGGTAGAGAAAGGACACTAAAAATGAAGTTTCCAAGAAAAAACACTATGATCAGTTTTATTAATATTTCCAAGCAATTAAAAAAGATGAGAATTGAAAAGTTTCTACCGGTTTATTAATGTGGAAGTTACTCAAGGTTTTAGTAGAAGTTTGTTGGAGCTGTGGGGGCTAATGACTGACTAGAATGGGCTCACACATTAGTGGAACATGAGGAAATGGAGGGAATTAAAATAGGAATTTGACTGTGAGGAAGAAGTAGTTAGGTGATCATTGGGTAGGAATGGAAAAAGAAAGACTTTAAATTATGTTTTCTATAAATTGCAGGAGGCTAAATCATATGGCAGTGCTGACAAGGAGAAATAAGCAGGTAGGAAGGTATTGTTACCTTAGTCTTCTTTAAGATCACACAGGTATTTACTGATAAAGCTGAGATTAGCAGTTCTAATCTAGGGATTCTGGTTATTTTACCTTACTGTCCTAGGATTAAATTACAAACTTGGATTAAACAGAGGAAAAATATTGTAGAGCATCAGATAGTTCTTTTATACAGATTACATTTTGAAAGAGGGAAAAACTACAGTAAGTGCTGCCAGGTCAGTAATGTAATTGGTAAAGTTATCATGAAGTTATAAGGATATTTTTGTGTATCTGCTTGTCCCAAAGTGTAAAACCACAGGTATATTGGGTTATTGCTTTATAAGGAGGGATAGACAAAACTAATAATACACATAGAACACCTGCATTAGTCTGAAATTTTGGCAGAAGACCTAATTTCAAACTATTTTTGTTATTATTGGTATTTTTGTTGTTGTCACATTTTGCCTAGAGTTTTGAGACTTAAAGAGTCAGAGGCATGCCAGGCCCACTTCTGACCACAACCTTCCTAGCTACTGATATTCTAAAAGAGGAGCAATTGCAAATCTTAATGGTCAGAGGTACAGAATATCTCTGGATCATGTTTCCCCAGTGGGTGAAAGTTTCTGTGTCAAAGACATAAAGTCAATCTCTTCTCCAGTTTTTCTGCCACAGGGACTTAATGACCAGTCTGAGGGCTATACTTTGGCAACTCTTCCCAAAGTCCTTCCTCTAGCTGGTCATGGAGGATCAGAGTCTGGCAGCAGTTATCAATAAAATAATAAATAAATTTCATGTAGGTACCAGCTCTTTGTGTAATCATTCCATAAAACCCCACGTCAGGGGACAGAATGGTATATAGATTACTTATAGGACAAAATTTGAATTTTCCCCGGTCTTTGGCAGTACTATCTGTGGTTCCTGAATGAATCCTACTAACAATAGAGATTGTGAACTCTTTTAATTTGTTTACCCAAAATGTCGCATTTAATAAGTCACCATTTGTGAGAGATCGCTTACAAAAATGGCTGCAATTTTCTACCCATACCTATATCTATGCTCCTTTCTATGCGACCTTCCAGATCCTCCCATAATGGGGTGTAGTCTGTTAACCTACCCTTAAATCAGGGCTTGCTTAACCAATATAATTCAATGGAAATAGTGATATGAAAGTTTCATGCTCAGATCTCATGAGGTCTTAAGTACTTTTGCTTGATTTCTTAGGACTCCTATCATGGCCATGTGAACAAGCCCAGACCAGTCTGCTGGAGGATAAGAGACCAATCACCAGAGCCATGTAAGCCTAATTGTTCCATTTGAGGTCTCAGATGTGGAGAGAGACCAGACAAGATCAGCAAAACTACCAGCCTAACTTACAGCTGACCATAACACATCAAGGAACCCTGCCATGACCAGATGAATAACTCAACTGAGCACATCCAAAATTGCCAACACTTAGAGTTAGGAGCTAAATAAATGCTTACATTTTTGAGTGACTAAGTTTTGGTATAATTTGTTACCCAGTCATAGCTAGCTGATATACTGTTCTGTTCTATTCCTCTAAGCTATTCATGTTTACTGTCACCCAAGAGATGTCACTCTGGGACAGTAGTTATTAATTGACTACAGTCTCCTCAGTCTGAGCTAGGCACTTTACAACACAATTTACCCACAGACATTTTTAAGAGCTGAGATTTAATTGACATCTTAGAGATTCTTACTGAAATATGCAACTATACTCATTTGAAATCTTGTTATTTATCACACCAGTTGTTTGCATGCAATGTGTTTCTAGGCACATTTATAATAAAGATGCCTTTATTATAAATCACAGGATATGACCTACAGGAAATAACACATTTTTTCTTGTCTTATTTTATACTACAATCAGTACATTTAAATCATAGAGTGAATCCAGAATATCAATCTGTTTAGCATGCTTCCATTTAATTCACTAACAACATAAAATATCTGTGCATTCGGCAGTTGAAATGAAAAATAATGAGGCACTTAGAGAAATTAGATTACTACATTATAATATAATAAAAATTTAATGATACAAGTAGCATATACCCCTCAGACATTTTGGTATACGAGAAGCTACACAATTATCACCAGTGTGAATTTTTTCCTTTTGGTTGGCAGAAAGTATTCATGTGATTTATAATCAGATGTAATAATGTTGTTCTATTGGAGTAAAATCTATTAAGACATGTATAACTTTTATTAATACTATACTATTGAATAATTGGAGACCTCCTATGTTTTTTTTAAATGATAGAGGAGAGATCTCAGCTCATTTTACACTTTTTAATTTCATGCTTGTCTTCGACTAAATCTTTTTCATAAATTTCAATTCAACAAAACATAGATGCAGCACCAAGTTAAAGTTTAATGAATTGGCTAGAAATAACCCAAAAGTCAAATAAGTTGGATATTTTTGTTTAAATATCTTGTCTCAATTGACATGAAGTTTAGTTGAAAAGAGCCATGCCTGAATCACTCATATCACTAATAACATTGAGTAGGTATGGCTTTGCTGCTAAGATGTCAGAGCACATAGACATTGCTTAGGAGTAATGGGCAATGTTATAATCATATCTTCTGAGAGTTTCAGGATCCTTTGGCATGCAATCTCCAGCAAATAGCTGGAAGAGTTGTTGAATGCTACAGATGAGTGGCTTTGGGTTATGGCATATAACACTCATCTTTTTCCAGAATGGCAGTGACACATACTCATTTCAGTAAATTGACTTTGCCATGCTATATGATGCATTAATTTGAAAAGTTCAAGCCCAACAAATAGAAAGAAAAAAAAAAGACAAAGTACTATATCAACATGGAAGAGATTGGCATGGTATTTTGTAATTTATCAAGATGAGATTAATAGCACCTTATTTTTCTCCATTAAAAGCAAATTCCAATATGAGTACTATCTCGGGACTGCTCAGTGGAATTATCTACCTAAATACATAGCCTGCAAAAACTAATATTTGACTTTGCTAAGTTTAGATGATTTCCTTGTTCTATGGGAGACATTTTGTTCAGTTGCATTTACCCCTTCTGATAGTTTTACAATCACTTTTCTGCTTTCATAAAAATGCACACTTCTTTCCTAAACTCTTTTTAAATAATTTTAAAATTGAAAAACACAGAGTGAGAGAAAAATCAGCTATCAAAAAAATTGGCAAACTGATAATAATGTCACCTTATGAAATCAATAAAATCATCTTTTCTACTGCTATGGTTTGAATGTTTATGTCCCTCCAAAATTCATATGTTAAAATGTTAACCCCCAAGGTGATGGTTAGGGCTGTGCCCTTATGCTTGGGATAATGACCTTATAAAACAACATCAGGAAACTCGTTTGCCTCTTGGATGACACAGAAAGAAATGACATCAATGAGAAAGCGGGCTCTTCCCAGCCACCAAATATGCTGGCAGCTTGATTTTGAAATTTCCAGCCTCCAGAACTTTGATAAATAAATTCCTGTTGTTTATAAGCTGCCCTAGTTTATTGTATATGGTTATAGGAACCCAATTGAATGAAGACATCACCTCTCTTATTTAACAATATGTCCCATAAGGGCTAAATACAAATAGGAAGCTCTGTCTTGAATTGAAATGATCTGACTTATGCAACTTAGCATCAGAAGGAAAAAGTATGTATTTTCTAACTTCTTGAGGTGTCTGAAGTAGAACACAGAGATAGAAATAGAGATCCAGGATGGGTCAGGAATCAGAAGGAGTTTGGTTCTAGAAACTCTTTCAGGTACCAGGTGTGCACCTGAGCTTAGCTGCACTATCCCGTGGCAGAACACGCAGTGACAACTGAAACAGGGTCCTGAACTTCATTCAGACTGAATTCCTCAGCCTCTCAAGGTACAGTTACCAAAGAGTGATGCAAGGCAATTGGTTAAAAAAAAAAAGATAGAAAAGTGAAACACACAAAAAATTGCAAGTCAAAAGTTTCTGAAGGAAGCTTTCAGATATTAGGAAAACTCTGGGTCATTATATTCTAAGCAGCATGATTCAGAAGTATTGAACAAATTTCATCACAGTGCCCACTTTCTTCTCCAACCAGAAAGAAGCTGCTAATGGATTTCCCACTAAAGAAGAACTAAGCTCGTGTTCAAATAGACAAAGCTCCAGAGTTGAATGCCAGTAAATTATTCCAGGAATATATAATATACATGTAACTCATATGCACCACCTTTTATTCTTCATGTTCCTCTCTTGCCCAGCATCCCAATTTGATTTCACAATCACTCTGCATGGTATGCAGCACAAGTACCATTAAACCCAATTTGCTGAAATAGAAAAGAATCAAAGAGTTTTCATGACCTGTTCATAGTGACCCAGCTGGGAAGGGGCAAAATTGTAACTAGAATTCTAGGCAGGTAACAGCTGGATGTGCCTTTTCCCCCTCTATTCCAGGAATTATCACACTGTTTCTGTAAAGGGTCTTTGTTATGGGTTGAATTGTGCCATCACTCCCTGCAAATTCATATGTTGAATTCCTAATCTGCAATACCTCAGAATGTGACCTTATTTGGAGATAGGATCTTTGTAGAAATGATCAAGTTCAAAATGAGGTTATTAGGGTGGCCCCTAATCGAATATGTCTAACGTCCTCATTAGAAGAGAAATTTGGATGCAGACAGAAACAAAGAGAAGACAATGTGAAGACACAGGGAGACGCTAACCATCTTCAAGTCAAGGAGGGAACCCTGGAACACAGCCTTCCCTTGTATCCCTTAGAAAGAGTCATCCTAGCCGGGCTCGGTGGCTCGGTGTAATCCCGCGCCTTTGGGAGGCTGAGGTGAGTGGATTGCCTGAGCCCGCGGGTTCGAGACCCGCCTGGGCAGCGAGACCTCATCTCTACAATAAATCAAAAAATCTGCCAGACGTGGTAGCACATGCCTGTAATTCCGGCTACTCGGAAGTCTGAGGCGGAAGGATCGCCGGAGCCCAGCAGGTTGAGGCTGCGGTGGCCGGGAGCGGCCACTGTACTCCAGTCTGAGCGACAGAGTGAGACTCCAACTCAAAAAAAAAAAAAAAAAAGAAAGAAAGAAAGAGTCATCCTGACAACACCTGGATCTCAGATTTCTGGATGCCCAGAACTGAGACAATACATTTCTATTAAGCCACCTGATCTGCAATACTTTGTTACAGTAGACCTAGCAAATTGGTTAAGGCTATAAAGTTAACACCGTTGCCTTTTTGGGCCATATGGTCTTTGCTGTAACTACTCAATTTTACTGGTATAGCACAAAAGCAACCATACGTAATTTACTGGTTAGAGATGTGTTTAATACAACTTTATTTACAAAACAGTCATTGTGAGCTATATTTTGCCACTGCTGTTCTATACTCTGTTTCTCTGAAAATGGGTGTTTAAGAGATAGTTAATGGCCAGATTCAAGTGTAGGGCCAGAGACACATGGGAATGTGTAAATTTGGTCACAAGTCTGCAAAACTGAAAACAACAGCAGCAACAACAACAAAAAAAATGGCAACAGTTATCTTCAGATGATTCTCAGTCCCCCTTCTGAATTACTTTCTACCTGATTTGGAGTGACTGTCAAACTTTACATGCAGGAACATTATTGTAGATTAAAGATGGTCACATTTTTCTTCCTGGTTCTCTCATTAAGAGGTGGAATCTATTTAGTTTCTCACTGAATTGACTCTGACCTTGTGAGTTGTTTTGACCCATAGGAATGCCATAGACCTGAAGCTGGGCTCAGTCTATAATCCCAGCACTTTGGGTACTGGGGAGAGAGGATTGCCTGAGCCCGGGGGTTCAAGACCAGCCTGGGCAACTTGGTGAGAGTTCATCTCTACAATAAATCAAAAAAATTAGCTGGGTAGTGGCGTGCATCTGTGGTTCCAGCTACTTGGAAGGCTGAGGCGGAAGGATAGCCTAGGCTCAGCAGGTCGAGGCTGCAGTGGCGGTGAGTGTGCCACTGCACTCCAGCCTGGGAGACAGAGAGAGACTAACTCAAAAAAGAAAAGAAAAGAAAAGAAGGAAATGAAGCTGTATCAGTGCAAAACCTTCAGAGACCTGGAACTTTTGCCTTCACTCCCTTGGAGCTCATTTAAAGAGCTCCTACCATTCTAAAAAGACTGTGTAGCGAGAGGGAGAGAGCTGTTCAACAGAACCCTTTGTATTCCAGCAATCTTACCTGAGGCATCAGACAGAAGTATGATGACATCTTGGTGGTTCCCACATTTTCAGCTGGCCTTCCACTGAATTTACCCACTTGAGTGTTGCAGCTGACAACATAAGGAAACAAACCATTCCAACCTAGCATGCTCAGACTGTGGAGCCGTGAGTAACCATCTGCAAACCATGGTGTTTGAGGATACTAAATTTGGAATCATTTGTTATGCAGGGATAAGTATTTGGTACAGACAACATGCTGCCTTCTGGTCGTCCAGAATAAGCACTCTTAGCCCATAATAAGCTTCCCTCATCAAGTAACATTTGGTGCTCCTAATGCCTTCTTGGTTCCATGGAGACACACCTGCCTTGAGAAAATTTTAGATATTGTAGTATATAACAAGTTGGAACAAAGGGCACTGTGTGTTAAAGACCTGTCATCTTAGACCTTAAGTTTTTTTTTTTTAACCTAAGTGCTCTACTGAGGTTATGTGACATTTTTAGTGAGAGATGTGGTAAGAATAAATATTCTTATCCTAAGCACAGTATAAAATTACCATTTTGAAGAGCTACAAAGACATAGCATGATCATGAAGTTATCTGGTTCATTCTTAATCCAGTAAATCTTGATCTCTTTGGCCTTCCTGCAGAGGGCACCCTCATGTAACATTTTATATAGCCTTTCCTATTTTATCAGCCTAAAATGGATTCTACTGTTAGTTTTGTAGTTGAACATCACTTATGTATCTTTAGGTGCAGACTTATGCATCATTTATTTAAGAAAGAAAATGCCTGGCCTTTTTGCAAACAGGAGAAACTATAGACTTGAGTAATTGTCTTGATTCAATGATTGAATCCTTTTCTAAAATGACTTGAAACATTTTCTGGAACTGATGTTTTTAAACTATTATACTAGAGACCATAACCAGAGTAGCCTCTTGGGTAAGACCATTACTTACCATTTATAGATGACATTGACTAACAGCTACTCTTTCAACCCTTGTTGTCTTCTCTTCAGATACCACTGACAGAAACTTCCCTAGAAACATATGAAGTCTCATTTGTTCTTACCATAAAATTATGTACATATGTATCCACTTGTCTGGGACAATTTACCCACAGACCGTCATATACATAAACACTCCTTCAAAATTGTATGTCTCAAAATTACTTCCAATTTATAATATGTATATAATATAAATAATTTTGGAGAAAAGAAAGGTGGAAATAAAACTGAGAAATGAAAATGACCTTCTGGCTCCCTGATTCTGGCAGACTGTGGACCTTACTGTCTGAATGATCCAACACTTGCACAAGGTACCTTTCTTTCAAATTCCTGACTCTTTTTCACCTGTGTTTTTAACACTACCTAAAATTTTACCAATTAGAGATTAATTTGGGTTAGTATTATCCACTTGCTAAAATATATATAATTCTCAAAGTGTTAATGGGTTATGAGTTCTTTACACATTTGTATAATTTGGTACAATAAAATAATACTTAGACTTTGGCTTACAATTTAGGCAACATCATGCATTTATATAGGTTATATTTTAAACTTTATTCCCCATTGCCATCATGTGACTTAGGTAAGGGACTATTATCACTTCTCACCAGAGGGAAATGAGACACAGGGTTTAAGGTAGCTTAATTGTCTTGTTTCTAACTGTAACCCAAGAGCCATCCCACAAACAGATGTTGAAATGTGGTTTTAGAAAAATGAAGCAAACAGTTTCTGGGAGTGAAGATGGGAGGGGGGAAGGGGTACATAAGGGGAGGTGGAAAAGTAACAAGACCCTGGGCTTATGGTCATCGATCAAGAAATGTGCCATATTATACCATGGGAAAAGTATAACAGGTGAAGTGAGAGAACTTCACCTTACAACTTATGATACACAATTTGCCATTTCAGAACTTTTGAGGTAGACCCTGACATTAGCAGTAAGAAAGAAAAACTTTTCTTTGTCGTTCTCCCATCCTTCCTGAATGACTGGATCTGGTATGAGGACATGGATTTTAGGCCACACTTCAATTTATTAATAGTTGGGTCAATTTTGTGTGATATTTCAGTAATGTGATTGCTATGTCTACAGTTGTATTTTTAAAAAGCAGTTGGTTGAAGCAACTGCTTTTTAGACTTTTGGAATAAAGCCCATTTTTAAACTGAGAATTCCTTGCCTTTGTTACATCTCTAAAGAGAGTAGACTGCATTTTAAAAATTGACTCACTTTAGAAAGAGCATCTTAGTTCAATAAACGGGCTAGAGTGAGGCAATTCTATCATATTCTCTTATTTTTAAATAAAATTAAAAGGCAAAATTTTTGACAGATGACTTTGTAATTAATAAGTATCCTGAATCTGCTCTCTAAATGTAAAACCATCTCACTGTACATGCTCATAGACATCTGTAGATACAACTACCAAAGCATATTCCCAGTAGAGTGAGGGAAGATAGCTACAGGCATACCTTGGAGATACTGAAGTTTCAGTTTCAGACCACCACAAATGTGAGTCACATGAATCTTTGGATTCCCAGTGCATGTAAAAGTTAGTTTATGCTATACCATAGTCTATTAAGTGTACAATAGCATTATGACTAAAAAAAGTGTGCATTTCTTAATAAAAATAATTTATTACTAAAACAAGCTAATGATCATTTGAGCCCTCAGTCAGTCATACTCTTTTTGCTGGCAGAGGGTCTTTCCTCAAGGATGATGGCTGCTGACTAATCAAGGTGGTGGTTGCTGAAGGTTGGGGTGGCTCTGTGGCAATTTCTTAAAATAAGACAATGAAGTTTGTCACATTGACTTATTCTTCTTTCACAACGATTTTTCTCTATAGCATGTGATGCTGTTTGATAGCATTTTACTCATAATAGAAATTCTTTTTAATTGTAGTCAATCCTCTCAAATCCTGCTGCTGCTTTATCAACGACATTTATGGAATACTCTAGACCCATTGCCGTCATGTCAACAGTGTCATAGCATCTTCACCAGAATTAGATTCCATCTCAAAAAGCCATTTTCTTTACTCATCCATCAGAATCAACTCCTCATTCTGTCTAATTTTACCATGAGATTGTAACAATTCAAAATCATCTTCAGGCTCCATCTCTAATTCTAGTTATCTTCCTATTTCCATCACATCTGTGGTTTCTTTTTCCACTGAAGTCTTGAATGTCTCAAAGTCGTCCTATGAGTCTTGGAATCAACTTCTTCCAAACTTCTGCTAATGTTGATATTTTGACCTTCTCCCATGAATCACAAATGTTCTTAATGGCATCTAGAATGACAAATCCTTTCTAGAAAATTTTTACTTTACTTTTCCCAGATCCATCCAAAGAATTGCTTTTTATGGCAGCTACAGACTTACAAAACGTATTTCTTAAATAATAAGACTAGAAATTTGAAATGATGCATTGATCTATGAGTTGTAGAATGGATGTTGTATTGGCTTGAAAACATTAATCTCCCTATAAATCTTCATCAGAGCTCTTGGGTGACTAGGAATCTTTTCTTGAGCAACAGTTCTCAATAGTGGGTTTAAAATATTCAGTAAACCATGCTATAGACAGATGTGCTGTCACTTAGGCTTTGTTTTCTATTTCTAGAGCACAGGCAGAGTAGATTTAACATAATTCTTATGAGCCCTAGGATGTCAGAAATGGTAAATGAGCATTGACTTTAAGTAACCAGCTGCCTTAGTCTTTAATAAAAGAGTCAGTCTGTCCTTTATTTTATTTATTTATTTATTTATTTATTTATTTATTTATTTATTTATTTATGATTTGGAGTCTCACTGTTGCCCAAGCTAGAGTACAGTGGCATACTCACGGCCACCACAGCCTTGACTTGCTGGGCTCCGGCTGGGCTCAGGAGATCCTTCTATCTCAGCCTTCCAAGTAACTGGAACTACAGGTGCATGCCACCATGCCCGGCTAATTTTTTGTTTTGTTGTAGAGACGAGGTCTCACCAAGTTGCCCAGGCTGGTCGTGAATCCCTGAACTCAGGCAGTTCTCTCACTTCGGCCTCTCAAAGTGTTGGGATCCACCGCGCCCAGCCTTAGCCTGTCCTTTAAAGCTTCTCTATGAAAGTTGTAGATGGCATCTTCTTCTAATAAAAGGCTGTTTCATTTTACATTGAAAATCTATTGTTTAGTGAAGACACTGTCATCAGTGATCTTAGCTAGATTTTCTGGTTAATGTGCTACAGCTTCTCTATCAGCACGTGCTGCTTCACCTTGTGTATTTAAGTTATAGCCACAACTTTTTTCCTTAAACCTCATGAACCAAACTGCTAGCTTCAATTTTCTTTTTTTTTACATGTTTCTTGTCACTCTCAACCTTTATAGAATTGAAAAGAGTTAGGTAGGACCATGCTCTGGATTAAGATTTGATTTAAGAGGATGGTGGGGCTGTTTTGATCTTCTACTCTAACGACTAAAACTTTCTCCATATCTGGAACAAGACTGTTTCATGTTCTCATCATTTCATTTCCTTCAAGACCTTTTTCTTTGCATTCACAACTTGTCTCTTTGGTGCAAAAGACCTAGCTTTTGGTCTATCTTGACTTTTAAAATGCTTTCCTCACAAAGCTTAATGATTTCTAATTCTTGATTTAAAGTAAGAGATGTGCAACTCTTCCTTTCACTTGAACACGTAGAGGCTGTTGTAGGATTACTAACTGGTCTCATTTCAATTCTTGTGTTTCAGAGAATAGGAGGCTTGAAGAGAGGGTGAGAGACGGGGCATGACCAGTAAGTGGAGTGGTCAGAACACACACAACATTCACTTATTAAGTTTGCTGTCCTATACAAGCAGGGTTCATGGTGCCCCCAATTACAATTATAATAGTAACATCAAATATTATTGATTACAGATCACCATAAAAGATAAAATAATAATTAAAAGTTTAAAATATTGCAAGAATTGCCAAAATTTCACATATAGAAATGAAGGGAGCATTTGTTATTGGAAAAATGGCCCCCGATAGATTTACTCAATGTAGAACTGCTACAAATTTCAATTTAAAAAAAACCAATATCCTTGAAACACCATATAGCAGAGTGCAATAAAATGATATATGACTGTTTTTTATGTTTACTATGTAATTTACATGGAAATTAAACATAGAAGTTTACAAGATAAACACATCTTAGTGGCCCTTTAATCCAAGAGATGAGAGGACAGATACAGAGACCTTTAGTGCTTTTTTTTCCTTTCAGACTCAGTTGGGAATAATGTTTATGCACATGAATTACTTACTTACGTGCTGGTTTAAATAACAGCCATACAACTTTATGCTAATAACTTGCAGAAGTCATTCTTGCTATTAATTATTAATGTTTAAATGTTCTTTGGGGAGTGTTTTGAGACATGCTTTGCATACTGTGTATTGATGTCCCTTGTTTTCCATCTTCTGATTGAAGCTGCAGCCTTTCTTACATGACAAGATTTTCCAAATTCTGTGATTAGACGCGAATGAGAGCTTTTTGAGGGCATGTAATATGTCTTCTTGTTTTACAGTTAAACAAGTTAGATAGTTCAGTGTGTTATAACAAAGTATGTTGACTGAGTGGCTTATAAACAACAGAAAAGTATTTCTCATAGTTCTGGAGGCTAGAAGTGTAAGATCAGGGTGCCAGCATGCTCAAGTTCTGGTAAGGTCCTCTTCTGAGATGTAGACCGCCACATTTTTATTATAGCCTTCCATGGTAGAAGTTAAATGAGTTAAATCTCTTTCACTTCTCATAAGGACATTGATCTCATCTTACTTAAGTCTTCCACTCTCATGTCCTAATTATCTTCCAAAGGGTTTACCTCCTAATGTCATTCTATTGGGGGTCAGAGTTTCAACATTGAATTTTTGGAGGTATGTAAACATGCAGTCCATTCTGCAATGGAAAAGCAGTGAACAAACTTTCCTCCTGTTTGCACATTTGTGTAGTCTGTGAAATCCCTCTAGGTGTAACAGCATACTGTATGGAATCATAGGAAGAGATTTTAGCCTGTGAGCCACAGTGAGGCAGAAAGCCTCTAGGCTTTGTGTTAAGACAGATAGGAGTTCATTTTCCAGCTCTGCAAGATAGGGCTCTAGATTCCTGAATCTTCTGAGCTCCAGCATAGAAAATATGGTCCTAAACCAATTATCTAGTTACATCTTTATCTGCATAATATGTATCATTCCAAGTTGTATGCTCCCAAGAATTAAGTTAGAAGCCTTGACATTATCAACAGTTTTGTGCCCATTAAAAGAAAAATCACTCCTTGTTTTCTCAAATTCAAATTTTATTTTTATTCTATCTATCTTATTTATTTTCCTCCAAATTTAACACTGATTTGTGAAAGCTTGATTAAATTAAGATATGTTACTAATCCAGTATATCTTGAATCTACCTTAGCAAAACCTGACAGATCATCTTTTAATATTCCTCTACTCTTGCTTAATAATCCTCAATCTCGCTATTGTTTGGTACCTGCATGAGGTCTCTGGCTAGAGGTACATTAAGGCATGAGGAGCATATTATTTTCTGAACTTTTTTTTCTTCCTAGCTCCATCATAAATGAAACCATCAATATGTAAATGTCCTTTGTGACAGTTTTGGAGTTATTCTATGTCTGCATTTTGACAGCGGGAATAATGGTTTTAATGATAGATACTCATCTTTCCAGTAAGTTAAAAAAAAAAAAAAGGGAATGCAACGTTTCTTTTTACTTTTTTAAGAGTGAGTTGTTATTTGTCATTATTAACATTATTTTGACTGTTCTTGTCATCAGTCATTTTTGATGATCACACTTTATTCTTTGGCAACACATCTCCCATTTTCTGTTGAGAAATCCCCTCTGGGAGACATTAGTTCAGCTACTGAGGGCCATTCTGTTTCCTTATACAGACAGTGACTTTGTATAGCCTGCATGAGGCCTTTTGTGGATATTAGCTGTTAATGTAAGTAATAATGATAATGAATTTTCTACTAAAAATATGTAGTATACTTATTTTAAAAGGTTTGCCTTTTCAAATAGACAATGAACAGAAGGGACTTTGGGCAAGAGTGATTCCTGAATGAAGGCATTTTCTTTTTTATTAACAGCCACAGGTATTCTGAGTTCATGTCTTCCAGGCCAGTGACCCAGATTGTAAGGGCCACTTTACACACTGTCACTTCATGACTTCTGGCTTTCCCATAGTGAATCAAAACAGCAAAGGAATTCGAAAAAAATGGTGGGGGAGGGGAGAGCTGGCGGGAGGCAAACTCAATGAGACATTGCATTACTCTTCCTGTAGTCTGTCTCCTGGTGAGAGCAGCATCCTGGAGGCCTCCCATAGAGATGGGGGCTGGCTAACTAAATCCCTTTCTCTGCTTGAGCAGCTCACAAAGAGCCTGTGTGTGCCTTGCTGGTAATCCAGGTCATCTGTTTCATATGCCTCCTGTGAGATGGAAAAAAAAAGAGGTGAAGTATTCCAGAGGAGCTTGAAATGACTGATGATATTGCCATGTGGTATCGCTTGGGCTTGCATATTAAGTCATGCTTCCCTCCGCTGTGTCTTCTACTCATCCTGGAAAAAATGTAAAGTCAAACAGGACAGCTTGTTAGGTAGAAAGCAGAAACGTGTATACTACAGGTTAAATCTGATTTCCTCTCTGGGAGAAAGAAACTAAGAACATGAAAATGGGGGTTCATGACCCAGGCTTTCCTTGGCAGGACTAATTTTGAGGAAGTTTTAGAGTTGGAAAATGAATGTCCTCTACTTTGGGTCTATATTACATTTTCAATATTAAAATATAATTTAATGTGGCATTTAGTTGTTCTTATATAAAATAAATTAATTTATTATTCAGAAACATGTGTCAATCTCTTTTTACCCAGTTTACAAGTAACATGGACTTTGAGGGAAAAGATCAACAAACTTTACTGAAAAATAAATTTGGGATGGTGTCAAATTCTGAATGAGTCTGAGTACTGGGCATTTTCTGAGGATTGATGACCAGCTAGAAGGAGTTGATGGTCCTTGGCTGAAATTCGGGCCATTAACTCCAACCAGTTATTAATTGCCTGGAAATGTCCTGGGCTGAGGTCATTATTGCTATTATAAACTGAATTAATGCCCTGTGCTTTAGCCAATAAGATTATTTGAATTATCTTTATTCTCCATTCAATTTATAATTATAAAAATGTACCACAGGCAATCAGACTAGATGATAGATTAATCACATGCAAAATTACATTTTAAATGAATTGTTTTGATTCATACCGCTACCCAAAGTATTTAAAGAAGTTGATTTCTCGGTGTTGGCATTTATGGAAGTTGATTTGCTATGTTGCACTCCAGTCACCCCATCTTACCTTTTGTCACTGGTTCATATTCAAATAAATACATTGAATGGGATCTTCAATACACAATACATAGATTCAATTGTCTAGAAGCTGTAATATTTTGATTTTTTGTCATGAAATATTGGGATGGGTGGGTGTGCAGATAGCAGAATGGGTAGCTGTGGGAATAGTGTAAATCCATGAAAAAAAAGCTGTATAAAACCCAAAGCATATCTGTACAGTCACAATTGCTTGACTTTTTGTTTTACAATAATTTTTACTTTTATTATTTTACTTTTTACTCTTTCAGTAACACTTTAAGAATGGCAGATATTATTACTCTATTCTGTGTATAAGAAAATTGAGGTCTGAAAGTTTAAGCAATTTGTCTTGTGTGGCATTGTTATAAACTGACAAAACTGTCCTCAATCTAAGGTTGTTTCTTCAACATTAGAACATACCAAGTTTCATACTGATAGTGACTCAGTACTACTAATAATTATTGAAATGGCTTTAAATGCCCTATTCAAGGTATTTCCAAGCTTCTTTAGTTCTTTGGAGGAAAAGTGCTACACAGTTAACAAACAATGGAACAATCTGCTGCTTTGCTGCGTTGAGGTCAATTTGCTTTGATTATGTCTCAGGCTCTGCTTGACTATTTGCTTTTTTTAAGCTATGCATATTTGCATTCATCTATATCCTAATTAAGTATATTTTGTATCTATGTGATATTTCTGTGTCTCTGTATTCTATCTTATGTGTGAAAATCCTCTTAAATAAAGAAACCTGCTATGATATAACCAGAATTTTGTTGACATAGTATAGCAAGATAGAACAACACAAGAAAATTTCTGAAAAATTATTTGCATCTAAGTTAACAAAGAAAGCACAGGTTTTTATTGTTTATGGATTGGCTCAAGAAGTTCTTAGGGTATGTTGAGAAACAGAGTGAAGCTTTGGATAGAATGATTTCTTAAGGTAAGGGTTAATGCAAACTAGAAGACATTGTGAGCTAAGAAATATTATGGGAGTCATATGGAATTCTGTGGTTATAACTGTAAACTGATAAAAGTGATTGTACTCAGTCTTGCATAGCTAATGAGGATGATTGCTCCTCTTCTTACTTCTGAAGTCTTTCCTTTCAGCCAGTCCTAGCTAGGCCACAGGAGCAGGCGAAGACTCTCATTCCAGATCTACATCACTGTCATAATCTCTAGATGATATGCTGCCTCCAAAGCAACAAGCAACAGTTTAGAGTCAGATCGGGGCTCCTCCTTTTTTCTCTTTTCATCAATTGAGGAGTTGTTAAAGTATGTGATAAGATAGTGACTATGCAGAAGCATTTACAACTCCAGACAATTTACACCTGTTGACTGTAATACTTACCAAAAAAAAGAGCAGAATAATGATTGGAATCCAGGCCAAGGAAATACATTAACAGGGTCAATTCGGGTCTACTTTGCAGAACCAGGTGAACATCTTAGAGATTAATTGTTCTATTTGGCCAGTAGTGTTTATCCAAGTACAACTGAACTGTTAGCAAGACACAGATACCATCTCGACAAGCTAACAAAAAATCTAATGCTATGACTTTGATCATTACTACCTAAACCAAAGGATTTAGATTGGTCCGTTGAGCTTAACAGTCATTGAAGTATCATTTATAATATCAACCAACATTTCATTTCCTACTATCTTTTACAATTGTATAAATTTTGTATTACCTTTTCCAATTATCCAATGTATAAGCTGCATTAAAAGAATTATTGCTTGAATGGTGCACATGCAAAAGTAAAATAGTGATTCTTCTGGATATATTTCCAGAGTAGTCTGTGTGGCTTCATTTTACAAGTTTCTTGGCACATGCTGTAAGGAGTTCTATTTCACAAAAGAATGTAGAGAAAAGACTGCAATAATTACCTGGTAGATGCAACTGGTTTGCTTGTGAGAAACAAAAGGATTAGCTCCATAAATAAAATGGTGTCCTAGAGGGCACAGACTGTGGTAGTGTAGGAATCATTTGACATGACAGGTGCATTAGTTATCTGTTTGGGAAAGGGTGGATTCTTTAGATTTGAACAACTCCTATAAAGCAACTGAAGAATTCCTGAAGAGCAAAAGTGAGTTATACAGAAAAAATAGCCCAAATATTTATTTATTTGTTTGTTTATTTATTTATTTATTTATTTTTTGAGTTGGAGTCTCACTCTGTCACCCAGACTGGAGTTCAGTGGCCGCTCCCAGCCACCGCAGCCTCAACCTGCTGGTCTCTGGGGATCCTTCCGCCTCAGCCTTCCAAGTAGCTGGAACTACAGGCGAGCGCTACCACACCCGGCTAGTTTTTTTATTTATTGTAGAGATGAGGTCTCACCAAGTTGCCCAGGCGGGTCTCGAACCCACGGGCTCAGGCAATTCACTCACCTCAGCCTCCCAAGGCGCGGGATTACAGGCTGAGCCACCAAGCCCGGCTCCAATATTTATTCTTTACTCTGTTACTTCCCTGGTCCCTATGGATGGCACTGTAATGATATTTGCGGAAGCACTTTGTTCTTTCAGGTCAGAGTCCATTTATTTTTTTATACCTGGAAGTTAGAGTTAACAGTATGGGGATATTTTAGGTACTAGAAGGGATGACTGTAGGGAAAGTGACTCTCTGACTAGTTCCAAGTGATGACAATTATAATTTAATCCAAGCCGGGCTCGGTGACTCAGCCTGTAATCCTGCGCCTTGGGAGGCTGAGGTGAGTGAATTGCCTGAGCCTGCGGGTTTGAGACCCCCTGGCAACTTGGCAAGACCTCATCTCTACAATAAATCAAAAAACCAGCCGGGCGTAGTAGCGGAAGGTTACCTGGAAGGCTAAGGCGGAAGAATCCCCGGAGCCCAGCAGGTCGGGCTGCAGTGGCCAGGAGCAACCACTGCACTCCAGTCTGGGCGACAGAGTAAGACTCCAACTCAAAAAAAAAAAAAAGAATTTAATCCAGAGGATCAGGCAATCCTGCAAAGTGTGTGAGGTATAATCATTCTAGTAGTAGCCCTAAGATTTTGATCTGTTATTTAAGGTAGGTTAGGAGTAGTACAAGAAATAGTGCAAGGCATAATTAATCCTGTTTCTATTGGTTCTTCTACTATGGGTCTTAGTCCCTCCTTTGGTCCCAGTTTGAATACAGGGTTGATTAGTTCAGTCTGAATTTTGATGGGCTCAGTCTCAAAAACCCTGTCAATATTGATAAAAATTTTTGAACCATGAGAAATAACCTTGCAAAGTTCTTCAAGCTTTGTCTGCTTTAAACATATGCCTCCTTGTAAGACAGTGTCCAATAGCTATGGCCTAATTATAAAAAGGGAAATCCTCTGAAATGTCAAGGAATAAGCCATCTAAGGATCATTTAAACTCTTAATTCTATTTATATAATGAATTTCTTTACCCAGCCAAAATAGTCTCCGAAAATGGAGACACAATAAAGACATTTTGCTAATAGCAGTTCTATTCTAAGGGAAGTACTAAAGATCATTTTTCAAGTAAACAAAAATAACTCCAAAAGGAAACGCAAAGATTTAGAGAGAAATGTAAGGCAACAGGAAGGTTAGACATGTGGGTAAATCTAAATGGTTGCTGAGTTGGGAAGACAATGATACCGACGTACTGTGACAACAACTAGATCTAGCCCTTCCCTTCAGCAGGATCTGAGGTCCCAGCACCAGTAAGTCTCAGAACGTCTGCTGCATTTCAGTTGAGCCATGTGCCTTCTGACTCTGGGCGAGCTCTCCCTGCTTTACATTCTGGTTGCCAGCATTTTGGGTAGTTAGAGAGTTCTGTCTGCTCTCCAGTCTGGTTCTCTGCTTGCTGTGCCTTGGGTGATCTTTTTCATTCCTGTGGCACCACTCTCGGCCTCTAGAGGATGGATGTACCTGGCTGATGCTCGTGAAGTTTACTGCTGAGACATCTTTCTCTGCCCTAGTCTTAGTGAACTGAATGCCTGGAGTTATGCCCAGAGGTGTGATTTTTGTTGACTTTCCTTCCTTGCCCCAATTTTAGGGTACCACTCCCATTTTTTTCTAAAGATGTAAGGTAAATTGTTGGAAGATTGGGTAGTCTTCCTTTGTCTCTTGGGCTCCTCAAGGTACATACACAATACTAAAAGACTTGTTAAAAGTTAGGCTAGTTACTCATTTTCTTTATCAGTAGATGATTGTTCTTCCTCTCCCCCTTTCAGCCAGGCATGACAGCCACTGTAAATCTTTCCTCTATTTTGCGGGCTTGTCACTTTATGGAGTTTGGTTCATTTAGGTCTCAACTCTTATTTCATGTTTTCAAAGCCAACATCAATCACGTACATAACTCTTCTGAATTGTTATAGTTACTAACGTGTGCTATTTATTTCTGACCCTAATTTATTGATGCCATAGTAACGTTGCTCTTACACTTAGAAGGCATGCCTTCTTTAAATATAGCAGTAGTGACAAACCAAATGCTGCTGATGGTATTGGAAGCAATTTCAGAGAAAAGAACACCTATAGGTTTAATACTAGTTCTACTTTGACATTAAATTCAAGAATACTCTCTATTATGTGATTATATGGAGACTGAACACATACAACTTTTTTTTATTAATCAATATTTTTTATTTTGATATTGTGGGGTACAGTTTAGGGTTAAGTATACAAATATGCTTCGTTCAGGCACTCTTGTTCACAAGGGGTATCTCCCCGTTCCCAGACAGATATTGACTACTGTTAATCCCACCTCCCTTCCCCTCCCCTCCATAGTTATCCACCACTCAGTCTTTTTTTTATAGTATTACAGTGGAGGTTCAAGGTCCACTATATGAGTGACAACATGTGATACTCAGATCTTTGTTTCTGTGAGAGATCACTCAGTATTATTGACTCTAGTTCCATCCAGGTTGCTGCGAAATTCATGATTTGTTCTTTTTTATGGCTACATAGTATTCCATCATGTATATGTACCACACTTTTTTAATCCAGTCCTCTTTTATGGACAGCATGGTTGGTTCCAGGTTCTTGCTATTCTGAACAATGCTGAGATAAACATATGTGTGCAGGTATCTTTTCTATAGAGTGATTTGAGTTCTTCAGGATATATTCCCAGTAGGGGGATTGCGGGGTGAATGGGAGGTTGATATTTAGAGATTTTAGGAATCACCACACTGCTTTCCACAGAGGTTGCACTAGTTTACACTCCCACCAACAGTGTAGAAGTGTTCCCATTTCACCACACCCTCTCCAGCAACTGTTATTTTTTGAGTTATTGATAATTGCCTTTCTGAATGGAGTTAGGTGGTATCTCAGTGTGGTTTTGAATTACGTCTCCCAGATGACTAGTGAGGTTGAACATTTCTTCATGTGTCTGTTGGCTGCTTGGATGTCTTCCTTTGTGAAGTGTCTGTTCATATCTTTTGCCCATTTGATAATGGGGTTGTTTGTTTTTTCTTTTCGGCATGTTTGAGTTCCTTGGAGATCCAAAATGTTAAACCTTTGTCAGAGCTGGAGTTGGCAAATACTTTTTCCCAATCTGTAGGATGCCTCCCTGCTCTCTTGATGGTTTCTTTGGCTTTGCAGAAGCTTGTCAGTTTAATGAGGTCCCCACTTGTCTATCTTATCCCTTATGGCCTGTGGGTTTCGGGTTTTGTTCAGGAATTGGATTCCAGTTCCAATTTCCATGAGGGTATGTCTTTAATTTTCTAAGGTTCTTATGGTTTGAGGTTTTACATTTAGGTCTCTGATCCATTTGGAGTTAATTTTTGTGTATGGGGATAGATAGGGGTCCTGTTTCAATCTCCTGTGTGTGGTCAGCCAGTTTTCCCAGCACCGTTTACTGAGTAGATTCTCCTCTCCCAAGTGGTAGGTGGTGGAGGCTTTGTCGAAGATGAGTTGGTTGAGAAATTGAGGTTTCGTTTCTGGAATCTCAATTTTATTCCATTGGTCTATATGCCTGTTCCTATACCAGTACCAAGCTGTTTTGATAATTGTAGCTTTATAGTAAAGTTTGAAGACTGGTAATGTGATACCGCCTGCTTTGTTTTTTTTGCTGAGGATTGTTCTGGTTATTCTTGGTCATTTGTGTTTCCATATGAATTCCTGTGTTGTTTTTTCTAGGTCTGAGGAGAATGTTGCTGGTAATTTGATAGGTATTGCATTGAATCTATAGATTGCCTTAGGTAAGATGGACATCTTCACAATGTTGATTCTTCCAACCCATGAGCATGGGATATTTTTCCACTTGTTTGTGTCATCTTTGATTTCTTTGAGCAGAGTTTTGTCGTTTTCATTGTAAAGGTCTTTCACATCTCTGGTTAGGAAGATGCCAAGGTATTTCATTTTTTTTGTGGCTATTGTGAATGGAATTGTGCTTCTTATTTGGGTTTCTGTTTGTTTATTATTGGTGTAAAGAAATAAGATTGTCTTTTGCACATTTATTTTATATCCTGAGACTTTGCCAAAGGCCTTTATCAGTGTAAGGAGGTTTTTGACAGATTCTCTTGGGTTTTCAAGGTACACAACATGTCATCTGCAAAGAGAGATAACTTGACTTCCTCTTTCCCTATTTGAATACCCCTGATTGCCTTCTCTTCTCTGATTGCTCTAGCCAGGAATTGCAATACTATAGTGAACAGGAGGGATGAGAGTGGGCATCCTTGTCTTGTTCCAGTTTTCAGGGGAAATGGTTCCAGTTTTTGTCCATTTAGGAGTATTCTGGCTGTAGGTTTCTCATAGATGGCTTTTACTATTTTGAGGTATGTTCCCCGTATGCCTAGATATTCGAGGGTTTTTATCAAGAAGGGATGCTGGATTTTATCAAAAGCTTTTTCTACATCGAATGATATAATCATGTGGTTTTTGTTTTGACATCTGTTGATGTATTTAATTACATTTATGGTTTTACGAATGTTGAACCAGCCTTGCATCCCAGGGATGAAGCCTACTTGGTCATCATGGATGATTTTTGAGATGTGTTGTTGAATCCGGTTCGCTAGGATCTTGTTGAGAATTTTAGCATCTATGTTCATCAAAGATATTGGCCTGTAGTTCTCTTTCTTTGTTGGGTCTTTACCTGGCTTGGGTATCAATGTGATGTTAGCTTGTCAAATGATTTGGGGAGAATTCCATCTTTCTCAATCGCCTGGAATACCTTCAGTAGGATTGGTATCAGCTCCTCCTTAAATGTCTTGTAGAAATCTGCTGGAAAGCCATCTGGACCCAGCTTTTTTTTGTAGGTAGTTTTCTTATTACATAGTCAATTTCCTTGATTGTTATTGGTCTATTTAGGGTCTCAATTTCTTCTTGTTTCAACCTGGGCAGGTTGTGTGATGTCAGAAAGTCCTCCTTTTCCCTTTAAAGGGTTTTCAAGTTTGTTTCCATACAAGTGTCATAGTAGTCTCTAATGATCTTTTGTATTTCTTCAGGGTCAGATGTGACTTCATCTTTTGTGTTTCTGATTGTGTTTATTTGGGCTTTTTCTCTCTTTTTCTTGGTCAGTCTAGCTAGGGGACCATCAATCTTGTTTATCCTTTCGAGGAACCAGTTTTTTGTTTTATTGATTTTTTGTATTATCTTTTTGTCTTCTATGTCCTGGATTTTGGCTTTTATTTTGGTGATCTGGATTCTTCTGCTGAAATTAGGGTTTTTGTGGTCCTGCTCTTCCAGCTTCCTTAGGTGGCTTGTTAGGCTATTAATTTGTGATCCTTCCATTTTCTTCATGTGTGTTTGTAGGGATATAAATTCTCCTCTTACTACAGCTTTCATGGCGTCCCAAAGATTTGGTAAGATGTTTCTTCATTTTCATTTGTTTCCAGGTATTTTTTAATCTCTGTTTTGATTTCATTGTTGATCCAGGAGTTGTTTGGCATCATGCTGTTTAGTGTCCATATCTTTGGGGCTTGGGGGAAACTTGTTGGTGTTAATGTTTATTTTTATTCCACTGTGGTCTGAGAAGGTACATGGTAAAATTTCAGTCCTTTTTAATTTTCTTATACTTGATTTATGGCCAAGTATGTGGTCGATCTTACAGTACATTCCATGTGGTGATGAATAGAATGTATATTCTATGGTCTTTGGATGGAGTGTTCTGTAGGTATCAATTAAGTCCATTTGGTCAAGAGTCACATTGAGGTTTTGGATCTCGTTGCTGATTTTTTGTCTTGATGATCTGTCTAGGGTTGTGAGTGGGGTATTGAAGTCCCCAGCTATGATGGTGTTGGAGTCGATATCCTTTTTTAGTTTACCCAGAAGCTGCTTTATGAAACTTGGTGTTCCTATGTTGGGTGCATATATGTTTAGGATGGATATTTCTTGTTGATGGATTGAACCTTTCATCATTATGTAGTAGCCTTCTGTATCTTTTTTGATTTTTTTATAGCTTAAAGGTATTTTGTCTGAGATTAAGATCGTGACTCCTCCTTTCTTTTGTGTTCCGTTCACCTGAAAATTTGTTTCCCATCCTCTTCCTTTGAGTCTGTGAGTGTCCTTTCTAGTGAGGTGAGGCTCTTGAAGGCAATAAACTTGTTGCCTGGTGATATTTAATACATTTTGCCATTTTATGTCTTTTCAGTGGTGCATTTAGTCCATTCACATTCAAGCTAATTATTGAAATGTGAGAGTTGATCCCTGTCATAATGTTCTTTCAGAGTTGTTGTTCTTTCTGTTTGTGTGTTGTCTTTCTTTTGGTTCTCGAGTTGGTTCATGTGTGTTTTCAATCTTTTGCCTGTACTCTTGTGAAGAACTTTGTTGTTCTTTTTTCCTTTTCTTCTGTGTTCAATACTTGCTTCAGTGTTTCTTGTAGAGGTGGTCTGGTGGCAGCGTAGTTTCTTAGGGATTGGATATCTGGGAAAGATTTCAATTCTCCTTCACTGACGAAGCTTAGCTTGGCTGGGTAGGTTATTCTCGGTTGAAATTGTTTATCTTCTAGAACTTTGAAGATAGGGCTCCAAGCTCTCCTAGCCTGTAGGGTTCCTGTAGATAAATCTTCTGCTATTCTAATTGGTCTTCCCTGGTAGGTAGTCTGACCTTTTTCTCTTGCTGCCTTTAGGATACTTTCTTTTATACCTACTGTGTTTAGGTGAATTATTATGTGTCTGGGAGTTGGTCTTCTCATTTGTTGTCTTACTTGGGTTCTCTGAATCTCTTGCGTATGAATTTTTTCTTCACTGATGAGATGAGGGAAGTTTTCTTGAATGATTTCATGAAATGTTTGTTCCAGTGTGACCTCTGTTTCTCTCTCTGCCCCAGAAAGGCCAATTACTCTTAGATTCACTCTCTTGAAGTAATCATTCATTTGTTGAAGGTTTTGTTCAGTCTTTTTGAGCTTATTTTCCATGTTTTTGACAGTTTGGGTTAGTTCTGTGTTTTGGTCTTTGAGCTCTGAGATTCTTTCTTCTGCTTGGCTAATTCTGCTTTCCATGCTTATTAGTTTGTTATTTATTTCCATCACAGTATTCTTTACTGCTATTATTTCTGACATCAGCTCCTTCCTATTTTCCTCTTGTCTCTCTTCGATTTTTTTTATTCTCTCTATTAATGTCTTGATGTCTGGGTTTGTTTCATGTGACCAATCATTCTGGGGGGCTCTTCATTGTTTGTGTTCCAAAGTCTGTTTTCTCAGTGTCTGACCTCCCAGGGATCTGTGTGAGACCTATATTCTTCTTTTGGTTTTTCTTCATTTGTGCGTTTTTGTTGTTGTTGTTGTTTTTCCCCCCTTCCCTATTTTTGCTTCCCTCCACATCACAGTCTTCTTTAATTCTGTTATTCAGGGGTGGAGAGGTTGTTTTTCTTTCTGTTTGTTCAATCTCCTATTCTTCTTTATGTATGTCCTCTTACTTTGTTAAGTTCTGGAGTTGCACTGTAGGTTAAGGGTGGTCCTTTTTGCAGTTTTCAGATTTACTTAAGGGGTGAACTGTGATTCATAATCTATCTGTAGGTCCTGGTATCTGCTGACAGGTGTATGAATAATCTGAAACCCACTTCCCACTGCCTTGGAATCTGCCCATGCAGTGGGGTTGTAGGTTTACTCCCTGAAATAAAATGTGGTTAACAGAGGGAAGAGAATGGAGCAGGCAGTGGGGGCGAAGAGGGGGGTGGGAGAGAGAGAGGAGTAAGGGTGAAAACATACAAGTGTACCAACAAATTGAGAGAGAGACAAAAATTGAAACATATAAAAACAATAGACCACAGGTACAAACTAACGAACTCCCATACAAAAAAACTAAAACATTCAATGTTACTAACATACCAGCTTAGCAACCTCCTTATTGGTGTGCTATTCCTCTATACAAAGATATGGTTTACAGAGAGAAGAAAAGAATGGAAAAGAAGGAAGAAAAAAGGGGGGGAGGAACAAAACAGAAGGAATAGAATCAAATCAATAGACTAACAGAACCAATCGAGCACACTCTGAGACTTTTCGTTTAAGTCGAATGTCCTTTCAGCTCTGATTTCTAGCTGTCTTTTCAGGCTGGTAAGTTTGTTCACAGTTAGGATCAGTTGCCCCTGGCCTGTTGTGAAGGGTAGTTCAGATCATCACTCAGTTCATGACTGCCCCGTTCACCACTCAGATCTGGCCTGTGTCTGTCAGGCTTCCATTTTTCCCCTTTCGGTGTTGTTACCTTGAATCGCCAGCAGGTGGTGTTATCCCTCGCTCCAGATGGCCTTTATCTCAGCTGCTAGCCCACCTCTAAGGGGAGAGAGATGTTGCCTCCAGGCACTTGGGAGGAGACCCACGGCCTGGCAGGACATCTCGGTGGTAGTAGACCTCAGCTGATCTTGCTCACAGGGGCTTCAAGGTCTGAAGTTGTGGATCGCCTCAGGCACGGGCCATGCGATGTGTAATGGCTGCCTCGGAGGAGGCCACATATAACTCTTATTGTATACTGAGGTTATTGTGATTGTTATCCAGGGTTAAAATTCTGCCAAGAATGTGTTTCTTCAAGATAAGAAACCACTTTGGTCCCAGGTTGTTAAAGAGATAAAATGGAAAGTAGATTTGCTTATGTGCCTGATATTTTTAGAATTTTTAATTATCTTATTGCATGGATACAATGAATGAATGTAACAGGTTTTTCAATGGTAGATAAGACTAAAAGGTGAAAATTAAAGTTAGAAGCCTGAAAGAGCTTCTAGATATTATTATAACATGTTTCATATAAGTAGGTAATAAACCGTTGAAGTAGGTGATGATTATGATATTATACATCCACAAACATTTATCACTAAATTTCTCATAAATTTGATGGAATGTTTTGAATTTTACTTTTCATCCCACATGAGAAATTCATTCCTTAAAATTTAATAGCAGAGCCAGGCTCGGTGGCTCAGCCTGTAATCCCGCGCCTTTGGGAGGCTGAGGTGAGTGGATTGCCTGAGCCCGTGGGTTCGAGACCCGCCTGGGCAGCAAGACCTCATCTCTACAATAAATAAAAAAACCAGCCGGGTGTGGTAGTGCATGCCTGTAATTCCGGCTACGTGGAAGGCTGAGGCGGAAGGATCGCCGGAGCCCAGCAGGTCGAGGCTGTGGTGGCCGGGAGCAGCCACTGCACTCCAGTCTGGGTGACAGAGTGAGACTCCAACTCAAAAAAAAAAAAAAAAAATTAATAGCAAATTTAATTATCACCTTACAGGACAAATTGTCCTAACTGGTTACCTGAAAGACTATAAATTTTGAAAAAACATAGTATCACTGTTTGATTTTAGACAAAATTTTAAAAATAATTTGAACTTGTCACAATTTTTGAAAAATCTTTTCTTCCAGTCTCATCAACATATTTGTTACACTAGTTTATTTGCTGTATCTTTATGCTAAGTTAAAAAAGAAACAGTTAATATCTATACCATGTCTTGGGAGTAGCATTCTTGTCAACTCAACCTAGCTTAGATAAATTCATAATCAAGAACCAAACCCAATTGTTACATTAGAAATAAATATTGATATATATGCTACCCATTAAAAATGTGCATATAGGTGTTTTATATAAGGAACGATATTTCAACCACTATTTTTTCTTTAGTTATGATTACAGAATGACCAAATTTTATGAATTGAATATCATTTTCATATATCAATTACCTAGATGAATACTTCAATGAACAAATTGTATAATTTTTGTAATTCTTCTATTTTTCTGCGTAATTGTTCTAATTATATATAGCAAAATTTAATTTTATCTCTACTTAAACTAATGATATAAAAGTAGGCTTGGCATTTCATCATAAGATGATAGAAGTCTCATCATTCTTGCTATAAACACGTATTAAGCATCTGTAACTCCCACAGTATGAGAAAAGTTAGATCTTATGATGGAGGCTTTTGCAGATATGTGATAACATATAATCACTTTCATTAAACTTTCTCATGTAATTGAAAAAAAAAGTAGTCTTGAATTTTGTATGTCCATTTGGTCTATTTTTATTTTTTCTGTTAACTTATTTTTATTGTACTTTCTGAAATTATTATTTTGTGAAGGATTTTAAAAAACTGACTCTTTACCACAGATAGTTCGGAAAACGTCATTCTGAAGCACAATTATAGATTTTCAAAATTTAATATTGTATACCATTTGGGCTCTTATGATTTAATTTGTTCAATTGTTCTCTTGTTAGTAAGCAATACATTTTAATGTCTTCCTGTTCTCAAGCTTTGTTTTCAATAATAGCAATTCAATGAAAGCTTCAAAAGCTGATGTATTTTGGCACTTCATTCATTGAATATTTTGATTCAAAAATTTCAAATGATTTTGAACAAAATGCTGCTAAAATTTAGAGGACTCAATTGCAAAATGTTCAATGCCATTTAAGACACTTAATTTAAACAGTATTTCTCCATATTCTCAAATATACTAAAATCTAATTGATGTTGGGCAAGAAAAAAATAAAACACATAAGGCCATGATGAAATATTCATATACTCAAGATAAGTCTAGTATCAAAAATTGTGTAGTTCAATAATTATGTCCCGTATGTAAAATTACTTATAAATTTGAGTAACTACAACTTGTTTTTCAATTGGCAGAATATCAAAAATATTGGATGCAATTTTGAATTATGTGTATACCATGACCAATCACAAATATATTTTTTCCTCCATAGCTTTTCTCATTTGATAAAAATGTTTTCTATTATAATGCTACCATTCATCAAAATTTGTACAGTATTTGAAATATCACCCCAACACATTATTTTATCTTTAATATTAAAATGTACAGCCTAATTCATAACCACTTTCAGAGCATGCTGGATGTTCAATTAAGACAATAAATTTGGAAATTGTCTTATGATTTCATTGATTAGATAAAACATCATTTAAAAAATTAAATGCTTGTCTATTTGAGATCTCTGACAATATTAATATAACACTGGCTTAATTTAATTATTTTCAAAGTTTTATTTCAGTTAATGAAGCCAATATATACTCAGCTATTTCTTCATTTGTATATGTATAAGACAACTTGGAACTAGAAAGTGAATACATTTAGAAGAGCATTGTTTTGATCTAATTGATGACATGCAAGTACTCTTGCAGTCTTCAGATGGATGTGTTAAATGACCAACAGAACTATTTAAATTTTGAAGTAGGTGCTGATAGCTCTTTATTACATTTGTGTTCTGGTTTTTACTACTTCTGCTATTAGACTTGCCCTCATCTTGGATGGTAAACATAGCAAACAGATTACTTGCTTATCATCAACTGTTTAGTTTTTCATTAAACATGTACTTTTGGTCTCATTGCTATTGAAAGGGTTTGTTGAAAACTAAAAAACTATGTTTAAGCAATAAAATGAATAAATATAAATATACCCTATGTAATAAAAGACAAAACTAATAAGAGCAATAGACTCTATACTCTAAGGTGGGATTGTTTAGCCTTTATTTAGAACACACACCTTTTCTGTCACCTAACCTAAAATTTTTTGTTTCTCAGTTGTAGGCTTGGTGGTTGGGTGCGTCTCTCAAAGCGTGGCACAACTACCAATGTAAGTGAGTTGTGCAGGATGTCAGAAGGAGGAGTTAACTAGTCAGGCATTATCACCAAGCTCCCAGGACATATAGAGGTTGGTTGTGTGGGGAAAAGGGTTTGGAAATGGAAAAGACTTTGAATCAGATTGACCCTACCATTGATAATAATTAGACTAGACAAAATTAAAAACAAACAAATGAAACAACTACTTGAAGGCCACTGAAGAACAAACAAAAGCAAGCAGATAATATGACTTTTGAGGAGAAGCAGCTCATATGATAAACAAAATTATTTCAGGATGAATTATAAACCTAAATATAAAGCTAAAACGATAGAGCTTCTGGAAGAAAACACTGCAGAAAATCTTCTTGACTTTGAGGCAGACACAAATTTCTTTGATAGGACTCAGAAAGCACTGACTCTGAGAAGAAGAAAAAAATTGTACTTTATCAAAATTTAAAATATCTTCTTAACAAGACACGTTTAAGACAGTGTAAAGACAAGGCAGACACTGGTAGAATGTGTGCAATACACATATCTGACAAAGTATTTGTCTCCAGAATATATAAATAACTCTTATAAATTGAAACAGGTTTTCAGGAAAAGAAAATTAAGAAAGAAAGGGGGTTACTATGATATTAAGCATTACTGATCGGCAAAGTGGCTTACTCCTATAATCCCAGAACTTTAGCAGGCTGAAGTGGGAGGATTGCCTGAGGCTGGACATTCAAACCAGCCTGGGCAACACAGTGAAAAACCATCTCTTATAAAAAAAAAAAAAAAAAGTGGCATGGTGGTTCATGCCTGTAGTCATAGTTACTTGGGAGGCTGAGGCAGGGGGATCACTTGAGCCTAAGTGTTTGAGGCTGCAGTGAGCTATGATCACATTACTGCTCTCTAGCCTGAGTTTCAGAGTGAAACCCTGTCTTAAAAAAAATTATATATCTAACTTATAAGTACTAATTATCCACAATAATTCTAAACATGAATGTACCTAAAACATAATTGAGGAATATGCATAGCAAAACTTGGCTAACACACCACGAGAAATGAGCAAACTTGCGGTAACTAGCTTTGTAATTTTGTTTCTTAGTTTCTTCTTCGGCCAGTGAGATGAGTTATGTATTGATTGATCGACAAATTGTGACCAGAGGCTTGCATGAACCTACCTTGACCACTGGTTAGGTATTCAATAATTCAGTATTCACAGAGACTTTGTAGAATGTTATTCTGAAAAATACAATTGACTGTATTAAGTTGGATCCCTATTTCTCGTCTTTCATATCTTCTACTTGACTGTCCTGTTCCATGGCATTGAAGAAAAGCATCTCAGAATTTTCCTCTATTTAATTGATCTAATTTTATATAATCTACCATCTGCTCCTGACAGACCTACAATATGTATTCTATTGAACATTTTAAATGCTTTGATTCTTCCTGATGACATTGTGAATATGTGGATACATAGAGAATCATAGAGAGAGAAAGTATTGTGACCAAGACCCTTCCCATGTCTATCCTGGTTCCCACCTATCCTTGAGAGACCGTGATCCCCCAGGGTCCAAGATGCTAGCCCCATCACCTATCCAGGAGTTTTTGAGAAGAGCTACCACTGATTAATACAAAAAGAAAGTTGTTGCTAGGGCAGCAAGAGGGTGGGGTGCTACTACTCATGTCTCAAAAAGCAGCATTCCTGCAGGAAAGGAGAAATTGCCCTGAATCCACTCTGATACTTCATTTCAGAGCCCAGGGGAGATGGTGAAGGTTTGTTGACCTATCTGTCCAGTTTCTTTTACATAGAGTTTCTAATATATCTCCAAGTGTATAGTTTATAGGACTTTGTTCTTTCCTGCCTTTCAGTTCAGATTCATTTGCTCTCTGGTTGGTAGAATTCCTTTAAGATTCTGGAACAGGTTGGCAGTTCTAATTTGGGGTGTTTGTATATTTTTTCCTTTGAGTATTTTTGTATGCTTTTTTTAAAGAATGTAGACAGACTGAGTCAAAACTTTATTAAAGGTCATAAATCCAAATGTCTCCTGGGACCAGAAGGTAATTGAAATGAAGAAAGAAGGTGGATAGAGGCAACAAGGAGCAGAGTGACTCTAGTGAACCGGGGCAGGGATGCCTCGTTTAAAGGGGGAAGTCATCACCCACCTGACTGCAGTTAAATAGGAAGGTATAACCAGATATGACACATCTTTCTGATTTTTAGAGAAAACCAGGAAGCTTAAGTATACATTTTCTGTTGATTATACTGTGTTTATCAAACCAATATACCAGCAGACTGATTCTAGCCTATCAGCTGTCAGTTGGGAAATTCTGCCCTGGAACTTGGATATTTTTAATAGATTTTTCTGACAGCTTAAGAAAAGCTGTATGATTTTTTTTCTTTCTGTTTTAGAGCCTTACTGTAAATTTCCAAGAAAAACCAGCTGTCCCTGCAGACTATTGAAGTGCTTACAGGTGCAGCATTTTGTCAGTATAGGGAATACTAATAATTTGTCCATCCATCCATCCATCCATCCATCCATCCATCCATCCATCCATTCATTCATTTATCTATTTACTTAACAACACTTACTTAGACCTTTCTCTGTGCCAGGTATTGTTCCAGGGACTGGGATAAAATAGAAAAAAAAATCCTGACTTTCATGGATCTCACATTCTAAGTGTGCATGTGTGTGTGTACCTGAGTGTATATGTGTGATGGGAAAGAAATACAAACAATAAGTTTATAAGTAAGTAAATATGTAAGATAATTTTACATCTCTATGGTGATGACAATTTAATTTTCCTTCTGTTCTAATCACAGTGGTCCACAGGGTCAGCTCTGGTGCATCCAAAGATACTTCAATTATTCAGCCTCTACCAATTAATGAATCGGGCACAATTCTTACTTTCAGGAGCCCTCTTAGTGACAAAGCTGAGATAAGAATAGGATTGTTGCAAATGAATTTCATTCTTCAGATGGCAACAGCTCTTATTATTGTTGTCTGAAGTGAGGGTTTCTAGAATTTATCCATGGGAACTACATGGCAGATGATGGCGGTTTCCAAGCAAAGTGCATTGGAGCAATTTTAGTGTCCTTTATGGACATTAAAACATTTACTAACCACATTAGTTACATTAAGTAATTGGTGATAGAGCCAAATTAATACCTGAGGAGAGTCCCACTGACTATAAACATGTTAGCCAGGTTTCTCATCACTGCTGCTAATCTGAAGAATTCACGGAGTAAAAAAACAGAGTTGAGGGTTGGTCTAAAAATACTGAACTTGGCCTGGAGAACAAAGAAAGAAACAATGGAAAATAGGTTCGATTGACCACCTTAGGTAAGGACATATTAGGATGGTGTGAAACAACATGGAGAGGGGAATGTACATATCCCAAGAATATTAGGAACTTGTTTCCTCTCCTAGATTTTCAGATTTCAAGAAAAAAAATCTTTATAAAATTGAGATTAGGCACTTTGGGATGAAAAAGATTATAAATTAAATATAATGAATAATTCCTTTATTAAGCATTGATCATAACTACAGTTAAGAAACTTCTCTTAGGATAATACTTCCTTTCTTTTTCTGTGTTAAATACTGAAAATTTTATAAAATTTAGACTAGCTGTTTTAAAAAATGTCAAATGTTTCTGATATTGAAAGTAATTCCAGCATTTTCTAGTGTTGCCAAGACAAAACATAGAATGCGTAGTTAAATCTGGAGTTCAGAAAAGCAACATGTAATTTTTAAATACAAGTATGTTCAATGATAAAAAATATTCATATAAAATAAGAGAGTTTTCATTTAAGAGATGAACAGACAGGATATGTAGCAGTGTGTCTGCCATAGAAATACAGATTGTAGCTGCCAAGAGTCAACCTTAATTCCTGTTCCAAGCAAACACAACTGTCTTGCAGTCTTTTCAGTATGTCTTATGCAATATTTGGGATATACATATATTAAAAAATTGTGGTTTATCTGAAATGCAAATGTAACTAGTGTCTGTATTTTTATTTGCCTCACAATCCTACTGATTTATTTTTAATTTCAAAGATGTGGAGTACAATTCAGGGTTAGGTATACAAATGTTCATTATGCAGGTACCCTTGATGATGAGGTGTGCCCCTCCCTCCCCTGGCAGTTTTCCTCAACTGCCAATTCCTCCTCCTACTGGCAGTTTCCCACTACTGCCAATCCCTTTCTTATAGTATTATGATAATTGTTTGTTCAAGGTCTGCTTATGAGTGAGAACATATGGTACTCTGTCCTTTGTTTCTGTGATAGAGCACTGAGAATGATAGACTCTAAATCCATCCAAGTTACTGCAAAGTACATATGTTTGTCCTTCTTTATGATTGCATAATATTCCATTGTGTATATGTACCACATTTTTTAAAAATCCAGTCCAGCATCAGTGGGCAGCATGGTTGGTTCCATGTTTTTGCTATTGTGAATAGAGCTGCGACAATTATGCATGTGCAGGTATCTTTTTGGTAGAATGACTTGACTTCCTCTGGGTATAATCCCAGTAGGGGGATTGCTGGGTCATATGCAAAGTCAATTTCTAGTTCTTTCAGAAATCGCTATAGTTTTCCAAAGAGGTTGCACTAGTTTGCATTCCACCAGCAGTGTAAAAGTATTCTTATTTCTCCGTATCCTCGCCAGCATCTGTTGTTATTTGTTTTATTAATGATGGCCATTCTTACTGGGGCTAGATGATATCTCAATGTGGTTTTGATTTGCATTTCTCTGATGATTAGTGAAGCTGAGCCCTCTTTCATGTGCCTGTTGGCTGCCTGTATATCTTCTTTTGGGAAGTGTCTATTTATGTCTTTTGCCCACTTTTTAATGGGGCTGTTTGTGGGGTTTTTTTTTGTTTTTGTTTTTGTTTTTTTGGCATTGAGTTCCTTATAGATACTAGATGTTAGGCCTTTGCTGGTAATTTTTTTTTCCCATTCTCTGGGCTGTCTCCCTGTTCCTTTGGTGGTTTCTTTGGCTTTGCAGAAATTTGTCACTTTGATGAGGTCCCACTTGTCTAACTTATCTCTTATGGCATGGGCACTTGGGGTTTTGATCAGGAATTGGTCGCCAGTTCCAGTTTGCATAAGGGTGTCTTCTGCATTTTCTGAGATTCCTATAGTTTGAGGTTTTACATTTAGGTCTTATATCTACTTAGAGTTAATTTTTGTTTATGGTGATAGGTAGGGGTCCTATTTCAGTCTTCTGCATGTGATTAGTCCATTTTCCTAGCACCATTTGCTGAATAGGCTTTCTTCTTCCTAGTGGTTGTTATTGGAGGCTTTGTCAAAGATGTTTTGGTTGAGATATTGAGGCTTTGCTTCCATAATCTCCATCCTGATCCATTGACCTGTATGCCTGTTCTTGTTCCAATACCAAGTTGTTTTGATTATTGTGGTCTTATAGTAAAGTTTGAAGTCTGGAAGTGTGATACTTCCTGCTTTGTTTCTTTTGCTAAGGGCAATCCTATTTATATTATCAAATCTGTCAAGTATTATTTCTATAAATTGATCTCTAGTTTAAGCAAACATCTATACTTTTTTTTTTTTGAGTTGAAGTCTCACTCTGTCACCCAGACTGGAGTGCAGTGGCCGCTCCCGGCCATCACAGTCTCGACCTGCTGGGCTCCGGTGATCCTTCCGCCTCAGCCTTCCAAGTAGCCGGAATTACAGGCGCGCGCTACCATGCCCAGCTAATTTTTTGATTTATTGTAGAGATGAGGTCTCACCAAGTTGCCCAGGCGGGTCTCGAACCCAGGGGCTCAGGCAATCCACTCACCCAGGCCTCCCAAGGCGTGGGATTACAGGCGCAAACATCTATACTTTTAATTCCTAAACCTTTAAATGCTTTAATTAAAGAAAAATATATGAGGATCCAATCTGATTGTTCTAATTTCGTTAGACATTAAAGTTTAATGTTTTGCAACTTTGCCTGCCACCTCCTTCTTTTCCTGCCAAGAATCTGCCTTTCTACTCATCCCCTACATATGTATGTTTGTACACAGACACGATTACACACACACATGTGCAGTGCATGTGCACACAGCATCCTATTTTGTGACTTTTCATTAAACTCTTAACAAAATTGTATATAATGACATGCCACAGATTTTTTTGAAGATAATGAAGGACTAAATGAATGATTACTAAGCAACTTTCTTGAATCACTCATCCTAATACCTATTTTTATGAAGTTGCTAATAACATATTTTTAGTTCTGCATTATTCTTGTTGTGTTTTTGTTCTTCTCTTAGCTATAATCACATCACGTCTTGTTCCTTGGTAATAGGAGTGGATTTCAGATAACCAGGCCCAAATCATCTCTAGTAGAAATAAAGAAAAGCACCATTGTTTCCATTTGTCTTTAAGAAAGAAATATCTAGCCAAAGACAAGACAAAGAGAAACCTTGTCTATTAGCAACTGAGGTAGAAGACTTAAAAAAAAATGGAACAAAAATTCCAAAGAGATTAAACAAAGAATCCTCTGAAAAGAAGGCAAGAGCATGTTTGCTTGAAACAAGAATTAATGATATTCCCTTGGCAGCTAGAATTTATACTTAAATGATAGACACATAATTACTTATTTTCCTGTCTTTTCTGCTCATCTCTAAAATGAAAACTCCCTCATTTTATGTGAGTATCTGTCACAATTTCTTTTTAGTCAAAATTTATTTTGATTTTTATTTTATGCTGTGATACTTAGCTGTACTTCTAGAAGTTTGTGTTGGACAAATGAGGTGTTTTAGCAATAATGACAATAGCAAACGTAAAACCAAGCATATTTTATTCTCATATAAGCCTCAAATTATTATTTCATAATAAATATTTTTTCCCTCCACTCAATATCATCTTCATCTTTAGAGACATCAACAGAGAAGTCTTGGGATGTAGAGAAGAGAGGAAAAAAATTGCTTCTGGAATCTTCTCTTGAAGGAGATTTGCTTTCCTCAGTTTGAATTCAGAGCCCTTGATCTTCTGACATTCTTCTACAGAGAAGAGGCTGAGAGTTGTACTATTAAAACCAAAGACCAATCATTGACACACATAGGACTGCTTTGTATGAAAGTATGAGTACAGATCCCTAAAGAACCCCGATTTAATCAGAGATGAGGCCTGTCTACCTCCTCAGTTTTTGGGTAAAGTCTTGCAAAGTTTTCAACTGCTGATTCTTGTGAGTTAATTTTACTCTCTCCATGAGAAAATTGAGTTAAACTGGAGTCATCCAAATTGAATGCCAATCAAGAAATCTCTAATCAGGAGGATTTGGAATGTTTCGAACACAAAGAAATGATAAATGCTTGAAGTGATGGATATCCCAATTGCCTTGGCTTAATTATTATACATTGTGTGTATATCATTGTTTGTGTCAAAATATCACATGTAACTCATATGTGTAATTATTATGTATCAGTTAGAACATCTCAATTCTGTCTTCTCTTTTTTTCTCTACAGTAGAAAAAGCTGGAATTTAGCTTAGTTATTCCTTTCAATTGGTATTAGTTTTTAAAGTTAATTATATAAATAATTAAAATGTAAATGTGTGCCTTGGGATGATTCCTATATCACAGAGAGCAGATCATTTAGTAATTTTCAATAGGATCATTCACATTATAACTATGTTCAGTATAATAGCTATTAAAAATAAACTTAAAATTTACTTAGCAGTAGGAAAGTTCAGAATTATATGCTTATGTATTTTTTATCATAACATTTAATTGTATATTAAAAATGCATTATCTTTGACAGAAACAAAGTGAACTATGGGGAACAAATACACCAGTGTGTTTTAGTTCTCTTAAACCAAATGGAATTTGTGAGTTAAAATTTGCTTTGCACCTCAGAGATTGCCTCGTGGTTGAATGATTGACTAGTTTAGTGGGACTCAAGGTTGATCTTTTCCTGTGCAAAAGTAATCAGCTGCTATGATGCAGAAGTCTTCATAACATATTAGTATACATTAACTTAAAGAGTTCAAAGAATATCCTCTGACTTAATGGTATAAAGTCCACAAAGCCACACATTTAGGTAAACTTCCCTGTGAGATCTGAGACACCATAGGTGTAACAAGCAGAGAGCAGAACACAATGTCTTCGTTGTAATTGGCCTTGAGTTTGCTCTTTGGTCTGGAAGGTACTTGGCAAAACAGAGGAGATTGTAGTTGGGATGTGGATGTGCATTGTACCCAGTGATAACCTCTGCAGCTTGGGTGCAGTGGGGGGAACAAGTTTCCAAAACAGAGTAATTTCATTTCTGGTTAGACAGGATTCTGAAGCTATCCATGTAGATTTTCAGTTACAATTAAGCAGTTGTCATGGTTAAGTAATTTACTAACTTGAATTAATTACTTAACTACTTGACAAACTAATTAATTAACTACTTTGGAGAGGTAAATGTTAAAGAAATGAGTAGCAAAGGCATGTTTTGAGTATGTTCAAAAGACAAAACTGTTTCTTGAATTTGCCAACATCAAAAAGAACAAGCTCCTCACATGCCAGTAGGATGCCTTGAAAAAATAGTTTATTTTCAAGTGCAACAGTGTATGCTTTGTTCTATATCATAATTTTGAAAATGTTCTATTATACAACTGGTTCTCTTATTAGTGGCCAAGAATGCATTAGATACTTGAATTGTGTGTTAAGTGACTCAAAGCTCAGTAAGTATAAAAGTTGGGGTAACTATTATACTTTCCGTGGAGTCTCCTCCCAAATGTGAAACATGTTTCCAGGAAAGACTGTTCCAGCTCTTTAGGAACTGGGGAAGGAATAAAGGACACACCCATGTGATTCCATTACGAAAGTTTGGGAAGGAGAGTTCCTTTATCCATGTAAATCCAAGCTTGTGATTATGGCTATAATACCTCTCTCAAAAAGAATAAACATCATTAAGTGAAAATCTTTATCCTTTACCAGTATCTGCAGATATGAAAAAAAAGTATACTGAAAATCGACAGCTGAGGCAAAACTTCTAAATGATGTCACTTAGCAGCAACAAATCGGCGTGTTCACTTATCATAATTCCTGGTAAGCTTTGATACTCTAGTGAGATCTTGATTCAGAATAATTATTTATTCCTACCTAATAAATGAGTGAATACTGTTAGAGACCATGTTACAAAACTCCTGAGGAATACTGTTTCCCTGCAATAAAAAGAACACAGTGTAGAACTGTTGAATTATGCTGCTAAAGTAGTTTGTATTTTCTTTTCCCATTAAGCCTAGAAGTAAAGAGAGGGTACCCTCAGAGAATATCAACAATAATGATGGTTTCTTTCTGATACGTCAGAATTGTGGCAAGCACTAGTTTATTCCCTAAGTAATGCCATTTCTCCTTTTAGAGATGTATTTACCATGTTGGCCTCATAACTTTCTCCTATTTGGGCCTCAGGGTCTCCTGCATTTCTCCAGATTAGAAGTGATGAGCTGTAGTTAACCAAAAATCCCAGTAGTAAAGGAATTTTGTTAAGGGCTGTGATCAAAACCTAGCTATCTCCTTCTTTACTTATTCTATATTCAGTGTCAGACTCTTGCTGCAAATCTTTGTTACTTTTATGATTAGATAGTTTTCTCAAGGGAGTTGGTCTTCCACAGAAAGAATTAAATGTGCATTAGCAAGTCTGACCCTTTAGGGTATGTTTACACTAACACTATTAGCTCTTGGATAAAATCTGTAAGGCTCAGAGCAGGAATTAAGATTTCATGTATAGACCTCAATCTCTCAGGGCATTATAAATCGTTAAAACTGTCCTGGAGGCATGCTCAAGAGCTCTGGGATTCCTATTAATACTTTTTATGGGTGTGGTTTCGATGGAGATTCTTAATAAATGAGCTGTGATTTTTGAGTCAGGCAAAGTGTTTTTCACATGTGCGAAAGGCAGCTGCATAACAATGCTGGAGACTGTTTAGGCTTGTATTTATGCACTGTGGATTGGAATTGTTTTCTCTTTAAAAATCCGGCAGCTAGTAATCTTTTGCTCTTATTTTTAAATAAATATTTAAAATATAATTTATTCATAAATGTTTTTCCAACAAGAAACTTTAAAAACAACTTATTCGGAATGTCAATTTTTTTCTGAGAATCTCATCCAAAAGTTTATGAGAAAAATTTCATTTCTTTGAACAACATTAAATTATATTTTCCTTCTATTGGGAGATAGACAGAACAACTGTATGCTTGTCAAACCTCCAAATATTTCTATTAAATTTATAACAAATTAAAATGTCCTTGAGAGGGAGAAACCAAAGAATGGTAGAAGTCAGGCAATAGATGATGTAACAGGGATATATCAATAAAATTTATAGAGAGACAAATATGAATTTTAATACCCACCCTCATACATTGTAAGTTTTTGAAGTACTGTTGGTGAAATTGTAATCCTTTTTCCTATGTGTTGGTGTCATGAAATTCTTCTACTCCCCACTCCCATCTCACAATATGGTTTAAACAGGGTCATCAGTCAAACCCTGAGGATAAGTCTGTGTTTATCATGAGTAAACTCATGAAGGTCAATGAATGTCCATTACCCATATGAGCTGCTCTTTCAGATATGTGCATTTGAGAACAGAGTAATAGTTTTTGTGAAACCCACTTGAACCTCCAGAGCTGGTGTAAAGATAATTTTAAAGTGAAATGTTTGAGCTAAATAAGATGCAGAAAAATATCATATTTAAACTTCTTTTATTGGACACGTTAGAAGAAGGCAAGTTTTCTTTCAGAGAGTTTTTTCATATAAAGCAGTGGATCATAACACAGGGAAACTGCATAGGATGATTCTTCTTGATAGAAATTCCAGTGAACTATACTTTTTTGTGGAGTTACGAAAGATTGTATATTTCCATATCTGTTTATTTGTTCCATATCTGTGACACTATTAAAAGCCAAAAGAATGGCTCATTGTTCATATTGTAGAGTTAGAGGAAATTTATTCAATATTTCAGTATATAATATTTGTCTCATGTACACGAAGCCTTAATTATGCCTGATGCTTTAGGGCACTGTTTTTGTATTAACAAGGTTAACATTAGCTTGTTTCAGAACATTGCTGTGATGCATACAGGTTACTAAACCAAGGTAAGGAATGTTTAGCTCATTCTCTCTTATATCCAAACAAAACAAAATGTAAAGACCCAGTTTATGTCTGAAAGCTGATCACATATCAGCTATGGATAGGAATATAGTAAGTTAGGTGAAAAGGAATAAAGAACATAGCTCCTCAAAATAAATCCCAAAAGTACCATAATTGACCGATGACTGATGGTACCAAAAGGTGTTTAAAAAAAAAAAAGAACAAGCAAACATTAAAAAGACAGTTTAGAGAACAAGAACAAGAGGAATCAAAACTTCAAGATCAAAGTTGATGCAGAGGGTACAGGTGTTGGGAAAACCAGGAAGATAAGTGTTTTTATCATCTTTAGATTGAGTTAACCTAGATAATTCCTCCTGGAGTAGCAGCTAATTTTTTTTTTTACATTTTATTTCCTTAAAATATTTCCACTCCAAGTTTTTATGGGGGATTATGTGGTCTTTCTCTAGTAGACACAGGGATGAATCTGATGCCTATATAAACTAATATATATTACACACAACACACACACACACACACACACACACACACACACATACACACACACATATACAGGGGGTACCAAAAAATGTATACACATTTTAAGAGATGTTATCTATGTATTACTTTTTGAAGTTGAACTAAATTATGGTAGCAACGTGTAGTGTGACATTCACTCAACTGTGCTTCTGCCATTTTCTTTGACTGTCTTGCCTATCATATGGTGACACTAGCTTTCATTTGATTAGCACTATCTTTTGTGCCAATGTTGTACTTAAAATGTATATACATTTTTTTGGCACCCCGTGTGTGTGTGTGTGTGTGTGTGTGTGTGTGTGTGTGTGTGTGTGTGTGTGTGTGTATTAAATACCAGAATTTATTTATAAAAATTGTGTATTCATTCTTACATGTTTGAACTTCAGCCGCCTTCAAAGAATTTTCCATTTAATGCAATATACCTATTGAGATGTTTTTTCCAATGCTCAAAACAGTTTTTGAACTCCTCAGTTTTGATGCCTTAAAAGTGGTTTCTGCCTTTTTTTGGTTCACCTTTTCCATATTGGAAAAACGTTTCCCTTTGAGGACTTTTTTCATCCAAGTAAAAAAAAAAGTTGGTCAGGGTGAGATCAGGTTAATAGGGAGGGTGGTGCATGGGCCGCATGCCATTTTTGGTCAAAAACTGCTGAGCACAGCGCAGTGTGGGCAGGTGCGGTCCTATGTAAATCACCCATCATCCAAAAAAAAAAAATTCACTGAAACCAAAAACAGTCTCTCACAGCAATGCTAGCTGGTACACTGATGCCAATGGTTCCTAGAACAGTTACCTAGCAGGGGGTCCCTGTACTACAGGGGGCATACCCTTCAAAAAAAGATCGATAATTCCAGGGATTTTTTGGGGTCCCCTCATTTATAGTCAACCAAAATAACAAACAAGAAGAGACCATCTTTTAAAAGTTATATATATTCAGGAGTGAGGCATTACAATGGGACTATGTGCACTATAGCAAACTTTGTGAATATTCAGAGTGGTAAAGGAAGACAAAAACTTTAAAGGAGAATTGCATACTTGTAAAATAATTATCTTTAGCTACAAGGATCAATAACAAGAGTGACGTAAGTCTGGGTCTGGACAGGCAGTTGCTGGGCAGATGTCATCTTGAAAATTTTTTTGTGTGTATACAGTTGTAATGGCCTTTGTGCGAGGTTGTGGTTTTTGCAGTCTTTTGTAATAAATCTTGTTATCAGGCATTCGGTCATAAGAAACTTCCCTTCATGGTCTTCCTTGCCCCTATTTGTCATAAGTGACTCCATTTTGATCCTGACAACGTTCACATTTCCCACTTTTGATCAAATTATTTCTCCAAAAGCATCACTGATAAATCATCCTGTACTTAGGTTTTGATTATCTCTTGGTACTAGTATGAACCTGTCTGAGTTTGCTGGTCTGGTCCATTGGAGGGAGTGAATAGCAGTTAGGAGTTAGTGTCAAAACCCTTTTAGACGCGTTTAAGCAACAACTGAGGTTGAGAAAGAGTGACTCTCAGGCTGTCTACCTAGAGACCATTATTAGGTTCCATTTTGTCTTTTGGCCATCATCTGAAAGCACTGTGCCAATGTTATTCTGTTAGGAGTTGTATTTCTGCAGAAATTTGACACATAACTAATATAAAATTTAAAACAAAAATGCAAAGTAAAACTAATGTAATATAACAACCCCAGATTGCATACTGATTTTTAAGCTATGAACCTAGGCTTAAAGGCAAACAATTGAATAAGTCAAATGACCTTAAGGGATAAGATGAGACCTGTTGCAATCATGTGACCTATTTTCTTACTTTGTGTATATGGGTCTCAAATTTTCCAGAAGAATTTCTCCAGGTATCACAGGTAGTACTAGCAATAGCACAGTCATTTCCTTATTTTAGTCTAGAGCAATTCTACCATCTGGTAACCCATGACTGAATTGAATTAAAGCAGAGAGTTGGCAACAGTAGTATTAAGACAGTCGCCAAAATCACCCAATAGGTGAACTAAAGTATCTCTTAAGTCATTTTCTGGCAAGTAACTAACAGAAGCTACCGTTTGCAAATTTTCAATTACACCATTATCCTGCCATGAAAAAAGTAGTATTATGAGAAGTAAGAGTCTCATGATACAGAGTCTTGTTGCACATCTTGGAGAAAGTTGCCCACCACATGAAGTCATCAGCTTCTTGTCCGGGTTTGCAGTCTGAATCTCTCTGGTTATGGCACTGAGCAATGGTGAACTTTTTTGTAGCCCATACATAAGACTTGTTCCCTGAAGCTAATTTAGTTTCAGCTTATAGTTCTATAGTACTAGGGCAATTTTTGTTTTTAATAATTCCATGGGAAAAAGTTGAATTGATGGAAACTGGAAGAATTTTTAATTTAGTCTAGTCTGCAGGTAGATTAAAGGAACTTAAAAACAATACACAGAAGTACAATCTAATACTAGGTGTATTTTAGTTTTTCTTTTAGAAATAACTTTTTTTTTTTTTTTGAGTTGGTGTTTCACTCCATCACCCAGACTGGAGTGCAGTGGCACGCTCCTAGCCACTGCAGCCTCGACCTGTTGGGCTCCGGCGATCCTTCTGCCTCAGCGTTCTAAGTAGCCAGAACTACAGGCATACGCTACCTCACCCAGCTGATTTTGGATTTATTGTAGAGATAAGTTCTCCCCAAGTTGCCCAGGTGGGTCTCAAACCCGCGGGCTCAGGCAATCCACTCGCCTCGGCCTCCCAAACCACTGGGATTACAGGCTGAGCCACCGAGCCTGGCCATTAGAAACAACTTTTTATCTCTGCTTTGAACACTTAAGAATTCAGACTTAGAAACCTTTTGAGGCTTGGAGGTTTAACCAGGAAAGACTTTAGATTTTACCTACAATTTTAAGATTCTTGGACCTAACAGGACGTGACAGTTTTTACTCACTCACTGTAAGGCTGGAAACCCTCCAAGCCAGGGATTCTATGAATGTTCTCAAATATGATATTCCAGTCAAAGCTGTGGTAATATAACCAGCATTTTTGTATCCTATTGAATTTACCGAACAGAATCCTTTTGAACTTATACAAATAACCATATTTCCATCAGAATAGTCACAAATAGTTTCTGAATTTTGGAGGATCAAGTAAAGAGAATAAGCAAATGTTTCCACCATTTCCACAAAAGTATACTTTACCAAATTGCTATGAATTATAGATAGCTTAAAACAGAAATTGTCCTTAAATTTGGAAAACAAAACATTTAAGTAAAGAATCAGCAATGTTTCGAATGGAACTCATAAAAACATTGTCTTCATCAATAACTTAATCTCATGTAGTTAATTTTTGTTCTGCTTGATTTTAATCAGCAGTTTCATGAATCCATCTGATTATTAGAGTTCTAGAAAATTTGTATTTAGTTCACTGATTTTAAAGCTATTGGAAACCTGTCTTATAAAAGTAGTTGTTAGTCTCAAAATATGGAAGATACTATCAGCTTTCTGACAATCCCTTTCTCCTCTCAAGGAATGTGAAAATGATGAGAAATGAAGGCACGTTGGAATATTGGTCTCTTGTGCTTTCTGTGTTGGTGTCTTCTGCAGTGTTGCTCTCTTGGCTATTGGCAGGATATTTTCTGTCAGCATTGTCAAAATTATAGTCTCTGCACATCCTAATTGCAGCTGAGAGAATTGACTACCACATGTATAAGAATAGAGTAAAATTTGTGTTATTTATATCAAGCCAAGCAAAAATTTAAATGTCATTAAGTGTTGATCCATATGGTAGTGATATAGTAAGGAAGACTGGGAAAAATTGTGAAAAATGTATTAGACCCGGGGGTGAAAAGACCCAAGCTTAAGTCCACGCTGTTTATTATTAGTTTGTGCTCTCAGGTAAATCGCTATAACTCTCAGGGCCTCCGTTTCCTTGTGTGTAAACACAGAGGCCTGGACTTGAAAGGCCCCATGCTCAATGATTATACATTGCTGAAGTGTGCTATATACTACCTGAATTTGCAATCCCAAAAAGATTTGTTTTCCATAAAATAAGTAGAATTGAGATGACATAAACACACTACAGAACAGGAAATCTTTTTTTTGTTGTTTTTTGGTTTTTTTTGTTTTGGTTTTTGAGTTGGAGTCTCATTCTGTCGCCCAGACTGGAGTGTAGTGGCCACTCCCGGCCACCGCAGCCTCGACCTGCTGGCCTCCGCCGATCCTTCCGCCTCAGCCTTCCAAGTAGCTGGAACTACAGGCGTGTGCTACCACGCCCGGCTAATTTTTTTTTTTTTTTAATTGTAGCGAGGTCTTGCCAAGTTGCCCAGGCAGGTCTTGAACCCATGGGCTCAGGCAATCCACTCACCTCAGCCTCCCAAAGGCGCAGGATTACAGGCTGAGCCACCGAGCCCGGCTAGGAAATCTTATAAAATAATTTCCCAACAATTTTCTGGTATTGCTGTTATGGATTGAGGAAAAATAAAACTCTCCCTAGTTGATTTCTTCATTTCATGAGGACTAGGCAAAAAAATGTGATTTCTTTAAAACCTATATACCAAAACTTTTCCAGGTTCAGCACAATGCTATTAAGACTGAGTGTATTATTGCTGTTTAAAATAATTATGGATTTGGAAGAAAAAAAAATTGAAATGACAAAGTAGGAGTAAATTATTAGCCTTACATACTTGGAAAAATAAAAGTGAGACAGGCCAGTTGTGGTGGCACACGCCTGTCATCCCAGCAACTTGGAGGCCAAGGCGAGAGAACCACTTGAGCCCAGAACAGAAGTTCAAGGCTACAGTGAACTATGATCTTGCCACTGCATTCCTATCTGGGTGACAAAGATGCTGTCTTAAAAAAAATAAAATAAACTGAGGCAAGGGATACCCAGGATTTAGCATGGTATTCCTGTTTCTGCATTGGTGATGTCAGGTGCAAACATTCTGTGGATGTGTTAATATTCTCTGGCATGAGGTTATCCTACAGAAGCTGAGGCTATGTAACTCAGACTCAGTATCAGGACAGAGATTAAGAAACTGTCTTGGTTCTACCAAACATCCCATATCTGAAGCCAGGATAAACAGCAGTCTTCCTTCTTAAGCTAAACAAGTTTTTTGTTTGTTATGATGCACAGACATTAATGTTCACAAGTTGAAAGTTAACCAAAATGTTCCATGCAACAAGTTGGATGAGAAAATAAAACTTGTTTTTCTTAGTTTATTGAAAGTCTTTTGAAATAATCAGAGGTATCAATCTTCTTGGAAATCATAACTTCTCAAGCACAACTTTAGAACTTTTGAAGAACATCCTTTAGCCATGATTCAAGACAGACTCCCCAGCTTAACAAATAAGCATTTTATAAATATTTGAACCTCATGTCTTTCATAGCAGTTTTATCACATGGTTTTGAATCCAATAGCAGTTGAAATAATACTTAGTAAATTCAAATAGCATCCTGGAAAATATATTATTCAGTCCTTAGTACAGATATGTATGTAATATTTAGCATCTACCATTTTTTATCTGCTGTTTAAAAATCAGAGCTAAATTTGCTTAAGTTATTTAACTGACCCAGTACAACGATGTGATAAATCCTGTTAGGTTATTGTCTTAAAATATGGGACATATTTCCATACTTAGAAAGTTACTATTCTTCCAATTTTTAAAATGTTTTCATTGTACTCAGCTCTTTGCAGTGAACACCATGTGGTGACCTTTGATCAAAAGCGTAAAATCTGTCCAGTTAAAATAAATCGGATAAATGAGCACTGATGCTTCAGAAACATTTGCTTTACTTAAGGACAAACTAGAAATATATCTTTTAAACTTTGGCTTGCTTCCTATCATAAATTGTTATTTTAAAGATTGATATTAATTTATCCTAATATCAAAGACTTTCATGATTTGTTGACATCAATTAAACTGCAGAAGAAAAAAAACATTTTCTAAGATGCTATACAACCTTGTGGATAATCACCATGATCTTGTAGCAGAGCTTATTAGTCATAAAGGATTAAATGACAGTTTAAAAATATTGCTTGGGATTATCTGAACTCATCCTGTGAGAAAATATTAATAAAAGCAGTATACATTTAACACTGACGGTGAAGGTTTTTTTAATCAAGCGATTATATCTATGGCTACATGACCTTCTTAAATTAAAAAAAAGTGGGAAATTTGATTTTCAAATGATAGAGACTATTAAGCTATCCAGAGAGAATCTGGTATAAGGTCAAAGAGCAATAGGATTGAGAAAACTAATGATTATAGAATAATTAAGCACAGTTTTTTTCTACTTGAAGACAGAGAGGGCAAAACCATAAAAATATTCATTGGTTGTGTCTTTGTAACTTTTCTCTTGTGGTTATTTTTGAGAATTAGGAGACACTCAGATTAAAAATGAGATATGAATTTCAGGGATGATATCTTAATTTTACTACTATTTTTATCTTTATAGTACTATTTAAGGTATTTTATTTTACTCAAATCCCAGAGCCTCAACTTTTCCATTAATCCGTTTGTGCTTTTTTGTGACATAACTATTTTAAGAATTGATGAATAACCACTACAAATCTCGTTTACCTGTTTCACCTTTATATGTGAAGTGCTCCTTCATAACTGGGCTACCTTTACATTTAGTGAACTAGACACAATCAGTCTGAAAGCTTTAGCTACTTCTACTGGCCATGCTTTTCTCAGTCACTATGAACTTTACTCTGGGTTATTCTGTGGACTGCATCATATGGATTTTGCTCTCTTATTTTGAGTGTGCAGCAAAGCACTCACATAGGCCAAGTCCCAGTGAAAAAAGCATTAATCTCTGCTCACATCCAGGCTGCACATTGCTACTGGTTTAAAATTTCTTTTTGTTACTTCTTTGCTCAAACACTTTAAATAGATGCTCATTATCCATCTTGGCATTTAAATGTTCTCAAAATTGGTCCTGTCACCTTTATTCCTCACCCAAAGACATCTAGTCACTCCTTCTCTAGGTTTGATCCTAGCCTAGAATTTGCTTCTATGTGAAAGAAGAGTCCATGGTCGGTTTCAATGATTTGGATTAAGTTAGACTCCTACCTGATCCTATCCTTGTCTGACTTTGTGCCTCACTTTAAGTAGCTAAGTGTTGACCAAAATCAAATCACTTTGTCCTTGGGCATCTGAATGTCTCCAATTCCTTCCAGCAAGGGGTGGGTATATGAATTACTTCTGCCCAATAAATGAAAGGCAAATTTTCTGTGAGTTTCTCAGAAATATATTCCCCCATGATTAGAAACAGTGGCTCATAATTCTTTCATTTTTCAGAAGACCATGTGTGAGCTGATACAACTAAGATGTTTCTTTTAGAGCTTAAACAACCAATATAAGACGCTGAGAAAATAAACCAGAGTTCAAAAACCAACATGAGGAAGGTGGCAGAGGTTAAAAAGGTGGGAAATGTGGACAGCTTCTGGAGCTTTGATCTCCAAGCCTTCTTTGGAATTGCCTAACTCCAGAAATCTTGCCAAGTAAACGATAAATACAGGAAGGTTTTAAGGAAAAATGCTAATTAGGGAACTCTGTTACTGTATCCAAACCATGTTAACTAATGTACCACATTTCTAATTCATTCACTGTCCCCACATCTGCATTCCTGTTTGTTTGTTTTTTCCCCAACACTAGAGGTTTTCCATGTATCTCCACATCCCTAAAATTCACTGATGGACTTCCTCGATGCTCATCCAAAGTCGACTTGTCAAGGCTTCTATCTACTGGTTGTGTAAAGTGATGGGGTGTCCATCATGGCTCTGGTTCATAGGAATCTTCCCAAATGGATCTCCTCAGTTCCACACCTTCCCCAAGTTTTCCAAGTTTCTCACATTCAGAAGCTTCCAATATCCGGAGCTGTTGGGTGTTGGTGGATCAGAGGAAACGACCATAGCAAGGGTTGGTTCCACACATGTGCACAGTTGGGTCCTAAGTAATTTACATTTTTCTCCTGAATCTATTAAAAAAAACCTTCCACCTCTTCCCATTTTTAGGAATTGTGTGTTGGATCTATGCCCTCCTTTCAGGGTAAATAGCTCCTCTACTTTATCTTCTCTCTTTCTTTAGCCCCAGATTGCCTTGAATTTGATGAAAATAATGCTTTACAAATGCATATGTGAACTAAATTTAGACAAGTGTCTTTTCTGAGTTTTTGTTTCTCTTTGTTTTGGGCTGGGAGATAGACAACTAGCATTTAGGGCAGGGGTCCCCAACCCCTGTGCCACAGATCAGTACCAGTCAGTGGCCTGTTAGCAATTGGATCACACAGCAGGAGGTGAGTGGCAGGCAAACAAGGGAAGCTTCATCTGTATCTACAGCCACTCCCCATTCCTGATACTCCCCACATCTGAGCTCCTCCTCCTGTAAGATCAGCAGAGGTATTAGATTCTCGTAGAAGAGTGAACCTGCACATGCGAAGGATCTAAGTTGTGTGCTTCTTATGAGAATCTAATGCTTGATGAGCTGAGATGGAGCTGAGGTGGTGATACTAGCACTGCGGAACGGATGCAAATATAGATTATCATTAACAGTGAGGTTTGTTTGTGCAGAAACCATAATAAATCAATTGCTTGCAAACTCAAATCAAAATCCTTATTTTAGTCCACCCATAGCCCACCTATTATTTTATTTGGCAATCTGAGGCTAAAGAATTCAGTTGTACAGTTGCATCTGGTGTCAGACTTTAAATCAAAATCTGACACTTATTTTAGTCCACACATGGCCCACCTATTATTTATTTATTTTGTATGGAGAAACAAAAACTCAAAAAAGACACTTGTCTAAATTTAATTCAGATGTACTTTTGTAAAAACATGGTTTTCACCAAAGTCAAGGCAGTCTGGGGCTAAATAATTCATTTGTACAGTTGCATCTGGTAGCAGGCTTTAAGTCAAATATTTTAGTTCATGCATGACCCACCTATTATTTCACTTACCACTTCTGTCCATGCCTCTTTTTTGATGAGTTGAATAATTATTTCTATATCTTATAATGTAATAATAATATAAATAAAGTAAACAATAAATTTTATGCTCTTGACTCATCCTGAAACCATCCCCACCATACCATGAAAAAATCATCTTCCATGAAACTAGTCCCTGATGCCAAAAAAGGTTGGGGACCACTGCTTTAGAGTATTAGGGAGAGAGCATAGGCTAGAAAACACACAGAAGCACACAAATGCTATGACTTTTCTGCACTTGCTACCCTCTTTATCACCTAGCCCTCATGATAATTTCTCATGTGTGAGTTTGGAAATTCCTAGATGATAGGGCAACTAGAAAAACATAGTTTTAGAGGCCAGTGATAGCCCCTAAGATAAGGCCAGTGATAGCCCCTAAGATAGTCTACATAAGGGGAGGTAAGGATTTTGTTGTTAAAGTGCTACGGCTGTGATAGGCAGGGCATTGCTTTAATTATTACGGTGAGGTATCATATGGAAAAGGGGAAATAGTTGGTGAAGCTGACCACCAAGAAAAATGAGATCATTTCTAAACAATGAGTGAGTAAGGGCTGGGACAAATGAGTTAGGCTAGATAGGATGACTGAGCACATCTCATCACTGCATACATAAGAGTGGGAACAGCCCTTTAAAAATAAATCACATGCTATTTTCTATGTCTGTTCTTCCAGTATGGCAGCCAATAGCCAGAGATGGCTATTGAACATTTGAGTTCGTCTGAATCCGAGTTGAGATGTATTTTAAGAATAAAATACACATCAACATTTGAAGGTTTCATATGAAAAAAATAGTGTAAAGTGTCTTTTTAATAATATTTATATTGATTATATGTTTACACTTTATTTTGGATATATAGGGTTAAATAAACTATATCATTAAATTAAAAAAATATCAGCCACACAGGTTTGAATTCCAAGCACCCACCAGCTTAGAGCACTGTCCAGGCCAAAAAAGAGCTCTCATCGTGGGAAGCTGTGCCTAGTTTAAAAGCTTAGAATATAAGCTCTGTGAAGTCCAGGAACCTACCAATCTCCAGATCCTAGAATAGTGCATGGCACATGGTAAGTCTAAAAAAGTATTTGAAACAATCAATTAGCTAATTAATTACTTCTCCTGATAATTGTCCAGGCAATGTTTCTCTTACTTCTCTTGGCCTCTTAGCTCAGTCTTGGACGTGACTGTCCTGGGCCAGGATGGATGTGTAAAGAGATAGATAGATGGATTCATAGACAAACAGGAAAAGACATGTAGTAGGGGATGTTTTTAAAGTTTAATACACCGTTCCCTCAATTTTCTAAATATAGTCACAAAGACATAATACTTTCAGTAGCTAGAAAGATGATTATAGAATGTCAATAATTATGAACCTTCAGGGAAAACTAAAAATATAAATATTAGTATACTTTACATATACACAATAAAAATAAAGCGTTTATCACCTCATTTCCCTTTGGGTATTCTAATTTCAATATGAGATAGAGAAAGCTGGGTAAGATTGTTGCAATTGCTCTTTATCAGTCTAATGGACCCTTTCTGATCAGTATAAGCATATATTTTCATCCTGGCATTTCTGATCCACTTACCCCACACTACTTTCTTTCATAAGTCATAGTGCCTTTTATAATCTTCATACTATGTACTTGCCTATGTGTTTATTGTCTATCTCACTTTACCCTCAAGAAGGCAGGGACATTTTTGTTGTTGTTACTTTTTGTCCCCAATGTCTATGGCAGAGCCTAGCAAGTGTAAGGTGGCCAACATAAATTTGTTGAGTGAAGAATTCAATGAATAATTAAAATGAATGTGAGCTCAACATCTCTGAAGGTAGTTTCAGAAAGAATTGTAATGAAGAGTCATTCCTTGCCCTTAAACTACAACACTAGGCATGGAATGTTACTGACTGGGAAACAAAAAAAGGACGTGAATAAGGAAGAAATTAAACTTAAATGAATTTTGATTCAATTAAAAAGAGAAGAATAAAAAAAGTTTTATCGTTTTTATTCCAGAAGTAAAAAAACCAGAGCCTCAGATTCTCGAACTCCCTAGTTGTGTATGTTGCCAAGTAAAGTTCAACATGTAACAAGCATAAGGAAAAACATTCTGTCATAATGGTTAGTTGAATTTATAGAAGTTAGTGAAGATGCAACCCTATTTTTATCACACTGTGATGCAACAGTATTTTGCATTTCCATAAATAAAAGCCAAGAATATGAGGCACATGATAAAGAATCCCAAAGATGCAAAAATCTCTCCTGGCATAAACTGAGGGTAAATGGAATTAAAACAAGGCAACTGATTAACCTTGACTTGTATGTAGCTAGGATGAAATTAGACGAATGTTTGCATAAAAGCACACTTATTTTTATCTGTATGGGTTTATGGTCATTTCAGAATCTTGAATTTCCAACAATAGTTTTTTTATTTCACAGCTACCTTTCTTGATTCTCTAATACTTTTGCTTGAACTTTTTCCACAGAAGGCTTGTTTTCTACACAGTTTATCATTTTATGAAAAACGAAAGCAGAAACAGACTCAAAAAAAGATATTTGCCTAAGTTTAAAATGGGAGATTCAGATACTTGTTTGCAAAGCAATATCTATGTTTCCCAGAAAAAGGCAAATCTGGGAGTGGAAGTAGGGAAGGACAAAAGAGAGGAGTTATTGACCCCAGAGAGGAGAGAGCAGATGCGTGAATACTAACAGTGAAAGGGAAGAAAAGAATTATTTTTTGCATAGATCCAGAAGCACAGTTAAAAGGACTCATGACCCAAACTGTGAAATTAAAGGAAATTGAATCAGATAATTACAGTGTTTGAGTTTATACTTATATGAGGATGTATCCCTAGGGCCTGGCATGATAGTGGTAGGAAAAACAGAGGTGAGAGAATTTGAAAGAGGAGTCACTTCAGAGAAAAAGAGTGAACATTTCCTTTAGTGTATCGAACTTCCTAGGATTCTTTTCATCTAAGAACTTGAAGACTCAACAATATTTATCAGGCAGCTGCTATGATAGGGCAGAGACTGAGGCAAGGAGAAAACACAGTCCCTGACCTTGAGGTGTCTAATGAGTCCTAGATTGTGGAATTTGTTTTAACAAGAACAATTTCATCTCAGAAGTTAAGGTCAGAGAACTCATAGTAAAGGAAGAATTAATCTACCCAAAGATTATTTAATATCTTAAAATAAGACATAATAAAATGAAAGCCAACCCTTGCAGACATCATTGTTGACACACAGTCATGGACCTTGTAATATATTTTCTGTTACTCTGCCTGCCTCAGCTAATCTGAACTATAAAATCAGCCATAGCTTGGTGGCAAGCAAGATCATCGTCTATTAATAAACCTATTATTTTCTATATACAGAGAAATAGAAGATGACAATACAAAAGTTATTCTTTAAGTATATGAAGAGCATGTACTTAATAGGAAGTAACAAGAGGCTTTGTAAAAGCTCAGATCTCCCAAGAAACAGTACTGGAACTCTGCGTTCTAATTAGATTTTTTTCTAGAATGAAATAGTCACGAGCACAACAACCATCCTGTGTTTAAAACAGCCTAGGACAAGAGAAAAATGAAGGTTTACACCAGGAACTACATATAATGGTATGATACTATTACCAAAACTTTGTATTGCCACTCAGAACTTAAATTTAGCTCTGATTGTCGCATTCTGTAGGAACTGTAGACGAAGCTGAATATCCAGTCACAATGTTCAAGAAACTTCTACTTCTGTCATTTATTTATCAAATAGACTAGATGCTATATATTTTGCAATAAGAAAACAATGTGTTAGGGTGGTTTTTTAAATTTTAGAATCAGGGGTACACATGCATGTTTGTTACATGGACATATTGTGTAGTGGTGGGAATTGGATTCAAATGGTCTATTCCCCAATTAGTGAACATTGTACCTCATAAATAATTTCTGAACATTAGGGTGATAAAAAAAATTAGGACTCATCAGAGATTTTAAGAAGTTTAGTAAGTAATAATTACTCAAGTCAACACAGTGTCTTATTTGTTAATACTTCTGTATTTAATAACTCATCTGGTGGGGCAAAGCATAGTGTAGCAGAGATGGATTTCAGGTTTTGTACCCCAGCTCTGTCACTTACTGGTTCTGTGAGACTAAATAAAATAATTTAAAAGCTTCTGAACATCATTTTCTCCTCTGTAAAATAAGATTATAACCTTGAACATAGTATTATAATGA